>JAWZSL010000025.1:3050000-4250000 GCA_034769285.1 Lutjanus argentimaculatus | reverse complement strand
GTAATTAGTGGTCGGCTTTAAACAGAATTGCAGCAAATGGCTACCGGCACTCACAGACATATATCTTCCTATAGCCACAGTTGGTTATAGATTGTAAACACACACTGGTTTGCACGATTACAGACTCTCACTATGACTTTGTCTACACGACTTGGGGGAGCCTATATGCAGTAGAATCCAGCACAGATAAAGGACACAACAGTGCCTGGTAATGGTATGTCAACAAGTCCCTGATCTCAGGGTTATCAATCATGTGACTCAGAAGTGTGATCATCCTAAATTGGAGGGCAGATGTGAACAGGGAAAGGTGGTGAGGATAATGCACGGTTAGGAATGGAAGAATGAACACAGAGAGCGGTTTGTCATAATTCCTGGGTTTCACTGCAGAGAGGGAAGTGGTGACTCTTGGCTTCTGTGTGTAGAGGTTATGGGGGTAAGTGCATGTGGGTGTGTTTGTACACATAGCCATGCCTGCTGCTAGTGTTTGTGACAGAGTATGTATATGTGTATTTCTGCGTGTATGTCCAGTACGTGGTTGTGTTAGTCGCACATTCAGGTGTGAATGCATGACTGCGTGTAGGCCAGTTATTGTCTTTGGAAGTGCACGTGAGCTTGACTGTGTAAACGGGATGCCTATGTGCGTGTGGAGGGCTACATGGTAGCGTGCGTGTGTTTAGGCCGGGGTGGAGCGTCGTGCAAGGCAGTCTGTATCTATGAGCAGATGTGGGCATCACCGCCGCAGAGCCACCAATCTTCTAACTACCAAAGGAAGAACATTACTGGCCAATATGGGGTGAAATTGCATGGCTGGTCTAACTGGTTTTTGGGGTGAAAGTCTGAGAAAAACTCCAGATTATTTTCCAAGCCCACAAGATCATCATTTATCATCTGACATGATAACAACATGCCCAACATGTCAACAAAATAAATCTAGGCTCAGTTTCCATGGAAACAGAGTAGTTAGATCCCATTAACTGTACTAACTTGTAGCAAAACAAAGATCATTTTTAGCATGGTGCACTGTGTGAAACTAGTGGGGATAAAAAAACATCCCTGCAAAACAGTAGCTATGGTTACTGATCAACCATCTCTGCTCCAATACATCAAACAAGTAAATGAGAGACTGAGAGAGTGATAGCTTGGGTACTGTGGAAGAAATCTGGACAGCATGGTATTCCCCTCCATCTTGCCTTGATGGTTACGGTCAGATATACCCATAGGCCTAGACCCTCTGTGCCTCCCTGCAATCTCCCTGCGTGTGACACTTCTACCAACTGAAGGCAGCAGTGGAGTCTAAGGTGGCCTCTCCTCTCCTTATGCTGTCCACCTTCCTCTTTTTTTTATTTTTTTGCTTTTTTATCCACTTCACGTCTTGTGTCAGCTCACATCTCACTTGCAGCTGCACAAAGCATTTGGCACCACTTTTATCTCCCTCATTACATGTGTTTGCCAGCTCCATATCTGCCCATTCACACAACTGCTCTCTCTCTCTCACACACACACACACACACACACACACACACCCACACACCCACTGTGGAGCTGCGGTTTTGAGGCAGCTATGACACAATCCAGATTCTTTTAGCTGCCTATGGCGGGGAAATGTGTTTTGCACAGAGCCATTTCCCTCAGAAGTCAAGATTTTCCCTGCCTAGCAACTTTGATCCACATGGCACGGGGGGCTTGTGTCAACAGTCTTGTGTTTCAGCTGGAGGGCCCGACAGACCCCCAAGGTGTCACTCATTGCTCTCTGTCATTGCTTGGGCAGCTTAACCACTATGCGGCGCTGTCACCTGCTGCACCCTAACAACCTCCCATTAGACAGCAAATGAGCACACAGAAGTGCAACCATGCACATACGAATGCACACCAGCCTGAACACACACACACACTTACCTAACAACAGGTTTTATGGAGTGTGACTTGAGGTCAGACAAATTTGCCCTTTAATGAACTGTGGTCAAATACCAAGTTTTTTGGTGGTCAAATACTACCAGCAGTGTGTGTTTTCAAAGCACAATGTCACAAAGCTGTGTGAGTGTGATAAGATGTAATAACAGAAGAGGTGTTAAGAGTCAACAGAGTGTATAAAGAATGTGAGGCAGAGGCAGTGTTAAATGTATTGCACATCATCTTGTACTGGATAAACATCATCTTGTACTTGATTTATTGCCAGAATATGGCTGAAATATAATATAACATAATATTCATAAGTGTGTTTTCATCTGTATATAATCAACTTAAAATATTGTTTTTTTTGGTACCTTAGAAGGAGCAATTTATATCTACAGAGGGCACAGGTCCTCATCCATGGAGGCCACCATGTTGAACTGCCATGATTCTACAGTAGCCCAAAATGGACAAACCAAAACCGACTCTAGATATGGCCTTTCGTGCCTTTTACAGGTTTTGTGGCCACGATGGCTTCTCCTACATGCTTGGAAGGGGAGACTCAGGTGAGGGCTTGCAATCTGCAAGCTCACTGCAAGATGCCACTAAATCTTACACACTGGTCCTTTAAATGAAGACTGAAGACTGTTCTGCATGTATTTAAACATGCACTGATTTGCTAAATGACACTACTGTTTAACTGACTAGTCTATGTTTTTCTCTCTTTTTTTAAGTTTAGTTTCACTTAAACAAAGTGGTGGATGTTAAAATTCCTTTACTATTGAAAATAATAACTATCCAAGATTTTGTCAACTCGGGCTGGGAGATTTTGAAAAAAATATCTACTTGCTATTATTTTGACTGTTATTGCAATTGCGACATGATTTGCTATATTGGAGGGAATTTCAATTTTTACATTATTAGGTTGTCATTGAAAAACACATTAAAAGGATTAAGCTGTGATTTTTGCTGGGATCTATACCAAAGAAAGGTGTTTTCTTAGTCTGTAGAATATGATGCGTAGGCTAGGACATCTCAGCAGCATGACTATATTCAATTTAAAATAGTATTTTGACTCATATTTTGCCTTACAAATATTGTGCCTCCTTTGATCTGAACATTGCAGTAGAACATATTGCGAATTCAGTCAAATTTCAATTAACTATTCAGGCCTATTGTCTACCATATATTGTCAACTGAGCAGTGAGGGTGTACTGAGAGGAGAGTTTGTCTTACTGGTAGATGTCTTTTCGCAGCACAGTGCGGGTCAGGGGGTTGTCAGCCTGAGGAGCCATGCTAAGGGAACCCAGCTTTAACACTAGTGTATCTTCCTTCTTCACATGGGAATCTACTGGGACACATACAGACACAAAATCAAACAGTGAATACAGAGGGACATACTATATACATATACATAATATAAATATCATACATATACAGACTGTCAGCAAACAACACATTTATTCTACATGCACAATTTTACAAATCCTTAAACAAATATGAGAACACACAAAGTACTATTGTGCAAATACTGTGGGACACACACCACACACAAAAACACTTAAAAGTACAGCCTTACCACTATTAGTCATTACTACCAGCAGACAAAACAAGCCTCCATCTACGACAGTGCAACAAATTTATATTCTGTAGGAGTGTATATAACTGTGGTGGGTTCTTCAGAACCTCAACTATTTTTCTGAGTAAATGTCTGCATATTAATGTGGGGGCTCTGCTATGTCTGTTGGCCATGACAGGGACTTTCATACAGGCACCACATACGAAGAATCAAAGACACCGCCTGTGACTTCACACTGTCCCTTTGTCGTAAAGTTTTCCATGCAAAAACCCAAGTGTGCGTTCCAAAGCAACAAGCTGTTCTCTGACCTGATGCTGTGTGCTTGTCTTGTGCCCCGGGGCAGAAGACCCTGATCACACTGGTGTTGATGTAGATGAGAGGCAAACACCGAGAGGTCAGCGTGTGGCTCCTCATTGGCTGACCTACTGACTTCCCACGCTCTCTGTAGCGTCTTGGTACTGTAGCCTGAAAATACATCAAGTCAAAAAATATAACTAAATAACAAAAAAGTAAATAAATCCTTATCATTGGGTGAACTATCCAACTGCATTAAGTGTGTGAGAGTTTACGGAAATGTTTTTTTAATGACCTTATCTTAATTTATCTTATCTTAAACTGGTGCAATATACTTCTTGTATTGATGTCAAATAATCTTGAGAGGAGTTTAAATTTTTAGTTTAGTTTTTTTTTTTTTTCGACTAACCATTGAGACATATATTATTATGTTTCCCATGGCTAGAAAATTCATCTAGAATCACTGTTTTCAATACTGACATTTTTTTCATGCAAGCTGTTTAGTTGCTGATTCCCCATATGGGACACGTCTTGACATACTACACAGTTACAGGCACTGACAGACACTTTTCTTCTACCTGGAACACCCCTGCTACAGTAGCCAGTAAGGGACAGGATAGCACCACATCAAAGGGCTGGGCAGTCAGCAGGATTTCTCTCAGGTACTGAGGTGAGCTGTCTGCCAGAGGATCAGTGGTCCGCTGACTGACGACGGTAGCACTGCTACGTGTCGGCCGCTCAGGCCGGGTGGTGAGTTTGTGACGGACATTTTTGGTGACGGCCTGGGTGTAGGTTATGGACAGGAAGCCGTGCTGCTGGTGAGAGCCCTCCAGGACCTTGGCTGCCGTCTGGCCAGTGGTGAGATAGGACAAATCACACTGATGATACTGCAGGAATCATTACCCAGAGAAGTGACAGACAAAACTTAACCTGTTCAGTGTTATTTTGGTCTGATTTTTTTTGGATGAGGGTTAAGCCTGGCTTAAAGTAGCATAATAATACCATTATCCAATCCAATGACAAATTCAAAAGATAGATAGCCAGATATGGATTAAATTTGATACATCATTTTTGAGAGCCTAACTTTTACCGGCAACAATGCTGTATTTAAAATTTGTGATCTTGAGTTTGGAAAGCCAGGTTAACACCTACCCCTTGCATTTAAGGAAAATGCAAGGGCCTCTGAGTCATCTACAACTACAAAAAAGCCAAGCAAAAGCTCTGAGTTAAAAAAAAAAGGTTCTTGAGCAAATATATTCAAATTTTGCGCAATAATTTAGATTGGATTATCATATCAGCTTTCTTTATGAGATGCATACATTTTTGGAAAACCAATTTATAACTGAAGTTGTCTTCTGAGGCTGAATTATTTCCGATTGATCAGAAAAGACAGATCCAATCTTATGAGTGATTTGCAAAGCAAATACAGGGTGAAAATCACTAAAATACCCATTAAGTAAAAGATAACAATCTTCAACTGTTGCAGAAGGACAGATCTGTTTAAGACACAAGGGTAAAGTCTGCAAAAACATCCAGTAACAGTGGACTTAAAAGCTGTTAAAAAGAAATTGTATTAACTGAAAATTTTCTAACTACATAAAATTTACCCTCTTTTTGGGAGACATTCTGTACCAAAATCTAAGCAAATACATAAAGAAAAAAACTAATTCTCCTCAGAGACCAAGCATGTAATAATACTATTATGAGACTGAGCATTATGTGATTGATTATTAATTTGTGATTGTTACTGGGATTAAAGTTTAGCACCAGTAGAATATGTATGAGCAACTTTACAAATATTTAAGACCAAATGTAAGCCATGGCTTCTGAACATCTCTGAGGAGCAGACACAATTCTTTTAAGCCACTGTTAACGGAGGTTAAGGCGGAGTCAACTGAAGAAGAGGAGCTTGATTCTTACAGGAGGGAAAAAGCCAGAGAAGTGGCTGAAAGTGTCTTGCTTGCTGACGGGTCGAACCAACACAGTGCGTCTGTTCAGCTTGTCAGTGCAAGAAAGGACCACTCCTCCACAGCCGCCTGAACTCCGAATACCCTCCTCCGCACTGGAGGTGAGGAGAGAGAGAGGGAAAGTAGACGGCAGAGGGTAATTGCATAGAGACAAACAGAGAAAGGTGGGAAAAAAGACAGAAAAGCATGAAACTTTAAGATAATTTTGGAAAAATTAATTTAGAATTAAGTGAATAAAATCACAGGAAGATGCACCAGCTTGAACCAGCTGAAATACTGTGGAATGGTCTCATACTATCCAGTAATAAGAGCACTGAATTCTGGAATTAGCAATATTTTGAATGAAAAAAAGGACAGTTTAGAGGCACTTAAAATCCCTGTCCCGTAACAAGATAAATGCTAAGAAAACCTTTGATAGGTACCAGTATAAGACCATCACCAGAAAAGGATTTCATCAACAAGAGAATGGAGGCCCATGTCCTAGTCTCCTCCCACACACACAGAGAAGAACTGTCACCAGATTTCATTGGCTCAATCATTTAGCCATCAGTCACTGGACAGACAAGGGAATCCGATACTGTGAATAGAATTTATTTGTCATTTTATTTTATTTCATGAAAATTTTAAAGTGTCTCAAAATATCACACGCGAGGACACTCTGTGTTATAGCCAAAAGCAACTGTTTTTTCTTTGTTTTCCTGTCTGTCCAGTATGAGCAGAGGTGAGGGACCTTGATTAGGAGCAGCAGAATAGCAGAGGTGCAGTATATAGAGGCCTAAGGCTGCTATGGTTGGTTTTGGGACAGGTAGAGGCCTCACCACGGCTGTCTCCTTGCACTGCAGAATGAGTCCTTCATAGTGACCCGAGTGCGAGCCCTGCCCTGGCCTGCAGAGACATACAAGGCCAAGCTTAACTTGGGCATCTGGGACTACTCATGCCATTGTGTCAGGGACTGATAATATCTCTTTAATAGCAACAGTAGTAACAAAATTACATTTAGATAAGTGGACCACAGGCTGATAAGAATATTTTTTATCAAACTTTACACAGTCTGAGGGCATACACTGAAAATTTAATGAAGGTAAATTATGCTTGTTATTGTTTTTTGTTGAGGCCATCCATGAGAGGCAGAGAGCACCTGCAAGCAGACATCAAAACAAGTTAACATGAAGACAGACACAACAATCATTCTCAATGCAGTACAACATAAACACTTAGTATACAGCAGGGATGCATGATTTGGATTTTCTTAGCCAGGACTGATAAGTGCCTGCTTCTCATGGTCTATCTTGTAAGATAAACAATAACTGCATAATAATTGCTCATAACCTGTAGTTCATGCAAGTCTGAGGGTAAGAATAGGCTATGATGTAGTGAGCCAAGATAGATTAATAATATCCCACTGACCAAACCAAATCAAACTGACATCATTATTTCAGCAAAAACAAAGAACAGTTCCGATTCTTCTAATGTTAATCTAATATTTCTAGTAAAGTAAATAAAAAATAAAAAAACCTTTACAAATATACTCTGGCTTTTGTAGAGCATTTTGCCTATGAATTCAAATTAGATGCTTTGACAGTCTGGCAAATCAGACATGTCATTGTATTAAATACTCAATACAAAAATAAAAACCAAAAGCCTTAAAGTTTTAAAGCCAATAGTTTTAATTGCAGACTAAGCAGCCTTACGTTCTTCTCTGTTTCTGATGGACTGCAAACCAATCTTAAAGGTGCATGCCACTAACTACTGTATCAATATGTGTAGATGGTGTGCTCGTTAAGGCAATGACATCAATCTGGTTTTGTATTATTGGCTCTATTTAACAGCTGCTATTTCATTATCAAAATAAAATATAATAATATAAATTTCTCTTTATCGAGCTGATAATTTATTGTCCTGATTTATATTGTGCATCCCTAATCTACAGTATATACAACACAGATGGACATTTACACACTCAGTGATATTACAGTTACTCTCAGATGCCAAATCATGCACAACGCATGTATGGCAAAATGTCTCATACAATGGTTCACACCATCTGCATCATTTCTTTTACACCCCCCTCACTCTTTATTACTCCCCACCAGAATACTGGGAGTTCAGTGAGACAGGAGTACTTATAGGCCTACTGGGGCATGTGTATGTATGTGCATGCGTTTCATGCATTGTTGTCTTGAGTGCATATGTCAGTTCTTTCTGAGTGTGTGCCTGTGTGAATATCTCTTTGTAATCTCCCCTCTCAGCTGTAAGAGTGACTAATACATATGGACCCCCCACAGCTCTTCATCTCTCCCATCATCCCTCTCTTTTCTCTCCTTCCCTCTCTCTGCTCCGATCTAGTCATCCTTCTCTCGGAGCTGCGGAACAGCTGGAACACATCACTTCCAATTTGTGTGAGCTGCTCCTTGGAGCGAGTAAGGGTGAACTGTCACCAGCCGTCCTCTCTCGGGGGGCATCGCTACGTTTCAGATGAGTTGAAGGAGCACCGTTGCTAGGGTAGACCTGGCTAAAATAAGAAAGAGGAGAAGCTTCCTAATTTCTAAGCTTCCCACTGGACAGGAGAAGCTCCCACCTGCACAGTTTAATACCCAATCACCCCATCACCGCCTTGCTTCTATGTTTCCCTGTAATTCACCTCCTCTACTCCATATTGAGTGAGCCCCACACACACAGGGTTCAACGCCCACCTATTTTGTATTCCCAGGGACTCGCTCTTGTCATTTTCCTTACCTCCTCCACCCATTCACACACTCCACCACTTCTGATACTATCAGGGATTCAATTATAAATTCACCCAAATTTCCCTGACCAATCTAACTTTCCATTCATTTTCCAGCAGTGAGATAGCTTAGGCCAGATGAGACATTTTCTCTGTCAAGCTTGATTTAATGTGACCCAATGCACACAAATAACCTGGGCTGGGTGAAGAAATACCTAACAATTATCTGTTCAGAATGATTAATATGGACTCCAACCCCTGTGGGTTTTCTTGTATATGTGGATGATACAGATTAGAGTGCGCCAGGAGCCCGGAGGTCCTCCACCGTGTCCTAAACAGCCATGACTGTAACCTGGCTTGGATGATAGAGTGCTTCTGCCTGCCAGAATTCTGGTCGGTGTAAAGTGTGTTGAGACCATGTTGTTAAATGCACATTAAACTGAAATAACCTAGAAATGAGAAAATTGACCCATTATCTACTTAGGAAGGCATAGAGGTCTACTAAAAAGATTAAGGTTGGCTCGGTCTCAGAAGCAATTGGACACACACCTGTGGAGAGCAGAGCAGTGTGATATAATGACCCACGACACCTTCACGCTCTAAAACTGTCTAAACCACTGACACTGTCCTGGCCTGGGTTGATACTCCATACTGTATGTAACACATGTGGCCTGACAGAATATAAATCATCTGACTACAGCGGAACAGGGAGGTCTGCAAGAAGCTCGCTACACAGTCAGGTTCAAAGCCAAGACGATCCCCTCAGTCATTCTTTGACCTGCAGAGGACACAGCTAAGGTGATTTTAAAATCCGGCAAATCAGAATGAATATTTATTATTAAGTCAGTGGTGAGAGCATTGATTGTTAATGATGGGGTTCAATACAGGCACAGGCCAGGGCCCAAGACGGTTCATCTCCCTTTCACTGTCTGGCTCAATCAGAGAAGGAGGCACTTAGAGGAACATATTTACTCAGGCACGTAGGCACACAGACCTGCAAACACGCTCTGGTTTGCTGGATGCAACATGCTGGAGTGTTATGGATCACTGTTTCATTATCTCCTCAGACAGAGACAGGGGGAATTGCCTCCTGCTAAGTGGTCTCATCCCAACAGAGCAAGACCTCAGGCACGTACACAGCACACACTCAGAACTGCTGATTCCATCACGGAGGAATGTGATCAAGGCAAGATGGAAGAAATAAAGGAAAAAATAAGGATATAGATATCGAAAATGAGGCCCTCTTTAATTGATGGGAAGAATGAGTATATAGGGGAGAAAGAAAAACCTTTAGTCACAGCTTCAGTTTCACCATGCTGCAGTACGTGCTTTCATAATTTCATGGCCCAAAGCTAAATTACCCCATTTTGACTGGAACTTGACGTGGGGAGAGATTACCATAAGGATGCAGTGGAACATCGCCCAGTGGTTTTCCTCCCCTAACAACGTGTTAATGTTTCTGTGAATCGATTCAGACACCGCAGGCTCAGAGAAAATGACTGACGGACTGACTGAACTCCTCTGCCTCGTGAGTCAGAGCTGGGACAGCCCAGAGCCCGTTCAACCCGTACGTCTAGTCTGTCTGTCTGTCCATCTGCCTGTCTGTGGCCACCGCCGCAACAGCTGCCTGGAAAGACGATGACGCTGAGGTGATAATCCGAAAAATCACCCATATGAGCAGAAGTGGGAACAGACAAAGTGTCAGTGGTATTGGTGGGAAGTGTGTGTTTAGACTCCGAAACTGTGAGAGAACAAGTGTGTGTGGGTGGGGGCATGGTGCAAAATTAACTTATTTGTCCACCAGCCAAACAGCTAGTGGATGTTCAAATTATACCAGCCAATAAATACACTGTAAGGTGGACAAAAGTATCGATATCGAGTTCAATACCATGTGTTTAAAACAATACAATATCCATTAATTATAGTATCAAAAGTACCAAATCTCAAATAAAAATGTGCTTATTCAAGACCTCAGTTCAGTTCATACCAGACAGTATTCAGCAACTTTTTCTGCACCAGCACTGTGTGCAGGTCGTTAATTTAAAAAAAAAGATTTTTTTGAGTGCCTAGGACTTTTTCCTTTTTGTCATGATATCGAAAGAGGTAGCAAGTATTGTTTTGTTTTGTTTTTTTAAATACGGGGTTTTGTTTAAAAAGTTTAAAATTCTGGTATTGTGACAACTGTTAAAAAATACTATTGCTTTTTGGCTGGTGAGTCAAGAAAATCTACCAGCCACTTGCATATTCTACCAGCATTTGGCTGGGGGCTTGTGCTAATTTTGAGCCCTGGGTGGAGGCAGCAGGGTGATCTGGTGGCAAGACTGGGTATTGTTCACAAAATTACAATACCAGTACCCTTCAAGTGATACCAATGCCAACAGAGTACTTAATTTGTTATCCATCATGTGAATGGAAGCACTACTGAAATAATCTTTCTGCATTTTTTTTTTCAGATGCCACAAGCACATAGTATAGCATTACTTTACAACGTTTTGGCGGCATATCAGCACACTGAACTCCATCATGCACACCGTGCTCAACTTCACCACACCATAGAATATACTGGTTGTAGCTGCTGCTGAACTGAGCCAATCAAATGTCAAAGAAGTTTTAATACTACTTAATACTGAAATCGAATAGAATAGAAAGCAACAATAAAAGTGACGATACCCAGACCTGCCTGGTAGATAGGGATACTGTCCTCAAACTGGAGGGTCCAAGTTTTATCAGTTCTTCCTGCTGATGTTATATATTAATTTAAACATGACATTCCTGCTTGCAGACTTAAACGATTACCCCAAGAAGTGGATGAATACTGTGTATGTGTTAACATGTATGAGATGTACTCAATTTGTACCTGCATCTGTAGTGGTCAATGTTGAAGCTGCCAACTTTACACTTGATCTTCGTATAAACGTCCTGGACATCTACTGAGGCACTCAGGTCTTCTAGTTCACTGATGACACAGATCTCTGTCAGAAACACAAAAAACAGCACAGTGTTTTTTAGATTTTAAGATTATTAAATGAGTCACAGTGGAAAGATCTATTCATGAAGGCAACTGAAATATGTATCAATCACTGCGAATGTCAGAGTTTCTCCCTCTGGTTTTGTTTTGGTATGCTGTATGGACACCACTGTACTTGGAAAACAGACAATACAGCTGAACTCAGAGCTCAACAGAGGATGTTTCATCTGTTTGTGTGTGTGTGTGTGAACTTCATTTCTGTGGGCCAGGACCTGCACTGTAGCTAACCCTCTCCAGGTCTTGCCTGGTCCTGATCCAACTGCTGTGGTCAGTTCCTGCACAGTGGACACAGAGTGTGTTTTTGAGGTTGATTAAGGCAAGAGTCTGTGTGTGCAAAGCCATACACACTGACTGGCTGCCTGAGGAAGTCATACTTTAATGGGTGGGTAAGAGGCAAAGCATGAATAAGATATCCGTCAGCCGGACATAATGAGGGGAGAGAGAGTGTCTGTGCGCCTGAGTGTGTTTACACAATACTGAATGTTGATGTAGACTCCTCTGTGTGTGTATTCATTAAAATGTATGTGCGTGCCTCAGTGCACCTTGTGTGAATACAAACCCACCCACTGCAGGCAAAGTGAGTAAGCTTCATAGAAGGACTGATTAACTTTGTATTGAACCGAGCCTGTGAGCTTAACTGTTGGTTCTCGCTCATTGTTTCCACAGAGAAAGTCCCACAATCACAGGCTAGCTTGGGAAAATGGACTTCATGCATGTGAAACTATGGTTGTTGTTGTACTGTTGCCTTGCGGTGATTCGGAGAAACGCAGAGGTTCCTAATGGCTTATTAAAATTGAAACACAAGGCTTGTCAGCTTTATTGTGGATACTGTGTGGAAAGAACTCTCCCAAGTTGTTCGATACTCAGAAACTCATAGTCTCCAAACACGGTGTTGATATTGATGTATGAGTTTTCTAAACCCACCCTGTGAGAGTCCTGGAAAGCCTTAGTCCCGTCGTCTTAAATGGCTCATCTTGAAAGAAGGAAAGTGTACCACTGATTTGTGCCTTCAGCAGAGCCTCTAGAGACTCGTGCTTGATTTTCTACCTCTAATCTTCCAACACATAATAGCATAACATTATACCCGAGAACCAATACGTCTGGATGGCTGTTTTTCCATTTCTCTGGAGAGACAAGAATCCTATTTCCTTTTGCAGTTGAAAAACATATTACATCATAGCAGATTGTCTGCAGCCATATCTGTGGCTAACTTATCTCCAAGAATGTACTTGTGATATTAGGCATCTAATATATTGCATACACACAGTTCTTGTTTTCAATAACATGCTTAATGTGGTGCACACAGAAAATCCAGTGGTAAGTTCATCTCGCAAGTCAGATGGCACATATTAAGCCCAAATCCAAAGTAATGCCTATTTAGGATGTCTCTAAGTCAAACCATCTCTGTGATGTCCTCCAAAACATTCCGTTTCCACTAGAAAAGACCTTAAGCTGGGCGATCTGGTTGGCAGATGCTAAATATTACAGCCACCAATTAAAGGTAAATCTAGCCTTTCATCGCCCCAGTAAATCTAAAGGGGACAAGAGGCGGTTCGCTTGGGATTCATCACCCATTTATTTATTTGTCTTCTCCCTCTGTCCCTCATTCTCTCCAGCTGCTTTTCCCTCTTGTGCGCTCAGCATTTGAATGAGAAAAAGAGTTAAACACTTTAAAGAACCAGTGTGTAGGATTCAGTGGCATCTAGCAACAAGTTTGCTGAATGCAAACACCTCGTCTCACTATCCTCTTCCAGGCATATAGGAGAACCTACAGTGGTGATGAAACTAAGCAAAAGACTGTTATCTAGAGCTACTGTTTGATTTGTTGGCTCTGGTCTACTGTAGAAAAAACAGAGGACCCACAACCTCTATAGATATAAATGACTAATTCTGAGGTAATGAAAACAATACATTACATACACAATAATTCTCATTTCCAGGTGATTATACACTAATGAAAACAAAGTTGAATATTATATACTATATCTGGAACATTCTGCCAATAAAATCTGAATGGCAGCCATTCACTCTTCCACTACGGAGGAGTATTAGGGCCAGATATAAAGGAAAAAAATAATAGAATTAGCATAGCATTTCAATAATGAAGTCAAAATGTTGAGAAGTCTGACTTTCAGTATTAGTGCCAGGCATAGGACAAAAATAATCAGGAGGAATATATATAATTTTTCTTTTACATTTTAAGATTAAAATCGAAATGCTGAGAGCAAAGTTGAAATACCATTTTGCCTTAATTCTCGAAATGCAAAATTTCACTGTTAGGGTTTTGGCTTTGCCTCTCCCTCTCCTTGTGTTTCCTATTGTTTCCCCTCCCTAGTTTTTCATGTTTGTTCTCTGTCTGTGGGTGCTTTTCATTTGGTAAATTCGTCTCCTCATCTCTTCCACTTGCTTCCTCTCCCCGCATTTTAGCTCCAACCAGTGAGGACATGAGACAGAAATGCGAGGAAGAGGCACGAGGACAGGGGAGACAAAGCTGTGGAATGAAAACTCCTCGGTTCTTTTTAGCGTCAGTCTGACACGACAACAGTTACTGATGACGAGCTGATAACAGCTGTATCAGCTGTCAGACAGACTGGTACGAATGTCCACACAAACACTTATTTAAGAACAATTCCAACACCTGTCAGCATTTATTTAGGTCTGTAAACTGTTTTATATGCACAATATGCACAATGGTTCAGTGCTGTTTGTTTACTTAGGCTATTTATTTACTTGCATTATTGTTATCTGCACAATAATACACACACAGCTGTGTAAGAATGTGTGTCGATATCATTGTGAAATTAAAAAAAGGCAAACTGCTGCTTTGTGTGATGCCACAACTCTCTGCAATGAAATTAACTTATTATAAAGTGTTAGATGCAGACACATGATGGAGCATTATATCACATCTCATCATGTAACTGTGTTTTATTATCTGTCGATCCCTGTGCAGGACACTGTAAAGTAAGCACGCCACCACATGTATTTTCCCTGATTAGTCTATTAAAAAGTGTGTGACATAAATATTAATTCAGAATCATTAAAGTGCTGCAGGAACTTCTGCCAGTCAGAATTTGATTTCCCTGCGTGTGTCCTGATGATGCAGGATGAAAGTCACCAAAATTGTCCAATCAACATCACTCCTCTTGATAAAAGACTCTCGCATAGGATACACCGGTGTATCCTCGCTCCGTCTCTCTCCTCGTCTCCTCCAAGTGCATTTAAGCAATTGGAAGATCCTTCATCATGGCAGAGGGGAAACAACTTCCGGGTTGACAGAGGAGAGAGGAGATAAGGAGGCAGAATTCAGTGTAAAGAAAAGCACCCTGTCTCTGTGCGTTTGCTGGGCGGGGCCTGTTGGGTCCCTCCTCCTGCCAAACCACCTGAGTCCCTGCAGCTGCTGATCCTGCACACCTGCATATCATCCATTCCAATCAAACCACTGCAGTATAAAACCCCGGCTCAGACACCCAGACTCTGCCAGGCCCTTTTTTCAGTGTTTTTTTTGATAGCTTGTATTTTTCATGTTTTCTGGATGTCAGCTAATTCACTTTTTTGTGCCTCAGATTCTCCACACCTGCTCCACCAGAAAACTGGTCATGTCCAGCTTCGTCCTTGTCTTCAGCCACCTGATTCAGATTGTTCAGCCATCAGCTTCTCTTCCTGCTCTGCTCTGCCATACCCAGCTCTCCTCAGCCAGGATCCATGCCACCTTTGCCAAGCCTACAGCCTGCCATCTACAAATTGCAGTAAACTGCCCTAAACCATTCTCAGTATCCTGGCTGTCTTTGCATTTGGGTCAAACGTTGAACTAAACACCCTTATGTCTGGCCCTAATACTACTTTCACACTGCACACTGGTAAATTTGGATAAAATTCTCAATTGTCTTATTAAACAGTTTCATCAGCTCTCAAATCTAAATCAATGTCACTGCCCAGGCTATCTACCCAGTTCTTCAATCATTCCACACTTCTAGTTCATAATGGGAAACTGAAGTGCTGCATGCCTCTGATGGCTGATCCAACAGATGAAGGTTTAAAAAAAAACAAAATCCAGGAAGTCTTGCTTAATATAAAATGGTGCAGAGGTGACGACACAAGCACAGCAATTTGTTCCTTCACTGTAAATACACATGAATATAGCCTTTTCATATATTTCTTCTTTTATAAAATGAATGTGAAGTTGTTTTCATACATTTTGAGGCAGGGATGTATATATTTTCTCAATTTGTTGAATATTATTGCTTACTAGTATTCATTGACTTTTCTCAGAATTTGATATATTTTCACTTTATGTTAATTACAGTTATGATGCCTAATTGCAGATTTGCATTTTTTGGCATGCATATGGGGTCCAGACTGAATATGTGTTTGTCATACAATTATTTCACCAGAGGACATAGTGCATTTGTTTTTTCCATGGTTGTTTGCATCAATAATTTCAAACAAGACTCTACTTCTGACATAAAGAGGAAATTCTCTGTTGCTGCTACCAAGAACATAAAGCATGGAGACTTACTACATCATGTGTTCGGACCAAGAAATCATTAACTCACTCAACATATGTTTGAACACTACGTTTTTTCAAACAGCAACAGAGAATAGAAAATGTACTAAAATTCACTGTATTTGGAAAAAAAAGAATAGTTAAGTATTATGTCATGCTTTGGGTACCTGTTTTTTTGGCAGTTGAGTCAGGAGCAAACAGTTTAACTGTGACCTTGGGTAACATCCACTGCATCCAAAGGCTGACCTTCCCGCTGGTTCCACCGATGCTGCTAGTTTTCTGTTCCAGAGTCACTGTGTCGGCGAAAGGACCGTCGTCTCCAGCAGGCACAGAGTCGCCCTAGGGAGTAAAACAGGATCTGTTTAATCAGGGCTGCTAAGATGGTAACAAACCATGATTTGATGCAAATCTTGGCACTACCATCTGAGCTTGAAGACTGACACACCATTTAACATTTAACAAAGATTTTTTTTTTTTAATAAATCTAAAACTAAAAGGCTCAGAAATGTCCTTTTCTTGTCAATGTCACTAAGTTATTAACACCTTACATTTTAGTAAAATTGGATACAACAGTCAAACAGACCAAAACATGAAATGACATTTTATGAAAGAACATATTTGCAAGTACAAAATGTACCTTAAAACTCTAATGTTTGTGTTGCTGTTTGTTTGTCTGTCTATCCAACCATGTGTTAGACGAATGTGTGTACGTATGTTTGAAAGTGTTGTCGCTGTGCGTGTCGCCATAACAAAGCAACCACCGGCTTTCGAGTCTTTTGGTGTCTAGATGACATCAGTGTCTGGTGAGCAGAACTCCATGTGGGGGGACCATTGTGTGGAGCTGTCACTGGTGTTAACCCCAAACTAAGCCACCAGCACCCACACGGCCTGCTTTCACTCAAGTGCGCCAGGACACACACGTCTTACAGCCTGGGAGAGAATGGGAAGTGAAGAACCGGAGGCGGGGGCGGAGGTGAGGGGGGTGAGGTGGAGAGGAAGGCAGGATGCGGCGGAGGAGGCTGCCTTCTGTGAGCTCTCATCTCATTACTGAGGGGTTTGGCAAAGCACCGAGGATGACAGCACTGGGGACATTTTTTTTATATTTCCCTCGTTCTCTTCCTGGTAAATCTGTTCTCCAAACATGTATCTGTGCGGCTGACTCGGGAAGTGAAAAGCCTGCAAACAAACAATATGGCAATTTGCAGCGCTGGCATGGCGGGATTTCACTTTTTCCACAGCTTCTCCCATCGCAGCGTGGTAATGACAGATTGTGTCATGGTTATCGAGCCTGGCTGTGGTTGGTGAGGAGGTTATCAACCATCTCAATTAGAAAGCCCACAGCTGCTGGACTGATTACAGTGTCTTAAAGAGGATCCAGATGAGGAAACTATGTCCCTGGTCTACAGCTGGGCGGAGGGATGAGGGCCCCACGCTAATTTGCAAATTTAATTTAATCGCGCAGTTGAGGGCGGCTGACAGCAGAGCTCAATAACAACGGATGACAATTATATAAATAAATTAAGGATTATGCCAATTCAAAAATAGATTCAACATTACAGTTTATGGGGACCACTAGGAACTGATGAGAAGCATGTGCTCAATGGGAAGCATTAGCTTCTAGAATAAGAAAAGTGTGTGAAACCTGGGTACATTTTTAAGGTTTAAAACCTATCATAAAAAATAAACACAGGAAAGCAGCAGGAACACAAGCATGAACTGGGGCTGCAAGACACTGAAACCTCTGCAGGCATGGGAAATGCAGTCCTAAATCAAATTTATAATATACATTTTCTTATCCCCCAATGATGGAAGGAACTGAAAATGAAATGAGGATGATCTTAATTGCTATAAATATGAAAAAATACCACAAAAATAACAGTGAATCACTTAATTTCTGCAGAACTAGCATTTATTCCAGTCAAGTGTCTAGAAGTGTCATTTTGTGTTTCCATGGAACCAAACAGTCAAGGTGTGAGTGTGTGTGTCTGTGTGTGTAATAACTGTGACTGGCAGTGAGTAATATGGGCGCAATAGTAATGCTGTTCAGTCAGTCTCAATGAGAGATATTCTAGTGTCAACTGCCATTTGGGGGACTAATTACTGTTGAGCTGGAGTCAAAACACAGCACTTTGTGTGTGTGCGTGCGTGCGTGCATGCGTGTGTGTGTGTGTGGGTTAGGACTATTTAGTTTACAGTTCTGGCCAGTCAGTAGGATTAGGCTCTGTAATGTCATGTGTGGAAACAGGAGCCAGCCGCTGGCGCTGTGGGAAGCTCAGACCACTGTGTACTGCAGCGTGGTTACGCTGGAGCATCGGACACCCGACTACTCCTGCTTCCCAGCCAGAACCGCTGCTGTCATTTAAAAACTCAGTCTCTTACAAGCTGATTTCACCAGGGTCAGAAGAAAGAGAAACTATAAACAGACTGACAGCCCTGCATTTATTTTGGAATTAAAAATTGTTTTAAATTTAACATTTTTTTGGGCTTTCAGTTGAGGATTCTTGTGATTTGTGAATAGTTTCGAATTAGAAAAATAAAAAAATAAATAAAAGGTGCATTTGATTTTAACTGTTGCACAACTGTGTCATAATCCGGGGTATCTGCATTTTGTAGGAAAAAAAAACACTTGCAAGACATTTAATGCGTACCTGGAATTTTAGATCAATTGAAAAACCCAAATTCAGAAATAAAGAAACTTGTCAAAAGAAGGGTATTTTCAGTTAAACATCACAAAGAATACTGCAACTGTAATTTTGCAATTTTAAGAAAAATTATCACATGAAATTCAATTGCCTTTTTTAAAGCAAAAGACTGAGAAAAAGAATGAAGAAGAAGAAAAAACGAAAGCGTAAGATAATCAAAACTGTAAAAGTTAAAATCACTAATAACTTCTAAAAGTTCCTGTTTATATCAGTATCGAAAAACCACTCCTCCCCCTCATATCAAGGTGAGGCCTTGAGGAACAGATGTGGTGGTGTGGTGCTGGTAGAGGTGGGCTCTGCCACGTTCCTGAGCCTCCAGACTGGGGCCCCAAACACACACACACACACACGTGTACACACAAACACACACACACAAAGACACAGAGATACACAACACACAGAGAGGGAGCTATTTTCCCACACCTCCACAAGCCAAGCTGTAAAGTATACAGTTTAATTCCTGGGCCTCTGCGCTATAAACGGACTGAGGATCCGGGTTTATTTTCTTTGCAGAGTTTGTCTTTGCTCATCAGAGAGACCCAAACACTGGAAGACAACAGCAGGCTGGGAAGTGTCAGAGAAAGATGGAGGAAAAGGAGGATTATGAAAGAAGAGTGGAAAGAGATCATGCTTTAGGGACAGGTAGAAGTATGGAGAAAAGTTAAGTGGGTACAAGGAATGGGTTTAGTGAAAGAAAAAGTTCAAAAGGAAATGACAGAGGTGGGACGAAGCTGCGGACAGAGAGGGGAAGAAAAGGAAATGGGAGAGATGGAATAAAGAATGGAGAAGAGGCAGAAACAATTACAGAGATGGAAAAAGCAAAAACCAGAACTTGGCATGTGACAGCACCTAACTGTTTCCAACGTGTTCTGACATAAATTCCTATTAACTCTATAATGAATTCTAAGAACATATATATAATCATCAAAACTACATCACTTCAATCCCAATACACCAGACACATGCTTCAAATGTAACAATACTAAAGGAACACTCGTTCACTGCTTGCGGGAATGTAATGTGGTCAAAAGTTTTTGGAGGAAAGTTCTTGGCATGGTTAGCCAGATAACAGAAAATCCCTTGTTCGCCTACAGTAAGTTGTGCATCCTGGGTATTTATCCAAGTGATTTTATTACAAGCAAGACTGACTGTGTACTAATAGACTTGTGTCTCTTACAAACTAAGAGAGCAATAGCTATGGGATGAAAGAGTGACCATACCAAGTATGAATCAATATATTAAGGATGTAACATCATGCATTGCTATGGAAAAGCAAACATACCTTACTAAAGGAAAGCTGGGAGTTTCTGAAAATATTTGGGGTAGCTTCATGGAGTTTGAACTCGGAAAAAATGGTAAATATCAATAAAGCCAAAGACTGGGGTGGGGGCAGGGCAACTGGAATAGTAGCCTTTGTGATCTTCAAGTTTTTTGTACATTGTAATTACTGTAACGTCTGCGTCTTTGTCAACCTTTCTTTTAATTACTATGTTTTAAGAACCCGCCTATTTATTTGATGGTTTACTGTATTTGCTGCAAAGACTGACCATTTTATTGATGTAATGTTTGTTTTAACTGTAAAACCCCAATAGAAATATTTAAAAAAAATTAATTCTATAATTAATACTGGCAGTCATTATCACATGCGGTTATTGTTGCTAATGCTTAATGTTGCTTTTGCATTTAGAGGAATCTTTGTTTTTTGGGGGTTGCAGCTGCTAGTGGTCAAACTTTATGGACTTCAGGAAAGAACTTTTCAGGCTATGTCAAGATCAAAATTTGGTGCCATGGGTCATTAGGGTTGTTGTTGTCAGGTCTGGATCAAAGCGAGAGGAATAAGAAATAAAATATTGATGAATAGAGGGCCATGAAAGGCACAGGCGACAGGGGAAGAGAAAACAGACTAAAGGCAAACCCTGTTGAATCAATACTAGTAATACACATGTATATGAAAATGTCACAAAATATTGTGTCAACTCAATAGCTGAGGGCAGAGGAATGGTTGGCAAGGGGTTACAGGTCAGGGAGGTTTCTGGGGGTGTAGTGTGGATGTAGTTGAGGAATGAGAAGCCAAAAGAAGTGGGTGGGGAGTGGGCTTTTTGGGGAGAGACTGCTGCCACTACTGCTGAGACTTATCAAAACAGCTCCTACATTCTTGCTCAATCACCCAGCCTCCCAGAGGACTAAACACTTCTACCAGTGTTTGTACTTAGGTAAACAGTGACAAGTGGGCTGTCAGGGGCCTCTGTGGCCTTGTTATAGACGCACTATACCAAAGGGCCTCCACTGCTATACTGAACTGCTGCCACTTCTGTGGGTCCACAAATGACGCAAGAACACACAGAAACAAATACAGACACAGACTCACATTGACATATGAAACACTTTTTTCATGCATATATACTCACACAGACACACTTTATTGCCTCTCAGGGTGGTAGGATGGTTGTGCTGTGATCCCAGGGGCCCCACATTGCTGACAGGGCCCCGGCAGTCAAAGAGCATTAAATCCTGGGCTGGTTTCCACAGAAGCGCTCATCAACACAATCATTTTTATGCATCCTACTTCACACAAACATACACATACATACTACACAAGGCTCTGGTGGCTGAGGCCCCAAGACCACGGACCCCCAGCTAGTTGTTGATACTGCTACTGTACTAGACAGGAGAAAAAACTTCTGCCACATTATCTAAGCCCATAAGCATCATCTAGGGACGAAGGGAAAAATAACACTCAACATTTGTTGTTTCCCCCTAAAAACCCTGACTGTAATTTTTCCGCTGGCTTTGCACATGCCTGCACGCACTGCTACACTTCATGCTTCATTCTCAGGGTTTGATATTTTATCTGAGCAAAAAAATGTAAATACAGGTTATTGTTTTCCCCAAATTAAGAGGCACGTTTATACTCAATCAAGCCCCAGCTTACATGAATTAAACAGAGCTCACAGCCTATCTGGAGTATCTGTTCTGGGTAAGAAAAAATAATGAAAGAAACACAAGCACTGATGAGATTTTTCCAGCTGTGAAAATCCTTCCTAAACAAAACAGATTTTTTTTTCAAACAAACTGCATGTGTTAGCACTGACTCAACTATTCATAACGATAAAAAATGTAATATTTGCACTAAAAATCATACTTCAGAAGCAGAATTATGTATACAACAAAGGTTTACATAGCATGTGTTATTGCATGACTCATAGCACCTATAATTAGAAAAAAAGCTTATAGTTGGGTGGGTTATAGTTGGGTGTTGGCAGGGTGTAGTCATTAGGCCTCTTATTAATCAAGGCGCACAAAATTAAAGGAGTGATGCAAGAGAAACACTTACTAAATTACAAAAATGTTCTGATACTTAGCTATGTAGTATGATAGCTGTGTAGTATGCAGCAGTAAAATAAGGTACACAAATTACTGAATGAATGAAATAGTGAACCATATCACTGTAGCAAGTCAGTGTAAAATAAATTAAATCCCATTCCATAATGTATTGGTGGCAGTGAAAGGGTTTTTTTTATGAGAAGAGGCTTGTCCAAAGGAAAAAACACCAACAAAAACACTGAACTAAGAAGATGAGATGTGTAGCCGGGAGAAAAACAAACCTCTGTTGGGGAGCCAAAATCTGCAGAGGGGCTGCAGGTGCTGGTGTCTGGTAGGGCGGTGCCAGCACTGCTGCGCACGGGAGAGGACGGAGCAGCACCAGCAGGGGGTTCTGGGATGCTAGAGGTCTGACGCAAGATGCCATGCCTCTGGAGACGAGCCCATGTAGAGCTCCAGCTGAGGAGGAGCTCGTACAATAGCTGAACCTGGAGAGTGACAGAAACAGAGAAGAGGAGAAAAACAGAGAACCTTAAGTTGCAATGCTACATACAGTATTTTGGAGGAATTACATACTTCACAAAGAGTATTTTGGTGCCCAGTTGGCACATATGTATCACTGTGGCTAGCTACGTTCTTTAAAACGAAACCTAATACAAAAAAATGAATTACACACTTCACACTAGTTGTTCCCATGCAAATGTTTTGCAAATTGTAATCGAATTTTGAGTTTATCAACAAAAGAAAGTGTGAATGAATGCTTGTTTCCATCCACTACTGTTATTCCATTATTACGAGTTGATTCATTGAGATATGCAGGTGGTGGCACCAATTCACAAGTCAGAAAACCATCATACCATTGCAGAAGAAGAGGGCACAACAAGGTGATGTAACAGACCTTTTTCACAGCAGCCATTTTGACATGAAATAGTGGTAAACACAGGTGTTATTGATGATACCAATTAAGGTTCTGTTCCATTCAAACAGTGCTGCTATTGTGAATGTTTGCTTACTGGAAAGGCTCTGCTACGCTAAATGGAATGGGACCTTTTAGTATCATTGGTAACACCTGTGTTTACCATACAATTTCATATCAATATGGCTGCTGTGAAAAAGGGCTATTAAAAGACCGCCAGTTGAATCTCAAACGATGAAAAAAAAATGTCGAAAACAGGATGGAAACATGACATGGTTGTATGTTTATACTGTAAAGCCATGGGAATGATGAGGAGTGGAAACAGCTGATCAGTCATGTGAGTTAAATGTTCACTACATTGCAAAATATTTGGAAAAGTCATCTCCCATTAAATGCATTTCTTTTTTGAAAAAGGCAAAAACCACCTCGAACGACCATAAGAACTTTTTTTAAAATTTTTTATTTTATTTTGCAGTTTCCATCAACCTTTACTGCAATGCACATAAAAATACCCTGACAGAAACACTGCTACTGGTTGGGATCTAATGTAATCCAGTCCAGTCCAATAAGAAAAAAAATATGTTATAGGATTGTCATGTCAATAAATCTATTTCTGTCTTATCTGAGAATGTGCTCATATAGAAAGCAGCAGACACAGCTTTGACCAAGGTGACACTTTTAATACATTAAGTTTACTGTACTAACGGAGTGCCTTAAAAGATAAACCTAACACATCACAAGTAGTCTTAATATTTGAAACCAGATTCAAATGTATTTTTTGCCAAAGTCTGACTCAAACAGCTACATTGGGGAGTTCTCATGTAGTTCTGACTTCTGGGGCCATTACCATGATTTGGCTTGGCAGCTTTGTAGCTATGTGACACAAAACCTAGTTATAGTTGAAAGAGAACCAAAGAGAGAAGGAGGAAATATTAGCTAGAAATGGACCACTATCCATTCACATTTCTTTCACTCTCCAACTGAGCACTCTGCTAGATGTTGTACTTGTCATTCAGAGAAGCCTCATTTCACAAACGTGATGTCGAATCTATGTGTTCATTTTCTGTTAGATGGATGATTATTTGAAAGGCACAGCGTGCTCATACACGTGCCCCACTGTACAAATTTGTTATCCATAACAACAAAACTCCCAAAGAAACACCCACAGAGGAAAGTTAAGTTGTGTCATCAATTTCCCCAGCAAAACTTACCACGGTTAGGAAAAAACTGAAGGCTCGGCGTCAAGTGTTCTCAACTATTTATCATGTGTTCACATGAAAAGAGCTTTAAACAACAACAAAGCCAAAAACAAGAGTGGAAAACATGAGGGGAAGGCAGGGGAATGTGATGTGATGCTTTCAGTTATTCATGCATTCACTCAGTGTTCTTTAGAGAGAGAAGAGAGAGGGGGAAAGAAAGGGAGAAAAGCGGCGCTCTTTCACAGTGAGCTAATTTCTGGATTTCAAATGCTTCGCTTCTGCAGCCAACTAACCCCTCACCCCCCTCCCCCGACCACTGAGGTCCCTCAAAAGTAAAGGTACACAGACACATGAGCGCACACACACAAAATAGCTTTCTCTACTCCAAACACATTTTTACTCGCTATTGCTCGCTCACACACACGCCCGGCTGTTAGCGCACACGTTACAGGGAGGCCTTCCATAAATAAGCATAAATCAAATGAAAAGCAGCACAATACATTACAGCTGGGCCATTTCAAACATGTCCAGGAAGAGCTGCTAACGCCGATCCAGCAGTCGTCCAGGGACAGAGCCAACAGCTGTCTACCATACCCGACCGAACTGTGCTGCCGACAGGAGAGCTGCGGCTCTGCGCTCTCTTCTCTGAGAGTCCGGGGCCTGGAAGTCCAACCAAGCACAACAAGGCCTACTGCACTCAGCAGCAGATGTGGGGGAAGAGAGTTAAGATTGCAGAGTAGAGGAGAGGAGAGAAGGAGCTGAGATGAAGAGCTGTTACATGGCCTCAGAGCCTGGGGCTCCTTCCCTATACTTACTTTCATGGTGAACTTGTTTGTACATTCTTCTAGAACCTCAATCCCTTCATCATTTGTTTTTATATCTCATTTTGTCCTCCTCACTGTGCTTAAGACACTCTACCCTTCTTTTCCCTCATCTCTTATCTTTCCTTGCCATTTGTTCCATCCTATATCTACATCCTGCTCATAATCTCCCTGATTAGCGGAAAGTAGGGTCAGTTGGTTCAGCTCAGCTACTGCTGTCAGGCCAGTGGGCAGGTTGGGCCCACACACACACACACCACAGAGGCACACACTAACTAACTTGCATGCTTACATGAGCTCACAATACATATGCCACATTTCGTGAGTTGGGGAAGTGAGCAGAACATTTGGAGGGCTCGGTTCTCCAAAGACCTGTCATCTACAGATCAGGAGGTCTGCTCGGCTGCAGTAGTACAAACTGGAGACTGAACAGAGGCTTCCACAGTCATTCATAAAAATACACAGATGAAAGACAGGAGAGCATGCAGATGGTGAGTGTTCGTGTGCCTTTATCTAAGAACCGTTTACAGAGAAACCTCACAAATGTGACATATTGTTGAGTATGTGCAGTGGCTGAGAGTGTACGTGTGCAGATATATGTAAGCATGTGTGTATGTGTAAGTGTTCACTGAAATGCTGTACAGTTATGAGTCAAAGGTCAAGGCAAACTGTGGTGGTGTGTGTGTCTGCTGATTTCAAGGTGGTCCTGATAAGGTAAAAGTGCAGCTATCCTTCTGACACCCACATGAATCATTCACACAGACACTGACACAGACAGCGTACACGCACAACACACAGCAAGCACTGCGCTACAAGCACACACACAAGTTTGATGTGATCACAAATCCATTAAAAGTTAAGTTTAGTTTACAGCTTAAAGCAGCAATGTGTGGCAATTGTGTCAACATAACAAGTTAGAGCCACAGACTGTATATTAAATAGATGGAAATCCTGTTTAATATACAATCTATGGCTAAAACAAGTTGGTTCCCTATCCCCACTCCTCCCCAGACTTGGGGAAAGCCGCAGGAGCAATAATTGACAATTGACAATAATAAGCTAAGACGAGTCCTACATTGTAAGTTGATCAGCTGTTTATAACTGTTAGTTGCCTGTCAATGTAAAGCTAAGCCTGTTATGTTCAAAACAAAAGCACACTGCTCTGAAAATACACACTCTGGAGTCTGAGTGAAGTGGCAGTCTGTCTCATTGCCTGCCAAACTCCATTAACTTATTGCTCAATTTAACTGTTATAAACATCCACGCCTTCTATAAGATTATTAATGATTTCTTAAGATTCATAAACAGACACTTACTTATTCTGTGAATATTCTGCATTAATTTGAACTCTAATTAACATGAAACCAGCAAACAAAAAACATTATTATTCCAGCCTGGAATAGTAGTTTCAAAGGGGCATGGCTGCAGTGTTGTTGTCAGAGAAGTGAGTATTTCAACTTTCCATGTTCCCTTGATCTCTGGTGACATATCATGGTTATTTTATGATTTATTACAGTAATTATTTTGCAGGTTTCTCCTTTGAGTATAATTATATTATTTTGATATGTCTAAAATGAACAGGGGAATGATGCTGATGCTGTGACTCAAACAAAATAACTCTGTGACGAGAACTTGTGTGCAAGTTTGTGTGTCGCTGTGTGTCCTGCTCCGTTCCAGGCTGTGACAATTCACCTTGGGTGTTCTGCCTTAAAATGAAATGAACATGTGTTGGAAACATGCATCAAAGCTGAATGTCCTGTAATTGCTCCTTCATTTTTTTATGCACACTTTGTATGTATGTGCGTATGTGAGCGTGCAACTGTGATTTGCATGGCCTGGTCTCTTTTATCTCTCACTTTCCTCTACAACTGCTTATCCCTTATATTACTCTTAATGTTTTTTCACCCTTTCAAAGACACTTACCTCACTTCCATTCTTAACTGCACTTACACCCTGATATTTACTGAGACTCTATATTCCATGATACCTGAAAATGTGAAATAAAGTTTAAAAAAGGAAGAGCTTAAAAACGCTTGAAGGCTTGACCGTTTCACCCCAGTTTCTAAAAATACTTTTGTTTGTGCCATGAAGTAATCCATCGCATATTATGGAAAATCTGATTTAATGTCACAAATATGCAGTTTAAATGCCAGCGGAAGTTAAGAGGCCAAGCTTTTATTTGTTGACTTTAAGAGTAATAATATCTCAAAATCAGTGCGATAATGATTGATTTTCAAACTCTCGATGTAACTCCACCACTCAGACTCCTCCTGTTTCAAGCTACCCATCACAATGTTCTCATCTAACTGGGTTGGTGGCAACTTATTGTACAGCAACTGTGCAGCGCTCTGACATCCCCATATACATTCCCACAAATGGCAACGCTAATTAGAAAGAGGAGTTAGTAGTGTGAGGTCTCTTTTGTTCTGGAGAGGGTGGGGTTGCTCTGGCAGCAGCTCTCAAAGCGCTGCTGCATGACTTAAAATGGTACAGTATTAGCTTATGACCCCCCCTCGAGTCAGAAATTTACACAGAAGAGGGAAAAGAAAGAGAGAGGAGGTTAACAGATGGGAAGAGGGAGGAGAGGGATTGTGATGAAAGAGAAGAAAAGAAGAAGAGAAAAGAAGAGAAGTTTTCATTGGACCCAAAAACTAATAATGACTCATCATATAATCGCAATAAGCCTTCCCAGCTTTGCCAGACACAGGCACTCCATTTGAAAGGGAGAACAGAGAAGAAGAAAGAAAAGAAACTTTCCCTCAATAAACGACCAGCTCGCCTCATCTCTGGGAAAGTTTTCACCACTAACAGATTAAGGCCTTTCATTTGTTTCTGGTACCAATTCCCCTCAATATCACCATGGCTCATCACTGTGGTCGGAGACATTTAACAGTCTGACCACTCAAAAGGTCACCCCAATTAAGTGTTTACAGAGGAACCTAATTCAATACAGCTAATTCAATTGTGAAAAAACAAAACATGTGTAATGGTACATGTAGATGTGATTATAGCACTATAACAGCACAATGAAAAACAACGCGGGGACCAAACCGGGAGACAAACATGTTCCGTTTCCAATCTGTCCATATTCATCAGGCTCTTGCTAAAACATAATAACACACTGTAAAACAATGATGATGAGTCTTGCAGTTCCCCACTCTCCTTCATTCAGTCCTCAGAATGTTTGACCAAAACAAACAAGGCAACACTCTCTTGTTTACACTTTCATTTTTGTGAAAATTATACTAGGTAAGAAGATGAGGCAGTTTGTTTATTGAAGTCAATCTATATCAGAAAATCATGCAGAGGCAGGATCTTCCTGCCAGGGTTCGTGTGTTCATGTTTCATGAAAGTTTACAACGGGATGATTTGTATAAATATACATGTAAATCTGATGACTACTTTGTGAGATTCAGGACTGTCTGACCGACCTGAGGGTTGGAGCACTTGACGTGGATGGGCTGCAGATCAACATGGAGGCAGACTACAAAGGAGTGCCTTCCTTCAGAACAGCTCTGCAGCTTATGGGATGTGACGGCTAGTGTGGAGGTACAGCCCATGGGCTCCAACAGGCTCAAGCTTCGCTGCTGTCCCAGCAATGTATAAACACTGAACTGACTCAGGCTCACTGTCCATGGGAAGGCATCACCTGATGGTAGACATGAGAGAAGGAAAAAGAAATACACATTAGAATTGTGGGAATGGGATAAAACAATGGGAGAAAGAGGATGAAAATTGCAACAGAGAGACATTGGCAGAGATTAAGAGGAGTAGGGAGGATGAGAGAGAAGGAAGAGCAGTGAGCACAAGCCAAGTAATTGTGAAATTGAGAGAAAGACAAAGAGAGATGCAAGAAAATGCAGAAGAGAATTGGAAACATAACAAAAAAATACAATGGATTAAAACAATGGATTAAAACATCAGAAGGATCAGTCAACAAAGGTCATTATTAAAAACATGACAACTACATTATTCCTGACTCTTAAGAGGATTGTTCGGATTTTTGGAAGTGGGGTTGTATGAGGAACCTGTTCATAGTCAGCCTATTACCTACAGTAGACAGGCCCACAGTTTGCACTACTCCAATTCTGTTGTGTAAAACAAAATAAAAACACAATGCAATGATTTGAAAAAAACAAACAAAAAAACAACAACCTACATTCACTTGAACAAATACAAGATATTTTATGTTCAGACTGATTAACTTAATTGTTTTGTGTAAATATACACTCATTCTGAATTTGATGCCCGAAGCTCCAAAAAAGTTTGGACAGGGTGATGTTTATCACTGTGATGCACCACCTTTTCTTTCAACAACACTCGGTTTGCATTTGGGAACAGAGACACTACTTGTTGCAGTTTTGAAAGTGAAATTCTTTCCCATTCTGGCCTGATATGCAACTCAACTGGCTGGGGTCTCTGTTGTCGTATTTTGTCTATCATAATGCAGGTCTGGACTGCAGGCAGAGCAGTCTATGAACAGGAACGCTTTTATTATAAAGCCACACTGCTGGAACACATGCAGAATGTGTCTTGGGATTGTCTTGCTGAAATAAGCAGGGACAACTCCGAAAAAGACATCATCTGGATGGCAACAAATGTTGCTCCAAAACCTGAATGTGCCTTTAAGCCACAATAGGATCTTCACAGATGTGACAGTTACCCATGATGCCACGGGCATTAACACACCCCCATACAATCATAGATACTGGCTTTTGAAGAGAGTTTTGATAACAATCTGGATGGTCCTTTTCCTCTTTACCCAGAGGTCCCAATGTCCAGCATTTCCAAAAATGTGGATTCATCAGACCACAGCACACTTGTGCTCTTTCCATCAGTCCATCTCAGATGAGCTTGGGCCTCAGAGAAGTCAAAGCGTTTTTCGATGTTGTTGGCATGTCTTTCTTTTTGCTTGTTAGAGTCTTAACTTGCATTTGCAGATGCAGTGACAAACTGTGTTTATGACAAGGGTTTTCCAAAGTGTTTCTGAGTTCATGTAGTATCTTTTATACAATTATTTGGGTTTTTAATGCAGTGCTGACTGAGGGGTCAAAGGTCATTGGTATTCAATGCTGGTTGTCAGCCTTTCCCTTTAGGTGTAGAGATTTCTCTGGATTCTCTTTACTTTTTTTTAATGATATTAGGGACTGTAGAAGGTGAAATCATGTTCTCAAACTGATGCCCTGCCAGGGCACAAAGTGATGAACCTTCTCCCACCCATTCTTGTGAATGACTGAGCCTTTCAAGGATGCCCCTTTCACACCCAATCATGATACCAAACAGGTCTTGTTTGAGTCTTCTTTCATGCCCTGTTACCATTTTTTTTTAATGTGTTGCAGGTATCAAATTCAAAATGAGTGTATATTTATGAAAAAAGTTGGAACATTAAATATCTTGTATTTGTATTATATTCAATTGAATATAGGTTGAAAATTTTAGGCAAATCATGGCATTCTACACTGCCTGGCCAAAAAAAAGTCACACTCTCAAATATTTTGTTGGACCGCCTTTGATTACGGCACACATTAGCCATGGCATCGTTTCAATAAGCTTATGCAATGTCACAACATTTATTTCTGTCCAGTGTTGCATTAATTTTTCACCAAGATCTTGTATTGATGATGGGAGAGTTGGACCTCTGCGTAAAGTCTTCTCCATCACATCCCAAATATCTCAATGGGGTTCAGGTCTGGACTCTGTGGTGTCCAATCCATGTGTGAAAATCATGTCTCATGCTCCCTGAACCACTCTTTCACAATTTGAGCCCCATGAATCCTGGCATTGTCATCTTGGAATATGCACATGCCATCAGGGAAGAAAAAATCCATTGATGGAAAAACCTGCTCATTCAGTATATTCAGGTAGTGAGCCGAGCTTGGGCTCATAACGCTGCTGAACCTCAACCTGAGCAACTGAAGCAACCCCAGATCATAACACTGCCCCCACAGGCTTGTACAGTAGGCACTAGGCATGATGATTGCATCACTTCATCCGCCTCTCTTCTTACCCTGATGCCCCCATCACTCTGGAACAGGGTAAATCTGGACTCATCAGACCACATGACCTTTTTCCATTGCTGCAGAGTCCAATCTTTGTGCTCCCTAGCAAATTGAAGTCTCTTTTCCAATTAGCCTCACTGATAAGTGATTTTCTTAAGGCTACACAGCTGTTTAATCCCAATCCCTTGAGTTCTCTTCACACTGTGTGTGTGGAAATGCTCTTACTTTCACTATTAAACATAGCCGTGAGTTCTACTGTTGATGTTTTATGATTTGATTTCACCAAACGTTTAAGTGATCTCTGATCACAATCGTTCAAGATTTTTTTCCGACCACATTTCCTCCTTGAAGTTGATGGTTCACCACTATCCTTCCAGGTTTCAATAATGTGTTGGACAGTTCTTAACCCAATTTTAGTAGTTTCATCAGTCTCCTTAGTTGTTTTCTTTGCTTGATGCAGGCCAATAATTTGATCCTCCTGAAACAGAGTAACATCTTTTCCATGACCACAGCATATGTCGTCTGACATGGTTGTTTATGAAGTTAGAAGCTAATCATTGCATCAGTTAGGGTTAAATAACTTGTTGCCAGATGAAACATATTAATCACTGCAGTAATTATCCAATGGAAGGCTCTTACCTGTTTGGTTAGTTAAATCCAGGTGGTGACTTTTTTTTTGGCCAGGCAGTGTATTTTTATTTACATTTTACACAATGTCCCAACTTTTTTGGAATTGGGGTTGTAGAAGCAGCAGGAGTACCATGTAGGAACCTAAACAATGTACTGTTGTGGACAGGGTCAGCAGCAAACATATTTGCTGCCTCTCTAATCTGGGGGCCTTGACCTGTCTCTGCTGTAGTTAATACATTGACTATGGATAAGTATCTCATACTCATCCACTTCAACAAATCAAAACAATCCCTTTAACCCAAGCCAATTCTTATAAATGGGATGAAAATGCTTCATGGAAAATAGATGCACTGAGGAGTAGTATCAAGTCTCAAAAACAACATACTACACCCAATTCGCAGACAGAGGATCCCATCAAAACACATTGTATAGTTAGGGTGTTTTCTACTCTGAGTCTGAGACTAGATGCCACAACGGCAGAGTTTGAACTTGTTAGCTTGCCAACCCTGGTAGAACCATCTCACAGAGAAGGGGAACTTGTTCGCTAGCACAGGGCCATGAAGAGCACATTTCCCATGCACCGTGGGCACAACGCTTTGATCCAGAGCATCGAAAATGAGAGATGAAGAGCTTTTCAAAGGGTAGGAATGAATTACTAAAAGCATGGGTTGTTAATTTTAACGGCAACATTGACAAGGCTGCTGATGTCACTGTTTTTGCTGTCGTTTTTCTTTCTCCTCCATTTTTTGAAATCTGTATGCCCAATGCTGATGTCATTGAAGAGTTGAGAGTAAAAAAAAGGAGGGTGGCCCCCTCTTTTTTCTTCTTCCAAAGAGAAAACACTGCTCAGCCGTCTAAGTGTTGCTTATGTCAACTCTACCAGGTGTGCACACCACATGCGCAAGATCTATCTCTCAAAGTCGCTCTACTTAAGTTTGTTTGTCTTTTGTCATGGTAAATGAGTAGTAGTGGGTCAAAGGTTTGCTCAGTGTTGAAAAGGCCGTAATGATGATGAATTCACATTATGTAGCCTATTACTATTATGAAAACATTCATTTCAATTATTAATAAAAGCAAATTCATTTGTAACAAAAGTTAAGTAGATTTTTCCAACCCATTTTAATTTATTTTCAAAGACTCACATTTTTAACCCATGAACCTATCATCATCATTGTTTTCCAAAGTGAAACATTTTGTTTTCTCATTTAACTTTGAAATCAATCTTTTTGACACCAGGTCATTTGGTGTTCTCTCTGTGTATCTGGGTGTGTGTTCTTCTCCCAGCATGTTAATCATTATAATTAAAATGGAGATTTCATTAGATACAGTATGTAAACTTACCCTCCTCCAAAATGGGCTTGGAGACCACAAAGGGGAGCTCCTGCAGCGGCTCCATGTACTTGTGCCCAGCACTGAGGACACTGATCTGTGGCAGGCAGACTACCAGGGTCCCGGGCATGGAGGCTTGGTTGTGGTACCAGCTACGGACGGTGCCGGGAATATCCCCGCAGATGATGGTGCTCGGAGAGGGAAGGCTGTCATTAGGCAGGAACACACAGCATGACTGCAGCTCCAACTGGAGAGGGCAGAGAAAAATAAAGGACACAGGAAATCATGTTAATCAAAGTGTCACTTGATCACTGACCACCCACCTGCCTTGGCCTCTCTATATAATTTTCAGTGAGCTGCTCAAGGAAAGCTGTTTTGTGCCAACTTTAGAGAACTCAGATTGCATAAGGAAGAGTGTGAGCACGATGCTGGGTGTTTCTGGAAAAGACTGAACATGCTCAATAAACCTTTCCTTGATTTAAAAAATGGAAACAGTCCATCCCACATTTATGCATATAAGTTTCAGTCTTGCTTTGGACAGTAGGATTTGCCTTCAAAAAACCCTTAAAAAAAGAATGTGAGACTCTGAATGTCCATTTAAAACCAATGTGAAATTCCATATCTAGGAAACAGAACACCTTTTACAATATCAGGGACCTTTGACAGTTAAGTCTTGTGCTTAATTCAGTTTTGAAGTCTATTTAAAAGGGTTTGAGACCAATTCCATCTGCATTATGTCACATATTTCTGTTCACCAAAGAAGCAAAATTTACAAGCCATTAGGTCAGTAACCAGTAGCCAGTAAGTGTACGAGCAGTGTCTTTTTCCATTACAGTGGGGCTGCACTGATTTAAAAGACCAGTTAACAGAAAGGAGAGGAGTCCAGGGTCCAGGGGGCAGACAGCAGGTGCTGCCAAGATAATCTGTGTGTGAGTGTGTGCTTGTGCGTCAGTCAGAGTGCTGTAATATGTTAAGTACACAACACACACGCACAGACACACATCCTGCACTGAAATTTGCATATACAATCGCGCAGCCCTCTGCTAATATCACACACAAATGTTGGAACGCCTCTGACAGGCCTGTACATAGAGGCCAGTACTCCCAGCTTTGATGAGAGACGAGAGAGAGCAAGAATTGTAGAAACTGAGGAAAAGACTGAGAAAGAGAGATGAAGAGAGAGGAGAGAAAGAAAAGAAAGCAAAAGAGGGAGAGATATAGTTACACATTCATCTCACGCTGCTTCCTCTTTTGATTACTCTTCAAAGGGGGGTTTGAAATCGGAACACTTTTGCACACTGACACATAAGTCTTTGGCCTTTTTTAAGAGCCGACACGCAGGAAGAAAATCCATTGACACTGCCTGGTCTGCTGCAGATCTTAGCGAGGTTAAGCTGTAAAGCAGGCAGACACACGGAAACCCCTGGGTTTAACACTGTGACTCTGGTCTGCACCTTGAGCTCACTGCCTGAGGCTAATGCTCTCCTGCTGGACATCTTGGTTTAGTCATACACACTATTTCACATGATTACGCGCAACCTCTTCTTCTGCTTGGGCTATTCTTCAACCATAAAAATATTTTTTGAACAATGGCACTGGCTGATATTCAATAAATGGGTGTGTCAGTATGAAGAACATAAGGACACAATTGGGAAAACCAAGGAGCAACAGCAGTCAATGATTGAGTACTTATTGTAGGACTTCTACATATCCTGTAAAATCAGATATTTATTTAAATGCACAGTGTATAATTTCTGTCGCTAAGGGTCTCTCATATAAAACAATAACAAAACACATAGTTATGATAACTTGTGAAGCAGTCTGGGATCATGAAATTTGTTGTCTTCATATTTAAACAACTACCAGTGCAGATAAACTGTACATCTGACATGATTCAGACATAAATAATGCGTACGGACAAGGTAATGTATTGTAAGTATTAAAGCTTTACTCATGTTACGTTAAGTCACATTTGCCTAGTTCCTTCCTCACTCCTGATGTATCATGTGTTTCCCTGGAAGTTATGGCAACAGGTGATCAAATAAATACATCATTAAAATTACACATTTCTCTGGGTTTGAACAGTGTTGGAAATATCTGGGATAACGTAAGTAAAAAACTCAACAAAATATGTAACATAAGTCTAGTCTTTTCAATGCATTAGTCTTACCTTTTATCTTTTTTTGTAAATAAGAATCGGGTTTATTGCCAAGTGGGGAATTTGCCTTGGTGATTTTGGTGAAAAAGAATAAATAAAGTAAGTAGACAGTGTGCCAAAAACAATAAAACGCTTGTAACAAGTTACTAGAACCCAGAGGGAGGACTTAATATTACTTACTTGTTTCAATAACCATCTTTAAAAAACACAGCGATCTAATAACATTGATGACACTGAGAAAAACATATTTTCACGCAATCACATTTAAGAAGGGGCAGCCAGCAAATGTTTACTATTTTTTGTTTAATACATTACTTAATAACTAAGGCATTATCAAAATTCTCTGATTCATTTGTTTCTATGATAAGTTTGATTAACTGACTAATCATTTCAGGGCTAATTTAATGCAGAAGCAAGATCAAATGTAGTTCAAAGGTAAGCACGCACATGTATACTTCTGTGTATACAGTATATGTAAGCATAATCCTATTACTGTCAAAGATACATACCAATTCAAGCATTACAAATAGAAAGTAATTTTATACTTAAACATCTGGTGTTTTAAATGGGTCATTTCAGCTATCCTACCATACAGACCAACTACAGTTACCTAAATTATTTTAGTTCCCATACTGTGTCTGATGGTTGACTACATCTGTCATCATATATCAAACTTTGGGTGACAAACTTTTATACATAATCATAGGCAAATATCCAACACTGAAATAAAGGCTCATTGATGAAGTTCACCCTGGTGAAATAAAAAGACACACACCTAAGACTCTTTATTTCATCAGACATTTCATTTTGTACCATCATATTTTTATCAGCAATTATGGGATATTTCTAGCAAGTGCAAATATGAAGTTGATTTTGTTAATAACTATTTGGATAGGGTGAGTTCATTGTGTGACATAGCAAAGAAGGGGACTTTTTGATACTTTTTTGGTATCCAGAGGACTTTCATGTACTATAACAGAGCAAAGTGGGCACCTACTGTATAAGTGACCACCATAATCGTTAGTGTGAGTGTGTACAATAAAACATAATGTAATGGCCCTTAATGGTGTTTGCTTAGACTTTATAATGCTTCACTGTTGTTCCCATGGAAACACCAAACCAAAGATGATGTCAAGTGTATGGTAGCCACAGACTAGCCACATCACACAATGAAATACTAACAATAATCAGATAACATCTCACAGATGACAAAAGAGGAAAAAGTTGAACAATTGAATGGCATTCACTGGGCATAGCGACCGCTGTTTCTAGATGTTTACACTATAGCAAAAAAGGCTCAAAATGCTTCAAAGGGCCTAAGTATGTAATGGAAAAGAAAATGGCCTGTCAGTCCTAAATCTGGGTGATACAAAACTAATCTTTGGTCGGCTCTTTTCCCCGCTTTTGGTGACAGCTAATAAAAGCCACAAAAAACACAGAAACAAACATGTTGTAATTCACAATGGCAACAGTGCATGAGTGTGTCTGAGGGTAATGGTAGTGCAACATTTGTTTTTCTTTTGACTGAGGGAGTTTAGGTCAACAGGGTAGATAAGAACAACAGTGAACTTGGTATTTCACACACTGGGGACCAGAGGCTGCAGCCGCGGATGAATATCTGACTTCAAATCACACAGCTGTGGAAGAAAGATGACAGCACAGAAAGACAAAGGAAATAATGCTATAACTGTAATGTTAGTCAAATATCTTGCCAGGGTCTGGATTAAATCGTGCTATAGTCTGCAGGGCCAGAGAGTCCATGAACAAACTACTTATTGTAATCTATACCTACTCCAGGAGGCAATATGGTTACTGGCTAAAGTTGTATCCAAGACAAATACAGTAAACAAGAAAGATCAAAATATAATGAGCAGTAGAAAGGACTCAGGGAGAGCATGCCTCTGCCAAGGCTGCACAATCGTCGACATTTGTTATTTTAATAATAGAAAATGTTTAGGAATGTTTAATCTGCATCTGGATCTGAAGCAAAATACACACTGTGATGGACAATCATGGAAAAAATGTGCCAGATTTTTTTAAGCGAGTACAATAGCGCATGAGAAAATAGCAAAAATGTTGAAAAACGCCCAATCTCGCAAAGTTGAAGAAAAAAATTCTGGTTTAGAATCCCGTGTTCCATGATGGCATGACATTTCGTGAGTGGATGATATAACCTAACAGCTAACAGACAGAAAAATCTAAGAGAGAATCTCCTTGGAAGATGTAATGAGGAAAGACTACATACCGACCTCATACTGGTGTATAGAATTCATTTCCTTTGGTACACCCAAAATGCATGCCATATAATATTTTTTAACATGAGGGCATTGAAAAGCTGGTCCACTGTGAACACTGCATGAGACTGTTCAATGTGACTTCAACCAAGTAAATTCATGTTCACTGACATGATGCCTTTGCCATGGGAATGTTCTGCTTTCTCTCACAGCAAACCACTGGTCATTTAAAGTCATAATATCAGCTCTTTGTGCAGAGATGTACTCAAGCACGCCAGTCAGACATATTGACAGAAACTGTGAATGCCCATCCTTGGTTCAGCGGTTGTGTCACCCTCCTAGGAACGTGATCTCAGAACCCTCTGAGAACCCACTGGCTATCCTCCACCCAGTTCTCTGGGCTACCGCTAACAGCAGGACACCCTGGTTATAACTTCGCAGACCTCTCCAAGGCTCCCCTTCTGTGGTCTCATGTTTGAGCTGTGACTCACACACACACAAACACAAGGAGACAGACATACAGTATCCAAACAAAGACGACAGGGCTGACAAAGGGCAAGAGAGGGAGCACTGGCACTGCTGAGCAGCGCTGACAGATCCAAAGAGAGAAATAGTCTGAGGTCACAATGTCCCATATGCATCACTTCTTTGACTGCTGCCAAAACCGTTGACAGCTCTTCTCCCTGACCAACTCTATGTCCCTCCATCACCCTAACCCTCCCATGCATCTCTCCTCTTGTCCCTTCTTACTGCCAAGGCCTGGCTGTTGGGTGTCCAGGTCTCTCACCATGACCATGCATTGATTCAGGGTGGAAACTCTGTGTGGAGATGTTGTGACCGGAGCAAAGGGAGGGGAAAAAAAGAAGAGCTGGTGGGAGCAGAGGGGAATCCAGTGTCTGTGTTTAAAGTTATGGAACGGTTGCATAGACTTACAAAAAAGAAAAGAAAACAAAAATCTTCTCTGTACTATGCAGAAAGTGTGAGCATGTGTGTGTTTCATGTCACAACTTCAGGTGTAAAAGTTCACTTGAGGTTGTGCAGGGTCATGTTTGCTATTCCACACAATTGTGTTTAACAGCTCTGTAACAGGCCAATAAACACAGCACGGGAAGCAGTTAGCCTGTGTGACAATGTCCCCCTACTGTGAGCTGATGGGCATGCCAGGTTCGTGTATGTGTGTGAAAGAGGGAAAGCATGCACAATGTCCCATGACAGGACAGGAAACTGACAGGTATGCCAGGCTGACCAAAAACTCAGTTTGTTCCGTCACATGCCCGGGAGGCAAAGGGCCACATTTGCAGCGTGTTACTGTACTTACAAGCCAATCACAAGGCTCAGCGAACTAAATTCAATTTATATCTGTAATAGGGAAGTGAAAATTTATTTTCTGTTAGGGTAGACCCGTGGAAAGGCAGCTTTTCCAAGTGCAGCAAAGGGAAAATTCTAAAATGAATTTAAAAATAGAAATGGGCACAAATAATATCTGAAAGCCAGAAGCATAATTGCAGTGTGGAATATCTGTTACACAACTTTACCCTCTGTGGGGTTCAGGGTAATGTGGAATAAAACTGCAGCAAAAAATGACAGATAGACGGCCTCTGGAAACAACTCAGGTACAACAAGCAGTAAATACAGCACAGGGTTGTTGTGTGTGTGTGTGTGTGTGTGTGTGTGTGTGTGTGTGTGGTGTGGAAGTGGAGCTGAACCACATTTGGAGAAGGATAATAAAGACTTGGATTCAAGTTGAAGCCTACTGTTAGAAGTTTAAGAATGGCAGGTGTGTTCATATAGTATGTCATTAGAGACGGTTCATTGGGGAAAAGAGGAGTCAAAGAGTCATGATACTTCATTCCTTTTGTCCAATGACATCATGTCCTGTCAAAGTGAAACTAAATCATTAAACATAACAAATGGAGTTTACTGTCAGCGGCATGGGACTGCACTCTAGTTACCACTGCCTCTAATGGCAGATTAATTCAGGAAAAAACACATGGGACAATGTGAGGGTGTGTCTATGTGTGTATTCAGGGGCAGGGTGTATCACTCACAGCACACTATTAATATACTTCAAAAACAGCGGAAACACTTTTCAATTTCAACCAGGAAATCTCTGTTAAAAGAAAGATTGGAGCCAATCAACTCCTTATGAGGCTGCACGTGCCGGGCTTTAACTGTGAAAACAGGCTCAGATGACATACTTACACATTTGCAAAAGCACACACATACATCATATGTGTGCTGGTATGTGAACATACATACATGCAAACCTGAAAACACACTCACACCATCACAGATCATATCACCCCTTGTAACTGCATTCATCAGTCATTTTTAAATTCAGACTGAAAAAGTCCACAAAAATAAAATAAAAACCCTATGACCCCAAGCTAAAACACCTGAATTAACATCCCCGTCTTCTTTTTCTTCAAACAAGTGCTGCTCTTAAAAAGCCCCCCACCCTCCCATCTCTTTTTAATATCCTTGTTGAGACTTGGCGCTGTGCTTACCACTTCCTCTGAAGGGTGGCACCTGCAACAGCAATGAACTCAGTTACACAACACTGTTGAAGCTATAAGGTTAGATCCCACTGCCTGCACTACTGCTGGTGTTGAGTTAGTTCATTACAACAAGCTGGCTGCTGGATCCCTTCTCCTCCTCCTCCTCTACTACTCCTCCTGTTTGCCCTGAGGGTGAAATCACCGCAAAAGCTGGACTGAGAGGAGACTCCCCTTCAATATGATTTATATAGAGTGGCGAGAATACTGCTGTTTGGCAAAGAATCAGAGGCCGAGCAAAGATTGAGTGCGTGTGTTTGTGCTTATAAAGATGCATTTTACTCATTGCTGCCTTTCATCAGTACATCCCTGGTATGCAGAGAAAATGTCTGTGTTATCTGACTGACTCATTCAGAGATGAGAGTAAGAGATCTGACAGTACACAGCCATGAGGGGAAACAGAGACTAGCTGGAAATAATAGAGGAATCTGTATATGATGTAGCATGATGGACTAGTGTTCTTCAGTTGTGTCTCAGTATGTGCACTGACAAACACAAGATTCAGTAAAAAGTCCCACGGCCACAAAGAGTGGGAGTACCAGTGGTTTTTGAGTGACAGCCTGGTTATTTAGTAGGTGACCATTGCTTATCCTGAGACTTAGGCCTTGATCCTTTCCTCTTAGGCCTCTAAATGAACACGGATCTTCTTACACTTTGATCTACAATCACTCAGGCTCTAATTCAATCTAGATTCTGGATCAGGAAGCCAGCACATGCTGTCAGGAGTAAATAAATACTACTAGAAAAGAGACAGAGGAACAAAAAAAGCTTGAAATATTAAAAAAAAAGACTGAAACATATCCATTTGGAAAGCACTTTGATTAAATGGTAAGATGCCTAAAGACACATTTTTGTTCTTTGTCTATTTCTTCCTTCTCATCCCTGCCTGGCATCACATCACAGGCTTCTAAATATGGGATTGTTCCATTTTTTGCAGCAAGTTCTGCTCAGTTTTATTCCTGATCACTTCCCTGCGCCATCAGATAGCGTTCACAATCCAGCCACATGTGTGGACCCTGTTTCAAATCTTGCAGTCTTAATACCCCCAAAAAGCGTCCCTTACTTCCTCCTCCTCTGAGCAGCGTTGCGGGTGTATGCTCTGTCTTGTGTAGCATTTCTCCCTTGAGTCTTTGTGAAGATGGTTTATCTGGTTCCAGCAGAGCAGGTTCTAATAGAAAGGAAGCTGAGGGCCAAACACACTTACGCTTTAAAAGGCTGAGGGCATGTGGAAATGGCCTATATAACCACAGGAGGCTCTTAGGATCCGCCGTGCCTCGCCAGTAAATGACAGAACGGTGAGTTAGATGGAGGACAGCCTGTCTTCTCTGGAGAGTAACTTCAGCTGAGAGTACGTTATTTTTACATAGTCATTGTCAGAACAGGGCCTCTGCAGGTTTCAACAAGTTAAATTCAAGACTTTTAAAAACATTTTAAGATCGTTCAAAATTCAATTTAAAACTTAAACAAAAAACATATATTAATTAATATTGTATTCATTCATCAATATTAAATCATCTCCAAATGAAATCTGCCAATCCAAATTGCGGATTGTAAAAGGTTTTGCTTTTTCCACATTTGAAGGTTTTAATGATGTCAGAATCAGGGAACATGGTTTAAATCAGCACACCCATGTCATCACTGCTTTTCATATGAATGATGTTTAACTACTGTGCGTTTGCATCGATCCAAATGTTGTCCAGAAGTCTCTTACCGGAAAGGGTTGCACTGGGTCTGGACTTTGGTGATGCTCCCAATGTGAACACAAAACAATATGGGATGATGATTGGAGGCGTTTTCTGGTCGCTTTTGACGGCTGCTTTGTGTGTTATTGACTGATTCTCAACAGGTTGCAACCAAACACTAAATCTGTTTTTTGTCAAGGCAGATCACGCTGAACTTGCACTTACCTACATTAGATGAAAGTAACATTAGCAGAAACTTTTTGTGACTGACTGTATTACTTTTTGTGACCGACATGACTGTGACGGACTGTATTACTTCTAGAGGTAGCTACTTTTTAATAACGTGAGTTGTCACCTTAACACACCACATGATTATCAATTTCATATCATTTTGTAGTTTCAGCGTGATCAATACAATTTTTCCCCAAAACACATTTAAAAGTGAGACTGAAATTCAAGCAATTCTATAAAATTAACATCAACTGCATAATCCAATCAATGTTTAAGACCTGTGACAATTGTAATCAAGACATTTTAAGGCCTAAAGTTCAGATTATTGCATTTTAGATTTTTAAGATTTTTGTGGAAGTAGTTAAACAGGGCTGTAACAAGATATCAAATATTGCAATATCACAGTAAAAAATGTCTTAATGGCATACTGTGCTGTGACAATATCCATAAGGATATTACATTGTTTATTTTATTTTTTATTTTCTAAAAGGACCACAAATGACTGCTGCATTGTTTTTGTTTTGCAACTGTACATACATAATTCAGAGATTTATTGCTTAAGACAATATGTGCCAATTTTCTGCACATGCTTAGGTCATGGCTGGTTACTTTTATTTTATATTATTAAAGAAGGAAAGCACTTTAAGTTGAAAGGAAACAAATTTTATCTGAACAAGAACTGCTGTACACAACAGATTTATTATTCAAGATTCATTTTCTAGAACATTTTCAAATTGTTATTTTTCTTTTTAATACTGCTGGAAATATGGTATCATGGACTTTTTATTGCAGTATTATTGTACCGTGAGTTTTTGGTATTGTTACATTTCTACAGTTAAATGTTTCAGATAAGAAATGACAGATGCAGGAAAAAGTAGAATGATCTGCCTTGTCTGAAATCTGGAATCTACCATAACTAAACAACACAAGACTAAATAAATGGTGGAGAATGTTTTAGAATTAGAAACCTGCCCTGACTGAGCTGATAAAATTTTCTGCACATTTTGACTGACTATATGACGAAGATATACTGCCTGCGTCAACTCATCTTGAAAAATATTTTCAGCAGCACAGCTGTCTAGCTACACAGTTCTGATAGCACTAAATACAGTCTCTGTCACAGTCCTCTAACTTGGACTGAGGCAGCGAACTACGTGTCAGATATTTGTCCTGTGGTGCTGTGGTCAGATCCGCTGTTAGGCTTATTGTTTTCATATCACTGCAGGGAACAGAGACTTGGAGGCTCCAGCTCCGTACAGACCTCAGCTCAGCACAAACCCTGTAGGCCAAGATCACCTCTCTGTGGAGCGACCCCACAACATGTGAAGTGCACACACACACTTGCACATAAACTTTCACATACAAGCACGTATATACTGACACGTTTTCCCCTCCTTTGCTATACTGCACACTCTTTTTCACACAAACTTAAACACACACACAATAAGCAAGCCACGACACACAGGAAATCACCCAGAGATAGAGGAGAGGAAATTAGAAACACCCTCCCAGCATCCCGGGTGAAAACATTTGCAACTCTGGAGCAGAAAAATCTCAGTGGAGAGATCGGCAGCAAACGGAAAACACATCCCTGTTTTTAAAACCTGATACCTCCAAAGTAATCTCCTGTTCCTGACCAGACGGACACTGTGTTTTCTAAAAAACTGAACCTCCCTGTTCTTCCTGTTCCCGCACCAGAGTGCACCTGTGTTTCCACAGATGAACAAGGGTCCACAGCCCCCCCCCTCCCCCCCCCAAGTCCAATTCTCTCTGGATACCCCACCCACTGTTAACCTTCTCTCCCCCTTCTTCTGCATATCTCCTCATTCAGCTCTGTCCAAAAACACATTTGGAATAGTGAGTGTAATAGTAAATAGTGTAAAAATAGTGTAAATAGTGTCTCCCTGTAAATTAGCATGATGAATGTGTGTATCTGAAGATGACACTGTGCAGATGTGTGTTGTGGTGCATGGATGTACACAAATTAAGTTTTCTCTGCAACCTCAGAAAGCAGCTTTCCCCCCTGATGTCTATAAGAAAGGCATCTAAGCGTGATGCCTCCTGACAACAGATAGGCTAGGTCTCACCCACATGCCACCGCAAGCAATAAGCTCGTGGCCTGGCACAGCAGCATGGCCAGGCAGCCAGCCATCCCTGTGGCCCTGCATTCCTCTCCTCTAACACTGCTTACAGAAGCTGACAAGCACTGGAGGTCTCCCTGGCCGAGGTGGAAATCTGCAAAAATAAACGCTTTAGGTGACATGAAGGCTTTGTTTGTTTCTGCTGGCCCGGCTGTTTGTGTTAGCGCGGTGGGTTAATTGCAACTTTGATCGCTGCGTTTATTGATCCAACAGTGGCCTTAGGAGCGCGGCTGGCCTGGCCTGCCTAGCCTGCTCCCACCCTCCAATCCAAAACAATCACACCTCCACCACCCCGACATGGTGAGCCACTACAGATGGGGTCTAAGGGGTGGCCACACCAAACTAGGGCTGAGGACGCACTGGGAGAGGGTGGTCATGACTGGGAGTTCTCTGATGTGATAGCTGAGCAGGGCCACGGACAATTAGGATTGGGTGGCTTAGATTAGGTGAGAGAGACTGCCTGTTAATTGGGAATGGGGTGATTTGGGCTGGAATGGATTGGGCTAAAGGTCAGGCAATGGTACAACTGAGAGCTTAGACAAAAGGCCTCACATACAAAGGACTAATGGTAAGCAGGTTGGACTACAGTTTGGTCAGATGTATTAAATAGGCTTGGCCTGGTTTTTCTACAGTAGTGGTATGGCCAGACAATTTTACTCTGGGCCAGCTGAAGTGAGTGGAGGTGGTGGTGATTATGTTATGCAGTATGTAACACTAGGCCAAGTTGGATCAGATGGTGATGGACTGCAGATGAAAAGAGCTTTTATTGGCTAACTCTGGCAAATTTTCACCACTATTGATTTATGCAGTGTGACCGAATCAAGTAGGCCAAACTGGGCTGTTCTGAACCTCAGCTGATCTGACTTGACCTGTGTTTGGCACAGCCTCCTCATCGGTCCCAAGACAAAGGGTGGATGCATGCTCCAGCAATTTAACCAGATTCACCTCCAAACAAGCTTTCCAAAACGCTTCCAGAAGATCAGGGCGAAAACCACCATCATTTTTCCCTGACAATTCTTAAAACATCCCAATCTTGAAATTGTAGCTGCTGTGAGTTTTTATCCTAATGAAAATCAGTTCCAGGTCTCTGGGCCTCTGAGGTTCAAGAGGTTACAGACACAAGAGAATCTTGGTAAGCACTTTTCCAGTGCAGCCCGGTGAGAGGGTCAAATATGTGTGTGTGTGTGTGTGTGTGTCTATAATGGCTGTGAGGTCATCAGTGTATTGACACAGCAGCAGATGATGGAACAGGATTCTGGCCACACATGCACATGAGCGCTCCCGTCAACATGTGCACACACACACATACAGTGTTCTCACCCGGTAAACAGCTAATGACACATCTACTGTTACACTGTGAGGTCTTGATTTAGATCAGGCGATACCAGAGAGGATGAGTGTGTAATCAGGAGAGAATGTACACGCTTTCTTTCACTCTCCTCCTTCATATTCCCTCAGAGCCTCTGCTCTCTTCCCTTCTTTCTTTCAGATTTGCTCTCCATCTCCCTCTCTGTATGGAGATATTTGTGGAGACTCAATGACAGAAGAGACACACTGTGTTCTGCCCTCAGCATTAACCCTCCACCACAGCATGCCAAGCATATAGATGCATATAGAATTTATCTCAGTTTAAGCCTAATAGAAAAAGAAGTCATTTTTATTTCCAACAAAGTTTGCTAGCATGCCGATTTCTAAAAGCTGCCAAAGATGCCGTACTGTCAGTTTTTTTTATTGTGATAAATACAATAAAACAGTGCGGCATGTGTGGTTTAGCTGCCAGTCAAGTCAAACCAGCATGGTATCTTTAAAAAAACAGTATTATTAAATTGTCAGAGGACCTCTGAGGGACTCCACTGAAGAGAGTGTGGGTAGCTTTTGTTTGAGACGGTACTTACAGATTGATTGAATTGATGGCTGCCCTCTAACAGTTAACTAAACTGTAAGTTGGTAGGAAGAGTTTTAGTCAACCCATTTTTCATTTTTCTGTTAGTCACAGAAGAAAAAAGAAAAAAAGGCCATTTGACAACCGAGAGTGCAGTACTCAGGTGATTTACAGCAGACAGTGATGACAAGGCGGGTTCAGCTGGAGACAGTAGAGACGGAGGTGGGAGAGTTTGCAGTGAGTTCATTTGTAAGCGCACATCATCCATAATGTCATTTCTTTGTGTGAAATTGGAAGTTATTTATTCCCATTTTTGAACACCAAGACTTGTGTGAGGTTGTGCTATGCTGAAATAAATGAACAAAATGTGCAGTCACCATGCTACTAATTCTGACACATTCAGAATCATTACCACTTTTGTTGTTAGCATTTAACAGGCGGACTGCTTCACAACCATAAAATATTGTATATTTTATTATAATATCTATATATTTAGATAATTTAAAAAATATCATAAACATGCATGTCTACTTGGCTAAAAGCTTGAACTCAAAAATACTTGTCAACTAGGAAAATGTTTAGTTGGGGGTAGGCTTTAATTACATTCTATTTATTCTCATAGTCTACTGGCCTGATTTAAAGGCCCAGTGCATAAGATTTAGGGAGATTTATTTGCAGAATATGGCATAAAGGGAATATAATATTTGTAAGTATGTTTTCATTAGTGTATAATCAACTCAAAATAAGAATGGTTGTATTTTCCTGACCTTAGAATGAGCCCTTTATATCTACAGCAGGAGCAGGTTTCCCACGGAGGCTGCCATGTTGCACCACCACAGGAAAGACTTGGAAAATAGGCAGAAAGGACTGAGGTGACAAAGTACTATTAAATAACTACTGTGTCAAAGCCTATTGTGTCCTGTTGCCATATTTCGCCATATGTCTACAGTAGCCCAGAATGGACAAACCAAACACCGGCCTTTCATGTTTTTTCGCAAGTTTTGCAGGCAACTGTAGATTTTCCGTACTGTAGTTGTTCACGTTTGAAAGGGGAGCGTGAGATGCTTGCGATCCGCAAGCTCACAGTGACATGCCATTAAATCCTGTTCACTAGTCCTTTAATTGTCTTTATCCAAACATTTTCTAATCTGGGCTCTCAATGGGTATTTTGTGTCCTATTCAAGGCTGGGTTTAATTTAATTGTAATTTAATTGTCAATAAGGTTAACCATAATAAATACATGCACTTACCCCAGCATAAAACATTTGAATTTGCAGTATTTTTATTAAAAAACATTTATGTTTAGATTTAGAAAAGATCCCCAGGGTCTGTAACATGATTGTCACATTCAAAAGACTGACAATTTATTACCACAATCCGCAAAGTAACACGATGTTTAAAGTGGCACAAAATTAAAGATGTATTTGCAAATCATTTGGAAATTGTGGATCTGACAGACAGGGAGGAAGAGGTGTTGAGTGGAGGGATGATAGGATAGAAGAAGGGGGGGCAAAGGATGAAGTAATGTGCCTGCAGAAGGCGCTCCAGCCGGGGGTCAGATCCTGTTCATGGAAACCATCTGGCCAGCTCGAACTGAGCCACACCAAACATACAGTACACATGATTCCCCTTTCTATCGCCCTCTCTCACTCACCCTCCTGCCTTCAAACCCACCTTCTGCCCATTTTTTCTCATTCTTCCTCGCTTCCTAACCTCTGTCTCTTTTCCATCACTTTACCTTTTTTACCCCACCGTTTTTTCTCTCTTTTTCTCTCTCAAAAAAATATCCTACTCATTAATGCATGGCAGCTGCAGGGAGCAGTGTTACTTCATTTTTCCATGGCAACGGCCTCTCTGTTTCAGCGGATCCATTTCAGTTTTGGTAGCAACGTGCTCCTTTGCCAGCGCTGAACACATTCATGTGTTAAATAGAAGGAATTATTGCAAAATTCCTGAAATAGAATCACCATTCTGATCAGTTGCAATTATTATCAGGGCCCAGAGAGAACATGGGTGTCCTCGGGGGGAATGGGACGGGGAAGGGGAGATGACAGGGTGAAAAGGGGTAAGGGTAAGGGGGGGAGACGTAGGCAGGAAATAAGTGGAGGGAGAAATGCAGGGGACAGAGAAAGACATGAGAGGTAGGAACACGGAAGAAAAAGTGAGGAGTTCAGGTGATGTACTATATGCAAAGAGAATCACAATGGGTTGGAGTGAGAGAAGAGAGTAAAGATGAGGGTCAGAGCGCCAAGGCTGAGGGCAAGTGGCCATTTAAAGATGTGCCAGGCCACTCTGGCCAGGGTGACAATTGCAGCACTGCCCTTCAGCCCTAATGTGAAGTGACTACTAAAATAACACCACCTACACATATTATAGCCTTGCATGCCCAAGAAACTTAGCTGCCTCTACAGGGAAAAACACACACACGCTTGCTCTCCCTCATTGTATGTACAACACAGATGATCTGTGCTGTACGTAATGTCGTGGAGACTCCACCATCTTGGGCCTGAGACGCTCAGTTTTGGATGGCATAACCCTCTGACCTCACCGTTCCTGTTGCAATGGTGTGACAAAGACACTGGCTCTTTCGCTCTTAGTAAACGTCTTTTTCTCCCACATGCACAACCTCTCTTTCTTTCAGTTTGTCTATGCTGAGCTATTGAACCATTCTGACGTGTCTGTCGGGTCATCTAATGTTCCTGTCATGAATTATACTGATCACAACCCTCTTGTGTTTTTGCAGAGGATGTGTAATACAAATCAAAGGTTGATGTGCTGTTTTCATGAAAGCCTTCAGCGTTAATGTAAAACATATCCATGGCAGGGACAGTGTTGTGGCAGATGCGTTGTCGCACTTGCAATTATTTTGCATTGCTTTTGATTGCTTTTTTTATGTGTGAAAAAAAGAATAATCACTAACTTGGAGTGTTACGGTCTCTCCATCTTGCGTTCATCACCCTTTCTTTCCTTCTCCGTCCCTTATGGTAATTTTTGTCAATAAGATTTTATTGTATTTTAAAACTAATCCTCAGGTAAGGCACCCTCTTTATATGTTGCTTGCCACAGGCAGCAGTATGTTGTTTGTTTTTAGGTGTGGTCACAAGCATCTAAACCAGTGCTTCTCAAATGGGGGTTCTGGTACCCCTCATGGCACTTAGGAGTACTGCAGGGGGTACTTAAGATTAGATTTTTAAAATTATCAGTCAATTCTAAAATAAAAACAAAAATTATTATACTATAAAAAATTAAATAAGAAATGTTAACATAAGTTCAAATAAACCATATTTTGTATTCAATCATCCTATTTTCAGTTCAATCTTTGACTAAAAGTGTCAACTACCCTAAAACCTCGCAGAAGAGGAAAACAAGAAATATAATCATGTTCACTGTGAGTGAGAAGCCAGTTTTGATACTGAATGACAGACAAAAATCCAGAAAATTGATTCACACTGCAGTAATCCAGCTGAAAACACAGAGGAGGAAGTGGAAAAGACAACAAAAAGCCAAAAGCCAAGAAAATACTGTTAGTATTAGGAAGAATAAGTTTTGATGGGATTTACCTCTATGAGTGACACTGATGGCGCAGTGCTGTATTGTTCCTCTTTATATGTTTTTTTTTCTACTAAAAATGTGCTGCACTGGTTATGGGGTAACTGGCCAAAAAAATATTTCAAAGGGGGTTACTGAAAAAAGTTTGAGAACCACTGATGAACTACTGTCAACAACTGAATGCAGGACCCCAATTAATCCAAGCGGTGATTCACAAAAGCTTTATGTGTAAACTGAACCTTCTCTCTTTGAGCCAGCTGACTTCTGTTTTCAACATTAGCTGCTCATCTGTCTTTATCATTGACAGTTTCTTGAGGAGATTAAAGGAAGATCTCTGATGGCTTTGAATGGATTACAAATAATGTTACAGACATTTTCATTGCAGGGTGAAAATTGCCTACCATTCTCAGTGAGGTAACAGGAGAAGAGAGTCTTTCAAACTGAGATAGATAGGAATGTACTGGATTTGAAGTCACAGAGGAACCATGGCTCAGAATCATTTCTGGGGTTTGGTTGAAGCACTCTGCCACAGATAGAGCGTGACACTCATGGATTCAGATAATAATCTGTGCCCTAACCACACATGACGGGACATCACCGGGAATCAATGCTAACTATGTCTGTCATTGAAAAAGACAAGTATGGTGTAAAGAATGATTTTAGAGCAGAACGCTACAAATAGAAACAGTGCATGTTCTGCTTTTTCCAGCTGCTATTCTGGTTTTAGACTTTGAGTGGGATATGTGTCTAAGACATTACATAAGCTATATTCAAGTATAGAGTCACACTGTAATGAAATGCACAGTGCAGTGGGACAGAAGTGCTTGCACAGATTTTTTGAGGTTAAGCTGTTTCTTGAGGTAAGATAAGGGATGATGCAGCAAAATGCATTAGACCTTGAACAACTTCATTGTGGGATCCAAATGTGTGATACTAAAATGTAAATATAGGCCATGTTTTATTTCCAGTGTTTTATGCTATTTGTGAACTGCTGACACTGATGGAATAAATGACAACAGACAACGGCTGAAAAATAAAAACCTCATGTTACTGTTACTGTACCTTTTCCATTCTGCATTATCACTATTTTCTTACCTATTTTCTTACCTAAGCCTATTAGAATGAGCCCACAGTCTAGCATCTGTGCAAGACCTCTACCTCCTTGCCTCCTGCTGTGAATCCGTAGGAAAGAATTTATGTCACAGTGACAAAGCATCATGACTGCATCTGAGACCAAGACTATGGAATTTTTTTCAACCAATTTACACAATCACCAGCTATCACATGTCCCTATTCTGTTTAAACAGCCTTAAGTGGTCTCAGCAGCCGTAGAATAATAAATAATTTTGTAACTTTCTCTCCCCCGATCTCATTCCCCCACCTTCACTCTATTCCTCTCTTGCTCCTCTCTCATCTGTAAAAGACGGAGAAAGTCCAACATGCCAAATTGGGCACATGTGCTGCAGAAGTGTGAGCCATTAGGTATTCTGTTTACACCACACTAAAATAAATGGAGTGGTTTAAGTTTGGGGATATCCAAGGCCTGGGGTACCAGCTGTCGGGTCGTTCGGTTTGGGCCGCTTCCACTCCCATGTCAACAGGACAGACTGTTTCCTAATTACTGCTGCAGTACGTGGTGTGGTCCCAGTCGCACAGCCGAAGGGGACAGAAGAAAGTGGAGGCAATGACGGGCTCAGCAAACTATTAGAGGGTTGAGTTAACTTTTGTGGAAGTACTGTAAACAACTAAATGGGCTGACATGGGACCTGGGCTCTGGAGCATTATTTCAATTCACATGCGTCATGCTCTCTTTCATGTTTGACTGACACCGGTTTGTGTGGTCCTAGCAATAAGAATTACGATGAATTAAGAATGGTTGTCGGACTTCTGCATTACTGGTTATTGTTTACATGCACAAAGAAAATTGCCTATAAGACATATTCAAATTAGAGACTGATTTAATTTACCTGCACTTTGAATTCCCTGAAACAGAGTATTCCTGTTGCCATGAATAAACCAGTTAAGAGAAAACGTCTGTGATGAGCTACTTGTATACACAACAGAAGAAGATGGTAAGCTATAAGAAGGAGAAGGAGAAGGAGAAGGAGAAAGAGAAGAACAAGAAGAAGAAGAAGAAGAAAACGAACAAGAAGAAGAAGAAGAAATCCATTGCGCAGGAGGTGTGAGCTATAGAAATCCATTGCGCAGGAGGTGCAAGCTATGTCCTCTGTGGCTTGAGCACTCAGGTGGGATATTCAGGTCCCTGTTGTGCACACAAGGCAGCTGATCAGCGCTGTATCTGATCTGACAATGGCCATAAATTCCCTGGCAAGAGGGATCAAAGACAGGGTAAAGGCAGTGGTAAGGAGAGGGACTGAGGGTCCACTCTTGGAGAGAAGCGCAATGGACAACAGGAGCGGTTGCAATAAATTTATGTTTAATCATCACATTACCGATGATTATTAAAAATCCCATTGTGTACCAATAGCCATCCAAACAAAATTGTTGCCATATTGTTATCAAGGTATTTGGTCAAAAATATTGTGCTAAGAGCTTCAGTAATTAGTCAATTAATTAAATAGTCGATCAAAAGAAGATTACTTGCCAACTTTTTTGATAATGGATTAATCGTGTCATTTTTCAAACAAATATGTCCAACAGTTGTTGGTTCCAGCTTCTTAAATGTGAGGGTTTGCTGCTTTTCTTTGTCATTTATAATTGTTAATGAAGAGTCTTTGGGTTATGGACTGCTGGTTGGGTAAAAGAAGCATTGAAGATGCCACTTTTTTTCACAATTTTTTTAGACTAAACAATTAACTGATTAATCATGAAAATAATCAGAAAATTTATCGATAATAAAAATAATTGTTAGTTGCATCCCTAATCATGATCGCCCTACAAATAGATCATCATGTTTGCACTATTGTGTGTTTACAGTGTCTGATTTTAGAGATTTTAAGCATTGTGATCAGGCCTCTTGTCATGAGAAAATGTGCCTAACTGTAGTATTTTAACACAATTCTGCCTATAGTGGCGAACTAAAAAAGAAGATCTGTGCAACAAAAATACTGAACTAATATAGTGGGTAAATGTGGTGACCATCTTCACAGTAATGTTTCCACACTGCAGACTGGCAGTCACTAATGAACCAAATACACTACTGAACACAAACGCGTCCATATGCCCCAATCAGTAACGTACCACATCAGCACTGTGTGCATAGACACACACACATGCACGCACACACACGTGTATAGACCATGACGTCCTGTTCCTGGATCAAGTGAAGCCTTGTCAGAGAGTTGTCAGCACTTCCTGATGCACTTCAGATGGGGCTGGTTGTGATGTGGGCTCTGCTAACTGGTGCAGTCAAGATGCAGCAAGCAGCCACACAATGGGAGCACTTAACTATCCAGTTAGACACTTAAAAAGACGGACAGGGACATCCAGCACGCCAGCCAGTCAAACAGAAAGCCAGTCCGCCACAAAGGGACACGAGACGTTACGTATGCATCGGTATGTAAAACGGGCTAATGGGCTAACAGCTAACAGAGGTCCCTGGAAGCCATATGGCTGCAGCCACAGAGAGAGCTAAGTTGGGCTGGGCTGAGCTAAACCTCAGTAGGACAAGGAGAGGGGTTAATGGTTTCTAACGTAGCTTTAGGACTTTAGCGACAGCAAATAACTTCTGTATTAGGTCAAGTCAAAGACCAATAAGTTGGTACTCTTGCTGATGCTTGAACTCAAAAAGTAAAGATAGGTACTGTATAAACAGAGCAGAGCATGTGAGCAGAATGGAGCAATGAGAATTTCTGCTCCTTGCTCATGGAGCTGTTTTACCCCCCTGCTCTCCCGCTCAAAGCCGCAGCAGGCAGATTTATCATCAAAAAGTTTTATATCAGTCGGCGCTTTACACACATGCTCCCCTCCTGCCCTCTTCTCTGCTGCCTCTCTCTCCTCCTTCGTAGTTATGATTAATCGGCATGGAGTAATTAAGTGTTTAAAAGTACACAAACTGGACTTGGAGTAAAAAAATCACACACCAGAGAACTGTACAGTAATAATATGATTCATGATCATAAACTGTTTAAATCAATTTGGTGCTCTTTACCTCTCCCTCCCTCTTTTTTGAAACAATGTTTCCACAATCTCTTTTTGTATCACATTATTGCCGTCTGTTAGTTTTACAGGGCTAGTACACCTGTATGACTCCTCTGTTACTTTTTTAAAGTACTTTGTGAACTCCATTATCAAGCTTGCAACAGCTGAGTTTTGACTGAAAACAGTGTGAGTGTCTGTGCAATGGGCACTTAGACATGGCTCAGACTCACTGAAATTGGAGCGGGACAGAGTGGGAGATAAGACGACGCTCCATCCTTTAAAAAAAGCAGCTCCGCGCTGCATCCAACCCTTGCGCTCCCTGCTTGTTTCCTGCTCTGCTCAATGCTCTGATACAGAGGTGCAAAAAGTACTGAAAATCGGTACTCAAGTACAAGTGCTGTTAGATTACTGAAATTTTACTCACTTACAAGAAAAACTAATGGCAATTTAAAAAAAAAAAATGCTTAAGTAAAAGTACAAAGTTTCATCTCAAAAACTACTCAGATTATTAGTTATTTTTTCACTGACAAAGCATTATCAATAGCAGCAAACTCCTGCTCTGTTGTTTTTGTCTTTATGTCCTGGTTTTCAATGGCCTGTTTGTGAAAAGACAGCCTTATTGGATACAAAAATGGAGATGAAAGGTTTGAATATAAATCAAATTGTACTCAATACTCATACTCAGTCATGATTTTAAAAGTAACTAAGTAGATTACATAGTATCATGCATACTTAAGTACAAGTAAAATGACAGTATTGAAAGAAATACTCAAAAGTAGCACTCAAAAAAAACAACTAAAAAAAACTACGTAATTACAGTAATTTGAGTAGTTGTGATTCATTACTTTGAGAGGCCATTATTAAAATGCCAAAATATTAAACCTCATTATTGGTGGTGGTGGGAGGACTGGGCCACTACGTCCCAACAAGACAGCGGAATCGTGCATATCACTGACTGATGAAGAGCATCAAAGGACCACCATCCAAAATCAGCCCAGTAGTGGAAATGTGTATCTTTTATATGTACTACAACAATGTTAGAGAGTATAGTTTTTTTACCTGTAGAGTAAGGCGTTTAACAGCATCCCAGGCATGGGCGATGAGCTCCTTCATTCTCTCCTCTGAGGATGTCCATGGCTCCTCTGCTGTGGTGTCAGGTATCACTTTCATTGGGATGGACAGGGGACGTGATTCTGGGAAAGAAGTAAAGCAGTAAATACAAAGAAATTGGATTCATACGTAATAGCCTTTCCTCAGCGACCAGTCGTATTCTGGTTGTGCTTACTGTGGTTAGCCAGTATTAATATAAATGAGGTTTGTATAAACTTTTGTTCTTGTGATGAAATAACCACTTTACCACAGGAGTACTGTAGCGCCCTGTAACACATTCTATAAAATCAATATATGGTAGATGAGGAAATGTACTGTCCTGCATTCATGCTTTATTCAGCTCTCTTCATAATTCACTGTTATTTTCATTTGCTGTACAGTATCATGTTATATGATGTTTAAGTGACACTTCATTGAGGTGATGTAATGCTGGCACTCAGGTTTCTTGTCTCCTGCAGTGAGAAGGAGAACTATGAGAACTGGGATATGCATGCACGCACACACACACATGCACAGTGTCCTAGACATGACATGTCCTGCTGTGGTCCAGACGAGGGCCGATTGTCTGTGCTGACACTCATGGCAACAGCAAAGCACACAAATCACACAGCAACAAGCCCCTTGATTACCCTGTGCACTAACTGTATGAACCTGAAGGTCAGAACACACCCTCAGTGTTCAAGAGACAGCTCAAGTGAGAGAAGAGGAGAGAGAGAAAGGAGAAAGTGAGTGAAAGAGAGAGGTGCAAAAGAAGAAACAGAGGGACTGAGACAGAGCCATATAGACAGAACACATATCCAACCAGGTTAGCCTGAGGTCTGCGGATGTTAAAGCCATCAGGGCGTCAGAGGTGAGGGAAGGGGGGGTCTCTCTGAAGACACATTAAGACATATTCCATGATTTAAAGGTCTGCCTTGCTCAGCAGCTCTATCCCACAGTTGTCATGAAACAGCGGTGATGTCACAGCACCACCATGCCTCCTCAGACGCCACGCTCCCAAATATCACTAAAACAGCCAAATGGGTTGACATGGCAACAAGAGTGTGTTGCCGGAGGAATTGACAAAAGGGATGGTTAGTTACCATGGCTTGTGACCGCCATGGCAACCTGCCTAAAATTTGTAGGTGGAAGTGTGTGTGTGTGGTGTGTGTGTGTGTGTGGAGTGTGTGTGTGTGTGTGTGTACAGCCAAGTGACTAAGGTCACAGGTGCATAGGTGCATGGTGTAAAGTGTGTGTGTGTGTGTGTGTGTGTGTGTGTGTTGTGTGTGTGTGTGTGTGTGTGTGTGTGTGTGTGTGTGGTGTGTGTGTGTGAGTGGAAGAAAGCAGACTGAAGGCCGAGATCATCGTATCTGGTCTCTCTTACAGTATTTTCTCACACTCAGCATCCAGGTGCTCTGGCATTTAGGGACTATGAAATGGACTGTATGTGTCATGATGCCTGCAATCAGTGTTGCATCATTACAAACTAAGCACAGTACTTTGACCACAATGTACATTTTGTACATTTGACCAGCATTGGGGGCAACACATTTGAGTACTCAGATTACTTTTCTGTTGTAATGAGCAACATAACATGTTAGATTTGCAATTCAAGTACTTGGTGAATTAGCTACGTTTTCAAATAAGCAATCTGTTACTGTTAAAATTTTACTGTATTTGCTCTGCTGTAAGAAGCACAGCTGCCTGTACCTGTCACTGAAAGAGACTCTGAGGGTGACTTTTTTGCACTTGAGACAGAGAACAGACCCAACCAACTAGCGCTACAATTAACAGTTATTTTCATTATTAATTAATCTGTCCTTTTTTTTTCCTCAATTAATTGATGAGGTTGTTAGAAAATAGTGAAAAATGTTGATCACTGTTTCCCAAAGCCCAGGGTGATGTTCTCAAATGTCTTGTTTTTGTCCACATCCAAAATAATTAAAGCCATTATTCAATTATCAAAATAAAAAATTAATATTCAATTAACTGATTAATTGTTGTCGCTCTAGAGCCTACCTTGTTGGCAGACACTAAAATTGAAAAGTATCTCCAGTCTCGAGATGGATGTATTGAAGAAATTCCCATAATCAAATCTCTCTTCGAGTCAATACTCCAACACCATCCAGAACAGTGTGCCTGTAGAGAGGCTTTTTAGACTTCGTCAGAAGAACTGACTATCCGACACACGGTTTGAAAAACTTCTCCTACATTACGAAAGTGTAAACTACAAAGGACGTTGGATGGGTGAGTCTACGGGATTTGAAAAGCCTGTGCACTTTAATAGTTTCTATGTAGATGTGTTTTGAGAAGCTAACTGCATGTTGAAACATGACATACTGTGGGCTGTACTAGCCCATGTTGTGTTTTCATAGAGGCAGCTGTGTAATATGCCACTTCCCAGTTCTCTATAAGATCACCACGATAGTATATGTGTGCAAAGACTCGCAAAGGGGTTTTCATTTTTAATTATGCAAAAGTAATGGAGTTACTTTTTCTCAGCGGATAATGCTGTAACATAATCAGTTACTTTTCAATGGCAGTAATCTTGTAATGTAACAAGTCACTTTTAAAAGTAACACTGCCCAACAGTGAATTTGACAACCCATAATTTCCGAACTGCCTTATCCCTCATTCTTATTTCTTTGCTACATTTTTTTTGTAAGCCTCGTGTACTGTACAACAGATTCCAATGTTCGTATACTTCACTAAATATCCACATCGTCACAGATGCCAAAAATTGGCTTTGACAGGACAGATTGTGTTTCATGGACTGTCTTTCATTGAGTAATGTGCAGAGAGTACTGCATAAACCGCTGTGATATCATTGGGTTGTCAATAGTGTTTTGTTGTTGAGGGCTGTGTGTGTGTTAGAGTATTCCTGTCACACTGCATTAGAGCACTGTTTCCTGTTCAGCTCTGCAGGGATCCATACAGACATGACAGAGCTCTGTGGCTGCTGCTCTCTGTCATGTGGCCCAGCTGTCTAGACCTAGGAGACTTAACCCGAGGGACTGGGCACACTCTGTGTGTACTTACTGTACAAGTGTCTGTTTATAAGTAAAGCAGGTTGTGACAATGTTGTGTATCTGTGTGTGTACGTTTTTGAAGTGTGTGCAGTGAGTCAATGTCTGGACCCCTGCTGACATCAGTGTGTGTGTTAGTGTGGGTGTGTATGATTTTAACTCCACTGGTGGCTATCACTGGCAATACCGCAGTCTCACTACTTACGTCAAAGTCCTGGTTACCCCCCCTACTCCTTGCCCAAACAAACAGCGCCTTACCACATCGGAAAATACAACGCAAACATATATCCACGCACATCGCCCTGACAACACACAACAGAAAAAAAAAAAAACACTAAAACAGACCTCAAAATGAGTTCACACCCTCACTAATCATCATTAATGAATTCTTAAATTAAACAGAGACCACCCTTCTTAGCTTTAGAAACATCAGCCTTGGTCAAACATACCATGTCCTTCCAATTTATAGAAATAATCTATTATACACCATAAGAGTGTTAGGGTGAGGGTGGAAGAGAGCCTGCATGACTAGAGGTTGGAGACTATGCTCAGTTACAATTATGCAAGGTTACGTGAGTAGGTATGTAGTGTGCAATAAGGCGCATGCACGTCCATAATCCTGTAACTACAACCGCAATTCCAAAAAAGTTTGGACATTGTGTTACACATTACAAAAACTGAATGCAATGATTTGCAAAACCTGCCTATATTCAGTTGGATACAGTAAAAAGACAAGCTATTTAATATTCAAAATGATTATCTTTATTGTGTTTGGACAGGGGCATGTTTACTGCTGTGATACATCACCTTTTCAAGTGTTTGGAAACTGAGGACACTAATTGTTCTGGTTTTGGAAGTGATATTCTTTCCCATTCATGCTTGATATTCACCTTTAGGTGCTCAACAGGGCCAGGTCTCTGTTGTCGTATGTTGTGCTTTATAATGCACCACACATTTTCAATGGGAGACAGATCTGGACAGCAGGAGGGCCAGTCTAGTAGCCATACTATTGTACTATGATGCTGCCTTGTTGTAATATGTGCAGAATGTGTCTTGGCATTGTCTTGCTGAAATAAGCAGGGACATCTCTGAAAAAGATGTTGTCTGGATGGCAGCAAATGTTTCTCTGTATTTGCCTTTCAGCATCATTGGGGTCTTCACAGATGTGACAGTGAGCCATGCCATGGGCACTAACAGACCACCATACTATCACAGATGCTGACTTTTGAAGTTAGCACTGGTAACAATCTGAATGGTCCTTCACCTCTTTAGTCCCGAGGACACAATGTCCATGATTTGTGAAAACGGTCTGCAGAGTTTCTTGATATTGTTGATATGGCTTTCTCTTTGCATGACACAGACTTAACTTGCTTTTGTAGATGCAGAAGAAGAGTTCCAAGCAGTATTCTTTATACAATTATGTGGGTTTTTAATGCAGTGCCACCTGAGGAGTCTAAGGTCACAGGTATTCAATGCTGGTTTTCAGGATTTGTCCCTTATGTAATTTCTCTTGATTCTTGAAGTCTTTTCATGATTTAATGGACTGCAGATAGTGAAATCCCTAATTCTCGGCAGTTTTGTATTGAAAAACATTGTTAATAAACTGTTGGAGCATTTGCTCACATATTTTTTCAGTGGCGAACCTCACACCACCCATGCTTGTAAACAACTGAGCTTTTCAAGAGTCCTCCTTGAATACCCAATCATGATACCTGTATTGTCACCTGTTGCCAATTAACCTGTTTACCTGTGGAGTGTTCAAAACAGGTGATGTATGCAGAGCTAGTGTTTCATTTGTTCTTTCTGGGCTACAGTCAAAACATGGTGGTACAACATGGAGGACTCTGTGGAAGAAGCCCCACATTCTCTGCAGATATAAACAGTTCATTCTAAGGTAACGAAAACACAACAAATCTTTTTTTTTTTTTTTTTTTCAGGTAAACACTAACAAAAAAAGTACAAATATCACTGTTTCCCCTATAGTGTATTTGGGAGGGCGCCCCGCCCCCCCAACAGACCCCCCCGCCCTGCCAACAGGATCCCCACCCAGAAATTCAAGTCATAGATTTTTTTAAAAATTCCATCATTTAATTTTTATTTTAATCAAAAGGGCCTATAACAGGTGTTCTTTTTATCAAATAAAAAAAGCTAACTCTAATTTGCGCAATTTCAGAGTCTAATGCGTCCTATCGTTTCATTACATTCATTAAAATGCATTTCTTCTCTCCTCTGTGACGGGAGGGGCTCCCCCCTCGCTCCTCTCTCACAACATACACACGTGCACTCACACCGGTACGGACACACCCACCCACACTGAGAGAGGGAGGAGAGAGAGTGTTGCCGACATTACCTACGGTAAAAAAAAAAAAAAAATCAACAACAAACAAACAAATTATTAATGGACGACCGGAGGTTCCCCAAACGTTCGCCCCCCAGGCAAAAATCTCTGCATTTTTTAAACGAACCGTACGTGGCGAGGCGGGGAGCACAGCTAACTCTACGGTGGGTGCTAGCCTAAATGAGTGCATCTCTCCCAGCCCCAACCACAGCGCTTGCCAATCCCCTGCCCCGGTTAACGTCGCCACAACTAGTACTAAACACACCTGTTCCAGCCCTCCCACCGAGACACGTAGTAAGAAGCTGCAGACGGGTCACCACCGTCAGTCTGGTTTTGATCCAGCATGGCTGTCAGACTTAAGATACTCTGCATGGCTGTACAAGACTGAACTTGGTGAGTGAATTAATGAGAATGGATGGATGGATGGGTGGGTGGGTGGATGGATAAGATAGATGCATAAATAAATAAATGAATTGAAATAAAAAAAAAAAAGCAAAAAAGCTAGGGGAAACACTGAATATTATATTCCCTTTTTGCCATATTCTGCAAATAATCCCCCTAAATCATACACTGGACCTTTAAATTTGGTTTATAACACCCTGACCTTCTTCTCCCTTCTCACCTCAAATCAATACCACCTTCACAAATATAATCTGAATCATGTTCTGGAGGAACCCATCACTCTTCATCAGATTACTATATTTTGGCCAAGCCACAAAGGTGGTACTGGCTGCAGTTTTCATTTAAAAACTGGTTATTGCCGTCCTCCTTTAGACCTTATGGCCAACCTTCACCTGAAACCTTTTTTGACTTTGGGGGTAGGCCAGCCTATGAAAGTCCTTCCCCAGAGAGAGTCTGTTAGGCCAATCAGAAAGTGTGCTAAAGTAAAGCATAGGCAGTAACAATGCAAAGCCAGCCTGCATGCAGCTCCCCGCTTTGTTTTAAATACCATTCCAGGACTCTGTTTGTTAATCCTGGGGTCATTATTTGGAATGAAACTGCCATATCTTGTTATAGTGACTTGGCGCCCGCCATTTCTGCAGGGAGGGGATTGCGAGAAAGAGAGAGGCAGGCAGGGACAGAGAATGAGAAAGACAGAGAGAACACAAGAGGTCTGAATTCAAATGAAAGAGAAATATGACAGGAGCGCCCGAAGCTCTTAAACCTGCCCAGGCCTAACAAGTCCTGAGAGTCCTCTTAAAGAGGGGTTATTCCCCCTGTCTCGTGCCATCTCAGCCATGTCCTCATTTTCACCCTCTGTCAGGCCATTAGGCTAATATCTTATTGGCCAAACTCTGACCATACACCCTTCCCCTCTCATTCCCTCCTCTGTTTTGTTCTCACTCTCTCCAACCACTCCCTCTGTCTTTCCCTCTCAGTGTTCAGCTGGTGTGCGGAGCTGCCAGTCCAGTCCCCTATAAACATTCTAGTGTTCTGATGGTGATTATTCATCCTCTTTAACAGCTCCATCACATCTCCCAACAAGTGAAAGGCCTGGGTCTTTGAAGCCCACAGCCTGAGCATGTGTCAAGTGATCAGAGAAAACGCAGAGACCAGAGCCCCATGTCGACTTAAAGGCGAGAAACAAATCAGTGTTGCCTCATTTCATGATGTACAACACAACACTGCTGCCGCAGAGTAACACTGCTGTAAAACGTGTGAGGGCGTGTGGCGTGGCGAGTGTAAATCGCACATCATACAAATGTGAGATTGCCACTCACAATCAAAAACATGCATGAACACTCACACAAATGATACACCCACAGTCACACAACAGTGAAATTTCCACATTTAACAGTCTTCACAACAACAATGGCACGAAGCAACCATATGTCCTTCCGAGCGGCTGAGCAAGTCAACTATAAAAAACAGCCTCATCGAGGGATCTCGGCATTTCCCCATGCCGCCTGCTATCTTTCTGGTATGTTCCCTATTACAAATGGTTTACAGTGAGTTGAAGTGTTGTATATTCTGTTACAGCTGCGTGCAGATGGAGCAATGGGCCTCTTTAATAAACCTGCCCGCCTATTTGTTTTGGATGCAGGTCGGTGTTTATTTAAATACTTACGTGACTCCATTTGTTATGGTGTTATTGAAGCCGCCATGAAAAAACGGTAGTGTGGCCAGGCTGACTGAGTGGGTGAGGAATGGGGGTGAGGGTGTGGGCAAGAGGACTGTGTTTTACCAGTTTTATCATGCCCATTTATTTCTGCTACTCTACACAAACTGCTGCATCCATGTACACACTGCATGGTAATGCTGGGCTAACACTACAGGAGTTTTACATTTCTAACCTATTTTGAAATCAGGTTGCATCAGACACTTCACAGATTCTCTTTTCTCTGAAGACTGAAAATAATGGCACATCACACACTACAGGATATATATCAAGACCATCTTGCCAGAAGAGAGAGCATAATCTCACGTGATTTCATGGGGAAGCAGATGTAGACAATGGAAACGGATGTAGTAGAACAACTTGCTTTAGTAAGGTTAATGCTTTGCAGTGGGAAAAAACATCAGCAGACAGATTAAAGATGCTGGATGAGAAAATGTTTGGGGAGACACAGTCAACACAGGCTGTCTATTCTTCAGCAAGAACTGGAAGTGAAATTCAGATTTTAAGGTAATGTAAAGCAACAGTAACAGCGTGTTCTAAGTATGCCACACCATAGAAATGTGTTATTAATCACCCAGCCACATTTAAATGCTTTTTAAAAATACTAATTATATAAAATTAGGTCTCAAAATCATGAAAAAAAAAAAAGGGCAGTCTGCTCTGAAACGCGGGGGGCGTGTCCGCTCTGCGTCAAACATCACTTTACTTCAACCTGAAAACAACCTGAAACTGAAACTGAAGGAAGGTATACATTCATAACTGACCATTAGAGACGCTAAGGGGAGGAGGAGACAATGCTGTTCATGTGTTGGTCTGTGGGACTCATATAGTGTTGGGGCATGGCTCCGGCACACCACCAAGACATATTTCTGGTCCACCCAAAAAATCCTGAACACAGAAATCGTGAACAACAGTTCCAGTCTAACTACAAAATTCAGTATTACATATTTCAGTTCTCAGTCTTGCTAGTTAAAGTTAGCCTCAGGGGCTAGAGTTTACCGTTGCTTGGCAACACCTCTCTTTCACTTCCGTACTGACACAATCACCCAGATTTTAACTCGTAAATATCAAAGCTGTTTGAAAATTATTGGGACAGCTCCGATGCATCTAGGAGCAGTTCATATTCTAGGCCGAACTTGGGTACCAACCAAGGTCCGGCTTAGATTTCTCATCAGATTCTTGGGAGGGGTGAATCTACAGCAAAATGTCCCGAAACTCCTGTAGTGTGGGGCCAGCTTAACTCTTTCTGCCAGCTGTGCTTTACAAGTCCCCCAACCAGTCAAGGTAATTGTGGAGGGAAGACTATTCAAATCAGGCATGTGGAGGCAGACTCTGATGTCTCTGGCAAGAAGAAAAGCAAGAACAAGATCACACACATTTCTCATCGCAATCGTCATCACTTTCATCATCATTATCATCAGGGTTCAGAGTGATCATACAAAACATACGCTATTCAATCTACACAGGATTCAGATGAGATACTTATCTGAAAAGAGGAGAGGAGAGGAGAGGAGAGGAGAGGAGAGGAGAGGAGAGGAGAGGAGAGGAGAGGAGAGGAGAGGAGAGGAGCTTCTGTCAGCCAGACAATGACACAAGACGTGAAGAATGAAAACAAAAAGACATCTTCTCAGTGTGACGGGACCCTTTGAAATGTCCCTCGTGAAATCATCTCAGCCCGGTTTCCAGTCCCCCTCCTGTTCTTCTGTCATCTGAACTAAACCCCCCTCCAGCCTGCACACTAATCTACGCTACGTCTGAGGAACCACAGCTCAACCCCAGCTTCCCTCTCTGCTCCTCTCACTTCAACCTCAAAAACCACGGCCAACATCCACAAGGCCTAATACCCTTATCACTCATGAAAGCAGAAAAAGGGATACATAAGGACAAATCTATTCCCCACAGACTGTTCTGGCTGTCCTGGAAGTCAGTCAGAGGTTCGAATAGGCTCATCAATGTGCACAGGCCAGAGACCTTCTAATCTAGTGAGTAGAGTCCCCCTGCAGACTATAACCATTCTTCTCAGGGGGGGCCCTCCTATCTCATTATTCCTCCTTTTTCTTGTTTTCTTTCCCAACTCCAACCATCATTACCTTGATAAATTATTGACTTTACCAGAAAAATTAAACTATATAAATAACTCCACAATGAAAATATTATCCCCTTCTGAAAAGTGCACAGCAGCCAATAAAAACCTGCCTGACTTCCATCAGGCTACTTGGGCTTGGATTATGCTTATGTGTGACTGTGTAGTTCTGCCTCAAGTCCTCTCAACAGTTCTCTCCCTCTTTTATATATATTTTATATACATTTCTTTCTCCAAAATGTATTAATCTATGTCTTTCTAGAATATAAGTCTCTCAACCATGAAACCTGGATTTTCTTTCCTGTTCTCAACCTCCTTTCTTTTTTTTTGCTGACGCACAGGTTGAGATCACAGAAAAGCCATCAGTGCAGGAAAGTTTTTGTGAAGCCCACAGCCCTGACCACCACCAGATATTGTCTTCTACCTTGCAGATTTACAGTAAGAAAAATGCAAATGTTTCCATTTCTTTCTTTCTGTTTCTGGTCCACCCAGAACATGAGGAAAATTACATCTAATCCCATCATCCAGACCACTAGCAGAGAGGAACTAAAAGACAACAGCTCTCATTACAACCTTTAAGAAGCACAGCCAGATCGCTGGATTGGTTTCTCAGCAAAAAAGATGTATGTTCTCAGAGCGCCAACGGCTAATTTTAGGATTGAAAAGGAGAGCCAGTGAGATCATTACTCTGGTAGATGTTAGAGAACAATGAGAAGCTCGGGACTTGGGAGGCTCTTGATCAGAAACACAGTGCTGCTGCCAACAAGAACATTCATTAGGGACAAATAAAGAAAATACTTAGAGGCTAGTTTTATGTGAACCAATTTGTGGCGTAATTGTGCGGGCAGACAGAAATCGACCTCAAACTGAGGAGAAACAACTTGTTTTCAAAGTCGTCGTTCCACGGCCTTTCTTGTAAAGGATAATCACACAAAAAACAACCGTTAACACTTCTGTGATGAAGTTACTAAGCAACATTCAAACAAACCCGTGATGCGAGTTAAATTACCAGCCTTGTGTTTAGTTTTTAAAAATGAAGTCAAAAACCTCAGCCTCCATAGTCTATCCCCCAGAACATTTAGCTGGATCATATACTTTAACCAGTTACAAAAAGCCTAATGGACTGACTAGAAATATTAACTATCCTTTAAGCCCACTTGAGCAATACAATTATGTCAAGGGAGAATTCTGAAGAAAAGCAGAAAAAACACCCAGATAAGGCTTAAAATTAGTACTTGTACAGTATGTGTCCACAGTATTTGCCATTACAAAAGAAAAAATAATTCAAATAGTAATATGATCTTTATGTGAGCAGACCTGTGTGTATTTTTAATATGAAAACATCTCTAATATCTTTTACCACGTGCTGTGTTCAAAGTCTCTGTCATACACTGGAACTGGCTTCGGTCCAATTCAGCCAGTGCTGGTTCTGTAAGTCAGTGGTGTCTTGTAACATGTGTCCTGTATATTTAACATGCGCAATGACCAAAACCAGAGAGGAAGAGAGACAGAGTGAAATATTTTGTTGCCAAATGGAGCTGAGTGGATATGGGCTCTGAGATTTGAGCTGGGCAGCCCCACAGCCCCGGTATGATATCACCTTGCCCTGGGTGCTTTCAGGGGAAATGATCTGCAGTGAGCTGGTTCTGTGTGTCTCTGTACATTTGCCTACACATTAGCAGGCACCTTACAAAAGCCTGCAGGAAAGTCCCCTTTGATTACTGCGAAACTGTAGCTAGGGCTGAATGTGGTAACAAAACAACATAACACTCTCTTTACATCATAAAAGTGCCAGGCATGCGTTCAAATGGCCAATTGGAAGCAGGGACATCTAGCTAGTGCAATTGTTCTGAGGAGGCTTTGAACTGCTAAAAACTCTGAAAATGATTTTCTTCCAGTGGATTATGATTTTACTGTAATTCCCTGAGGTGATTTCTGTGGGGAAATCAATAGCTCCAGTGGAAAAGTATGATAATCAATAGGCACAGAAAAAGGCTGCTCTCGCCAGTTTATAATCAGGCGGAACAAAACACCACTCTATATCAATATGCCATATAGCCAGCACACCGGGTGATTTAATCTTATAACCGTATTTCAAACAACCACACTCTGAACATGTAAACCGTTAACTTATATTTTTGAATTGACCACTTTAATGCATGGTTGGAGTACACATTGTGGGCTTCGGGGTGTCTCTGGGGAGCAGGCGCCAGAACAGTTATGTATCCTGGAGCAGAAAATCTTACTGTAGTGAACTCGAGGAGGGATCACTTGAAATAATACCATTGACACAGTTTCTAAAGGAACCTTTTGAAGAATGTACATTGTCTTGTTTTTCAGTTTGATTCAATTAGGGGTGGGCGATATAGCCCTAAATTAATATCATGATATTTTAGGGCAGTATTTCTCAAATTTTTATACCACGTACCACCTCAGAAAATATTGTGCTCTCCAAGCACCACCTACAGTAACTGTTTTGCGCCATTTTGTGGTAGCAGATGTTGTGGAGACTTCACTGTAGCTTCTTGAGTGGCCAGTAGCCCTCAGCTCACTGTCCTACACTTCATTTTCAACACAGCAGCTCAAAATGTTCTTCTAATGATCTGCACTTTTCTTTGTAATAGTTCCCATTTGGATTCACAGTTGCAGTGTTTCTGAAGCATTCATTTTCAGTCTCGTCATTTCACCTCGGTTTAGCTCATAACTACTGGTAATCATGGATGACATATTTGTGTGCTACATGCACAAGACTATGTAGCAGCTTGATACTGAAACAAAAATACAGTAAAGACAAAACTTACTTGAACTTACATTTCAGTTATCTCATACTTCACATATTTTCATTTGAAATTTTGCAGCTGAAGCTGCTATTGAAAAGTAGCAACTTAAAAAACTTACTTTGTAACACATTTAATATCAGCAGCTCTTAACAAAGTGACTCAAGGGAAACCTTGAAGGAAGTATCCAGGAGTGTGGCGCCATACGCATGTTACGAGTATCCAGAGGCTAAATATTTGACTTGAACAGTTATGGTAAATTAATTTGCAACAAAATACCAATGTTATGGTTCCTATAAGAAACCTCATGACTTCCCCTGAAGGTCAACTGAGTAGCAGCACCAGTGGCAGTCCAGTTGGCGGCCTGCCCCTGTTGAGCCTAAGCCAGTCTTATGTGTTTATTCCACATGCATCCCTGCGAATGGCAGTTCGAACACGTGTTGACTCCAACTGGCAAACAACCTGCACATCTCTCCTCTGTTTACCTAAATAGATGACTGAAGACTGAAAAATAAAACGTCTGCTGCAGTGATTACAAACCCCCTTAGAGTCCCCAGAGAAATTATACGCCGGCAATAAACCCGCAACTAAAATCGACCTTGTCATATATCTGGACGTTTATTTGGAGTCACGTTAAAACGAGCACATTAGAGCTATCGAGGAAAATGCCAAATGATAATTTAGCACAAAGAAGAAAAAAATAACGTCTTTCTGTGTACCCTCTCCAAAGAGGGAAAATGAGTCGGACCATTTCAATTCATTTCTTAAAACAACACACTTCATTTCTCAGGCCAATTATTAATTTGCCTGAAAACCTTGCTCTGTCACAACTGATGAGATTACGGTCCATCAGGACGTGATGGTCATTTCTCAGCTAGGTTCACATCAGCTTTTACTCTTCAGTAAATCATTAAGGCTTATTGATTCAACCTAAGCTAAACAGCTGGATCGGATGTTCTGGGGTAAACACGCAGCAATTGCAAATAGATTCTGAAAAATCCATCAGATGTCTTGCTGCAGCTAAATGGCTTTAGAGATGAAATGCATCCTGCTGACAAGAAAAAGCAGGAGACAGTTTTATGTCGAGCGAACAGTCAACAAAGTATAAACACCACAGGCAAACATGATAAACTAATAACCACGTTGGACTGAATGGCTGACCCTGGTCTGTGTTTTTTTTAACATAACAGCTAGAACAGAGTGAGCTCCCATCATCTCCCTCCTGTTTAAACATCTAGCTCCTTATTCACAGTGTGCTCCACACATGGTAAAGCAATTAATAAATCATCTTTAGAGAGCCTAATTCCAATCATAACATGTTAGATGTCAGCAGCTCTTCTCAAGAGGTGACTGGGGAGGGGGGAGGCTTTACAAGGGGAAATCCACCCCAACAACAGAATCCACATATGTTATTCCCATGACCTTGAGCCTTTCGAGAGTCGTGGCTCACTACGGTTCTAACATGTCTCACTTCAGTAAAACTGAGTACATTTATTGGGTTAACATGTGGGAATTCTGTTTTGGGGTGGATTTTTACCTGAGCTGCCTCAGCAAATAACAGAACCCATTAAATTCTGCGTTAAACAACTATTACCCAGAGGGAAGGTAAATATCAGGAGAGATCAGTCTACATATGAGATTTGTGTATCAAGTATCTACCCCACCTTAGGCAGCTGAGCCTGGGGAATATGAAGAATTAACATACCATTTATCATCCTCCAATTAATCACAGGAACACTGGATTATTAAGAGAAATGAGGTGGAACAGAGTTTCAATTTATGAATCTCAAACAGAGTATCAAGTATCACCACAATCCAACAACCCAAGAAGATGTGGGGAGTTCACATTTTTCATTCATGGCCCGAGACATAAAATCATCTTAGCATACAGAGAAACAAAATAGCTAATTGCAGGAAGGATGCATTATTATGTAACAAGGATAAGGTGGAACAAAGGAAACAGAGTACCTGCAGTGCTGAGTGTTGAGCTGTAGTCTATCAAGATCTTCTAACAGCCGGGAGGCTTATTGTTTCACCATGATTAAAACCACAAGGGCTAAATGCCTCTGCCCTTTTCTTATTCTGATTGCTCGCGGAAACAATTTGTAACTTTTCATTACATCTACTCCTGTAACACCGCAGCAATTTCCAGAGAAGATGCTATTCATTTACTTACAAGCTCTATTCCAGGGAGCTGAATTGCAGCAAAATACAGTACCAGCACCTAGTTACCAATGTCTTGTTTTCACTTCACAAGAGAAATATTTGGATAAAGAAGAGCTTGAGTCTGACTCAGTATATGTTTCTAACTAACTAATGTAGCCCAACAATGAGCCTTATACAAAGTGGTGTAACACTAAACACTCCAACAGACACATTTTAAGGCCAGATGTGCTGACCGCTTTATGTTTCAACAGCCAGCATGTTGTGTGTGCATGAATGTATGCATGTGTCATCAGTTCATTCTAAAATCCAGTCTAGGCTTTGTTTACAGTCATTTACAAACACCTGTGTGGTAGACAGAGGGACAAAAATGCAGACAGTGTGACTAAGAAAGAAAAAAAGACTATGAGAAAAAAACTTAACAGAAAGACAAACAGAAAGCTTGCCAGACAGAAAAAACAGCCTCACAGACAGAAAAACAAAAAGTCAGACAGCAAGACGGAGAACCAGTCACAGAGATAGACAGCTGGTGGATAGGAGGCCATGCACTTTGATAGCCAGTGTACTCTAGTCGGTTGAGTGTTGCTGACAAGCTACAGCCTGATTTAGCTTTGTGTGCAGCATCGGAGCCAGGGTGGCTGTTTACTGACGACCCCTAATGAGAGAATATACTGTTGACATGTGAGTAAGCAAAGATGCTGCGGTATGGAAAAGCCATTAGTGCAGATTGGATGAAACAAGTAACAGAGGGAAAAACAGGAGGAGAAAGCAGCGTGACCTTTCAGCTGTGAGCTTTTAAAGCAAGCAGGGAAAGAGTCCTAATGGCCTTTTTTTAGACTCTAAAATGTCAAAGGAGCATTTTTCCTATCAAAACACTTGACATGGGGGGAACGTCATACACATGCAATGTTATTTACAGCTACAGGATGACTTCACCCAAAACAGGGATTCATCACTCCTGTTGGGAACACATTTCCCAAGGACTTTAAAAAGAAGAAAAAAAGACAAACAACCACTTGCTTATTTCCTCGGACTCGTCAAAGCGATGCTTTGGCAGAGAACTTTCAACCGTTAAAGTGTTTAGAGGACCTGGAGCCTAAACACTGTGAGAGTCAAACAGTAGAGACTGGGAAGATTTTTTAATGTATTTATTTATTCGTTCTTTAAACTCTGTGACTAATTCAGTTACGTGAAGCTAGCCAAGACATCCTATTTGATCACATTAATTAAATATCTATAGGGGAACATGAGAGAGAGGAGGTGGGCTATTAGATTCATAATTACACCATATGAGTATTAAATGAAAACCATTTCTGCAGTCAGTAAGGCTCTGTGCTGTGTCATGGACAGCTCCTAAACAGAGTGACTGCTCCAACCATCCTCCCAGGTAAAAGTGTGAGAGTACATGAGTACTATACAGTATGTGTGTGTGTGCTTGCCATTACAGGTAGTTTTTCGTGATCACTACACAATATCCCTGAGGTCCACTAAACAGATCCCTCACACTGATGAAAATACCATTACAAGGGATTTTTTTTCTCTGCATTTGTCCACTTGATGAATTGTCAGTAACTAAATTCCTCCCCCACCTGTCCTGCCACCATCAAAAATAACTTTACAGGTCTGATTTCAAAATCAGGAAGCTGTCTAAAATATACACAAAAAGAATGTAATAAATTGCTAATCCTTTTTTAAATATACTCCACTGAAAACAGTACAAAGATGATGTATTTAATGTTTTACCAGAGCAACTTCATTGATTTTTGTACATATTTTCTTGATCTAAATTTGATGACAGCAACACATTTCAAACCAGTTGGGACAGGGGCAACAAAAACAAGTAAAAAGGGAGACTGTTTACTTGATAACATGTGACAGTATCATGATTGGTTATGGAAGATGAATTCTTGAAAGGCTCAATAGTTCATAAGCAAGAACAGTGTGAGGTTCACCACTTTGTCAAATACACAGTTGTAAAAAGGATATTGCTACATGGGCTTGTGTATTGCTGGGCAATATATCAGTATTGTGATATGAAACACAAAATGATTTTAGATTTTGGATATTTTTATATCATAACATGGCATAAGTGTTGTCTTTTCCTGGTTTTAAAGGCTGCATTACAGTAAAGTGATATCATTTTCCGAACTTACCAGAATCTCCTACCTGTTCTATTAATTGCCTTGACCCAATTAATCATTATGTGCACATTACTGATGATTATTTATCAAAAATCTAATTGTGTTAATATTTTGTGAAAGCACAAACAGTTGTCCCTAATATATTGTCGCAATATCAAGGTATTTGGTCAAAAATATTGTGATACTTAATTTTGTCCATATTGCCCAGCCTTACTTTTCTACTGGATCGTTTTACCTACCGCAATGCATCATATCCTATAAGACATAACTATTTTAGAATTTATGGTATGTTATTTTGAAGGAAAAGTGTATATCAAGATATATGCTGCATATCATGGAATAGCTTGGAAACATTTTGAAAAAACTGTTGTCATAAACACAGTTTGTTTGATACTGCTGGTGTTTGGTTTACTGTGTGTTCCTGACATAAGCAGTCAAATCTGTGAAAAGGTCCGGAACTGCCTCCATCCTCCCTCATATCTGTCCTCCTCTGCTCTGTTTCTCCAATCTATCCATCTCCATCCAAAAGGTTCAGAGTTTCCTACTTAGAGACGGTTTCGATTTGGAAAATTTAGGAATGTATCTAAGGAAGGACTACAGCAATGCTACAACAGTGTGTGAAGCTGTCTGTGTGCACAGGTGTGTACATGTCATAAGTTGCCTGGCTGTATGTACAGCCCTGCATGTGTGTATACTGATATGTGCATGTATTCTGTGGATTTGTGTGTGCATATGTGTGTGCACTGAATGTGTTTGTTCTGAACAGGGGGGTCCCAGAAAGTGGAAAACTGGCATAGAGGAAAGGTCTACACAGCCAAGCCACTCATCTATTCTGGGCATCCAGAGCCCACAGTAATACTACCAGAGGAGGAAAACAGAGGAGGACATGCCTGTATTATGTGGTGTCCTCTGAGAAACGGGTTCACTCAGGTGTCAGTAAGCTGTAGTGTGTTATGTAACAACATAGTAACATGGATTCATTGCATAGAAACAAGGTTAAATACAGCAAATTGTTGTTATTCCACCACTGAAAGACCATATCCTTAAACATAGAAACAGTGGCAGTAAAAGCAAATATCACGGGAGAAGTAAACGTCATTTTAGTTTTCATTTCTGTATTTATCTTAACACATCTGAAAGCAAACACTGAGAGAAGACCTTTTACGGAACCCTATTCCCTGTCTGTGTGTAAACCTCTCTGTTGCACAGATTTAACATCAAGTTACTGTATGATACGCAATGTCACAGTAATATTGACATTATACGTATAGCACAACCTGGAGATGGTACACATACCTGTCACGGTCTTGGTTTTAACTGGGCTGCTGGCGTAGTCTGAGGCCTGATTGGAAGGCTGTTTGGCCAGTGGTGTGCTCCCTACTGACATCTCATCCTCTCTCCTCTTGGCCAGGGGAACTGAACCAGGAGTCTGCAATGATATCACAGCATGACTGAGCACCTATGATGCCATGGCCAAGGAAATATGTTGTTTTATTTTAACAGGAATGCATTTTAACTGAACATGCATACATTCACTCCTTTAAAAAAGAGCATGTTATCAGGCATAACACACAAATTATTCAAATATTGTTCTGTATTGTGACAACATTTTTCTGTGTTATTAAGGCCATGACCTGGAGATAACTTTAGACAGCTTTAAAGATCTGGGTTAATCAGGAGACATAATGCATAATGCAATGTAAGACAGAAAGGCAGGCAGAGAGAGAGAAAGAGAAAAGAAAAATGCAATGGAACACAACAGAGGCCTCCAAGACCAACAAGGACTAGTGACAGCTCCCTGTTTTTTTTGAGCAGTCTCCCATGCTGCTGGTAGGCCAAACACATACACAGACACACAAACGTGCGCGCACACACACACACACACACACACACACACACACACACACACACACACACACACACACACACATCGGCTGGCAGTGAGATGGCTGAAAGACAGAAGAGTGGAAGGTTGGTCTGAAATAAGGAAACCCCATTAGCATCAGCCAGCAGCAGCAGCGCTAGGCTATGATGCAGCTGCACAAGGCCACAGGCCAACCACGTACTGCAGCCTGTGTAAACACACACACACACACACACACCACACACACACACACACACACACACACACACACACACACACACACACACACACACGACACACACACACACACACACACACACACACACAGAGATGCAGTTGTTTTTCAGTGACTGGGTCGGGACCCAAAGGCTGGTTGTGGTAAGATTAAAAATGGGCCCCAAAATTACATTAGTATTTGAAACTACTGACTGAGGTATGATGCCAAATCCTTCTTAGGTTTTTGCAACTTAACATAGGGTGAATGAAATACTGTAGGCCAGTGGGTTAGTTGCCTAGAGTCAAGTTTGACTTGAAAATCATTTCAAGGCCTGTTAAAGAGACAGTTCACCCAAAAATCAAAAATACATATTTTTCCTCCAGCCTTTAGTGCTCTTTATCCATCTAGATAGTTTTGATGTGAGTTGCAGAATTTTGAAGATATCAGCTGTAGAGATGTCTGCCTTCTCTTGAATATACATGCTTGAACGAGATGGCGAACTAGATGAGGTGCTGAAAGAGCCAAAAAATACATTTGAAAAACTCAAAAGCAATATCTCTTTCCAGACATCTCTACAGCCAATATCTCTAAAACTCTGCAACTCACACCAAAACTATCTAGCCGGATGAACAGCACTACAAGCCAGAGTAAATATATGATTTTTTCATTTGGGGAGAACTTTCCCCTTACAGACCTGTTTAAAGAAAGTTAAAATAATCTTTAATTAGAAAGATAATTCTTTATATGTCCACAGTTTTCATAAACAAACACTCTACTGGAGGCTTTAACAACAATTCAGGTTTGGAAAAAAATGCCTTAAATACTAATTTATAGAATGTACATGACATTAAAGAACTGGTTCATGTATAAGAGAAAATGTAAAATGGATAGAAAAACATATATATGAATTCAGTTTGTCCACTTCTTGGAAAATATGTGCTTGGCCACATTTTAATACTTGAAGCTAAAAGCAGGTACTTTACCCAATGACCATCACTCATTCCTGTTGGATGACATAGTATGAGCTAACTGCTTCTACCACACACACTGAACGGGGGGTGAAAACAGCCAAGGCAAATGCCTGTTTGGTTCTCAACCTTCTTTTTTCCCTTTCTCTTCATTACTCGCTTCCCCAGCCATATCCTTCTACTTCTCTGATTTCTCCTGTGTTTCCTGCTCGCTCTGGTAGTTTCAGTTTACTTCTAATTCAACCTCGCTCTTCTTTCTCTGCATATTCTCGATACTGTCCAGCTCTTTAACCTTTTCTGTTGTCTCCTGTCTGTTCCATGCTCGTTTTACTTTACCCCATTCCCTGGTGTTTTCATTTGTCCCTCCATATGTTTCTTTTCACCTCTTTCCATACCTGTCCTCTCTCTATGACACCCCCATGCGCAGCACTCAAAATTAAGGATGTCTTGTTGTCCAGGGTGCAATAAAACTAGCATGTGGGACACAAAGCTGTGGTGTCAGGGACAATTCTGGGACAGCAGGGCAACCCATTGTTATGAAAATTTTGTAGCAAATTTCCAGATAGGTGTTATTTCAATAAACTGACCACATATTGGGAATCTAAATGGTTACTTTCTTGCCTGAAAGAATACTGAAGCTTAAGAAAGTGGCATAATAACAGTCCTACTGTCATGGCACACTGTCTCCCTATTGACTGTCCTGCATGGCTGTCAGCTTGGGGGCGAGCTTACCTAGGCACACAGCGAGTGTTAGTCGAACAAGTGTGTGCCAAAGTAATTAAGTGAGATGATGGGGAGCAGGTGCAGGACCTGAAGTGAAGAGAGATGTTTGAGCGTTGTGTCAAGAGGACCATCAAGTTTTCGCCCTTTTCCATGCAAAGTTTTGTTTTGACTTATTGTCTGCATGTTGAATGTATACAAAATGAACTGTCAATGAACCACCAATGAAAAACAGTGACGGACCAAAAAGAGTGAGCTGGCCGAGTGATGAGCGTCGTATTTGAAGCTGGCACAGAGAGGAAACAGGTGGGCACTAGGGCTGCAACGAGTGGCATATTTTACTATCCGAATGTTCGGGGTCACTATTCGAGTAGTACTCGAGTATTCCTTTACCGACGGGGGGGGGGGCATGTAGAAGGAGAGCAGCGCGGAGCAGCCGAAGACAGCCGTCCTGTTAGATCTGATGTGGATCTGAGCTGTATTTGGCCGCTGTCAAAAAGGGACTGAATGAACGGCTTTAGCTTCAAAAATAAAAAGAAAGTCTCACACTTTGAACCATCAAAATATGAAATAAAATCATAGATCAACAAAGAGACTCAATTTGCTTCGTAAGCGGCCAGATATTACGTAAAACAAAGTAAATCCAACATTAGACACTGCGCAGTAACAGCCTGTAATGACACAGCTGATCAATTAGTAGCGTTAATAATGGGAAACGGAGGCAGAAGGGCAAAATGGAGAGAGTGTGGATTACGATGAGTTGTGCAGCACAATTTGCGCTATTTCAGCACCATGGACATCGCCATGGATTTATCATTAAACAGCGACCTGCTGATAATCTAGCACCACAACTGCCGATAGGCTATTTCAGCACCATAGTCAGCGCCATGGACTTCACCAATAATTTGCTCAAACCTGGGTCAGATAAAGGTTAAAAAGTAAAGCAGACTAAACCAACGGGGTGGGAAACGAAGGATAGAAGGTCAATGACATTCAGCAATGATGGATGCCACACAGTCCTATAGCCTGCATAAGAGAGAGAGAAAGAAAGATTGCCAGACAGCGCAAGAGAGGTTGACAAATTCAAATACTAATGTAATTTTGGGGCCCATTTTTAATCTTACCACAACCAGCCTTTGGGTCCCGACCCAGTCACTGAAAAACAACTGCATCTGTGTGTGTGTGTGTGTGTTGTGTGGTGTGTGTGTGTGTGTGTGTGTGTGTGTGTGTTGGGGGGGGGGGTATCCGAGTAGATGAAATGGCACTCGGATGCCGCCCAAGCCGAGCGAGTACTCGAGTACTCGGATATCGGCTACAGCCCTAGTGGGCACTTTACCTTTTAGCCTGGCAGCTGCTCAATTTTGCTTCTGACCAAGCCCTGGAGGCCCTAGATGAGTTTATGCCAAGTCTCCCAGGGTTGTGTTGCCATGAAACTACAGCAAATGTAAAAAACTGCTAGCTCATTCAATCATTCATGGTCAGTCACTCTCTGGGCATATTCTTTTGACGTGCAACCAGGAACCTGTATCATGAAACATAGGACTCAACATTGACGTTTCACTTCACAAAACTGGTGCTGCCACAAAACATCTGTGTAATATGTAAATTAACATCATATGATGTAGAAATGTAATGCTATTTTCTCAGTAAATGTGTATATGTTGATTTGTCATAACTTTTTGAAAAATATGCAGTGTTAAATTTTTTTGCATTTGCATTTCGTTGCATCTTTGTGCTATCTTTGGCACAGAAAAGGTGCATCCGTCAGGCTAGCAGCAGAGTCTGTATTTTCCCAATCTTGGAATCGACTATTATCTACCAATGATTCAGCATTCATTTGTATTCCCATGCAGATATCTGTTTATAGAGATAAATATTTTCTCCACATGTTGCACTCTTGGTAAGCAGAGCGAGGCATATAACATTTGTCTTTGTATAAATCACAAAAATTGAACACTGTAAAAATGTTAAAAGGCTGTGTTCTTCAAGGTTCTTTTGTCACAATATCTGTGCCAGAAAAGCTGCATGTGCTAACTGAACTGCATCATATCGGTTATTGTCAATATATGTGTGCACTTACATGTCATCTAATGTGTCATCTAAGTGGCTAAATAATAATTGTACTGTTAAAATTTATGTCATTGTGTACAATGTATTGTATTTGTCCTAATGCCTTTTCTGGCATACCCCCCATTCAGAAGCTGAAAAATGTTCACACCACCCCCCCCAGAATTATCATTAACACTAATAAGGAAAGAAACCGATAAAAAGAATTCAAGTTGAATTTTCATGAAATAAATGTTAGCATGGAATCAGCAAACTCTTATTTATTTACCCTACATATATCATATTTCTCCCCTTATAGAGCCCTTTGTCATCCTGTTTTCCACTAAAAGTATCTCTTTCCTCATTGTTTCCTGCATCCTGACCCTACCAGTAAGAGTCCTCTCCTCTGTCCTTCACAGGCTGTTGTCTGTCCTTCAGCTGAAGGCCTTACCAAACCAGCCAGGCCTTGAGAAGTGACCCTGAGAGACAGCTGAGGTAGATGGCCTCACACACACACACAGACAGACACACACCCACGTGAACACAAACACACGCAGCCACACATTTGCTGCAGCATGTCCACACACACAGCAGCCAAGTGTTGTGTATCCTTCACACTGGCAGCAGTTCAACTCATAACATCTGTTTACCCCTGTACAGTAACAACCTCCAGAGTAAGGGGTTGGTGCAATTAACTCCCTCTCTCTTTGTCTGTCACACACACATGCATACCGGCAGCCCCTCCAAACTGCAGGAGGCATGAAACAGAACAACTTGTTGAAAAAAAAAAACATTTAAAGTATTACAATATGATACGTTCATGTACTATATATATTTATGTGCCTTTATGGGGTGAACCTGGGCTATATCCCAGGCAATCAGACTGAGCATGTCTGCATGTGTGTATGTGTGTGTGTTTGAGTGTGTGTAGTGTGGGCACAGAGCATTCAATGTCCATAACCATCACCATGACCCCTGTCAAATAAATAGAGAGAGACTGGATGGAAGACAGGGAGCAGAGCACATGGAAAAAGGTAGCTGGGAAAGAAAAGGCAGGGGAAAAGGAGGGAGGGAGACGTTTACGTTCATTTCAGGCTCTTATCCGGAGAAACTTAGAATGAGTGCAATAGTACAGGTATATGCCGATACTATATTAATACAAACTGCAAGTTAATCATATAAAAGATCAAAAGTAAATACGTTTAAATGTTGGCACAAAGGGTCAGGAAGAAAAAGTGACAGATTTAGTCTCTTAATACGACAGAGAATCAGGTACCTGCTGCTGTTGCCTGCTGCTCCCCTGTGAGGCTGGTACAACAGCCATGTGCAGAAGACTGGGTCCACGTTGACAGCTATGCCCTGAACACTGACCAATAGGACACCACCTGGACAACAGAAAAACAACAAATCAGAGATTTAATAGTGTAACTCTAAAGAAAATCAAAGCCATGGCCCGTCATGAATCAGCAGTTCTTCCAGAAATCTAAAACTAATAGAAAAGGATATACTGTACATCTGTCTTGTCTTTAACTAATCAAAATTACTGCTTGTAATCATAGACCAGTTGTTCAAAAGCACTCAAGCAGTGGTTTGACAATACTAGACTTCAGTGATCAACACAATAGGATCCAGATCAAGATAATGATTGACTAAAGTGGAAACTATCTCAATACACACAGACAGAAATGTTCTGATGCTGTCGCTGCAATCATTTCTGCAAAGTAGGAGGCACGTCGATATGGATCGCTGTAATCAATGTAAGGTAATAACCATTGAGTGAAAGTGACTTAGGGCAAATCTGCTCAGATTGAGTGTCAGGTTCTTGCACTTCTGAGCAGTTTACACTGTAATGACCTGCTGGTGGGTATGGAGCCTGCTTGTTGGAGCAGCAGCAAGGAGCACAGTTTGTTTCAATTGCACTGTTCAAAGTGGTATCACACTAAGCCAAGAATAACATTTTCTTTTGATAAATTTCTATGAAACGCGAGACTTTCTCTGGGTTTTGGTTTACTCTTAAATAATAATCTTTACCAACAATAAGCGGGCCCTGAGGTAATGCATTAGGATCCTATCAATAATGATTCCCATGCCGGCAGGATTAGCACAGGGTCTCTGGCGTGCCGTGGAATGTCCCAGCATGACGATAGGAGGATGTTTCAGCTCTAGAAGGACTTTCAGCAGTTTAATGGAGCTTTGGACAAGACCCCGGTCTTCTGTTTCAAGCCCTGAGGCAAAGCCGAATGTGTGCAAGTGTGAATGTGTAAATGTGTGTGTGTGTGTTTCACCTCAGACAAAGCCTGATAGCTTGTTGCTTTGCCTAATATTTTACTGTCTCTAAAGCATGGACAAAGCACAATTATAAACTCTCCCTCGACACACACACATATTTGTGTTACACCAGCTCTTTAGCTTGGCAGGGATCACTCCCTCCTCCATTATTCCCTGTGAACAATGCAAATAAAACGGCTCTAATTTGCTCCACTTTTACAATGTTCAGTGATTTGTGGCCTGTGAGACTGTGTATGTGTATTTGCAATGTGAAGTGAAATGTGTATGGCAGACAGTATGAGCAATGTGAAATGTGTATGTGTCAGTACTGTCAAATATGTGTGTGTTCTTTGTGTGTGTCGTGTGTGAAGTCTGCGGTGTGTGTGCCAGTATGACCTTATACAGTGTACTATATGCATGTTTTGGTACTAGTGTCCAGGTGTGTGCGATCATTATTCACCAGGTGTACGTGAATCCTGAGTTGTGGTTTCTTACTGGCACAGAATCCTGTCTGAGCAGAGGGGAAACTTTCTCATTGGATCAAGTCAAACTGACTCACATTTCTGTCTATATTGCTTCATATATCTTTCTACTTTCTTTACTTTCCGTCCCTTCCATCCTTCAGTCTCTTCACTCACTATTTCCCTATCCATCTACACCTCCAAACTTCGTTGTCTCCTTTGCAACCGCCTTACTGGCTTTTAATATATTTCATTTTGAAACCATGCCATATGTTGTATCCCTCGTCTCCTCTCTCTCCAGGTCCCTCTTTCTCTTCCCCTTTTCCATCCTTCCTCTATCCTCTTTCACCCCTCCTTACCCTTCCTTGTGAAACCATACCTCCACCCTTCCTCGTCATCCTACATCCACCTCTCTCCCCCTCCTCCTGACAAGGATTCATAACCTCAGCCCTGTGGCTTGAACTCCTATACCACAGTGTGGCTGCTTAATAGGCTTTGGCTGAGGCTGTAGTGCTGGGGCTCGACTTCAAGTGGTTTCATCATAAGCCCAGAACAGCATGAGCCGTATAAGACCCAAAAGGCCGGGAATGGGCTGAGTAGTGAAGATGTATTCAATAAATTGACCCTAAATTGTGGTCTACAGGAGGCAATGAGCACGACAAAGCACATTCAGCAGAAATGACTCATAGCACAATAAATCATATAACTTAGTAGATGGATTGTTTATTTAACAGTTATTACAGAGATAAATGAGCAAATAAAAAGATATAAAATGCCTAATTGCAGATAACTCTCTCAACCAGAGCAGCTTAGCTGTGGTCTTCGCACAGCATCAGAATGTATTAAAGCCAATTCAGCGTTCAGGCACAGCTTTTCGTTTTTGACTTAAAGTGGAATGGTCACAAAGAAAATAGATGGTTCTCTACACCCAGTCTTAGGATGTCTTATGAAAAGTTGTGTGGATGCTCTGCAGTGTCACAGCCAGTGCAGAAAGCCTCTTTATTGCCATGACCAAATACAATAAACAAAGACAAAGACATTTAAGTTTCCGTCATAACGCAATTGTCTAGTAAGTTGGTTGCTTAAATGTCCATTGGATTTACAGGGATTTACTGGCACAATATGGCAAAAATGTTTCCATTAGTATATAAGAATCATTTTTGTTACCTCACACTGTGTTCTAACTGTTGCATCACATAATATCAGATGCCCTCTGGCCACAGCTAATCCGTGCACTGAATGCTCTTCTGTTATATCGAGCAAACAAACCACATCCCTGTCAGCCACGTGGCTGAGATCAGAGTGGATGCATAACCACTCAAATAAAAGATCGAAGAGAATATATCTTCCTACATTTGTTTTGTGTACAGTATATTGTGATATTCAGGTGTTTACTGGAAGTCTGACAGTCATCAACCACTGAGCCTTCTACAATCATAACACCATGATTTAAACTCCTGTATTTAAGGTAGTGTGTTCCATCAGAGTTGCAATGAGGCAGGCAATTGTTGGCTAAGTTCCATATTGACATGTAGGTAGAAAATAAAATAAAAATGACACTGGTTGCTATACGACCAGTACCTACCAGACCAAATCACAATGTGGATTATGGTGCCTCATTCCAGTGCTATATGCCTGAGCTGTTGATTTAAATGTTACAGGCGCATCACCAAACCACTAGTTAACATTACCAAAACACTCAACAGGTGATGTGACGAGAGCCCTCCGTTAGCTAGTGGCTACTGCAAACAAGGTTAACATGCTGTGCTAAGCAACCTAAAATGAGTCTGCATTTTACTGTTACTGTTTTGTTGGCACCATAGGTGTCTTTACACGCTGTGAAGAGGAGGGTAAGGTGACATGTTAGCGGTCTGCAAGCTCACCACTAGATGCCACTAAATCTTACACACTGGTCCTTTAAATAAGTAACTAATTTGAAGTAACTGGCAGTGTATCAGCAGTTTTTTAAGTGTCGTGCCAGCAGCTGTCATCTTATTGTGGCTGTGTGTCATGTCTGTTTGGCTTCTGCCAATGACAGCCATGACCATTTTGATACATCACAACACCACTCAAAAAGCTCTCTCTCTGAGATTAACAAAGCAAACAATCTTTTCTCTCTTTCTCTGCCAGTTTGACAGTGACACAGAAACAAAATGTGTTGACCTGGCTTTTGAGGCTTTGAAGACCAAGGCTGTACCATCCACACTGTGTTTTCTTGTTTCATCACTGTGTTGACATAACTGCAGTGGAGTGACACCTCCTTTGAAGCGTGCAGCACCATAAAACGACCTGGCATGCTTAGAGGGCGACCTCGGCAGCAGGCTAACTGTTGTTTTTCTCTGCTCTAACAGGGTGGCATGTGGGTAATTACAGAAAGTGATGACAATGATAACAAAGGTGTTTTTCTTACTTCCTAAATGATTCCTCAAGAAAACACCAGAAAACTGCTCAGTGGCCTAGACTCTGAAACGCCACACAACCGCAGGATGTACGTGCAGGCATCTGTGAAGACACACTTACCTTGACTCACCCACAGTGGGCCTATTAATGTCAAAGGTGTTTTTTTTTTCTTCAGTGGCTTAAGACCAGTAGAGTTAAAAGAGAGCACGGGGCTGCTGGTGTTGTTTTACGACTGTCTGACATCAGGCTGCTCAGAGCCTGAGGCTACAGTAGAGCATTAGACCAGACTGAGAGAAGGCCTCTCACCTTTAAGCACTGTCTACGTTTTTTTGGTCAGCCTCCTCTTTTGTAGGCCAACAGCCCCAGGAAGCTAACAGCCACACATCTTTCTATCTTCATATTGTTTTTTTATCAGGTTATGTGGTTTATACATTGACATTTTTTAATGCAAAATCTGCTTTTGTTCAGTCACTGCGAGCATGAAATTCAATAAACTGGGAGCGGTTAGGTCAGTGCAAGTTCAAAACCAAGTCCCACAGTGGAGACCAAAGCCCTGATTGGGGTTACAGAGGGCACAACCTCCCAACTACAGGGCCATGACCCCAACATCAGAGTTACAGACAGGCAAAGAGAGGTGGGAGGCGCTCACCATCCACCCCCAGGTAGACAGCCAGGGGGAGGATCCATGTTCGAGCCAGCTAATCGCCCCCTCAGAATCGCTTCATTGTTGGACTTGAGGCAGTGCTGGGACCCTGCGTCCAGCTTCTCCAACAGAAAATAAATAAATATAGCCCAGCCCGCGTCAGCCAGATGACTTCTGACAGGTTTGGTTAATTTCGAAGCCAAGTAGCAAAACAAAACATTACGCCAGCGTGCGGGGCCTACGCTGCCTTTAATTGCTTTTCCGATGAGCTCATGACTCGAAGGTGTCCTGGAGCGAGCCATGCAGCCCGACAGGTGTTCTACTGGTGTGTGTGTCACTGTGAGCGTCTGTGTGTGAGACAGAGAGAGAGAACGAGAGAGCTGGAGCTGTTGACACCACTGAAAAGGGACTCAGCTGTGTGTGTGGGTGGGTGCAAGGAACAGCGTGTGCAGTTTATGTTATGTGTGTGTGATAGAAGTGTGCACATGCATCTTTGTGAACATGAGGAAGTGTTTCTATTTGTACTCATTTGTGCGTGCGCTGTAAGACAGTGAACAGACACTGACTCATGAACCAGCACACCTTCTTGCTCACACACAATCCAGTCTCTGACACACATTCACTGTGTTGCTGTTCCCCTGCCGTGCTGTGACCCAGCGGCCCGGGGGCAATGCCGCCGCAGGAGCCCAGGGGCTCAGGAAGGACACAGGCAGGTTTGAATGGAAACAGACGCTGGCCTACGGAAAGCCTGCTCTCACTCTGGGCCCATACAACTCTCTGCACCAAATGCTGGTATATGCGTGAGTCTATGTAAGTGTGTGTGTGGTTTTAAGAGAATATAAGCTTATATGCGTAAGTGTGTATGTGTCTTTCAACATGGCCCAAGTGCGGTAGCCTGCAGCTGACAGGCTAGACCCACCTCGTAAAGGTTGACTATGGCTGTGGGTACAGTAACAGTAATGGGCAGGAAGAAAGCTGGAGAGTGATTCAGCCAGCGAGGGAGTCAATGAAAGGCAGACAGAGAGAAAGAAGGAGAGAAAAGAGCAGAGAAACACCTAAAAATACACTAACAGACAGACACACATTCAGAGACAGACAGAAAACAGAGAAAGACAAAGACAGACAGAGTCGACAGTGATACAGTACACAAACAGAGAGAACATATAAAACAGTAGATGATGAGAAAGTATTTTTCTAAGAAGTCATTTTCCTAATCTACATGATAAGTGAGCAGGCCTCAAAAATTGGCCATGGATCTGTATGATTTATGGGATGACTACGGTAAGTCTCCATACATGCAAAGTCCTGTGAACCGGATATATCACACACACAGCCAAGTCTGGATAAGCAGTGAAGGCCCATGTATGTGTGTGTTATATACATGCCTGAAAGGCTCATGTACATGCATACACTACATAATTCAAAACTGTATATGCACATGCATGTACTGTACACATACTGATATTAAGCATGTATGTGTGTGTGTGTGTATACAGTGCAGAATGTGCGCATGTCAACACATGCACATGGACGATTATGTATCTAGTGAGCACAGGGCTGTATCTCATCCACGGAGAGACATCTATCTCTGTTCCCATCAGGGCTGAGGCTCCTTCTTTCCCATCTGCTGGGTTTGGTGACTCATGGCTGTTTGCTGTGGACTTGACACATTGCACAGGCTAATGTTCAAATCCAGACACTGAGCATGCTGCTGTGCTGTTGTCTGGAGAGCTTTGGGTGGTGCTTGACTCAACAGTAGCAAACCTGTGTATGGGGGTGCATGTCACCATGCTAGTGTGTAAATTATATTTGAAAATATAACCAAAAAAATAAATATTTCACATTTGATTAGGGTGATTTCACTAATACTAAAGGCCTTTACATACCTGAAAGTATAGACCAAGGCTCATTTTTTGCTACCTTGTATAGGTTTGATCCAGTTAGTTTTAGTTTCCCATTGCAATTATACGAGCACACTAAAGAACCATACATGACATACCAACATTCCAATGTCATCACCTATGAGAGATGTGTCTCATTATACTTGGGAATTAGTGGTTTGTAGATGGGCATGTGTCTGACATTACTGTGCTATCAGTTCAACTCAATTCCTCCCTCGCTTTCATCTTCTTGGAAAATAAGTGAAAAGTCCCAGAATTTTTTGAGTTTTTTTTTTAACTTGTCATACCAGTTGCCAGTTAAACATTTAGTCTCTCCCTCTCCCCAAGTGCAACCGAGGCTCATTTAGAGTTTTTTGTGCTATTTTTCCTTTTTCTGGTACCGACTATTTGGTCCAAAAGTCCAAATCATTCAAGAAAAAAAGTTTTCACATTTGAAACAAAGTGAACCATGGTTCACTTCTGGATCATTTGGATCACTATATGGTGATCCACTCTTGGGGCCAAGGTTTGGTCCAGACCATGGTCCATACCTCAGTCTATTAAGATCTGAATTAAGGCCAGCACAGCCAAACAAAGTGTTGGGAAATCATTTTTTGAAATCATTTGAATTTAAAGCTGCATGATATGGTTAAAAAAGTCATATTGTGATGATTTTATTATTTATTTGGTATTGTGATTGCGATATTCATGTTTGCTGGAATATTTCGACTTCAATAGTATTTTGATTAATTGTGCAAGCCTAATTTAAACAAGTTCCTCTGAAGCATGATTGAGGCCAGCATTGATTTTGTTTTGTTTATACCATGAGCAACTTCTACAATGGTTGTCTCGAACTGTATAAAATAAAACACACTAAATATTTGACCATGGAAAAATGGACTTATGCACATCCCTTGTATGCACTGTAGACCAGTAGTGAGGCCAGATGAGGGGTTTGAGTCAGCAGAACAGCAGCTCTGTCGAGCTCCATATGTTGATAAGAGGCTTCATAGCCATACTGCACATGTCCCCCTCTAGTTGATTCCTCGCCTTCATAAATCCACATCGACTCTCATGGTGTTGAAAAGACAACCAGACACTGCACAATTGGTGCCTGTGCCTCTGCTGAAACCCAAGCAGCCCTAATTTGGACTATTCCAGCTGTTTATCTCTCTTCCTATCCCCTCTCTCCTACACCATTTCTCTGATATGCCCACAAAAATACGCTTTCTTTCTGTCTCCCTCACTTCAAATCACACCGAAGGAAAATGCTTAAAGTCACGACCAAATGTGACCTGGCCCTTGTCAGCAAGATAGCTAGCCTTCTTAATGAGAGACAAAACAGACTCGGGCCTGATTGCATTAATGTATCATTACCGTATCCATCATGGACATACAGTGCACTGTGTGAACTCTAAATGAGTCCCAGTGTAATGTAAGAGGAACAGGAGAGACACTTCTGAGCTCATTAAAATAAACAGACTTCTGCTTCTGCTGCCGCTTTCCCACAGACAGTTTGAGTTTTGCATAGTTACCTTGAAAACTCCTTATCGCTGCTATCACTCAGCTGGCTCAGGGGCTTTCTCTGCAGTTCAAGCTGAGTTCTCTCAGTTTGTCATGAGGAGAGGGGGGAGTCAAGCAATTTAACGTCTGTCATTAGCTGGGGTTCCTTCCAAGTATTTTTATATGACTTACATTGAAACAAATAGAAAAGCTTAATGCAAATGGCAAAATTTGAAGTCTGCTTGATATTGCAATGTTCCTTATACTCTTGAGGCTAAAAAGCAGAGGAAATACTTTGTCAAATAAATAATGGTGTTAGTCTGACTTCATACAAATATTAACAACTTTGAAACTGCTTGTATGCAAAAAATATAAATATTTGGTGACATTTTATGAACACAAATCAAAGTGAACACAGAGCAGAAAAGGAATATATAATATACTGTAAAATGCAGATGGACAGGAAACCTCAAGTATGCTGCCTGAGAAACAAGAGCTTGAAATGCCTATCTGCATGTTACTTTACAGTCATTCTTATGTTGACTTTTTGTGGGCTTTTGTTTATTTGAATGCATTAAAAGCTTGAAATATTTCACTCTTTCTAAGCAAGGAGTTCCATTCTTCTTTATTTTGTTTTTCTCTCTGGGTTTCTCCAGGCTCCAGCTGTATTTGATGTGGATTCCCAAAACTGATCCATTATAATGGCGCAACATTGCAAAAGTGGCTTTAGAGGTTCTAAAATGTTTGTTAAACATCAATCCATTATGACCCATTCTGAGTATCTCTGTCAAATGACATACTGGCTATCACTTCTGCGTATAAGGGATGAGCTGTGCTTCCATTACAAGTAAACGGTGTGTTACTATGTGATGGCTAAAATTTGATGGCAGACAAAGAATTTGACACCAACAAATAAAATAAGATTAAAAATAGCTGACCAGACTAAACCATAAACCACATTTCTGATTATGTATTTGGTTTAACTGACATATTTTTTGCTTGACATTTGAATATGGTAAAGTGGCTTCTTTTTTCTCTTTGATTAGTAAAGTAAAATATCCTGTCATCTGCAGTTGCATCTCCTATTCTCTATACCCATCTACAAACTGAGCAGCTTCATGATCCAGCTGCCCAATCCCCTCTTGTCCGGTCATCTTCTTCAGCTCCACAGCCCTCAGCTTTCTGGAGAGCACGCAGGACAATTGAGGACGAGATCCTGTCTTCAATTACCTTCAAGTTTCTCCACCTCTCGGCAGAATCAGTCTTTCAGCCTGGCCTTTTGTCAGTTCAGTAGACTTAGTAATGATCTCAGTGACAGATCAAAGTCCTCTGGCTGAGATTTGGGGTCAGTCAGGAAGCTGGGAATGCTGCAGTGAAGAATTCGACGTTTGCACGGCAATATGCAATGGATCTTCTCCTTTGGTCTGTCTGTGTACTGTATTGGTCTACTGGTCTGGCTGTCGTCCAGTCAACTGTTCTGAGTATCTCTGTCAAAGAACTTGTCTGTTCAGTCCATGACTGAAGTCAAATTCATTTTACTCTTTCCATTCTGGCAACATCTGAGGTGATAAGCGGTCACTGATGAGGCATTTTTGCACTTTGCTCCTCAGAGATCAATAAAAAAGCACAGCCAGCATTCAAATGTTTTTTCCTTGGATGTTCAGTTCATTACTGCTCGTGTTAGCTACTGGGTTTTTATATTTATTCCAAAGAAAACGTTGTGGCTGCTGCCAGAAATGGGGGAAAAACCTAATTTTCTGTACACCAGAGGATTTCTTACTGGGAAAACCTACACAACACATAGTGTTGAGAAACATTCTCATGAATACCTTCAGGATCCATTGAGGGACTTTGTATTTTCATGTAACAAATGAGAGCCTATCAAAATGAATTCAATTAAAATGAATGATTATGGTTTTAACAAACAATGTTTGCAGAGAAGAAACAGCAGCATGTCTGCCAGTAAAACAATGCTTCATTCTGGTAGTGCAATTAGTTGTTCTGCAAGTACTATTCTTAAGACGTGCCTGGCCATCTGTGTGTGTGTGTATAACACAGTTTCTGTTCAGATGATAAGATGAGCAACTGCAATATCTAACTTATTCAAAATAAACAATAAAATGTAATATCCCCAGGACAGCATGGTGGTACAGTGGTTAGCACTGTCACCTCACAGCATGAAGGTTCTCAGTCCCCCACAACTTTTCAAGGAGATGCGGTTACAGACAATCTATTAGCCTATTGGTGAGTAAGACGTCACTGATGGCAGTGGCCAATGTTTATTTGTTGTGTTGCATCAATTTTGCGCTCAATAAACATTGGGCTGGTTATTTGTGGTCAGACTCAGACAACAGTAACCAGCATACTCAGTTGCTGTTTTGGAGAAGAAGCCACTGACTAGACATTTAATAATGAAGATTTCATTGTTTCCCTGATACAAAAGGGGGGAGTAAATAACAACTAACAAAAAAACATCAGTACTACTATCGACCGGCTATCAACCAAATTGCTATTTTAAAGAGTGGTATTGGCCCAGAATTTCACAAGCATGCATTCCTAATAAGTCCTCATCTGAAATCATTATTGAAATCTATCATATAGTATACATTCATATACACACACATCTAACCATACAGTACTGTGTGTCTGTGTGAGAGAAAATATGCCTCATCATGTGTATTTTCTCCTCTATTAACCCATCAAGTAACTATCACTGTCTCTGCCTCAAACATTACCATGAATGTGATTTTGCACTTTCTCTGCAATCCGTCAGCAGAATAATAAATACATGATGAGTTGGATATGGAGAAAGAGAGAGAAATGTGGGGAGTGGGGGGATATTTACACAAAATAGCTAATATCTCTTAACCCCTTCCCCTTCTATCTATCTCTATTTTCCTCAGCTTCAGTCTCTGTGGGTCCCACTCCCACCTCATCCTCTTCTTGCTTGCCACAGTAGATTGAAGATTACTCCTCTTAAAGACATAGCCTTAAGTGGTTGCACATTTGAACCATTTAGCAATTTGGTCTAATGGTTTCAGGATGAGCTATTTTAGCTGCAATGCAGGGACGAGGGGATAGAGGGATGGAAGGGGTGTAAAGTACGATGAAACACTAGCTCTGATTGGCTGGATTTTCTTATCCAGGAAGGGGGTCACTGCGGTGTCAACGCTATGAGGGATGAGCTCAAACAGATATAGGATGACTACAACTGAGCAATTAGAAGTTAGCAGATGGAGAAAAATATTCCAAGACATGTTAGCAAAGTAAGGAGGAAGGTGATATAAGGCTGTTTTAGATTCATTAAGGTCATGTGTTATAGTAAGGTCATGGCTAAGCTGATACAGTGAGCTTTTTCTGTTGAATTAGGACAGACAGGGAAAGATTAACGCTCCCTCACTGTTGTGTCAATTAACCCCCAAACCCTCACCCTTGCATGAAACTTTGTGTTACAAATTCCATGAGATGACAGATAAGCATGATGGCTCACCAAGGACATGTAGTTTTGTGTGTGTGCTTGTGTCCTGAAGCTTCAGAGGAAGAGCCCGTCTGCATCCTTGGCCTGTAATTAGTCACTGTTGAATGAAGCAATGGTTTGAACACTCTTCACTGACAGAAGAGTAAAAGCAGAGTGTGTGTCTTGTTTTTGGAGGATGCCACTCATGTCTGCACACACACTGATGATAAGGAAGATGTGTTTATACCCATCAGAGCTGTATTTAATACAGTGAGACATCACACATACAGACAGACATGTACTTGTGCATGTACACACACACATAAAGAAAGCTTGGGCCACCTGCAACACAGGACGTCCAAACTACTATCAGCTGCCCAGCATTAACAAACCATGGCACCAAAGCAGTGATGAGTCAGCTACTCTAAACACACTTGAAATGCTCGCCAGACTGGCTTACTGCAGACCAACAGCACAGATAGGGAGGAGCGGGAGATGGGGGGAGATGATAGGGCCAAAGAACACAGAGGAAGAGAAGGAACAAGGAAGGAAAATGATGGGAGGATAGAGGTGGGTTAAGAGAAAGGAGAGAAGGAAGGCAGCAGAGATATATGGGAATGGGGAGGAAGAGCAAAAAAAGAGGGAGGGAGGACAAGTCTTTGAAGGTAGAAAAGCAGCAGCAGCAGCTGCGAGAGAGACTGCACTTATCCTTCAACCTCTAATCTGCGAGTTATCATCAGGACACAGTCTATATCTAAAACAGGGGTGTCAAACACATGGTCCGCAAGACAGAACCAGCCTGCCAAAGGGTCCAGTCTGGTCCACTGAATGTCTCTGTATCATGTGAAAATTGCAGAGAATTCAGTAATTTTCCCACTGGGTGCTGGACTTTCCTAGTAAGAGTAGGTGTACTGGCCATACTGGATATGCTATTATAGTTCCCGCGTGTTAAGATACAGGTAACATGACACAACACTGTCCATCATAGGCTAGTGTTCATGCAGGAGCTGCAGGTAGGAAATGTCTTTGTCAAAAAGGAAAAAAGTGGATAAAGAGTGTTGGGTTTTCCAAGAAAAATAGACCAGTTCCTATTTCTTCACAGGTAAATGGGAAGCCAGTATGCTTCATATTTTTACATCACCTTTCAGTGCTCACGGAATATGGGCCTAATATTCTGCACCAGTATCAGACTCATGATGTAAGTTCAGACACCACTGCACCAAATATCATGTTTCCTAGTAATGTTATATGGCACTAGTTGTTGTAAGTCTTGCTGTATTATTGTAGCATAGCAAAAAACTTCCAAGAACAACTAAGAACAGAGAATTGTTGGCAGGTTTGAGGAAACAGCAATCTGCGCTAAGTCGTAGCCAGAGATCAGCGATGCAGCTGTGAAAGCTAGCTACCTTATTGCTAAGAAAATAGCATCAGCATCAAAGCCATAGCCTATACTCTGAGGGTGAGTTTCTGAGAACATGCATGCTGAAGGCTGCTGAGACTACCTCTATCTTGCTGGCTAATTTGTAAAAATAAATAAATAAATAAATAAATAAATAAACAAACTGTTGAAAAAGCACACAGAATCTCATGAGAATATCCATATGAAGGCATAAACACACTACCCTGATACACATAGGTAATACATACTGCTGTCAGGCAAAACTAAGAACAACGTGACGCTGAACTTATCCTGTAGACTGTTGTTCATCTCATAACACCACTGCACCATTCCTTATACATGCAATGCTGAGACTCCGCAGATGGTGAGTGCAGCAGAGGCCAGCCCGCCAACAATCCATCTCCCTTCCTTTCGGACGTCTGTCAGCTGATGAAAAAAGGGGAGATGACATATTTGGCCATGGCGACAGGACAAATCCCAAGGTGATCCCAAAAGGCCTAACATGAATGTCTCCATGGAAATCTTAAACTTGATGAAAATGTTTTCTGTCTAGACTCATGAAATTCACAAAGGAGCAAGCCTTGAGAATTAGTGGCCTACGCCATTTAAAGGAATGTAATGAGCGAGTAGGAGACATGTTGGAGGAGAAACTGTTCCAACCATCTGACCCAGACTACTGCTTGTCATAATTAAGCTTTAATGTTATCTTCAAAACACACCATTTCAACAGGGAGAAGTGCAATTCATCACCGTGATCCACCAACTGTAATCCTGGCAACAACAGCAATAGTAGGAAATCTTTGTCTCTGAACCACAGTTGGTCAATAATCATTACTCTAACCCTCCACACAGTGGGAGAATGTAGACCTCCTGCTTCTTAGTTAAAATCACACCACATTTACTTCTTAGACCAAGACCTGCCAAGAAAATAGCTTGAGATATCAGAAACATGTTATTGTATGAGCCTCCTGACTAAAAATTATCACTGACAATTTCATATGGCAAACCTTGTGGCCTAACATCAACTGTATGCTCATTTTCAGATATGCATGCAGGCCTGATAAGCTGATAAAACAACATTCCCTCTAAACTCAGCAAGCTCATGTAACCAGGGCTTGCATTTATCATAGTGTCATAGCTGTGGCTTGTATTCACAGACAATCTTAAGCAAATATGCTCATTTATTTAACCCTTATTCATGCAAGCTGACAAGGCTCACATTTGTTGCTTTTTACTACCATTTATGATGGCAGTAGTTACAGGGGTCCAGGGGCTGATGTGTGACCAGCTTACATTTCTAGTTCAGGTGAAGTCCAAGAAATGCAGGACAGGTGACCTAAGGTGTGTATTTTTACTATTATTAGAAGCTTTTTATGAACTTGGTGGCTGAACTTTTAATTATGAGCCAGGGTAGGCCGATGGAAGCTAATCTCTAGTGGCTATTAGTGTCGGGAACAAGTCCTTTCATCTGCAGGTCTTGTATATGCTGTGAGGGGAAGAGAGTGGTGCTAGGACTGCCTGTGTTTACCGCCTGTTTATCTAAGTGGGCATGTGGGGGGCTGGAGGGCCATGGCAGGTCAAACCACACACAGCGAGAGGAGTCCAGGAACCCCGGAGGACCACTAAAAGTGATGAGGTTTTACAACTACTGCTTCGTCTATGACTACTGCTGCTGCTGCTGCACACACACACATTTGTAGTAACAGACTGACAAACACACACCCCTGACTCAGAGTGATGAGAGTTTATTACTACTGTGTCGAGACTAAGTGCCCCCAGGGCAGGAAGACAAGTCGGGGGTTCCTGTGGACCTTAAGGCCCCCAAGGCAAAGAGAGGGAAAGACAGCTTCGAGAGGGCCAAGCATGTATACATTAGATTGTTACTTTAAATCTGCTCTATTTACATAACACACTGGGCTAAAACACACTCATAATTTCAAACTAACATTAAAAGTTTACAGTCAGTTTAAAATCCTATGGAAAAAAATTTAACTTTGAATGAAAATACTTTCCGATGAATTTCAGAAAGCAGTAACCCTTATCATAAGCATCAGACTACATGTGAATTCAATGCTGTTATGCTGCACAGTGAGCAAATACATGGGAGAAGTTTGCTTCATAGCAGATGGTCATACTGCTACCACCTGTGAGACCTCGATCTGTGCCTGCACAGAGGACTGCTTTGTGCCTACCAAGAGAGAGAGGGAGAGAGTAGGGGATACTGAGAGAGCAACTAGCAACTAGCAAATCAAAGGCAAGCAGTCTGGTTTGTTTTCTCACGGTGCAGGGCCTGAGTGAAAAAAAACGACCAAATAAAATAAACCTTTAATTTGACTGAAATTGGAGGCAACAAGCGCTGCTGTAAGAAAAGGCTGTGAAGTGTGATTTCTTGCGGTTTGGGTTAATCCTGATTGAGGAGCCCCTGAGTTGAAATGTCAGCAATATGAGACTAAAACAAAAATAATTACATCCAGGGTTAATGAACACAACTGCCTGAGGCGCGGGGAACTAGAGAGGAAAGGGAGGAGGAATGGGATAGAGAGAGAGAAGGTGAAAAAAAAAAAAGACAGAAAGAGAATGAGACTACTCTAAAGAACAAGTTGAATGAGCAAGTTGCCCTCATTTCTCAAATAGAAAGGGTCAAAATCATAGACCCATATTTGTCTTCATCCGAGCAGCTAAACCACTCAGTCCCTTCAGTAGAATAATAAATTGTAAGCAAACAGGCTGGCATCCTGATACAGGGCCATCCATCTGGGTCTTTGCTATGCAATGGGTACCATTTCCCCTTAACACTAATGACTAGTATTGCTAAAGGATGAAACATGAAGTATGGCAACACCATACCTCCCTTTTTACTACTGCCATGCCCCTCAAGTTCACAGGATCTCTCTCCAACCTGCTTTCATCTTTGTTGTTGTGTCTACACACACTATCTCAGCTGTGCAGGGAGTTGCCTGTTATAACACCGGTCACTGAAGCTAGGAGGCACCTGCACCTTGAGCTGCTGTACTCACAGCAAGTTTCTGTGGGTATGCACTCTGTGTATGCGTGAGTCTAACATGAAATGCATGTAGGTTGGTGGGCAAGTATATATTATATGTCTGTGCATATGTACAGCATGCAAAAATTCTGATTATTGATTAATGTATGCTAAATTGGCACCATCACCATTGCCAGGTGAACTACATTGTTTTTATTTTCAGATAACATGAAATATTACCAACATTACCCTGCACCAAAGATCTTTTTGTTGTTGTTTACAAAAAGCTTTTTTTTAAAGCTCATTCAATTTCTTAAAGGTCCAGTGTGCAAGATTTATGTGGATTTAGAAATGGAATATAATATTTATAAGTGTGTTTTCATTGGTATATAATCACCCATATCTACAGACCATGGGTTCTCTTCCATGGAGACCACTATGTTGTGCCACTATGTTTCTAGAGGAGCCCAAGAATAAACAAACCAAGCACTGATGTTGATATAGGGCCACAGGAAAAAACTATTATCATAGATGATTAATCCGTAGATTTTTTTAAATAATCAATTAGTTGTTTGGTCTTTAAAATGTCAGAAAATGGTGAAAAAAACAAAAAAACACTGATCATCCTGACATCAAGCTGACATCCTCAAATGTCATGTTTTGCCCAACCAAAATATATTGTGAGTGAGTTTACTGTCATAAAGGAGTAGAGAAACCAGAAACTATACACATTTAAGAGAACTCTGACCTTTTATCTTAAAAATTAAACAGATTACTCAATTATCAAAACAGTAGCTGATTAATTTAATAATTGATTAGTTTAGTTTAGTTTTATTTGACAAAGGATCAAAAACAATACCAAAAGCCCTACCAGCATATATGAATTTGTCAGGAATAACACAATAAAGTCCAAGACCTATTTCTATCATGGTCCCTGACTCGTCCCACAACAAGATGGAGCCAGCCACTCAATGTCCATGACGGGAAAGCCATGAAAACACATCATGACACATCAAAAGTACAATAATCCACTTGTATCACTTGTAACACTATGCATCAACAAAGTATTTCAGGACATCTGCAAGAAAACACACAGCATTACTCTCAACACCATACGCAATTGCAATACAAGATGGTTCAGCCTTATGCATGATATTTTATGGTATATTAGTAATGCACGCCCACCAAACCTCCTTGTCCAAATTGAAAAATTAAAGTCATTTTTGCTCAACTGAACAGAAATGTGGCTCAAGTATCACTTATGACATAGAGGCCAGGTTTGTATTTCCAGTCCAATTTATGTGCATGTGTATACAGTACTTCAGGACACCCCACCTCAGTACGTCTCACCCTCTGCGCTCTTAAAGCTGGCTGGCCCGGTACACAGCTGCTGGAGGGGGATGCGTCCAGTCAGAGAGCCCCACAGAAACAACAACAAACCACATCAAAGGAGTTCCATTGGTGGAACATGATTATCAACCTTTATCCTATGAGTCTCCAAGTCCTCCCTCCACCCAAGCATCACTCACTGGCATGGGGAGGGAAGAGAGAAGAGAGGATGATTTGCTAAATACAAGCTGACCACAAACTGATCCCTTACTCATGTCTTCCTTTTGTTTTTCTTTTTCTGTTTAACTCTGTTTCCTTAAAACTATATTCAATCACTTATCAATCCCTCAGATCCTCCAAGTCACATTACAACTCATCAGTTTCAGAGCCATTACTCACACAGTGGCCTGTACCTCTCGCAACTGTTAAATGTCAAAACAGTGAACACTGTGACAAGCTGGTGACCTTTCCAGGGTGCATTCTACCTCTCGCCCAGCCCAATTATATTCAGTGGTGAACTTGTATACCAGAAATACATTTTGTGTGTGTGAGTAGATGTTCCACTGTAATATGTTATGTTTGGAATCAGACTCTCTTTGAGGTACGTTATTGCTTTAGATTCCAGTGTTTCAAATTAGAAGTATAATGTTACATCAGTCAATCTTTGCAACCCTGCTCAGCATCTTTGGCAACTTAATTATCCAAGCCTCCCCGGAAGCCAGGGGAAACCATGATCTGAGTGTTAAGATTGTCTTACTTTCACTGTAAGTCAATGGACTAATATAATCTTGGTGATGATATGCTTTTGGGAATCCAGGCCCAGGGCTGGGTGCAGCTAGTCATCTCTTTCAGCACCAGAAGAGCTGAGTAATAAAGTCCAGACAACAAGCTAAAATGAACAGATCTCTTATTCCAAGCCCAAGGGATGGTCACCAAAGGTCTGACTCCGCAGTGCATTACCTAACTCTACAGGATTGAGTCCAGCTTGTGTTTTGGTTGCAGTGAGGTCAGGAGGACCCTGAAACAATGTTGGATCAAGCAGGAGATAGTGTTGCAAAATAGTGAGTTCTGCCACAGCAAAGCATCCAAGACACGGACCTGACCCACATGATGTCACGCACCTGGCTTAAAGATTCCCTGAGGGGTTTTAGACCTCTACTAGTAATATGGTGGTGTTCTGAAGAGTGGGTCACAGTTTTGTTTATCTCTGGGGCTGCATGACATGGTAAAAAACATCATATTGTGATTATTTTGGCAGATATTATGTTGCAATATGATTAATGAGTAGTGAGAATTATCATTTTTGCATCATCATTTTCAATTTCACTAAAAGAAAGAAAAAAAAACATTAAAATCATGATGAGGTGACATTTGTTGAGGTCTCTACCAAACAAGTGTGTTTTCTTACATTCCAAAGTACAAGATTTGCAGGCCATTATAATGCTGTTTGGTAATTGCAATTCTCTCAAAGCTCTTTATCACATGCAAGCACATGAGGATGCAAAGGTACGTGCATGTATGTAAAACTATACAGTTTTATCAAAGGCGTCACACTATTCCACCAATCAACAGGTGGTGGTAACACACCAAGATATGCTGCAATGTGCAAACAAAGACAGCAAGATAGTGAACATGGTTGTAAACAAGTCTGGATTGAAAATGCTTTTTAAAAATCCACTCTGCAAATGTTTTATGAGGAAGGAAATGCATTCAACACGTTCGTTAGACCTCAGGGATAGACACAGTACATTTGGATTAACTAACACTGATTGTAACCATAACTTTTGTTTGTTTACAAGAAAACTCCACAGGGCCCCTTTAAGCTTCATGACAAGAATAATGAGGAACACACACTGACACTTAGACACTCTACAATCAGAATTTACATGTGGATGACAAACTACATAACATCAACTCCAGTATTTAAATAATTTCTGTTTTTTCCTGTTTCCCAGTGAGACTATTTATTTACCGTGTAACTTCAAGGCATGTTTCTGTATGTTTCAGACATGCTTCAAGTTTACAAAACATTTTAACCAGTAGTCATATTAAATGGCACATCATTTTCCTGCTGCTGCTAATGGCCAGACAGAAAAAAGTTTGGCAGACACAGACCACATCTAATTCATGAATCTTGTGCAGGCGCAAAAACAAACTTTTACTTGCAAATACACATACAGTAGACAAACATTGCACACACGAATATACACACACATATAGTAGATTGTAGTGGAAAAATGTGCAGTCAATGCTGTGGATAATGGGCCTGACGTCAGGCAGACCTATAAACCCAGCTCAGGTGTGGGTTTATTTTTCTTGGACCTATCAGATAAGTCATGAAATAAGAATCTCACCGACAGACTCACGGCTAAACAATAAATCGCTACTCACACTTTCAAAAATGTTAAGTAGAATTGCTGTTCAAATAAACCCTGGCATCTCTGCAGGCACGCAGGCTATCGTGCCATCTGACACATCTCCCGGTCCCACCACTACCACTGGTGTAACACCCACCACTGACGCCAGACAGTGTATGTACCAGGGCTGCCCCTCTGCAGCGGTACAGGATTGCTGCTGGGGCAGAGAACATCTGGACAGGGCACGAGAGGTGCTCATTCATTGTGAATTTAAAAAAAACAAAAAAAACCCAACTTCTCTGAGACACGCTTAAATGTTTTACTCACTTGCTGTTGAGTCATAACCAATGGACATTATGAGGGTAGGAGTCTGCATTACAAAACTGATTGCTTTATGTGCCTTTGGGTAAAATGAGCTAAACATTTTTAAAAATGCTTCATTACAGTATATTACAGCTGCATATACCCATTTATAATGCAAGTTTCAGGCTCTATTGGCTGGACCTATGCTGTACGTGTACATACAGTAAGTTCCACATTATGCCCACAGAAAAAAAATAGAACGAAAAAGATTGTGTCACTTTTTCTGTCAGATGCTGAAACATGACACTCAAAACATCCGTATAGTGACATGTTAATAGTTACAAATGAATGTCATCAGTATTGCTTTCGGTGGAAATCTTCACGACTTCCCTCCCAGAATAAAAAAACTGAATCTTTGTCATAAAGACTGACGTACGTTTTAAGTAAATAATAAGTTCTAAATGTCTGTCTTTTTTGTAGCAGATAATTGTCAAATTCTAATTGTACTTAAAAGCTCTAACACAAACTGTAAGTTCCAGCCACCTTTATGGGGCTACTGTTAACTTCTGGCCCCTTTCACATTTAGGTCTCAGTGATACTGAGGCTGTCCTCTAGGCCTGATATCTCTCTGGCCCGCTCAGGTTTCCTCTCATCCTAGCCCACCATAAAGTTTTGGGAGTGTGGATATAATGTGTGGAGCTGCTGGCTCACCCCACCACGACCTGCCTCCAATGCTTTATTATGCCTGATTACATCTATTGCTGTCAACCAAAAAGGAGCTCCCAGGAAGGGTCGATGGAGCCCCATGATACCTCAGAAAAAATCTGCTGTAGGTGGGGAACATCCATAACACACAATGCGTTGTGTATTACCACCCAGCTTTGTGGTAAAAGGGAGGTGAGCAACAAAGTGATGCCATGAGTCTAAGACACTGTTCAAGCAGCCTAGAAAAAGATTCCTCCGACAGTGTCTGGCCTCACTCCAAATGACAGTATCAAGCCACTGCTCCTTTGTGTTGAGAAGAGTCAGATGAGGTTGTTTGGGCACCAATAGGGCAGTGTCAGGGTTGAAGGAAAAAGAATGTCCAGGATGCTTGCCTAGATATGGCCCAGACTTTGATAGGAGGCAATACAATAAATCAAGGGAATCTATTATTTTTTTATTTTTTTTATTTTTCAAATAAATGTGCATATACCGATGTTCATTCAAATACATAGACTTGATATTATTATATTACATAAATCTGAATTCTCAATATCTTATATTTATAGGCAGATATGAACTGTGGTAGAGCATAAAAATGAAAAGGTAAGGAGGAAGAATCACAGAATTCACCTGCCATTGGAAAACATCATTGTTTAAATTAGAGAGACTGAGAAAACAGTCTGGAATTCACAAAGTTCAACGTAAGGGCCACACTTTCATGTCATGTCTGGTTCAGGGTATAATAAAATACATTTGCTTTGAACTCTACTGTGATCTCAAGTTGTGATAATTTCACAGTATAATATTTATGTTTTTTGTGAAAAAAAGATAATAATAATAATAACATGGCTCTGTAAATAAAATAATTTTGAGACAGGCTATCTGAACAATCAACCAAAGACCAAGGAAAGACCACATCTGATGGAAGAGATACATAAATATAAAGCATTGCTTAATGTGGCAATAGTGACAAAGTTTATTGGAAAAGGAAAAAAATCTTTTATCTTTTAAATCTTTAATCTCTTACGAGCAATACAAATTTAATTAAATACAGCTACACAAAAAAATGAGCCATTGTTCATAAGGAACTAATTTATAGAACAAAAGCCACAGTTCATAAAACACAGCCTAATCTTATTCAATCTAATATTTCAGAGACGGACTGGAAGAGAGAGATCTGAATCAGAGTTCATAAAGTTACACCTGAATTTAGAGTGCGCTGTTGACAACACCCATGAGCCTCGCCCATTTCTGCACATAACTTCTCCTTCTCCCCTAAATATTTTTCATTAATGACTAATATATATCATTAGACTGTATGAGATTTCTACTATAAAGCATCTGTATTGTTATCCAAGTGTTGCTAAATGTTGGCAGCCTGGAGGTGAGTAATTTCCGTAGACGACATGTTCTAGTTAAAGTAGCTATTATGCACTTTGCAATAAAATAATGGGTGGTAAGAAGGTTGAGAGGTATGGAAGGGAATCAGGCAGGCTATATCATATGTTATTGTGACTTATAATGTGATATAATTTTCAAAATTAAAAATTACTAATACATAAGTCAAAGATCAGTACTTGTATTATTGCACAGCAGTAGCAAAGTCATCCATAGGGGATCACAAACAACAGACCACTAAAGGTGCAGCATTTTCTCTCATCAGACCAGCTTAGTCACCAACAGTCCCCCTCACCCACATCTGTCTTTTACAATTTAATTCAGTAAAAGTTGGCATCACCATAAACAATATAAGAGATGTAACAATTACTGGTTTAATGGTAAATCATGGTGAAATTCCCAACAGTATTACTTTTAAATTTTTAATTATCATAACACTATGATTACATGTTCGGTAGATTCTGGTAACTGGTAAGGCTAGGATGTATGTATATATAGTTTTTTCCAAAGATGATGTAGATTCATCTTGCACTAGTAAAGTTATTTTATTCTATTTTATCTTACTTATGTACTGATTGTCATTTTTGATCCCTTTCATATTCTTGCAGCAAGCATTTGAAAGACAGGCAGCCTAAGCACCCACATCAAAAAATGCTCAAGACCTCACTGCAGTCCTTGCATATGGTTACTGTTTTCATAACTGCAATACGCACAAAGTGCTGTTACCTGTCAGGGCCACATAGTGCTGTCTTTAATGTCAGTGCTAATGCAATGTTAATGTCAATGCACTGCACTTTTAATATTTTTATCTATTTAGGGCAATGGCTGTTATTATTTAAATGTTTATGCAAACAAGGTGCATAGTGCTGCTAAATTTATTAGTGGTTTTCAATCTAAAACTTGGCGAAATGATTTCAGTGCATGTACCAGTACTTCTTTCAACATTTTCAGCACATGTTAACAACACCATGATAATATCGATGACTGTGATCATTTTGGTCATGATATTCATGATATAAAAATTTCATACCATTACATCTCTGAACAATATATGGTATTGCCAAAAGCAAATTACTGAGGGCCAACAGAGTATCAAGTAGAGCCTGACCAATACAGGATTTCTGGGGCCGATGCCGATGCCAATATTATGAAAAAAAAAAAAAAAACAAAAAAAAAAAAAAACAATAACAATATATTGACTAATGGTCTTCTGTTTTTAACAGTTATAAATAAGTATAAATTAAAAAGTCACAAACAGAACAACTTAAATTAAGAAAAAAGATCAAATGTGCATTAACTGCTGCCTATAAAACTATAAAAACTTAAAATAAAATCAACCTGCATTATGCAATGAAAAAAAATATCTGACAACATATACGCCAATACTGATATAGACCGACACAGCTGTATTAGGCTGCACTCCCAATGTTGGGCTGACAATATCGCCTGACTGATAATATCGGCTGACCAAATAGGCTCTAGTATCAAGCGCTGTCAATATCAGCACAGATTTTCACTCAACACTCTATACATCAGCCATTCTCTCTCTTTCTCTCCATCATTCCTTCTTCCTTGCCAGCACGTCAGAAACACAGACACGTCTGTGCCCCCCTCACCACCACTAGAACTGAGGTTTATTTGAGTAGAAAATTACCCTCCTCGTGTTTAACATATCTCCGATACTGTCATCACCAAATATTTATTTGTAAAGGAGAGGACCTCTGGATGGCCACATTCCTTCTGCTTTGCAGCAGTTACACAATTTTTCGCACCAGTGCACAAACACACATACACACACACACTCACGTGCACACACAAACACATGGCCACAGCCAAGGCTAGATGTGTTTATGAGAGAATTTCACACAACCATCTTGCATATTTATAAAGGGCCTGTGTGTACTCATCTGGGTGAGTGTCAGCTCTGTTTGGAAAGTGACTGTGGGTATTTGCATGGTCATGGCTATTTCCTAAAAAAAAAAAAAAAAAAAAAAAAAAAACAATGCTCCTGGCCCTCTCCCCCTCCTCTTGTGTAAACTACTGCTGAGCTCCTTCCAGATTATGTGTCTTTATCATTTCCTCGTAGGGAAACTGCTCAATGCCACTGAGAAATAAAGCATGGCCACATCATATGTCAGAAAATGGTCATATTACTATTACAAAGTGATTAACAGTTCAATTTGTTTCTTTCACAATAACAGTGATTTGGTCCACTTGTCTGCTATGTATCAGCTCATGCTGTCATCAAAACATGACTCTTTTTTCTGGTATATCAGAGGTATCAATCCCACAGCCAAACCACAACGGTGTGTCTGAAAAGTGTTACTGCAATAAGACCCAGGAATCATGTATTAATTAAATTTAAAATAACAACCCTAAATCCATGTTTAAACTCCTGAACCCTTGACCACTTTGAGAGGTCATACAGGCCTTTATGTGTCATCCAAACTTGTCCCTACTAAATAACTATTAAAAAAGACACCAGAGATTATTTGGAGTATTTGCATTACTCTCTTTCATCAGGCTGAACAGTCACTCCCAAGATCGTTTACTTGATATAGTCATTGTGCACAGGGGGGTGGTCTACCATCAACTTGACAGTGGGGGGGAACTCAACTTGATGAACAGCACACCACAAGGGGGCAGTGATGTAACAAGGACCTGGAAAAGGTCAGAGAGGCTTTCTCATTAAGAACTGACAGAGGAGCGAGAGGGAGCGGGGAATATGGGGGTGGAGGTTGAAGGAGACGGGAGTTTAGGTGGAGGGGAGGAGGTTGAAGGAGACGGGAGTTTAGGTGGAGGGGAGAAGGAGAAAAAAAGATAAGGCGTGAGGAAAATCAAAGTGTCAACCAAAAGAAGAAGAAAGAGGAAGGAGAGAAAAGTTAGGGAAAAAAGGGGAAAGTAGGGCGAGGAATGTCTGAAAAGAATTTAGGATGGTTATGACATATATACAACTGCAGAGAGAACAGGAAATAACACTAAAGATTAAGGCCACAGAGTGTCAAACAAAACCATGCTGCTTAAATAAGATAAGTCCATTTAGAGACCACCCATCTAACTCTCACCTGGGAGCTAAAAAGTTTAGAATTTATTGGTAAACAGAATCAAAATTTTAAACAACCTGACAAATAACAGCAGCCTGACCTTTCCACTTTTTGAATATAGCCCAACATCCTTGCAAACCAATAAAATCTTCATTTAGATAGTGTACTAAAAATATTAAAGCATGTCTGCCAGCGCTGTCCTTTGAATGGCCGTCCACAGAAACACAGATGTGTGCACACACACAAACAGGAACTATTGGCCTCCCAGAGAGCTGTCCCAGTAAAACCACAGGTCCCAGAGGGAGGCGCCCTGGTGTCTCTGTAGTGACCCATTCCTTAAACAGGCCTGGAGATGTTACTGCTACAGCAAGCTGCTGGGTCATGAATGCATTGCAGAGGGAGAGGTCTGTCTGTGCTGTTGCTCTCTATACCAAAATTTGTAGGACCTTGTGGACAGTTCAACTCCTCAGCAACCACACCGGTCACATCTCTGGCATATCCCACATATTTTGTAGGTTTGTTTGACTTCTTACCTCTTGTTGCTTACTTGCACCATTGTAAGTTTAAACTGACAGGCTATTACATAAAGGGTAACACATTGAAGTACTGAGGCAGAATTTCAGGAAGACACTAATGGAAATATTGTTAATGGGAAACTTAAAATCTTATTTCACATTCCACAACAAAGATATCCTTGTTACACTGTTTACTGGCTGTATGATTTTCTTTCAAACATTCTGCCCTGGTTCATACCATCTCTGCCACAAACACTGTCCAATTCCCAGTGTCCGTGTGTGTGATATTCTGCCAGCCCAGATGTTTAAGCCTTGGTCTGTTTGTCTGCCTTAATACCCCATATTGAACTCTCCAATGCTTGACATGTCTCTCTGCCTCATACTGTTTTTCTCTCTGCCTGCCTGTCTTAATAGCAGCCTGCAAGGGCAAACCACAAAGATGAAGAGCCCAGTGACCAGTGTAACACATGTGGCAAAGGAGAGACACACACTCATATAAAACCAAGTATTACTGTAGTACTTGCTACCAAACCGCAACCAATTCCAACCAATCTCGGTACACACTCACCCCACCCAATGCTGCGTCATCCTGACAAAGCGTGGGCAATAAACAATTCATTTTAGGGTGATCATGCAAACACACAAGAAGCTCAGAGCAATCTTGAGTCAGAGAAGCCAAAGATTTCTGTATTTATGTGTTAGAGTCTGGAAGAAAAAAAACAAACAAAACAAGTGTACAACAAATATGACAGTCATAATTTTGTTTCTTAGAAAAAGCTAAACCAATCAAATCGCTCCTATGGCTTTTTACTCCTTCTCTGTATGTCTTCCCTGAATCCTCATACAGTAATTGGGTTTTCTCTAACATTTTTGCGTGCTCACTTCAAACGCTGCTAGTAATTACTCACATGCATTAAAGTGGAGACCACAAACAGCCATGATGCCGCACTCTTTTCAAGTTCCAAATGGTGTTTATTAAGCCTCTGTTTCAAGACCAAATTTTCAGTGTCCATAAAGTGTAGCATTTTTACTCAGTGGCTGCTTGCTGCAGTGGTTTCACCTTAGTCACATTTTCTGTGTCCACTGTACTGTATCTCACTTAGTGTGCAGATGTCCACATGCAGAATGATTCAGGAGTCAGGATCAGTTATTTATCCAACAAAAACAATACTATCATAAAGTACTTAAATCAAAAAGGTTCACTTTTTGTTCAGACTTTGACACAATCTGTCAGAATGATGACTTAATCATACATACAGTATTTGAATGTTGTCGAGGTGTTGTGTTGGCCTGCATTATATTGAAAGGGGTTAAATATTGCAACAAATCAAAGTTGCTATTTCCTGCTGCTAGTGTAATCATAGTTACTATACACTACATTTTGGGGTCATTTGTAGTAAGTTACTTTACTAATTTTGTGTTCCTTATTAAGCTGTGCAGTTTACTGTGTACATGATATATTTCAGCATAATAATTAAACAACATTATTATGGACTTACAGGATTAAGTTGTGTTACAAATGGTGTTACGTTTCATTATCATTTACAGAACTTTAACTAGTATTTACATGTGTAGTATTTAAGCTGCTTCTCCATGACCCTCTTGTCTAAGAGCTAATTAATTCCTACCTGCCATTGTTTAGGGGGGACAGGTATGCATGTGGTGCCATGTGCTACAGTTTTGTTTACTCTGCTGTGAACCCCAGAGAGTGAAGTTGGGTGTACTGTGCTATCAGGTTTTTTTGGTGAAGAATAACAGGAGAATAAAGAAGAGTATACAAAGAGAAGTAGTAGCATCTTATTACCAAGACAAGAGAGTTACAGACTGGTGGCAGCAGTGTTTTTTCTTTGTCTTCAGATGAATTAGTTGAGGCATTCAACTAGTTTACGCCCGCCAGGACTTATTGGACATTGGCTGACTGTGGTCTACAGGTGCACTCTTGGAGGTTGTTTCAGTTTTACATGGACTTACATGGAATTATACAGACAGTTGCCAAAGTCACTGCGATCATTAGTGGTGATGTTGAGGACAGCGAGTCTCTTGCTGATAATGATGGCATGACCAAAAAATGAAGGCAAGCATTAGCAAACTTCTTGAACTCTACATTGTGTTGGATCTTTGGATGTTTGCTTGTGTTGAGTGGCTGTTTTTTGTGGTATCAGGTGTGGGGTATCAGAGTAGTTTTATGAGTACGAGTGCGAGTACGAGTACGAGTACTTGAGGAAAGTATCAGACCAATACCCAATGCTGGTATCGATATTGGTGCATCCCTAATAATAAGTAGTAGAGGTGATCCAATGTGAAACTGTGGCCGATTATCCAGAGCATCAACCAGCCAATGGAGTGAGACCGCCTAGCCATAGTCTGCTGTCTGACAACCGTCTCCAGCACCCTGCGGCTTAATGCTGTTCTTTCCCTCCCTTGGCATGGATGACCTCATGTTCACACCTAGGACAAGGGCGGGGGGTTCAACAAGATCCCTTAAATGTCCCTCTACATCCCTGATACCCCAGTAGCTCTCTGTCAGGCTGCTCTGCGCCCACACGTTCACCCTACCACCTACTGTGTGGGCACCAGCTGAGTGGATCTGTTGGATGTCAAGATAAGGCATCTTCCTTTCAACAAGGTCTGCTCAGCTCAGATCTCTGGATTACACAAGATTACAGTGGATTTAGGCAAGTACAAAATATCATGGTAACCCTTAATTCTAAAATAAAAGATCAGTACAAGTGTTAACTATCTGAAAATAATTTATGATGTAAATCTACAGAGAAGGCCATTCACCAAATTTCCTCTCCCTTGTACAGGGTGTACCTCTGGCTCTGGACTCTGTGGCCTCTGTAGCTTCCCTGTGGCAACAGAGGAAGCTCCTATGAAGGTTTCTGATAGCAGTGAAGGACTGGTGGCTGATAAGAGAGGTGTGAACAGCAGTGTAAGCTGGTCACGGCAGGGGCTGGAATGACAGACCATCAGAGGTTAGAGGGTTACAAGGATAGAAGACTGGACGTCCCAGAACTGGGCAATGTTAGACGTAGCTGTCATCACAAATATCCTTCTTATATGTGGATAAATGGCTACCTATGCACATGTACATGCATTCTCACTAAAAAGTGCTACATTCTATTACTATATCTCTCCTCAAGTTTTTTTTAAACCCTGCCAACTACTCATCTTGAAATTTTGACAATTCTGAAAAACAACTACAATTTTTTTTGACTGATACTGCCATTGTGATATGATTTGTCTGAGCTGTACCAAACAAAGATTTTTTCTTAAGACTGTAGACTATGATGTTTAGGCCAGGAGACCTCTGCAGCATGACAATGTTTGATTTAAAATTAAAATTTTGACACACATTTCACTTTAAAGAAATACTACACCAGCTGTGATTTGAAAATTGCAGTAGGCCATGTTGTGATTTCAATAAAATGTTCGATTAATTGTTCAGCCCTTAATGCATCTTGGCTTTTTTTTTTATGTTGGATTGCTGGAAGCTGTTGTGTCAGGTTTTTGTTTTTTCATTTAAAATTCACATATTGTTAAAATCTTCAAAAAATACATTTTAAAAAATAATATATCTTTAGACATTTAGTCCTGGCTGGACTTTTTCTTTCATTTCCATTTTTATTTAAAAATGGAAACAGTGTATACTTGGAAAGATGGCTGTTCTGAAGATAATCAATTCAATGATTTGTCAAGTAGAAATAATTTACTAGGTAATAATAGTTTAGTTTGAAAAAGGCAACAGCAGAAAGTTCAGTTTTTCAAAGTGTGAACATATTGTATAAACCCTGTGATGGAAAATGGCTATCAATACCTGGATGAAGCTTTTTTGGTGACCTTGTACATGTTTCTTCTTAATTTTTATGTTGTATAAACTAATTGTGGTTACCATCTTGACACAAACTTTATTGCAAGGGTGAGTATTTTTGTTTGCTGTTTGTTCAATATTTAAATTTAACAAAATATTTAACCAGAACTGGCCTATCCTGGAATATAGCGTGTTGATGTGAGTTGTGTGGGTTTAAGACCACACCATTAGAAGTATTGCTAGGACTTGATGCAGCACTTTATGAAACCCTACAGTTCTACTGAGTCATAAATCCACCATGTGACTTGGTGATTAAGTTCCTTTGTTGAACCTCCCTCCGTCTGCTTCTTATCACACTGTCGCACTACCAGTCCCCTCCACCATCCCACCTCACGCCCCCCTACACATTGTGGAAAAGCACGATGGTGTGACCTTTGACACCTTAATCAACAGGCATTAAAGAGCCTCTTAAACAGAACTGACGGACTGGGCAGATTGGACTGACAGGGCGACTGACTGACTGGCCCAGAGGCTAAGAGGGATCCAGAAGCAGCGGCGCTGAAATGCCATCGCCACCACACTGGAGGTGGCAGAGGTGGTGGGAGAGTGTTGGCCATCACAGGGCTTACTGATTAGCCTGGCTTATTAGTTCACTATAGGGACCTTCCACCCTCTCAGGATTGTCACACGTCGCTTTGCTGCCTGGCCGCTTCAGGCCCTGTCTCATACAAGCAGAGGGTCTGTCTGTCAGACGCAGATGGAGGTGAAAGGGTGAGAGTGATTCAATGATCCTGTAATGTTGGAGAACTTAACAAGAGCCGCCAAGCTTAGCAACAAAAAGGCACACAAACCCGGACACCCACTTGCGTCAGAAAATACACACAGACACACATGCGCCAAAGCGCAATGGTCTTGTGCAGACTGTTCTGCTCCAAGATTTTCACCACAACAAAACTCAGCATTAACACATGTCTACTTAGATAAAAGACTTTTCCTTTTGAATTTTAATGATTTGTAACAAGCGGTAAAGTGACGGCATGTGAAAAATATGTAAAGTGCACCAAGAGGACAATGGTGCAGTCACAAAACATGGCGATTAATCAGAGAGAAAATGAGAATTAGATCAATGTGTTGATATAGCCAGGATAAAGGAGCAAAAGCCTATAACTTATACTTAAAGGGGGTAATATTTCTAGCTCGTGCTTAAGTGTAACAGTGACCAGGGTAGGGTTCAACTAACGGTTAGTCCACTAAACAGATTTTCAACAAATCCACTAGAGGCGGTGTGTCCCCTAAAATCTTGCAATTGTACTGTTAACAAAAATATTTGTTGGTACAAAACAATTTGTGAATAGATAAAATACAGCAGGACTAGACACAAGTTGTGAACAACAAATAGTTATAATTTAGTCAATAATTGCTTGTGAGGGAAAAGTTAAATCAGATTTGTTTGATCATAAATACCGATGCACAATTTGTGTCTGTGTTGCCTAAAATATATTATCCATATCCATACCTCATAGATGTTATTTACTGAGCAAGCACAAAGTCATATCCAATTTTCTGTATGAGGTAACAGGCCCCTGTGTATTCTGGCCTACTGCACGCAGAGCACCACACATGTAGACAAGTCATTTATCTCCCTGTGTGGAGAAGCAGGCTGGATTTAGTGTCTGCACCTGGCCAGAGATCTTCTGCCTGTCTGAAAAAACAGGCCTCACAGTGACACTTTAAAACAGAGCAGACTCATTCAGCAGTCAATCAACAGTCTTCGCTTCCTCCCCTCATGCGATCTGTCGCAGCCCCCTCTCTATTCCAACACACTCATCTATTATCATTCTAATTCTCTTCATCGTTAAGTACGACTAATGTTGTGTCAACATCTCATGATACTGTGGATTCAGAGATGAGATTTCCAGAAGTTGTCAAGACTGAAGTCTTTCCTGAGATAGAGGATCATTAATGATGATTAAATCTTTCATTTCATGGATGCCACATTCATATTCAGATAAACATGTGCTGTACTGTTGGTATTAAAGATTCCCTGCAATACCAGTGGATTTGTGCATATTGTTAAAACCCCTAAAAATGAAGTTTCAAATATAAGACAACGTATTTTTGGAAGATGACTATTATGAAGGAAATCAACTCAATGATGTGTGACACAAAAATAATTCAGTGTGTAATAACATTTTGGTTGTCAAGACTATAGTCTTTCCTAAGATAAAGGATCGCAAGAAGTACATTTTTGTAAGATGTGAAATTATTATATAAACCTTATGATAAAGAATGATTGGATACAGCTTTTTTGCTGATGTAGGTGTGATTGGTAAGGTACAGTAAGATTAGAAGATTAGAAGTATTATTGAAATTGCAGCATGGTCAAGTGCAATATCCAAATAGCAAAAGCTATAATTTGTTAAAGGTAAAATGTGTCACAACATATCATTATACATGAAGCATTGTGGTGCAACAGAGATGCCCAGCCTACAAATCATATTCTCCAGCCGTAAGAGAACATACTTTATATACATCAATCAAACAGCAAATGCCCTTTCAAATACCATTTAAGAATGCATTACTTAAGCAGCTGCTTTTTGTCCAGTATTGCTCATGTATAATGTCTTCTTTAATTCTAATGACCAGTTTCTTAATGTAGTACAAGAGGTGCACATATGATGAGCTTAATGTAACACTACTGTGATGTTGTATATGCTTATGATGGATATGACGAACTGAATTTTGGACCCCAGGAAGACTAGCTGGTGTCATAGGGCATCCAGTAAGGGGGATCATTATAAATATAAATATAAATATAAATATAAATAATAAGTAAATAAATGCTTGAAGATCCCTGCAATAGTACCAGTGGATTAAATTGTGCAATGCTCTATGTCCTTGATGGGGAAAAAGGCAGATACACTCACAAAAACGCACACCACCCCTCAAAACCTCCTCTCCTTGGGAAAGGCTTGATGCCGTAATGACCCTTAACCACTTCCGTGCTGCGAAGGGTTGAAAGAGGCTGAAGTTGAGGCTTTATCCTGCAGCGGTGTGTGTTTTACAAGTCATGAGGGCATGTCAGTGTGGTAAAGGCTTGTGTGTTATCTTGTATGTATTGGTGTGTATATTACATATGTGTGTCTCAGCTTCATCTTTACTGATTCTGAAGTAAGACATAGTAGGCTGCGTGATCTAAAAGCCTTTAACTCCTTCAGACAGGAGCCTCTGGCTGCTACTGACCAACGGGAGCACAACAGAAACTCTTACCATCTGTAGCAGTTTAACATACAATTCAACACATGGGTACAAAATATCTACACACTTGCCATTCTTCATGCATTCACATAAGCACACACACATAGTCAGACAACAGCAGGGAACTTTAAGTGCACCCCACTGCTTTCATCTTGCCTTCAATCAGATAAATTAGCTGCCTGCTGGTTACTGGCTAGTGTGCCTCCTAATTCAGGGCTTTTTTCTTTACACCTCTTTCTCCCCCAGCAGGATAGAAAGTGCTGGAAACTGTATCAGGAACATCTTGATCCCAGAGCAGCTCCTGCTCAGCCCATACTTCAATTTAAAATACATCCACACAGACAAATATGATATCCAAACACATGCATGAAACCACTCAGTGTAAGTGCATACACATCCATACTGTATGAAGACTAAGTCAGAAGAGTTAACTGCTTTTCCTTAATGGTGCTGTCAACTGCGGAGCTGACAGGAGGCTCGGAGGTCCGAGGCCCCCGGAGCAAAGTCTGCACCTTGGCTGTGAAACTTGGCCTCACAGAAGCAGGGATGTGGCCCCTAGGCTGGGTGTCAAACCTCCATCCCAGTCCAGACAGTTTGTGCAGTCTGAAAGCTGATTAAGCTAATACACACTATGGGTACAGACACACATTAGCCACAGCTTTCAAAACACCGGATCACATTTCATGGTAAAATGTTTTCCTTATTAATTTCGGTAATAAGTGTGTTGCCAGGTCGGTCTGTCGCCATCCCCCTCCCTCTCTCCCCCTCTCTGATCTCACTAAGATCTAGATGTCAGAAAGTGTGTTTATGAGTCACGACATAATGACAACCTTTTGGTTTTGGGCAGAGCTCTTTTTTGGCCTTATGATTTCTCTTCCTGTGAAAATGAAAGAAATCCCAGAGAAGCAAATGGCGTCAGGAACCCCAGAAAGTCAATGCTGCTGATAAGGTCAGAATGACAGACACATTTGAAATGCAGATTAGAGCATGCATCTTCAATGTTTTTCAGGCCATGGACTCCTTAACTGATAGAGAGGTGGAGTAGGGACCTCCTACTACATATAGCACATTGAATATTTTTAGATCTTCTGTACCTCTCATGTACCAGTAGCTGCTAAGTCAGCAACAGTTGTAGCATGGCTAATGTTAGCTGCATTAGCCTCACACTCTGCATTTTTAAAAGTGATTTCTGAGGTGGAGGTTATGTCAAAGTCAGTTGGTCATGAAGTTACAAAATGACAAGCATGTCCGTACAATTGGGATGGCAATACAGCAACCTGGCCAGTATGTTCCAATAATACTTTTTACTTTTAGCCAACTAGTATGCTGTTATGGTTTTCTGGTAATGGTTCTGCACGGATGTTGCGTGATTTGACGAAGAATGTGATCTCACGTGATGTCATGGAGAGCAAGGTCTCGCGTGACTTCATGTGGAAGCAGATGTGAACTCATAACTCAAATTAAACAAGTCTGGATGAGAAATGTTTGGGGAGGCACAGTCAACAAAGCTTGCCGATTCTTGAGCAAGAACTGGAGTTGAGATCTTAATCTGTCAACAGTAGTATGCGAGGTAACGTTGGCCATAAGGGCTAGAGTTTACTGTTGCTTGGGAACACCTCACTTTCACTTCTGTACCAACGTAATCATCCAGATTCTAAATTGTAAATATCAAACATGTTTGAAATTATCAGGGCAAACCTGTGATTCTAAGAGCAAATCAGGGAGCAAAGATTGGATCTGTAAACCCCTCACATCACCAGATAATCTGTGCCAAACATTGGTGCCGACCCAAGGTCCAGTCAAGATTTCTCCTCTGATTCTCAGAAGGGGTGAATCTGAAAAAAATCATCCAGAAACTCCTGTAGTGTGGAGGCCAGTATTAGCTCACATGAGTGCACAGGGAGTCATGGGCAACTTTTTGTAAATGTTGCATATATTAAAAGTTTAGGGTTTTGTTTTTTTTTCTATTCATACAAAAAGTCGATTTATATTTGCTGTTGGATTTATGTGCATTTTCAAACATTTTAATTTTTGAAAAAGAAAAAAAAATAATAATTTAGAGGCCCACTATAGTAACTCTGGGGGCCCCTTTGGGATCCCACACTCCTTGTTGAAACCTCATGGGTTAACTGAAGGTACAAAGTTAAAGAAAGGTAAAGAGATGGAGAAGCAAATTAGCAGGCTTCATTTGGCATAAAGGTGACTGTCATCAGCACACAGGTTTAGGAAAACAAGGTTATGACTGCGCTTGTCTGTGCCCATCTCTAAGCTACAAAGTTATATGGTGTGAGGGGGAGAGAAAAAGAACAAGTGAAAAAGAGGCACAAAGAACAAAAAATGGGGGTGCTCAGAGTCAGAGAATGACAAGAGGCCATAAAAGCTTAGTTGATTTGAAGATGACCAGTCACAAGGTCTCGCATGGCCTTCAGAAACACTCAGGCTCATGTTACTAGGAAAGACTGAGGGGGGCCAAGGGAGCTGGATGCTCTCCTCACCTAAGACACCATAACTCTCTCTGGGCCAAAGCCTCTGTCACAAAGCCTGCCCCGGATGGATCACCCAATCACGTTCCAAATCTGTTCCCATTGACAGCTTCCATTAACATTCCTGCCAACCTGGCAGGAGAGTGAAGGAAGGTTAAGTGGGGTGAGATGGTGGGGTTAAGAAACTGGGGGCCAGGATTGGTTTTTTAACATTTGGGGGAGAAGAAGAGCATATGAGCAGAGGGTGTAAAAGGAAAGAGGAAGAGAGAGAGAGAGAGGAGGGCGAAGGGGTGTGATGACCCAAGTAAAGAGCAGAGACAGTGATGGAGAGGAGGATGGGGGTTACAGAGCAAGGCAGCCCAACACGGGGATCTGGACCTGGCCTGTATCCTCCACTCTGAGTGCAGAAGGATGCACTAAATCACAGACAAATAACACTTACAGGTCTGCACGGCTGTTGCTAAGATCTTGTGTCTGTTTAGAACAATAAATGTCACTATTCACTTGTCCAGACAATTTAAAATATTTTTTCCAAAAGCTTGGAAAACATACATGCTAATTCTATGCGCACTGATTTTTTTTTAGCTAAATTTGAGGCTAAAATTATTTATTCAAAGTGTTTTTCTGTTAATTTTACATGATTTTTTGACAAAAACTTTTCTGCCTTAAGAATTTGCATAAAATCCACAAAGGAATATAAATAGCAAATGTGTAAGCACTGCCACTGTACAGAAAACAGAGAGAAAAACAACAAGAGGAGCAGTGGTTCTTGATTCACATTCATCAGGGGCTGACTCCTGCTGTCCCGGGTCAGCAGTGGAGAGCAGAGTGGGCAGGGTGACATAAACCAGGCTACTGAGCACCCACTCCCTCTGGCTATTACTGATGAGAGCTGAGCTAAACCATCTCAGTCACACTGTGACACCAAGGTCAGCATAGTGTGTGGAGGCTCAAACTCTGTTAAGAGAGACACTGTCTTTTTCTTATGATCACTTCCTTTATAATTCTCGATGTCTGAAGCAGAAGTCACTTTAAAAACTTAAAGCAATATTCCACCCCAGAATGATAATCCACTCAATATGTACTCACCCCTATGCCGATGTGAGGATGGGTGAAGATCTTCAGTTCACAAAACAATCCCGGAGTTTCAGCAGAAAACAAGGTTGCAGCCAAACTAACACAAAATGTCTCCATCCTGCTCGTGTGGTGTAATCCAAGTGTCCGCGAGCCGCGACATTAAAATTTAACCACAAAAGACGCCATTTACACCATGTTTTTAGCCGAAATGTCAACTGTAGCCTCCCAGGTAGCATGTAAACACAGCAGCGATGTATCGCGAGACTTTGTATATCTCGCGATATTTTCACACGTGCATCCATTAAGAGATATACGAAGTCTCGCAATACATCGATGCCATGTTTACATGCTACCTGGGAGGCTACAATTGACATTTCGGCTAAAAACATGGTGTAAATGGCGTCTTTTGTGGTTAAATTTTAATGTCGCAGCTCACAGACACTTGGATTACACCACACGAGCAGGATGGAGACATTTTGTGTTTGTTTTGTGTTCTTTTTTTACATTTTATCCGTGGTCACCATTCACTGCCATTGTACTGGATTTGGCTGCAACCCTGTTTTCTGCTGAAACTCCAGGATTGTTTTGTGAACTGAAGATCTTACATATTGAGTGGATTATCATTCTGGGGTAGAATATCGCTTTAAGGCTTGCTCCTATTGTGGTACTGTGGACTACAGGCCTTTGCAGAGAAAAATAACAAATAGGTAAACATGCAACAGGTAAAAATGCAAAAGAAAGGGACCAAGAACAAGAACAGAAATGACTCCATCTCTGTTTATTGACTTGTTAATCTACTGCCAGCCTTTCTGTCATGCACCCGCTGTGTGCTTAAAAGGACATACAGCAAACAGAAATATGTACCCTGCAATATATAAAGCTACAACTTGCATGGAGAATTGCAGACTCATATACAGTAAAGCAGTTGGAAATGGGAATGGCTGTGGAGTACTTCACAGCATCTTTCACACAGCCAAAAAGAATGATGAGACTAGGTACAAAGTTAAAAGGTCACAGTGTCCAACAATGCGTGCCTCTGTGTAAACTGCATTTGAGTTTATCTGCAGTGACATGAACAATTAAATTAAAATGAAAATATGAAATGAAATCTGCAACCATTTAGAGAAGAGTGAATCACAACATACTGGATGACCAAATGCAGAGAGATTCATACGTTGCATTCATCACTGAGACTTTCAGTGAGAGCAAAGCCGAAGTTAAATAAGCATGACATTAAAGGAGCAGTGCTGTATGATGTTAGTCATTTCAAACACTTTTAAATCAATTTAAATGGTTTTGTATTTACTATAATCGATCTTAATGATTATTGTGATGTCATTCCGTCACCATACAATGTTATAGCCAACTGCTGCTTGGTGGAAAATGTCAAAGACATCATAGGAAAAAGTGTCACAGTGGGAGCCATAAGTATAGAGATTAATATGCAGTATAGCATTCATCTTCAAAAAGTAGCATTGCATAAAAACTAAACAAGCAACAGCTTTAGGGGAAATAAAATTCATTAGAGATATTTTTCTTACTTTTGAACTTTCTGACAGTTGTGTAAGAAATGGACTGGTTGATACAATGCAGAAACTAAAAGTAAGCATTTTTTAAAATTACATTGCAAGAAGTGAATTATTGAGAAAGTGATATATAACATCTTGCTTGCCAAATATAGAGAGGTCAGTATGTGACAAAAGTCAAATACATAAATAATGTCAGAAAAATATGAAATGTCATCATTCATTTCAATCTTGGACATCTTAAAATACACAAAGATTTCACACTTTCGGTCTTCCTATAAATCCTACAAATAAATTTTGGCCAAAGTTTTTGGGACATGTGCGTGTATAATGAATTTGAATGAAATGTTTTCTAGTTTTTGATTGGGATTCTGGAAGCATATGACCACATCCTCAGCAGATTAAAATAAAGCATTAACAGGCATTTTATCAAAGTCTCACCTCATCTACCGTGTGCTCCGTAAATATCAATCACACAATCTAATCCTCCAGCTGAGGGTGACAGCTGGCCTGTAACGTTTGTAAGTAAAAGCTAGTTCAGCTGAACTGCTGATAGCCAAATAGCATGAAAGTGACATGAGCATGAGTTTGATCTTTAAAAAGAGAAAACAAGCAGGCTATAAACCCCTATAGGGCTGGGCAATATGTTAAAATTTTCCAAACAGCCAATGTCAGCCCATCAATCAGTGACTGCTGATATGTTCATTCCCCCTTCCCACTTCCTTCCATCCTCTCGAGTCTCAGCTTGGAGATGTGTGCAAGCAGCAATTTCACTATGTTATGTACACTGTGCATGTTCACTCTGTCCAATGAACAAAATAAACTTATAAAATGTCAAGAAATTAAACATTCTCACGCCTATTTTACTTTTTCAAACAGAAAAATACAACTGTACGCCTTCTGAAGTAAAGTTTCTCTCTTTTACTGAACTGAAGACAAGCTTAATTGCCTCATTAACTCATCTTAAAACACACTTCATTCAAATTCGAAACAGAAACACGTCACCAAAACTGTCTTTGTAGTCTGTCCACTCTTCAAACAACCACCAACTCTGGTTTGGTTGAATTAAATCCTTAATTCAGCATGTGAAAAGGTTGCAAAGAGTCTGGCTCTGTCGGCTGTTTACCTTTCACTTCTCACCCAGCTCAGTGCACTTGGCTCTGGCCGAGTGAGTGTGCACAGTGCCGCTGGATGAGAGTGCACTGTGGAGCAGTGGCTGTCACTCTGCAGACCATTACATTAGCAAAATAATATGACAAATATCGCCCAACAAACACAACCATTGGATTCATCTCATTGTCGATACGCAATATATTTGTCCAATCACCCCAACCCTAAACCAACCTCATATTGTGATTCAAACCTGAAGCCTGGGATTTTAAACTTCATGGCTAGACAGATATATTCTTTACATGTTAGCTGGTCAGTCGATGATATTTCTAACCACCACAAGTTGAAACACAAACACTAACACATGCTCTTGTCATCTTAGCTGTACAATGAACATGCAGAGAGTTACAGATTGCAGCTTTAAATCTCTTTTATTTCCGTTGCCAATCATTCTACTGTAGTGAGCTGGTTAAACCTGCTTATACTTAAGTCATCTCAGTGTGACTCTTGGTTCTTTTATGGGAAATGACACCAAAGATGTGCCTGTGTGGTCTGAGGGGGGCTCTGAAGACAAATGAGAGCTCTGCATACACAACAAGAAAAATTACAGAACTCTAAAGAAGGGGAACTGCTTCCATATTTAGGGGATAACTACGTGACGATGGAGTGAAGACTTCGAGAAGCTATTCTTCAGTCTGTCTGTCACTGGGACAAATCGCAGTGGTTTGGACGATAGAAAGAAATATAATTTGAACAACAGAGGGTTAGAATATGCGACAAACAAAACCTTTCATAATCTGCTTTTTGTCTTTCTTTTCTTTTTTGCTCTAAGAAACAAATGATGCTAAACTGTGCTCATTGCTGGCTCCAACAGTGTTTCTGAACACGAGCCAACCCTGAAAAAGAGCCAAAGACCTTGTAATTGGTACTATTGAGAGTCTTCTGTGTGTGTGAATGAGAGTGTGTAAGAATAAGCCAGTTATATGGGAGAATTCAACATTAGTGTGGGTTGTGTCACATTCCATTCTTGACTGAGCCTCACTGAACCCCCTCCTCCCCTTGGGTCTGGTTCCTACCGGCTGATTCTGTTAATTACTTTGCCTTTTTTATTCAGTGAGAATTGTGAGAAATCTCTATAACCGCCAACACCATCCCGCCAAAACCTACACCACAACTCCATAACCACCATTAGCTTAATTAGCTTAATTAATTACATCTTAACACAGTGCTACAGTAATCCCCACATCAGCATCAAAAGACATATAAGCTTGTACTCCTTCTCACCCCTACTTCGCATTTCAACTCTTCTTTCCCCCAACCCCTTTTTCATCTCTTCATCCTCACCACTGCTGCTTTATGTGGGACTGTACTTAGCCCACTAACTTTTAATATTTCCCCTTTCTTTCTTTTGAATAGCGGGTGCTGCTGCAGTTCTGTGTGGTAAAGTTTTGCCCACTGTGTGCACACAGACTCATTTGGGCAACAGTGCAGCCTGGGAAAGTGCGTGTAGAGCACAGAACATGAGGGGAGTGGAGGTGGAGGAGTGTAGGGGGAATGGGAGAAGAGATGAGGGAAGGGCATGGTACGAGGGAGGAGGTGCGCCGCGGCAGCTGAGCTGTGAAGAAGCTAATGGGCTCTCATCCCCTTCCCACGCCCACCGCGTGTTTTCTGATGGGCACTCAAGCGGCGAGACACATATTGGTTTGGCTACCGGCACAGAACTCCAGCCAGCTCGCCTCAATACTGCTTTGCTAGGCCGATTCGGCATCTGTCTGAACTCTGGTTAGCCTGTATGTGACTTTAGGACTGGCAGGGTATGAATCAGTAACCAGCCTCTAATAATGTGAGGAGGTGGTGGTTGATCTCACTCATAGCTGGAACAGCAATAATGAGAGATGAAAAACAGAAGCATGGCTCACAGACAGACAGTGACACTAATAAACTAAGTGGTGTGATGAACAGGGAGCCACCACAAATTAATGTTTGTCTCTGTCAGCAAAGCTGGGAAGGCATTAGAAAGGGAAATTCTCTATCACAGGGCAACTGCTAAACCACAGCCTGTCGTATCAGCACATCTGTATGGTTCATCATAAAGTATGGAAAAAGAAGGTATTAAAAACATCATCACTGACGAAGAGTAAAGGAGCTTTCTAATTAATTTCTTCATCAATCAAAAGCTGCACAATTACTTCACATAATCGAATAATTGTTATGTAACATATAAGACAGAATGCATAAAAGTGCATTAAATTCAATTTAGTTTAAAACTTGTCAGCACAGCATAAAACACAGTATGTACCAGTACAACTACATCTAACTAAACTAATTAAAATGTGCATTACTTAAGACAGACTTCTGGCTCTCCACAGTCAGTCTGGACATTATCCCCTCTAATTTGAGAGAATAAAACCCCAAGCCCTTGATTAGGTGATCCAGGGAAGCCAATTGTTTTGATTGTGCTGTGTGATGTTTGATCCGACTGTGTGGAATGTGGCGACCTTTGATCCTGTGACAACATTCAATTAGATAAGGTTAACTAAATTGACCCTTTCCACCTGTGCTTTTCAGCCCAGAACTGGATAAAGTGTAAACAGCTTGTATGCCACACAGTGAACCAGGGATTACCGCTGTCCACTTTAGCAAAGAGTCAGCACACCCTCTTCCATTCACAGCACATACACATGCATGGTGTTACTGCTTTAAAACTAGTGAACACTACACTAATTACCTTTCCTTTTCTTCTTCTTTTCTTACTGATGATGAATGAAGAATTTTAAGGATACAGCTGGCAAAGTACTTTGAGTTTGGGGAAACTTTGTGCTCTTACTCTCTCTCCCTCTCTCTCCAAAGAGCTTAACTTGTAATTATTCATTGTAATAACTCTGCAGTCACATGGGAATTTGAAATTATGGGAGTGTATAGAACTTAGGGAGGGGGGTCTTTTTAGTGGACTTATGTTAGGCTCTTTGCTGAATGTATCACTGACAAACATTAAAAATGAATTGTACCTTGGTGGGAAATGAATCAGGGTGCCCTGGGAATTACATTACGCCCAGTAGCTGACAAGCTAGATCACTATTTTCCAGCTGCTGAGTGACCAGGGGCAAGCATCTCCCCCACCCACACAAAGAAGAGAACGTAAAATGAAGGGAGCACTGTGGAAATAAAATTACTTCAGGTGTCATCTCCATTTGAATAGTACACAAAAGCTCAACATTAAATAAGATGCTACTCATCTTTTGCCAAATGTTAATGTGCTGCTCTTCTGTATTGAAAGACATAAAAGGTGTTCCATTGGGGCTAAGCTGTCCTTTTTGACAGATTTCCAAAAATGTTTTCGAGATTGGAAACGAGGATAGAAAATTTTCAAAAGTCATATGAGCTGGCATACAGCTGCTTTGACAAGTGTCCTGCTCACCTAAGGGCTTTTCACACTGCATATTCTTAGCCCAGGGCTATCCTTAGCCAACCCTAGGACAACTTAGCATAATATCATTGTTATCCCATACCTCATATATAACAGACAAGACATTTCTTGGTTTTAAAAGCTGCAGTGTTTATTAACTGACACACTGTAACCTAAACCGTACATTTACTGACAGATCAACGTGTTGATCTATGTTTTTGTTCCACTATGGGCAGTACTGTCACTCTCAGTCTGCTGCGCCTGCTTGCACTCTATCCCTTGCTTGCACACTGCAGACTTGCACACATTATGCACTGCCCTATTCCTTTAAAGAGCTAATGTATGCTTATATCAATATTCTTCCATTAAGTACTGTAAAACAGACTAATTTGGCCAGTTACAGTAAACCACCATCCCGCTGGAATATGTCCATACCGTCACAGCCCTACTCACATGCCTTACATTAGACATTTAAACTTTTTTTTCCATTTTTTTCTGTTTTTTGTTATGGTATTTCAAAGTGGTGGCAAACTTTAAGCTGACACATACAGTGCATTTTAAAGTGTGCCACATTAGTGCTAAAAATTTCACACCAAATGTGATGAAAGAGGCCCTCTTACAGCCATAAAGGCAATCATTAGGTCTTTACAGAGATCATCTTAATGAAACTGATGAGATAATATCGTCTACATTTTCACACGGTAAGAAAGGCTAATTACTTCCCTCTTTCCCTCTAACCCTGCCCTACCTAGACGACAACTTTTAGAAGTGAAACAGCAGTGACCCAGAATGACCGCTCTTTACATTCAAAGGCTAAATCTTCATCTCTATCTTACTCACTTAAACACCACCATGATGCCTTACACTGACAGCTAATGCCAGAAAAGCCTGTACGTTGACCACTGTGTTCCCCTAAGCTGCAGTTAGTCCTGGGTTCTTGCAGCTTTAGCCTTGTCCTAGACAGAGCACTATCAAAGGTCCCTGCTTTATTACCACCACCTGTTAATATGCTATAAATGATCATATTTTTTTTCATTGATTAACGTTTACATTGCTTGTTGCTTGTGTAATGTTGGCTGTATTATGTTTGACACTCCCTGACTTCTCAATGTGCTATTTATATTCCATTTTCTGTTTGGTGTATTCTGTTACTTTACTGTTGCTATGACCAACTTCCCCACAGGGATCATTAAAGTGTCATTTGCTCTCATCTATTCTCCAGTCTAAGCACGAACCCCAACCTTTGTCCATTTTGAGTCTGCAACTGATATAAACTGAAAAATTCTCAGCAAGGGTGTAAAATGACCAATGCCAAATGGCCGCATGGGAGCTGTGATATCATGTAAGAGTGAAGGCTAGCCTGAGCAGCAGCTTTAGCTCCAGTCACACTCCAAGCCAACCCCATCCCTAGTCTCAGCCCTTATCCCCTTGTACCCAATCTCTGCCCCCTGCCCCTCAGGCTCACACTCCAGCCAGGCTTTAAGCACTGTGAGAGTGGCCTAAGTAGCCCAACACTTCACAGATGAACAGCTCCAGTAATAGGCCATGATTGACCTCAATAGCCAGCACTGAGTGGGTTCCCTTGGGTCTAATCTCCACATTACCTGCTCTGCTTCACACACACTGACTGACGAGACATGATGAGAGCGGCTGCCTTGAAGATTAAACAGATTGTTGAGGAAGTTAAAGGGTGCTTAAACAAATAAACAAATGAATAACTTATTATGGTCAAGTTTCATTCACCTGACTTAAATCTAAAATTAAGTGTGGACCCATTTTAGTCTGTATACTGTAAAACCAGGAGTATTTGCACTGGGAACATATGTGTGTATATATTACAGACATCGTCTCCCAGGTGTTCAGAATCACTACAAATTGAGTTTTGGTCAGATCCCAGCAGCTACAAAGCTGCTCACACATCACTTGCGAGATTAGCTTAAAAAATTGTCTCTTTTGTTTTCTCACAAGGATGTACAATAAATGTATTTTTAGTACCATTTTGTCTACTGTGGGTCTATCAGCCAGAGAAAGTTCAGGCCAGCAGCTTAAAGCCATCAAGCTGCTGCCTGAGACAAAGCCAGATTGTTGATTTAACACTCAATGGAGTGAGTGAACACATGCAAAGGAGGGAAAAGGAGCATGATAGATGGACATATGAAAGTACGGCAGGCCTTTGAAAGATTGTAATGGAGGAGGCTACCAAGGGAGATCCCAAAATTCACATCCCATCTACAGTGTCAGTGCAACCCGTTCAAAGACTACGGTTTCACAGAGGAGGCAAGGAGAGTACGTGTGGCAAGTGTTTCTATGTGTATGCATGCTTTCGGATGTGCATGCACTACTCAGTGAGAGTAGTCCATGCATGTCAGTGTGTGTGTGCTGGTATGAGATGGTCAGATCAAAGTCAGGTGGCGCTTCATTCCCACCTGCTCTCATTAGTCTTTGTCTTATCCCACCTGTTTCTGACTGCTGTGGACAGGCCTCTATGGAAAGCACACACGCACACACATGCACAGGACTGTATGGATGCTTCACCATATAAACTAGCAAAGATGCTTAAGAAAAATAATACAACATTTTTCAGATAATTTTAGAATTTACTCTCTCTTTCTCTCTCTCTCTCTCTACATATATATATACACACACAAAATGATATTATATGATAATACCAATAATGATACAATATTCATTTGATATTTTCGAAAAATTGAAAAAATATCCTTCATTAAATACAAAATCTGATGTGTACAGCATTTTTTGAACATATAAAATTTGTTTTTCCTTTTAACTCAATGTGCTTCTGCTTTCATTCTTTAATAAAATCAAATAAAAGCAGCCAGCTATGACTGCATGACTTGCATGTTAAAAAAATAGAATAAATTATCTTGTCAATAAATGTTTGAATTTTGTATGCACAACTGCAAAATACAAACAATGCAACAGTCAGTAGCAGTCATTCCCTAAAATACAATAAAATAAAATAAACAAAAAATAAAATATAAATAAAAATAAAAAATGATTAACCATGTAGTATCACAGTAGATACTGTAACAGTCCAATATGTTATTGATACTTTTTTTATCATGATATCTGTCACATCCATTCATTTGTTATATCCACAGACAGACATAAAGGGTGACCAATAGCACTGATTCATGAAAAAAAAAAAAATCAAATGAGAAATTTAGGTTTCTGCTTGACAGCGACAATGTAACATCTACATATGAACTATGCTAGCTGTGCAGTTCTGTGAAGAGTGGGCTTAATTCTGCACAAACACTCTGAAACATGGTCTTCCTTACATCTGTCTAGTATGAAAACAGTAATTGAGGAGAAAACAGCTTTAATATCTATTAGAGAACTAAATATGTTTAGAATTACTGTACTGGGGAATTCTCCAAGGATTAATTCCATGTAGCTTTCATAATTCTCTCCAATATGTTTAAATTAAGATTAAAGATCACTTTGTTCCCCTATTCCCACAGCTCCCATGGTATGGTAAAGAGATCAAAACTGGAGGGCTTTATAGGGAACATCTTTAACATTTGCTCTGCTCTCAGTGTGCTTGATTAAATGTAACATTTTGAGATCCCAGAGTTCTGAGAAAAGCATAAATCATTGTCTCGCAGCTGCTGGCGTGCCTGGGGAAAACACATGCTATCCCTCACTCTCTCTCTCTCTCTTTTTGTATTCTCTATGATCATAAAGCCCACCCGACCCATAGGTCCCTCCTCCTCTGGTGCAAGTCAGGGTGGTGGAGGGTGGGGGGGAACACCTGCAGACTGCCGCTCGCCCTGAGGTTCAGCATAAACCCCAGCTCCTCACACGCCCTCTAGCCCTCTATTCCCTCACTCTGGCCCCGTCCAAGGCCCCCTTAGTCTTTCCCATCCATCAACAGTGACAGGCCCAAGAACAAGCCAAGGAGGATAGTCAGCCAGCCAGCTAGCCACTGTCCAGGGATCAAAATGATCAAGTTGTCTCTAGAGTAACACTGATAATTTACACTGAGTGTAACACTGAAGGTCACTCTGTGTGACATGGCCAAGGAATTCTGGTCCTAGTGATCTTTAAGGCACTGCTCTACTCTGACTAAATTCTCAAATAATTTATAGATCTAATACCAGTCAAAGAATACAGGCATCAGTCCCAGTGCGTGCTAGTGAAGGATGACATGTCCCTGGCTCTCAGCTGGGTCCATGTGGAAGACTAACCTGTGCCCTTCTGATCCAGTCTGCCAACCTGGATTGCTGCTGGCTGTGCTTTGACTTAAAAACAACTACCTCACCGCCTGAGCTCCACAGGCCTGACTCTTCTTATAGCTGCCTCTCTTTCTTCTATTTTGCTCCATGATCCCTCACTTAGTTTTTTTTTTCATGTCATTTATTAAGGGCATTGATTTTTTACCAACAGAGCACACGCATGAATCAGTTTGGTTCTTGTAGAAGGAGAGAAAATGAATAATAAAAAGGGGAGAATACTTGGCTATTGTGCTACTCTGCCCGTGCCAAAAAAAAAATCATATCGCTGTTGGGTCCATCTGGATCGACTGCTCAATTAGGAGAAATCATCTGGGACTGTCACATTGTAATGCAAAGGGTTAACTGCAAGATATGAAATTACTATACGCCTTTGGATCTATAAAAGAGGACATTTCAAAGCAGAGCTGCTTAGTTCTTCTGCGTTCAAACCCACGCCTTTAATTGTGTTTAATTTATTAGAATGTTCCAACCTCAACTGCGTTAAATGAAAACACATTAGTCTGGATCTGCAGGAGTTCTACAAGTGTATAGGGACTCCCTCCAACCCGCCACCCCTAGCCACCCAACCCAATCTCTTCATTTTCTAAGTAACTTGGAATTTTGTTTTAATTCACTAGTAAACAATTATACAGAAAACAGATGTCATTGGCAATATTTAAAGGGGCTTATCTCCCTGGTGAATTAACTTTGCATGAAAGAGCGAGAGAGACGGGGAGAAGATTAAAACATGTGTCAAAGCTGCCATTAAAATGCCGGACTGTGCATTCAATTATTCAAAGTATCATTACTTCAATACAGTGAAAAGTAACATTCCCCAGTGTGCTTTGAGGTTTGTTCTAAAAATATTTCAGGCAGACAACTGTGTCATAGAAAGAAGCCAAGACAAAAGTACTTTGGGCTTGTGTGGAGACTTGTGTGATTGGCCATTAGTCTATTAGACCAAATATATGGTATCAGAAGTGACCTCAGAGATATGGGCCACTCTGAGCTCTAAAAAAGGGAAAATGTAAGACACGGAGGAAATGGCTTCTGGGATGAATTAAAGGATCCATAAGAAAAGTACTGGCAATTTCCAGGGCCTGTCACATCCTCTAAGAAATGAGACAACACAGAGATCACACATATATGACCAGTGGGGAAACACTGAAGGCAAGGCTTCTCTCAGCTTATAATCAACTGCAGTCAATCACATACACCAAAGCATGAAAATAAGGCATACACACACACACACACACACACACATATGTATATGTGTATATATAAATATATATACGTATATATTTATATATGTATATGTGTGTGTGTGTGCGTGTATATGTATATATATATATATATATATATAATATATATATATACATACACACACATCTATATGTATATATATGTATATATACACACACACATATATATATACACATATATGTACACACACACACACATATATATATATTCAAACATTTTCAGTGACTACATGCTGGTAGCTTGATGTCGATTACCAATAAGCTCCCCCTTTCTTCCTTAAATAAATATTATGCTTTGAGAATTGGGCAGACAGATCCCACAGGACTGCTGTGCTTTGCGTTGCATCCCTACAACAAACCAGAAGTGACTACTCAAATGTAAAATAGAATATAAAAGTTGATTGTGGCTCATTATATCTTAATGTTTTCAGTATGTCTATGGTGTAAGGAGTTAGCTTTCCTCTTACGGCCCTAGCCGAGTCCTACGCTCGATGTATAATGATCACGCTTTAAGAATTTGCTAAATGGAATCAACGGAGCCACATGGGATGAATAAAATGTGTTTGATGCCAAGGCCAAGTGCTCCAACAATTCAGAAATGTCATGATCACAAAATGTTGAGCCTCTAAGTCGCTCCTATGGGAGTAAAGGGTGAAGCTCATTTAGAGTGGTGCTACTCCACCTTTCATCTCTGGCTGAATGAGGCGTTGCATCCATCATTCCATTAACACTGCTCTAACAGGCTCCCAGTCACCCTTTGGATGACAGCGGGGACATGGGACATGTGGACTGACCAAAAAGCTTTGATGTAAGCCTGACCACCATACAAAACACAGACCTATAAGTAGACACCAAAAAATGCCTGTGTGCATACTCACATACACTAATTTTGCAGGCTCTTCCTTCAGCAGCATGTTTGACAGAACACACACACACACACACACACACACACACACACACACACACACACACACACACACACACACACACACACACACACACAGACACAGACACACACACACACACACATACACATACAGACACACACAGACACACAGAGAAATGTTCCAGTCTGGGGAAATTGTTACTATCAAGGCACAGGGCCGTCCCCAGTTCAGTTTTGACTGTATTGACAGGTATACTGCAGATAAAAGCAAGATTTCTGGCAGAAATACTGTATGTGTGTGTGTGTGTGTGTGTGTGTGTGTGTGTGTGTGGTGGGTGGGTGTGGTTGTCAGCTGTGCTATGAAAAAAATATTGTTCAATTCATTACAGTTTATTCCTTTGTACCTACCACCAACCAATGAGAAATGAATCTTTTGTCAGACTTCTAAGAAACAAAGGGACAGAGATGCATGCACGAATATTCTAGATGTGAGATTAAAAGAAACCAAAAAGCTTAAAAGACAAAAGGGAGATGTCAACACAGCAAGAAAGAAAGCAAGCAAGAAACCAAGAACATTAAACACAGAAGAAGAGGAAAAAAAAGAGGAGAGTATTGAAGCAGTGATGAGAAGGAGTGCAGGCCTCCACTGTTCCACATCTGCTGGAGATATATCCAGTGCTTCTGGGAGTCAGCCCCCCACCACCACTTTCACCTTCATCTTCTTTCTCTCTCCCCCTCGTTTCGCTTCCTTTTGGTCTTCTGGTTTGTGTTCAGATCAGGTTTTAATATTTAAAAATATGTACTGTCTTTATGAGCCATTGCTTTGCTGAAATAATATGCTCTCTAAATCAAAGTAATAGTTTGAAGCTGTGCACTAAATAGAATTTAGCAGAGTTCCTAAAAATATCTATCTATGTCTGTGAGGCTGTAAAGGGTGGAACAACTCCTTGTCAGAAATACAACATTGCATGTAAAATCTACTCTTATGTCATTGCAACTTTCAGGAAATTTATTCAATGGCTGTCCTCACATTTATCAAACCGTGAGTTGCCTATGAAACGTAAGATTTTCCCTGCCTTACATTTTCAATTTATAGCAGTGTCTTGGCGCTTTATTCACTAGCAATGGGACAGTGATTGACTGGGTGACATTCAAGCAGCAATGGAATTCCTGGTTTGGGATGACCTCCCAAATCCACTGTCTCTAAACCACACTTATCTTCTTACTTCACTACACCCTGAGCTACAGCGGTATCTTCTCCTCACAGTCTGAAACCACCTGAGGCCAGCTCTATCGCCATCTCAGTGCTGACATGTTTAAGGCCCAGGGGCCTGATATGATTCAGGGTCCGGTTTGGGTATTTGTGTGAGACAAGGCCACACGATGAATCTCTGCGGTCCTGTATTAAAAGTGATGTACAGTTGTGACTCTGTAGACAACTCTGAAAACAAATACTGGAGGTGTATTGTTTTACACTGTCACCCCAGGCTTCTCCTGTATGTGCTGCTGGGCAGGAGGGGGATAACAGCCCAGAGTGTACTTTGACACTTTGAGAGACTCACCTTTTGTGAGCTTTTAGAGACTTGGGAGCAATTGAAGACCATGACATAAGAGAGACTGTCAAGCACATCTACCTCCAAAGGTTTCAATCTTCCCTGGGAGACCAGCAGAGCTGCTCAATAGGAGAGGTAGTTACAGTTGCAGGTGGGGAGGAAAGGTTAGTGATGACATACTGATATTCATGGCCTCATTCACAGAAAAAAGCATCACAGGAGCAATTTCTACTTGAAAGAACACTGGAGACCATGCTGTATAGATGAGGACATACCTGGCTACTGCTGTGGACACATGAGACGCACAGAGTTGTAGTCATTAAATATCCAACTTACTAAATCAAGCACTACAGCACTTTGAGCTCTGGAATCTGAATTGCATTTTTAGTCTTTTGGAAGGGCTACTGAATAATCCCACAGCCTCCCTCTAAGCACACACACAAATACCCACACACTCTCGCACTGACACCAGAAATATAATCTGTGGTCTAAGGACGCAATCAAAAACTGCAACCTGACATCAGCGCAGCCTTCAACAGCAATCCTCGAGTGGTTAGCTGTTGTTAGCCAGCTCAGCCCAGCGCTGACAGAGACTAACTGCTGTTTAGAGAACTCATACTGCCTGTAAAGAGACGAGGAGCTGCCAACCCTGCCTCAAGGATACTGGAGTGGAAAACACTTATCGGCTTTACTAAACAAATAGCTGAAAAGGGGCATTGCGTGACATTATGGGAGGAAGGAAAATATGACGACCTAAACAAACTGAGACTCTTGCATTAGATCACCAATAATTGAGATGGAATATGGACTACCAGTGCCTGTAACAAGTCCAAACACCACAACCACGACCGGAAAATGAGCTAAAAAACTGATATATCAACACAGGATGGTGATTTGTGATTTGAAAAAGTCACAGGTTGAGGACGAAGTTGTACGCAGAGCGCTGTTCTTTGTTAGATGGAAGGAGGGGAGAGGAGAATAGAGGTGAGGAGAGGAAACACTGCAATGTATACACATTTCGTCAGGTCCTACCTGAGTTCCTACAGTCGTCTCCTTGCTGTGGGACCTGGACAGAGAACGCCAGCAGGTCAGGGGCAAGCAAAGATTCAGGCTTGCGGATCTCATTAAGCCAGCGGCTCATATGGAGTTCTTTGGTGTCAGATGGGCCCTGAATCAGAGGAACCAGCTTTTCCTTAATCCCCTCTCCCGAACCTAAGGGACAAGAGTTGCAGGCTAATTTGTATATTACAAAAATTATCCACATCCAGAAATAAGAAAGTCTTCTTTAATAATGCAGCCAAGAGGACAAAATAATATAAAATCAAGAGCTTGTCTTGAATGCTTCATGGTTTACAGAAAAAACTCCTTTTTATTTGAATCATTTTGTGACTCGAGTTAATCGTCCAGTGTGTAACATTTACTGGGTTTATTGGCAGAACATGCCGGCAATTGAATAAATATTCATAAGGTTTCATTAGTGTACAATCACCTAAAAAAAAACAAACTGCTGTGTTTTCACTACCTGAGCCCTTTATATCTACAGAGGACACATGTCCTCTTGCATGGAGGCTGCCATGTTCTTGCTGAAAAAACAAATACTGGCTCTAGATAGAGACTTTTGCGTTATTGGCGAGTTCCGTGGCCCTATAGGTTCTCTTGCATGCTACTAACAGGCGGGTGAGGTGACATGTTTGGAATTTGCAAGCTCCCCACTGAATGCCAACTAAATCCTACACACTGGTCCTTTAAATATATTTTCAAAACTAAAATGAAAGCAAAAAGTGGTGAAACTGAATTAATAAATAGATTACTGATTTAGGTTTTTTAGAAATATGTAATTATGCAAGAATTATGGAAAAACAAATACTTTTAGTCAGCAATTTAAGTAGTCTGTCAAACAGTGGGTTTTGTCAAGAAACATAAGACAACAAAGACATCATCCACGTCCAAACTGCAGGTGATATCTGTGGGAAAAATGCTAGAATGTCAAAAAGACAAAATGTATTTACAAATGGAACATCAGTCACAAGGTAAAACTGACTTACAACATGACAGACATGTGAAGTAAACTGGGTCGTGACCTTGATTTGTCCTCAACAGTTAAACCCTATGTATACATTATTTTATTCATCCCCTATAGATGTTAATTTTGAAATAAAATTAATTGCACATGCTTTTTATCTTTGTATTTCTACATTGACAGCTGGGATAGATCTTATAATCTGCCTGACATCATGTGTGCAGCTTGACCTTGTGAACTCTACGCTATGACACTAGCGCCAATAACATCCTTGCCATCAAAGATATGGCCAGAGCCCAATGACAGCGCCCCAGGAGAAAACAGCAACTGAATCACGTGGCTGGAAAGAACTCAAGATAAAGACTGAATGGGAAAAAGAGAGGACAAGGGAAACAGAGTGGAGCGTGTAAATGTATAAGTTAAAGAAAGTAAAAGAAGAGTCTAGTCAATCTCACTCTCTCGCTCCTACACAGGCAGTAAAGTTTTAACAGGGCACAGCTGCACACACCTGGGGTCCTGGCGCACACTTTTACAGCTCCCACGGTTCCTGAGGCACATTTCACCGTCGCACGGCTGCAGAACTTCAGCTCCAGGTTCTGGACCGAGCCCTCGAGAGTCGGTGACGGGCCCGGAGATTTCACACCAAATATAAAAAAAAAAAAAAAAAAAAAAAAAGGTGAAAATGAAGTGCAGTCCAGCAGGTTTTAACACTGCTGCCGTGGCTTCGTTAAACACTTGATTGGCCTTTAATTGTTCTTGACCCCTCTGTCTCTCCCAAAGTTCTGAGAAACCAGGTGCTCTTAAACACAGATATCCCCAACACCAGGCAGAGTGTGCTGCGTTGATAGAGGCTCTGGCAGCGATAGGTGCCCTCTGTTTCTGAGGTAAACCTGTTGTTGTGTCTCTATACCATCATAAATATGTCAAATAAAACACATTTGCATATTATTGTAAGCTGCAAAAATGTGTTAAAATATAGGTGAAGAGTCCTGCAAACACATTTCACTATAATATATTGTAAATGTTTAGTACGGCTGTGCCAGATTTTAATATGATTTAATACGATTTTAAAAAAATCATGTTGTGATGAGTGAAGGAGTTAGTTCCAAAAATGTGAACAAACTCAGCAGTGTGGAAGTGGTTTAGTTACAAAAGATCAGATGTGCAAAGAAATAAAAAAGGGCAATACAACAAACATATTTCATCACCTCAAGCAAAAATCCCAAGTTGTGAGTTCTAAACCAAAAACTTTTTTCCGTATTTTGTTATATTGCAGAAATACACTGTATATTGTGATATTATTTTCAGGCCATATCACCCACCCCTAGTCCCATGTGAATTTATTTTATTTTTATGTATCTATTTATTTGTACAAGCTGAATGGATCAGGAAATGTACAAGGGGCACATTTTATTTGGATTTATTGAGTTTCCTGTGAAATATTTACAGTACACTGATGGGAATTACAAATAACACTTACAGCAAAGTCCCGGTATCACAGCCATATTGTTTTTAACAGGTGCCTAGGAGGGATATTAAAAGAGATAAAAACACTTAAATTGTTAAGTGCTTGTTCTAACTGTTTTACAAGTTCCCAGTAAATCTACTGAGTTGAATGACTTGAACATTTTAGGTTAAATAACAGGGACTATTAGGGATATGAGTAACAGGCCAATATAAAGGATATATCTTTCCAAAACAATATCCAATACAGTCACGCTAGTATCCAGCTTAGTGTCAACTACAACTCACCTAACACCAGCATTACATCACAGGAGCCTCATGTGCTCTTCACTCTATGATTATTTCTCTTAATGGCAGCCTAGTGTGGAAGAACCTTCCATCTGCCATCTTTCCAAAATGAAACAGTTTGCACTGTGGTAAGGAGTGAGGGGGGGATTACACACTTGCCATTATGATATGTCAATGTTATTTCTATGGTGAGAGGCTATTTCAAACACATAACAGGGGGAGGAGGGAGAAATAGCTGGATGGCTAAAAGATACTGTAGAGTTTAGGGAGTTCTGTGCCAAACCGCCTGTTGAGAGAGGAGAGGAGGATCCATCCATCACATGCTACATTCTTCCAGTGAGCTGGATCTGTCCGAGGGAATCACATTAAATTCTTACATCACCTGTTCCAATAAGGCTTTACTTCTCACAATAATCCCCTCTTACAGTGATAGCACTTCATTTCCTACAAGTGTCCACAGCACTTTCTGACTGAGTTTACAACGCGGTGGGGCTTTCTCTGTCAAATGCTGGCCCACTGACTCTAAGATCAACAAGTCAGAGCAAACAGAAAAGGGAAACTCAAAAGAAAAAAAATGTTAAACATAAACATAAATACATAAAAATTGATGAAAAACAAATGAAACAGATGGATTGGATAGCTGGGATTTATTGCCTACCGGTGAGTGAAAAGGTTTTGTATTAATAAGGCACAGATGAGCAGTGCTACCAGAGAGGCTATGAAAGCACAACAGGTCATTATTTGGCAGCAGCTCCTGAAGCTAGCAAGAAAAAGCTGTTCTTGACATCTAAAGCCTTTCTTTCATCTACATCCACTTCCCAATGACTTTTTGTCTTTATATTTCTTATCATATAATTGTTCTGTATGTTTCTCCTCAAAATTCTTCATACTCCACACCTTTCCTCTCCTTCTTTTCTCTGTCTGTTCAGTCTAATTACTACTGGTCCAAAATCTGGACGCTACATGAACAAAGATAACTTAGTTAAGTTGTTTCACACCAAAATTACCATGTTTTTGTTTGCACTTGTTTAGTTTTAGGTAGTTTTAATGATAAACAGCAGGCAGTGTGGATATGGGCTGGATTCAAGTACACACATATACACACAGAACATTTAACCAGGGGAATTACTAGCAATTGCTAAAATCCCTAACCACCGACTTCCCTCCTCTCCCTCTTTCAGACAAATTACCCAGCAACCTCTTCACCTGCTGTCTGAGAGGCCCTCCATCAGCCCAGATGGAAGATGGAACGTTAATAAACCTCCCTCTGTCTCCCTGCGTGCTACTTAATATATCTGCAGGTCAAACGGAGCAGTGCTGCGTGTCTCTCTGTGGCTTCGGTTACCTGCTTCTCCATCAGATTCCTCTGTCTATGGGAAAGTTAGTGTGGAGCTGGTCTATGTCCATCATTTCATCCCAGAACCCAAACAAGCAAACAATATCCAGCCAGATTCCAATAACAAAGCTATACAGAATGTTGCATGCATGATTATCACTGAATTTTTAAGTACCTAGTGATACCCAACATATAACTTCTATAATTACTGTAAACAAATGTCACTATTATAAAAATGATTAGCAGGTTCTGTCTCGAACTAGTGGCATTTTAATGAATCAAGACCACAAGGGTAATTTAGTTATTTTGTCTTTCCTTCCTACTCGCATGTTGGTTCTGAAAACATATGAGCATAAAGGTGAGACAAATTTTCATCTTGATGAACTCAGTCAACTTGGAAATAAGCCAATGGTTTAGTATATTGTTTCAGAAAACTGTTAAAGCAGCTTTTTTTTTAAATCTAATTTTCCTCAGTGTTTCAGATGAGTTTAGACATCGTCTTGTCCAAATAAAGAAGAATCCAGAACAGAGAAGAAACCAAGTAACAGAGTTGACTTATCATACTGACCAGTTTTAGAGACACATGTAAGCTCACGCACATATATGTACACGCTGATACACACATGTGCACACACAAGACATTTGGGATATTTGATATGATCCAGTACCAAAGGGAAAGATAGAGACTGACATAGGCACTACATAAAGCTAGGCTTACCTCTGGAAACAATATAACATACATACATTTGCCATTAAAGGATTGCACCAGACATTTGGCTAAATTATTGAGTGTGTCTCGGTGAACCTAAAAACACATGACCCATCTATTCTAAAAGGCCAGACCACTGTATAGAATGGATATCCAGATCCAGTGACCATTTGGTCCTTCTCAGTATAGAAAGAAAAATGATTGCCACAGCGATGAGTAAGCCTCCACACAGACTGATTGTTCCCTTGAGTCCTTCATTCTTTCTGGAAAAGATGGAGATGTTAAAAGAGCAAGTCAATCTGGAACATGACAGGGGCCATTCCCTCTACTATTTGCTCTTTGATAAATGGCACTAAGGGTATCACTATAACATATCCCCCTTTGCCCACGTATATGTCCTAAAGGGCACGGTGCACCTGCTGGGGCGGTGCTTGTTGCGTGGGGGGGCTCTGGACAATGTTTTGTCCAGCTGTTAGACTATAAAAAAGCCGGGTACACAGGAAGAGGAAAAGCACAGTGGTTGGTAGTTTGTCGACTTAACGGCGGTATTCAGTTTGGTTTATGTATGTAAGATACATTAGTGTGTGTATTACGGCCACACATGTGTGCGTTTCCGTGTCTTTGTGTGTGACTGAGTGAGTGAACGTGTGCGGTGGTGTTACTCTTCAAGTAAGGGCAGGTGCAAGAAGTACATAAACACACAGCTAGGGGCCAGAGGCTACAGCACTCCATCAAACACTGTGAGGGCAGCCATGGGCAGCTGGATTTGCCATCCTGAACGCTGAGGAGAGTGTGGAAAACATGAAGGGAAGGAAAGATGGATTGTCAGTAAAAAAAAATTTGAAAAGATTTTTTTCAAAAAAAGCACACACTGATGGAGCAGTATGAGATGTGGAGGCTGCTTTTTTGCTTTCTGCATACCTCAATAGTTGGCGTGCACATGTCTCAGTATGTCTGTGTGTGCATGTATGTGTGCAGGACATCTGCAGACTTGAAAGCCATGTTCTACACATTCCAACATGTCCTGTTCTCATTGCTTTAAGGAATGGTATGGGAAAGTTATCTGCCTATAATGCTTGACCAGGCGAATCACTGTTTTAAAACAAGAAGCGCAGTGTTTAGCCTACATTCACAAAACACTTGTGATAATGCCACGGAAATATAAGCAATTTTCATTTCTAATGCTATGGAAATATTTTTTAAGCAAATCAGCAGGCATTCACATGGGAACACTGAAATGGGAAGGGAGAATCAGAGGAAATATTTTTTTTAATGTATGTTATTTAATTTTAGAAAACATCCAGAGGAGCCGCATTAAGAGATGAACTGGTAACTGTCTCTACTTCTAGAGGTGAGGCCTGAGAACGAACACCATGTGGTAACACTTGGTTGATGCATACTGCTAGACCAAAAAAAAGGCTGAAGCGTGTATGGAAAGGATATGGAAAGAGAAGAACATACAGCATAAACAGACTCGGACTTGTGCCAAAACAGCAATGAAATTTTTGTTTTGATCCATGTTTCACATCCACTCTTCACACACGTCACACATTTAAGTCATATGTGACAAGTTCCACTACTTTCAGAAAACCGCTTCACATATTAATGCATTAGGGATCAGTTTATATGTGATGACGATTAGCTGACAAGAGGATGTACAGTATCGCCAAACCCTAATGGGCAGGTAGACAGAGAGGGAAAGAGAACCTAAAGTACTAAAAGCTCCAAGTTTGGCAATGGGCCCACAACAGCTAGGGGGGCTGACAGAAAAAGAGGTAGACATAGACAAGTTGGGTAGACCGAAAGCAGCCAGCTGAGCCATTAAGTGCTGATGCAGAAACAATAACTGTCTCTCCTAAGTCAGGAGTGGCTGAAGTAGAAGCAGTAAGTAGGAGCAGGAGGTCTGCTGGCACCTTGCCCAGTACTGACACACAGCAAAAATACAGACACATGCAGAGAGAGTGGGACAGGAAAACAGACAAGGTGAACCAGTAGTGGTTTGTCATGCCGTTTAAGCTGAGAGGAGAGCAGCTTTGGCACTGAGTGAACGCAAGTCTGCAGGGGAAACTCATCCCTTTTAGGAAAATCTCATCGACCAGAAAATGATTATTTGGATAGTGGAGACTAAAGTATCAATAAAGAAACTCTAGGGATGCTTTGAATGTTTATAATTGGTTCCTTGAAGAGAACTAATGAAGAGAGACCTGAAAGCAGTTACAGTAAATTTGGTGTCTTAACTTGGCATGGCTTTTACACGGACTACAGGAAATAACAAGACATACTCGCACACAGGCCCACCACTAGCGTTTGGGTTATTCTTGTACTTTAAAAACATCCATTAATATTCAATTCTTCTATACCTACAGTACCAGTCAAAAGTTTGGATACATCTTCGTATTCAATGTTTTCTCGTTATTTTTATTATTTTTCTACATTGTGGATTAATACTAGAGACATGAAAACTATGAAATATGAAATAATGTGGAATTAAGCAGTAAGCAAAAAAAAGTGAAAACATTGCGCAATGCCTTTTATATTTTAGATTCTTAAAAATCAAAGGCTCTCACACACTGTCTTCTGCACTTGCAATAAAAGATTTAATAACATTGTTATTACTTCTTTGATTGCAAGTGCAGAAGACAGTGTGTGAGAGTCTTTTGCTTTTTATTGCCTCCACACCTGTCGACCTACAAGTGTGCAAAAATGTTCGCTCTGATATTTTAAATTCTTCAAAATAGCCACCTTTTGCTTTGATGACAGCTTTGCACACTGTGTGTTTACTCTGAACCATTTCTTATGAAAAAAATGTTGAATCTAAAGTGTGCCCAAACTTTTGACTAATACTGTGCATATCCAGAGGAAAGATTTTTAATTAAAGAACCCTCACAATACAGTTAGGCAGACAGACAGAATACAAAAAGGCAAGCAATGAAGTGTCTGCACACCCACACATACAAAAATGCTTCTCCCTATGAGGTAGCCCAGTCATGCTGCTTCCAACACTGGGACAGGTTAGAGTGGTGGAGGTGGGGGGTATGCAAGTGGTACTCGCTGCCTGTAAGGGTCGAGGTATAAAGACAGTGATGGGGTATAAGTGCTGATGGTAGCGGAGGCTGGGGGTCTAATTTCCATGATTACCATCCCCTCCAGGTGCTGCCTGCCTTTCTGTCTGCCCACTAAAGCAGTGACACATGTTCTCCACACATTGAAACCTTGGTTCTCTCTGCCACCGAATTACCACAATTAAGGAGTCTTCATGCGGAAGCAATTTGACCAACACTAATGGGCCTAGGCAGTGAGGTTTGGAAGATGGTGAAAGAGAGAAGGGTGCAGCGCAAAACTGAGTGAAAGAGTTATAAAACAAGTGAGAAAGATGAGAGAGAGTAAGAGAAAAAGGGAGAGACAGATGTGCGAAGAGTGATAGAGAAACATATGCTGTGACATAGAGGATTCCCGCATTGCCACTTGTAAGGAGACGATTAGCTGGTGGTGAGATAGGCCATTAAAACACAGTTCTGGATGAGAGGGCCTGCCTCTCAATCTCCCATATCCCCAGCCTAATGCTGCCCTGACAAATTTGGTTAGCATAAGAAACAGGGGCATTCTGGCTTTGAAGTAGCAGCCAGGATGGAATGCCAGTGTGGTTCCACCATGAGAGAGATGCTCGAAACTACAGACCGCAGCTAATGACGCTAAACCAGCCCCTCCGTCACTGAAATGTAACTCTGGATTACTGCTCTCTCTGACTCTCAAGATCTCTGCAACTCTATAACTCACGCTTGCTCTTTTTCTCAGACCCCCCCCCCCCTTCCCTTATGGAAGAGAATTAAAGAGAAACCAAGCAGAGAGTTCTTGTTTATCAATAATCCACTGAGATCAATATTTATGTCTCAGATTTGCAGAGGCTGACTGTGTCTGTGTGTGGTGGTAGCCAAGACGTGACTGGGGTTTTGGTGCTGCTGAGGCACTTCAATGGGAGTTACAGTGGAAATTTATGGCCTTGTGACATGGAGCTATGTGCTCAGTCGGCACTAGTCACTACTCTTAGATGGGACGGTTGGCTCACAGCAGGGAGCCAGCTCTGCAGACACTACCAGATGACATAAATACAAACAGATTTATTTGGGGCTGTCATTGATTCAGGGCTTAGTAACATTCAGAGCAGTCTGCTGTGGGTGCTTTAAAGCCCATTCTACTTACAGTGCGTTTTGTTTCATGTCTCAGTGATGGGCTTGGCTTGGTGCGCATGTGAACTTTTTAAACATGTTAGACAGTTATTAAGCTACTTAATAACTTATCAAATTAACACTTCTTTCACTGATGTATGTAATGTATCCCTTATGATTCATATTCTTCACACTATTATTTTTTTTAACTAAAAGTAAAGGCTTGTGTTGGATCAGTCTCTCCTTTAATGGCTTTACTGTTTCAGTGATACTCCTAATGATTTCCTGATCCTTAAGTTATTTCATTCACTTTTTAGAGTGAATAATATATAATATCTATAAATGCAGAGCCTTCAAATACAATCCAAAATTTATACCTTACTATAACTGACTACTCTAAGAAATAAGCATTCCAAAAAGGTTTTTCCTGTAGAAATGAACTGTACAGTTTTGACAATTAACGAGGTGCGTCAGGCTGAGTCAATCCACTGTCACCAATATTATGTATTATACTCCTCTGTGCTACTCTCAAGGGACCCTGGATTAATTTGTTGTTTGAAGATGGCTTATGATTCATCAGGTTTAGCAAGTGGACCTTGTCATAATGCTTTTAATTGTCTTTTTTTTTTTCCCTCTCTTCCCACTGTTGCTGGAGATTACATTAATTCACATGAAGGAGAACCTGTGAGATCTGCTGAAATCAGACTTGCTTCCTGTAGCCTGTAATATTGCTGATTCCACCCTGTTGACATGTTGCCCCGGGGTCTACATAGCCTCCTGTCTTATTGGCTTGTCCTCAGGGTCTCCCCTATTCATTAATTATTGTTCCAATTTTTAAAATAAATTCTTACTTGCAACATCTTGTTAAGATAATGCATAACAACAATATACAATAATGGGATTCAGACATTTTTTGCATTATCTGTGAAATACAATATAGTTCATCTTAGAATCCTCTGAATACAAGAGGCTTATAGGTGAAACCCTTAGAAAAAGGCATTTTTTTAGATCCTTATGGGTGGGTTCTAGATGCAACCGTTGGATTATGAAAGAGTTCTCAGTAGACCCCCTGGGTAGGTTCTTGTTAGCACCCCTCTATGGTACAAAGCTTCTGGGTGAAACCATTCCACCACAGAGGGGTGCTCTGTAGAGCCTCTCATATGAAGTTCTGGGTGGAAACTCTCACAGATGATTTTAGGTATGATCCTTTACATTGTGTTCTAGGAAGAACCCACTGAAAGGATTCCAGGAAGAACCTTTATATAATGTTCTAACAGGAACCAAAAAGGGTTCTCCCATGGGAACAAGTTGAAGAAACCCATATGGTTCTAGATAGCCACTTTATTTCTAATAGTGCTATTAGGCACACCTTGATGTGTCTTTCTAGGTCTGTTTAAGGCATTATCTGTTGATGACACATTGTGGGGGCCTACAAGTCTTTACCATGGTAACATTTCATAAACCACAGCTGCAGGGGGTTTTCATATCATATTTCAGTTTACCCTCCACTGGGGGAGAGTCAGGAGTGTTCCAGCTCTAACTGATGATCTAAATCTACAGAAACTCTGCTCTACCCAAGCTTGGCCAGCTAACTAAACGCCCTCCTCAACTACCAACGACCAGCCAGGTTTCTAATAAGCATGATAGATCTTTGAGATCAACTACCAATTTAAGTGTTATACTGTGCCAATGGTATATTGGATTTAGTGGTAAGTGGAAAGATGCCTCTGAGAAACCATCGATGATTCATATCAGAGAAGCAAAAATAAAAAGTTGGACATGAAATTCAGGCTTCCAGATCCTGTACTGGGATCATCCATGTCCTCCAACATGCCTGGAATCACATCTTATTTCCCATGACAGAAAAGTGGGCTACTATTCAAACAAAAAGGGGAGAGAAAATCCTTGGCGCACTCTCAGTTGACTTCTGATTTCTTTTAAATATCCTCCTTCGCCAGAAGCCAGCGGACGGTGTGACGAAAAGGGGAATGATGAATGGAGAATCATGGTGAGAAATGACAAGCCTGATGTCCCCTGATGAGTGTCTGAAGTCACCAACCATGACGGAAAGATGCATGCATGTGTATACGTTTATTCTATCTGTGTGCATGTGCAAATCATTGTTGGGTGAAAGTCTCGAGTCAACTTGAGATGTTGTTTGACGGAGGCGCAGACCTCAGGCACTTTATATTCCTATCATCCCATTAAACATATAAATATCCATGTAATCTGATGTCCAAATGTGGGACAACACAACACAACAAACTTCTGTTTTGCATCGACTCCACTGGCTTCTCTCGTTAGCTCTGGAGTGAAGTAAGCGACAGAGAAAGAGCAGAGAGCAGCAGGAAGACAAAAGAAAAGAGGAAGGCCTGAGTCTGGATTGACTTAAAACATCATCACAATCTGCCAGGAGTGGAGCGAGGGCCGTCTGTAGCTCATTGAAGTTTTCATTGACAAGAGCCGTCTCATGTTCCATCCAAGATTTATTTATCGGTTCTCTGATGCTGACACAACGTGTTTTTAATGTCAGAAATAAGGTTGCGTATGGATGAAAAAGCCCTCTTTCTTTCCTTCCCCTCCTGCTTTCTTCCTGCCCTGATGTCAATCCGTGAAGCAGACAAGTAGACAGGCAGAAATTTCTCTCAAACCAATAAGTTACCTCTTCAAAGAAGTATGGATACTTGATTGAGGGGCCAGGCCACACTGAAACAGACATCTCAGGGTTTTCATTAAGCTTCCCATCTCTTTACTGACATTTGCGACAACCACAGACCATGAAAAAAGGCTTATGCCCTTCCTTCTTTCACTTTCATTGTGGAACAATGAAAACGGACGATCTAAATAATCTCCATGAGCTAAGTGTATGGGCCCATTATATGACAGGGCAAAGCTGCATGTTCCTCTGGCTTGTCTTGAGTAATAGATGGGAGACATTACGGTTGTGAGTAAGAAGGCCATGTCGGCCAAAATCTGCACAGGAAAACAGTGGAAAACTGAGAGGAGAGCAACCTCCCCTGTTCAGTCTCATAGCCAGGACCACGCTACCAACAGCTGCATTATGGCTGAACATGAGAGAAAACACCAGGGAGGGTGAAAGGGAGGGAGAAAAGATAGACGGGTAAGTTCTGGGACTGGACAACATTAAATGCACAGCATACCAGGGATTAGCTTACGGAGGTGACACAGTGATATGAAAATGGACACTTTTTCCCCTCCAATAACACAGAGCTATTACCGACACTTATTATGCCGCAGCGTCACAGGGGGATTTGCGTCAGACCCATGCTCCTGAAGGCAGTTAGATCACAGGGATGTGAACTGCTGGCCATGACAGGAGCAGCCTTTTTCATGCAGTGCAAAAATGCGTAAAAACTGTTGTTGACATGGTCTTCTAAGAGACTGCATTGTTTCCAAGCAATGGGAAATATCAGTGTGAAAAAAAGTATAAATAAGTCCCCCTGACGTAACCTTGAATAGTCCATTTTCCACTCTTTCCTTTATTTTTCTTCAATCCACCCCATCCCCCATTGTATGTGTAGGGGGAACTTGTAAAAACAAAATACTTGTTTTAATAATAATAGTGTTATGAGTGAGAGCATAAGTTCTAGGCTATTATTATCAACATGCTTCTAGTCGCTATGCAGTGAGAGCATGGGCTCTCTGTATCCAAACATTCTTGCTGTCATTTGCCTTAAATGGGATCGTATGCTGTGAGTTCAGGAGTACATATAGAATCTGCTAACGATGGAGGTGGCCATGCATCTGTGCATATTCACATCTCTTTACTTGTGCGTGTGTGTGTGTGTCTATGAGTGTCTAACCTGACACTCAATTAGGTGCAAAAGCTGGGTTTAATAAAGCGAACCAATGGCCAGTTGTGTTTCTGGGCACTGAGGTCCACCCCACACTCTCAATCTCTTTATTTCCTTCTTTCTGTCACTTTTCCCTTCAACCTTTATTTTCCTTCTCTCTTTCATTTTTCATTCTGCTCATTATATCGTTCACTCTCTCTCTTCCTCTTCCTCTGTTCTTTTCCCCCAATATCTGTCATGCTAAAGTTATGTCACAGCTCGTATATCACCCAGCAATCATCTAGAGCATGTCTGGTGACCACCACCAACCAACTTCTACCAGAGCCCCCCTCCCCTTGTCCTCGTCCAGACCACCACAGAGCTCTGTGGCCAGAAAACCAGCTGTGGTAGCTGTATTAAAGCTGAATCTATCACTGGTGAAAATGCCAATATTATGCTGATTTGAATGACCTTGATCTTTTGTCTATCAAAATACAGCATTTTGCAAGACATTGAAACAGGGAAGCAAGTGCAAGAATAAAAATGTGCTCAAGCCTTTCTGCTATGCAGGGTAAGAGTTTAGACTGTAGAAAGTTAATAGCACTGGCCTAAGTTTCTGCCCCACTCCCTTTTGCCAACTTGGTTGGAGATGCTGCACTAGTCCCAGAATGGTTCATTTAGGGAGGACAATGTTCAAGAAGCCATGTGAAACCAGTCAACAGCTGAGCCTGGCTCAAATGGAGGGAAAAATTATTGATCCACTGATGAATACTGTAGCTGTCACTCTGATAGGGCAAAGAAACCAAAACCAATTTTGTTGTCCTTGTGGTGGATATTGGTGACCTAAAATCAATAAATCAAACATTGCTCAGCTACCACTCACTTTCAGGCAAATAACACAAGCAGGAAAAAACAGGCTATGAAGCATTTCTACCACTGGCTGTGTTTGAAAGGAATGGACAGACACAACCATCCATCTTTTATAATGAGCTGTCTAAAGTTACTGTAAGTCTGCAGCATCCCGGACTCTCTGTGTGTTGTCTGGGTTGCTGCCATGTCATGGACGCAAGGACGCAACAAAGACTTGTAATTTCTGTTTGATAAACCAGACAAAGAGTGGACACACATGCAAACAGGCAAATGGCACGTGCATGCATACACATAAACACGAGTACAGTCTAAAGGGCTGTCCAATCCAATAACTATAACAATAACTTAAAAAAAATAAATAAATAAAAATGAATTGTTCTAACTCAAGTGGCTGGTGACTCCACATCACAACTTTATTGTATTCTATTTATCGTTATTGTTATAGTTATCGTTCTTGGTGTGGATGGCCCTTACAATCTCGCAATTACAATAATAAAAGTAATAACAAGGACAATATTTTCAATACATGGTCAAGAGTTCACTGGGTCATATTCCCCCCAGCCAGAGTTGTACCATCTGCAGGTTTAAGAGCTCTCTGTGACTCATCACTATGTACTGAGCTATAAATACATCCGATGGAATTGAAAGACTTGAGTCCACTGGGGACATGAGTGCATTAATCAAAATCCAATAAAGCTATCATCAACAGGAAAAAGATGAAGAATACAATAAGCAAGCATAGAGACTCTGTGCTCATGGCAATGTACAGACTAGAGATTGAAGGATTTCATCAAAAGTAAGTTACCAGGGTCCAGAACAACTTTTTAAACTTGACTAAATTGACTTAAACACTGAATGAGATTAGACAATTGGACATAATGTAACTATATTAATATGAAACAAAGAGTAAGAGCTATGACTGTAGAACTGCCATTCCTTTAATGACACTGATGTCAATAATATGTAAGGCATCAATGTTAAACAACTACGTTCATTTTTAAACGTCCTTACCAAAGACACACATATGCATAGTTTGGCATGTTTTGGAGATATAGCATGTTTTCTGCAAGATTCTGGGATAATGTGTCAAAGAAAACCAAGAAAGGTAATGCAAAGGCATACTGACTTCTCTTTGCTGCAAATATTTGTACTAGACAATGCACTGAAGAGAGAGCAATGAGAAAATAAGTTTGTGCACTGAGATTACACTTTCCCTGTCCCAAAATTAGACACACACTGCACAACATTCTGTGTGCTCACACACAAATGCATGCAGACTCAAGCAGAGTGTGGGAGGTCACTGTGGTCAGTGTGTCGCTGAATCTGAGGTTAGCAGTGGCTAGAAGCAGTGGTGGGCAGGAATTACTGGCTCCTCTCTACTACTATTACCGCTCCTGCTACTACTATGGCTGCTACTGCAAACCACGAAAGCATCCTAGAAGTATAAACAAAGAGAACGTGTGAGACGGGCTGGCCGCTGACAATCACAGGGGAATAGAAGAAAAAGGAAAAAAAATACAGGGTGAGAGGAAGAAAAATGAAATGGCGTGAGACAATGAATTCAGCAACAAAATGAGATAAGAATGACAGATAGAAAAGAGAGAAGAGAGGGGCAGGAAATACTTCTGGCAGAATTAGAAGTGCATAGTAAAAAATGGAAAGGCAACGGTAAAAGCAACTTAAAAATACAAAGTGAGATTAAGAAAAAAAGACAGCAGGAGAGAGACAGATTGTGTTGTGTTAAGGCAAAATGGGAGTAATAAAGGAGGGAATGCAGTAGGGTAGAGCTGCTGTTGCCCTTACTGGGCAGCTGACAAGGCTGAGGGTTATGGGGTACATATTGTGAGAGTGAATGCATTTAAAGTGTGCACAAACACACACACATACACACACACACACACACACACTTCCCTATGGACCACCTCTCTGTTTTCACCAGACACATAAAGCATGACATACTGTTTGCTGCAGAGCTCACCAATAAAATATAACACTAGTGTGAGCTTTGCTGGAATGCAAAAGGAGAACACTGGAATAAAGTGTCACCACAGAAAACTCTGCTCAGCTCAGTGAGCCAAGTTCACTACAGGAGCACTGGGAATCAACACTGTCCCACAGACAGTTGTGTGACAAACCAAGTCGTCATGCAACAAAAAGTGATTGACAATGTCTGATTCTCAAGGAACATACGATTTTCCGCTTTGTTTTCTGATTTCACTCAGTCGTCTCTGCGCAGACCAAACATGGGCTACACTGCATATGCTGCTTACTGGGTTGCTGCTGTAGCTGCCAGTGAGCAGCACAATAACTCGAAGTCTTACAAGTCCTAGAGGCTGTGTTCCAGTCAGCTGCAATGATTTTAAGTCCCTGACTGTTGCTTTAATCTGAGTCCACCAATTATTTTGAAGAACATTTTACAGTCTGTCAGTGCCTTAAGATTAAAACTGAAACTTTGCTGAGTTTTGCTCCTTGCTGAATTGAGGAATTTCCTTTGGACAGCCAATGAAATCTCATACCCTGATGGCTCCCCCGCGAAGGACACTGACCATCTGTGTTATCAGCTAGACCTCGATATGAAACACCTTCCACTATTGAAAAACCCTGTAACATCAAAAGGATATAAGGGAGGAGAAATTCCTAGAGGAATGAAAAAAAAACACATGTTCAAAGTGAACAGTTTTTGTTTGCCATGTTCAGTGGCTTCAGCGCGTGTGTGTGGGTGAGTGAGGTGAGTGAGTGAGTGAGTGAGGAGAGAGAGAGAGAGAGGGAGAGGAGAGAGAGAGAGAGAGAGAGAGAGAGAGGGAGGGAGGGAGGGAGGGAGGGAGGGAGGAAGGGAGTTAGAGTGCTTCATCCTCGCAATGGCCTGATGGCTGCTGGCTTGTGACACAAGACTGAACAAATGAACACAAGACTTACAGGATCTCAGTTTAGTGAGTGTGATAACAGTCCCCCACTTTTACCGCAAACAGTTGCTGCCATTCAGCCAGCAAGTCACGCTAGCAGAAAAAAGCAGCCACTGCAATGATTGCAAACACTTTTACTGCACAGAGGGCCAAATGGCACCATGTCAGCAGTTTAACAGTACTGTACCCATATTTGTCATTAGAAAGGTTTAAAGAACACGAAATAAGAAGCACTGCCTCTAGTGAGCATGAGTAAAAACACCTATTGTGTAGCCTTAGATAAAGGCAGAATGAGTAGGATTTGTCTGAGCTGACATTTTAGGTTGGCCCTAACCATCCCAAGCACAGCAAAATAATGAGAAAATAAGAAAATTAAGGCAGAGGACATAATTTCTGCAGATACAGACACTACTACACACTTCTAGTGGGTCATGAGTGATAATTGAAAGGTATTATGTTTTAAGCTGCAACAATTAATCCATTAGTTGATTATTAATTACCAACCATTTTGATAATCGATTAATTGTTTTGAGTCATTTTTTAATTAAAAAAAATCTAATTCTCTAATATCAGCTTCTCAAATGTGAATATATTCTTGTTTCTTGAGCCCTCTATGACAGTTAATTGAATATCTTTGTGTTTTGGACAAAACAAGACATTTGAGAACATCAACTTGGGCTTCAACAGTGGTGAACATTTTTCAATGTTGAATGTAATGTAGAAAATAATGGACAGATTAATCAATGATGAAAATAATTGTTACTTGGAGCCCCAATTACGTTTATATGAGTCTGTACATTATTTTTAGGAAAATGCTTATTATGCCTTTGAGAAAACAAGACATAGTAAAGTAGAGAAGAGGAGCGAGAGGGAAGGCAAGTCACCTGCACAGAAGAGTCACAAGGTCCCATCATTATGTTACAATGTGGACACAACCACAGTGACCGCAAAAACCAAAACAGCAAGGTTGAACTGGGTGTGCAGGAGGACACCCTACAGCAAACATAGTGGACAACAGTTTACTCTGCTAACTTCACTCCTCTTTTCTTGCATCCCCTCATTTTCCATTTCTCCTCCACTTAAGCTGTCATGCTAAAGATTGAGAGGGATTGGGATAGCTTACATCTTCCTTAAGGCTCCTGAGTGTCACCACAATTTCAAAAGCAGATACAGTATGAGACATCTTTGGTTATATCATAGGAATTATTGCTGAGTTTTTTCCCCACAAAACATATACTTACACAACACATCACCTATTCCCCTTCACTCTCTTGCCTTCTAAGCCCAAACTCTTTTCCCTACTGTTCTTTTTCTAACCTGCCAGCACACAGACCAGATGTGCAAATGTTTCTCCATGTTGCTATTCAAGCCCTGTTCCAAGAGAAAGGCAGAGTGAGTGGAGAGGAATATTTGACTTCACTCCACGGGAGACCAGTTTCATAAATTTTGGCGGCTACACAACGGTGAAAAAGGTAGCTTGGCTGGCTTGGCCGAGGGAGAATGTTGACGGCATACCAAACAACATGATCCTAATGAGTTGGAAAATCCCTGGCCCTCCAGAGGACTGTCCAGATGCTACCGTCATGAGAAACGCTACTGTTTTATTGAATTCAGGCTCCCCTCCCTTTCTTTAACAAGGGGCAAAATTTATTATTTGACCATTAAGGCATCCTAGGCGACATGAAGCGTAAAACCGTTTCAGAGTTAATTTGCCCTTGGCTGCAGGTCCAATACCCCACACTGGGCACAAGACAAGTTGATCTTTATGCCAGAGTGTCTTGTGTGAATGTGTACGTTCAAAGTTTTGGATATGTGCTTGCTCCCCTGGTATAGGGTCTGCAGCCTATTTGCCCATAGCTAACTAGCTACTATCAGGTTGACTTGTTTTGGGCAAACGATAGTCTGGCACATGATGTGCTGAGCCCTGAGAAATAACTGTAAAACTCTTCATAAAAGAGTCAAATCACTTTAAGCTTTAGCCAGTTCCATATATCTCTCTTGACAATTTGCTGGTACTCAGAACCAAATTTTATTTTATGGAGAACTAAACAAACAAAGCACTTTATGAGAAAAAGGAGATTTCAATAAATCAACTACAATGATGACTGCATTAACATCTAATACAATAGTCTAAAAGAGACCAGATGAGCAAAGTGATGTAGCTTGTTCTTTGTTCTACAACCATTCATGGTTGAAATACAAAATAGGCTGCTAAAGGACACATTAATCTTCTGTGTGGGTATTTTTTCATTGAGCCAAGTGTCTGAGTTGCCATTGCTGAATTATAATTGTGGCCCTACTTAAATAACTGCATTATGAAAACAACTGAAAAAACTCAAGCAGCCTGTTTCCATGCTAAACAACTGCAAACACATGCACTGGAAAAAAACAGCCTGTGCTCCTCTCTCTCTCTCTATATATATACATATATATTTATATATATATATATTTTATATATATATATATATATATATATATATAGGATGGGCATGCAATGGACAATTAAGCAGAATGATGTCAGTGGAAAGGTCGGGGGTCATTTTACTCTCACAATTTACATACAAGTAAATCTGAATGCTGCAAAGATACACAGAAAGTGAATGAGCCCTACGTCCTCCTCTGTCTCACTTAGGGCAGCAGCTAATGAATATTTCCATGGTAAATTATTTATTGTTTACAAAAAAAGTCACAATTTCCAAGAGCACTTCAGTGACATCTTCAAAATGCTCCTTTTATCCAACCAACATGAATCTGGATTAGAAAAGCAGCAAATCCTTACATTTAAGAAGCTTGAACCAACAAAAGTTTGACATTTGTGCTTGAAAATTACTGAAACAATTAATCAACTATAAAATAGTTACTAGTTAAATTATTTTCAATCAACAAATCGATTAATCAACTAATTGTTGCTAATCTCTAGTCTCACTATTGTGTGAGTTTGTTTTAAGACAACCCTTACAGCTGCTCAGAGATCAGCACAAAAAGACTTAAATTATTATCTTGGTCAGGTATCAGAAATTTGTGAAACTGGATGATTGTGTACAAAGGATTTGCTGTGAAAGGCTCAGTTAATATTGCTATTGTACAGCTTGCTGTTTACCTGGAGCTTTGTACACCTCACTGAGCAGGCTCTCGCTGAGTGTCATTGGGGCTCCACTGGCTACGCTGTGGGTCCAGCTCTGACAGATCACTTGGAGCAAAAGTGTCTGAGCCCTTGTGGCCTGTACGGTGAAGTGGGGAAGTTCAAAAATACACTCTGTGGTGGGGACCGAAGACCTTTTGCTCCTGCAAGAGAGGGACACAAGACAGACAGGGTTAGATAAAGGATAATACATGGAGAGAAAAACATACAAACAGAGAGTTAGGGTATAGTGACAGTAATAAATGAAAGAATGGAGAGTCGCACATAAGCGCCAACATACACTTAATGAAAGAGACACCGGTGGAAACAAATGGTTCACGACTTCCACGAATCCATCAATATCACGTCGCAATATAAAACAGCTCATTGATAGCACGAGTGGCCAAATAGGTAGAACGACATTCCAACAGCAAATTGAAGAAGTACCAAGTGCAAGCCAAGCTTTCCTTAGTTACTTGGCAGGTAGGTGTAGTTTGCCTCTTTGCCGCCAACCCTTCTCTCCCCTCCGTCAAAACTGTGATGATGATTTATGTGAAGAGATGTACAGCCCAGAAACCTGACCCCGAAAAGAATCTTTACGCATTTAACATTTCATCTGTCTCCAAGAGTGTGGAGGGAGAGAGGGTTTGTGTGAGTATGAATGTGTGTGTATGACAAGCTGATGAGTTGAGCGTTCAGGGGGATGAGGTAACAGCACAGTCGGATGGAGTCCTCCAGGCCCCTGTCCATCAAAACCTCAGTGGACCATGCTCTCATTTATCATCTGACACACACAGACTCACACACATACACACACTTTTTTCATCTGTTCTTCAATTCCTCCTTTGTAGCATTTGCCTTGCTGTCTCCCCGATTCACTCCATAATCACTCAGTCAAATCCTAACACATTCAAACGCACATCTCCGATACCACACGCACAAACTTCTCGACACACACTCTACACTTCAAATCCCTGAATCAGGTCTCTGAGCTCTTTTTCTATCCAGGCTGTGAAGTCATGGCTCCTCTGTTCTTAAGATCCCATCCATGACATCAGCAACAGCAGGAGGAGGGATTCCCCAACACACTGTACACACACACACCAACCAAGGTATGGCATTATACACACTGCTGAGAGTGATGGAGCACTTGTCATTATCGTGACTACTGATCTCTTTCTCCCTTCTGTCCTCCCTCCCTCCCTATTAGTCCCCAGGAACCTTTGTTCACTGGAAAAACACCAAGGGAGCCTGAACTAAACACTTCAAAACAAGCCTGTTTGGTTCCACTCCTGTTTTCCTCTCTTCTGTTCTGGGAGGTTCATCAGTGAGGTTTTTGAGGACTGGCAGTGCCCCCTGCCTAGATACACATCTACTTTTTTTTTTTTTTTTGGGGGGGGGGGATGGGGGGGGTACGGGCACATATGCTCCCTTGACTACCTATTGCAATGGAAGCAAAAAGCCGCTGCCCTCTGAACGGCACTTTCGGTGAAAATAGAACCGTGACTAATTCCAGGGATGGCTGCGGCGTGTCAGGAACGAGCATCACAGTTCATTTAATCACACATCCATTTTGGTCTGGTCCCAGTTCAGAGTGTGGGATATGTCACGGGGTCTCTCCCTCCACTCAGCAGCTCTGCAATCGTTTAACTCCTTTGCTTCCCTCCCTCTCCTGCTCTCTGTGTCTCTTTATCTTTCCCTTTATTCTGCTCCTGGGTGGTTCGGCAGGGTGACATGAGCTGTTAGCTGCACACAGGCAGGCCCAGAGTTCTTAAACGCCTGCTGTCTCAGGAGGGACTACCATGAGAGCAAAAGCTAGAGAGAGTTTGATAAAGAGAGATGTAAGAGCACAGGAAAAACAAAGGCCATAAGAGAGAGAAACTCCAAACCTGACAAGGTCAATGAGTTTACCTTGACAGCACACATATACATTTTAAATTCCCTGGCAACATATGGTCCATTTGGCACCATGGTGAACCATGCAATGTAATGCTCCTCTGCTATTAGAAATCACTACTGTTGCATGCCATACACCAAGACATCAATCAAACTGATTTTCATGTGTGTTTTTGTGCATTCAAATGCTTTCATGCCTGTGTGTGAGTACACGTAGCTAGATATTGCTGCTGAACAAAAGAAAGTGAAGGGGACCCAGCAACAACAATGTCCCCACATGCAGAGCAAATGTGCCTGCAAAGCCACTTCAATGGGAGGACTGGCAAGGGATGAAAGTTCGTTGGCTTATTCGAGTGTTTATAGCGTTTCAGGGGAGCTGTCATGTGCATGTGGTCGTCTAAAACTTTAATTATGCACCTGTTTTTATTATATTATGCCCGATTCTCTGCGAACAGCAACTGGAGCTAAATGAGAAGCAGAAACTCTCATTAGGGTGTTTTGGGAATGCTGGATGTGAGGACAGCCAGGCACTCATCGGATTTCATTAAGTAGCTGGCACAGTCAGTGTTTCTTGCTGCAACATGGTAAACAGCTTTCTGGCAGGCAGCTCTTTCAGTGTTACCACAGGCCTTGAAGGAAACAAAAGTGTCCAAGAAGTAAAAATAGCAGTACCAATACCTGCATCATCAACAGCAGTAACAAATGACTACACTAAAACATATCTTAAAATGTGAAACACATCTACTCACAAAATACAAGTTACTGCTACAGTGCAGAATCCATATTAGAAATGGAGTCTGTAGCCTGGGGAGCAAAACTCATTAAAGCATACTTCTACTCTTATAATGTGGAGACCCACCAGAAGTGGGCCCACAACCCATTTTGGATCCTGACTCATAATTTCAGAAATCAGGTCCTTGGCTTGAACTTCAGTGCCTCATTGAATAGGCTTTCTCTGACCTCACGGTAGTCCTTTAAGTCAATAACTTTTTTATTAAAACACTAAGGCCACCAGGAATATGTTAAAAGGAAATCAAAATTAGTCAGGAGCTATGAAAAATTAGGTGTTTCAATTTCAGCCAATGAAATATGCTTTCCTCTAGTGTATTTCAACAACATTAGGCCTCATTTCCCGACCTGTCCCCCGTTGGTTCCGTGACTGAGTGACGAAGAACTACACAGGGGCTAGGACAGGCAAGTTGGCGGACTTGTTGACTGCTTGGCCACGTAACTGGCTGGCTGGCACAAAGTCTTTCTGTCCAGTGTTCCTGTCAAAATCAGCTAAAACAGGGCCTGGTGTTGTGCAGGGGGCGTGAGTCAGAGTCATGAGTGCCATACCAGCTGTGGTGCTCTTTGCCTTGACTGTTTCCTCTGTGTACATGCTCAAATTCAGACATAAAGCAGGGACAGCAAATTATTTTTAGTCATTAAAATGAATGAGTGAAATCTAACAGTAAGTGGACTTTACAGACGACCCTCAAAATATTTATTGTTAGCTCCAAACATGGCTCATAGCCATCTAGTGACATTATGCTATTACTAGCATAAGGTATCACTACCAAAGCTTCAGCTTCCATTTAAACAGCCTCTGGGTAACCCCGTGTCTGTAGCAAACCCCTTTCACATCATAATAGCTGAGATCCATTCAGACCATTGGTTCTCAGGCTAATCAGTTCCATGGTCTGGTCTGACTGTGGTCACGACTATATTTAGACAAATACAGCTGGGGCTCTTGCTAATAGACTGTGATTGCTGCTTTACAGAGGCCACACACAAACACATAAATGCACATTGACACACAACCACAAAAATGCACATACCTGTACAGACAAATTAATTGATGTTTGCCAATATGCACATATACTTAGATGCCAACACATATGCTGTCTCACAAGCACATTTGTATACACACCTGTACACACATACGTTCAAACCAGTAACAGCAGGTTGATCAGCCAGAGCACGATCAGCAGCAGTAATGAGGCCGCAGCTGACAGGGGGCCTGCTGCTCTAACAACCTGTTGCTAGCTGCCAATACTAAGGGCTGACAAGGTTGTTCTTATGTGTGTGTGTAAACTGGATGCATGTTCTGCAAACTGAGCAAAAAGGAAGAAGAGAGAAAAAGAGAATACAAAAAAATATAATCAAACCATGTAGAAAACAAACAGGAATGAGGGAAAAACAGCTAGCACAGGCAAGAGAGGGATAGAGACCGCAAGCTTGCAGGTCATATGTTATTCTCCAGGTAAAATAATACCTAACATGGGGAGTCTCATTAAAAAAGCCATTTGGAAAAGCTCCAGTACAAACTCAGGAATAGCAGAACTGGCAGGTTGTTGCTTTGTACTTTTACAGACAAAAATAAATGTGGCCTAATTAAAAACGGCTGTTGGGATATGTGTCTGTGTGCATATACAATTAGGTGAGTGGGTGTTGTGTATATGTAGATGTCCAGTGATGTGTTGAAACCTGGATATGTTGGCATTAGTGTAGATGTTCTGACAGAGGACACTACTGAGAAAGGAAGCGTAAAGCAAACTAATATGCCTGAACTGCACAGCCAAATGTGGTCAGCAAATTCTTTTTTAAAGATCAGCATCTTGCCGTGATTGAAGGAATATCGCCAAGAGCAGCTGGTCCTAATGGTTTACACAGTGTCCCAGAATACAAGCTTGGAACCTGTGCACACTTTCCAGAATTTTTGTTACTTACTCATATCCTGTACAGTACCACAAATCAGCTCCCTCACTCTTTCCAAAATACAGTGACACAGACAGCTGTGGGGGCTGGGAGGTCGGCAGGAGATGTGGAGCAAGGTGTCTGCTCTTAATGGACCACAAAGACAAAAACACATTCCCTGACACAGGTGGATATAGTCTGTAATGGGAGCTAAATGGGAAATTTTACATGAACTGGAACATGATACTCCAAAGTTAAAAGTTGGTGGATGTACTTGAGAAGATAACATATACTAGATTCAAGGCAGTAAAACAAACAAAAAGTCAACACTATAGTCAATCACTTTTGACTGGCCTCACAATGTGCTACTTTCTCTTGACTTAAACTTATCTGAGAGCAACACCAATGTAATCCATTATGGGCTGACATATTTGTCTGATAGATACAACAGATAGCCACTGTCTTGGGACAAGTGATATGTTATCTAAAGTTTCTACAAATCAATCACTGTCACACCCTACCTTAATTAACCAACACAAACATTCCCCAACTCAAACAGTGAGCAAAATCCTCTGCTGGTATTGTTTTCCCATTTTCAGAGGTTCTTTGGAGGGAATCAGACTGAAAATAGAGGGAAGGGAAGACTGACAGCTTGCGCCTTTTTTTCTTTGTCGTGCAGATTGATTTGAAGTATTGCAGAATTCCCAATCTCTCCAAGCCAAGGTCACTGACCCCTCTTGAAAATAAGCAGAGTGAGTTATGGGCTGCTCTCAAGTCCCCTCTTTTATCTACAAAAGACTCACTACAGTGTCTCGCAAAGCCTCCAAATAATGAACATTATAAATCACGCAAGCACTTCACACTGAACAATAACACCTCAGTGGCAAACTTGGTGGATGGAAAGACGTGTCATTTTACCACCTGGATGTCAATTAGGTTGAATGGCTGGCATTACAAAAAAAAAAAAGAAAGAAAGAAAAAAAGAACGTTCTTTCAAATGATTTCTTTCATTGGCTGAACATGGTCTATGTCATTGGCTTGATGGGAAATGTAACTGCAGCTGCAGTTGACCCTCTAAAATAGAAAATTTAGCAAATGCTATGTGGCTGAGCTGTGAAAGCGCCACTTAAGCAGGTAAAGAAGAAAAGTGATCTACAGAAAGGATTTTCCAAATTTGGTTTAAGTTATATTAAAGCGATATTCCACTCTTAGATAATCATCCACTCAGTATGTACTCACCCCTATGCCGATGTGAGGATGGGTGAAGATCTTCAGTTCACTAAACAATCCTGGAGTTTCAGCAGAAAACAGAGTTGCAGCCAAATCCAGTACAATTGCAGTGAATGGTGACCCAGTTTAAAACGTTAAAAAAAGAACACAAAACAAACACAAAATGTCTCCACCCTGCTCGTGTGGTGTAATCCAAGTGTCTGCAAACTGCGACATTAAAATTTAACTGCAAAAGGCACCATTTACGCCATGTTTTTAGCCGAAATGTCAACTGTAGCATGTAGCCGGTAGGATGTAAACATGGCGTCGATCTCGCAATATTTCCACACGTGCGTCCATTAAGAGATATACGAAGTCTCGCGAGATCGATGCCATGTTTACATCCTACCTGCTACATGCTACAGTTGACATTTCGGTTAAAAACATAGCGTAAATGGCGTCTTTTGCAGTTAAATTTTAATGCCACAGCTTGCGGACACTTGGATTACACCACACGAGCAGGATGGAGACATTTTGTGTTTGTTTTGTGTTCTTTTTTTAACATTTTATCCGTGGTCTCCATTCACTGCCATTGTACTAGATTTGGATGCAACCCTGTTTTCTGCTGAACCTCCAGGATTGTTTAGTGAACTGAAGATCTTCACTCATCCTCACATCGGCATAGAGGTGAGTACATACTGAGTGGGTTATCATGTAAAGTGGAATATCCTTTTAATGCCATCTTACAGCACATAGTGAGATTACACATTTATGAGCAACAATATTTTGAAAATTCTATACAGATTTAAAAATGTGCATTTTTTGTTCTATAAAAACATAATAGTAACTGGCAGCCATCTTTTATCCAGGCAGTATATTCCAATTAGACTCACTTTGCACTATTAGACTCATATTACTTGGTATTGCATTTTATTATTGTTACTTCACTAGCTATGTTTCCATCCAAATGTATTGTAAATTTTAACCGAATTTCTTGTAAATCGGCAAAAGAAGATGAAAATAAATGCTTGTTTCCATCTACTATCGTTAGGTGGTGTCAATTCTCCATTATACCATTGCAGAAGAAGAGCACGTAATTAAGTGCCAGTTGAACATGAAACAGAGAAAAACAATGTAGAAGCCACAACAGAAATAAGATAGTTTGTTTCATGTATTAATGTGAAGAGGATTACATTAAATGTGTGTGGAGTGATCATGGATATATTACAGTGCAATGATGGGAGTGATGAGGGAGTATTGATGGAAACACACACACTGTATTCTACTCACTGTGTCTTTATGCAAATCTAGTTTTGTGTTGATTTTTCACTGTGATTCCTCTGGTGCAATTAAGTGATTCCAATTCTATTTTATCTCTCAACCTTGATCTGTAATGTCATCCATTCTCTATCCTAAACAAACTCTAAAGTCGCTGTGCTGGATGTGGGTATGAGTTAGGGGGAGGCAGGGATTGTATTTGTGGCCACAGCTCAGAGTTTTGTGGTTCCCCAGGGTCAAAGGTGTTCCATGTGTGCATTTCTCAATCATCGGCCCTGAACAGCCCAAACTCTTCATAGAAAGAAACACTCCACTCACTCCCTCTCTCTCACACATACACACGGCCCTCCCCTTCCTCCCATCTGGAGCACCCCTGACCCAAAACACACACACTACGTCCACCACCTCACACACACACGCACACACGAACACATACACACACAAACTGAGATCCTTCTCAGGAGAGGGCTTCATTACACAGGGATTACTAAAAGAAATGTTTTAATCAAGTTGTGCAGACAGCTGCAGACCGCAAGGCGAGAAAATGGCAATGACGTGGTTCATCAGGCGTTAAAGGAAAACACATCAAGAGGCCTATGTATGTGTGTGTATAATGGTGAGTCTGTGTGTGCATGTAGCTTCCTGCCTCTGTCCAACATGTCCAGCTGTGGAGGACATGCGGTTCCTTATAAGGATACACAGAGAAAGAAGACTTCTGTCAAGAGACTATGGACCTACTATCACATTTATAATTTCAGAGTTTGCTGTGGGCTTTTTGTACATCCCGTTGTCATAACAACAACAACAGCAGCAGTCAACGGAAGCACCGGCTGCTCTTTATTTTGATCCAGACTAGTTGTCCTCAGTATAATTCTCTCAAGGCCTTTGACCTTTACGCAGATGGTCATTGAAAATAAGGTTACGGACTCCAGTGAGTCCCCCCCCAAGCTGCCTGGTTAAATAAAACTTTGATGAATTTCCTACCATGGTGACATCAAAGTTTTCTGTAACTAATTATTAACTGTAGATTTTTCCTTAAGCAGTGAAAATTGGTTGGGCTTGTTTCTGGGAAGCAATGGAGCAGCGCTGAGGCCTGGTGGGGAGGAGAGGACAGTGGAATGCACACCACAGTAGATGATAATCCACTCAGAGCTGATAATCCATCTACCCTTCCCTATTTCCCACTGTTTTCCCTCCCTCAAGCTTCAGTTCCTCAGATGACTAATTCAGGCATTAATAGAGTCTTTCAGTCAACTGAAAACATCTACAGCTGCTCCTGAATTCACCATCTTGGCTCTGGCCTATACATCCAAATACATCTCATGGTATAGTTAAAATTCAATAGATATTCTTGGATTGCAAGAATATTGCTTCTTGAAAACATTACAGCCTATAAGTGGACTTTAGGGCTGAGTTAAACCCATGTTGGTTTAAGCTACCAAATGACACTTGTAATCATAAGGGCAAGCAAACAGCTTTGACAGCAGAGCGACTATGGTTTCTATAGTGCTGCTTGGCTGAACACTGAGAGAAAGGCGTGGAAGCTTCCATCAAAATTGAGACGTCAATCAGTGAGAGCACAGGCCTCGCATTCGCTGATGCCATTTCCTTAATGCGAGGCTCCTCAATACGTCCATTGATCTCTGTCAGCCATAAAACCAAATAAAACTGTCTGACACCAGATGTAGAGGAGAAAAAAAATCTTTACCGCAAAGTTGGCCAAAATACTTTATAGACTGTGCCACACACGAAATATGATGTTTTACCTTGCAGCTCACAATCCTTTGCACTCCTGTGCTTCGGAGTGAAAAGTGGAACAATATTACATCATATGCCATTCCAGGCTTTTAATACACACCTGTTAATACATAAAGCCTACTTGTTGCAGTGTGTGCCTACATCCCTTCAGCTTCATCATGTGAAAACTTTTTCTCTCTCAAAACATTCCCATGTTTCCTCAAGAACAGAGAAGGGCCAGTTCATGCGTTGCCTTGTTCAACTAAATGAATTCCCCGCTGCTCTTACGGCCTCCGAACCACAACTCAAAGCGGAGCATGACCACAGCAACCACACGTTGATTTAAGGTCATTCAATAATCCTTCACAGGAAGAGCTCTCAGTAAGTTTAACCGTGCCTACACAGACCTCTCAGTTAAGACCTTGATGAGTAATACAAGTGATTACTTCATTACAAAATCAACACTAATCTAAGTTCACTTTAGGGGCACAATGGTTGACGCAGAAGCTGCGTGTGTGACATCATTCACAAGATCTCTGTCATAAGTCATATAAATGTATACTCAGAGCACAGAAATGGACTTTTCCATCCAACAGCCACTCCCAAATCAGTTTTCATCAGCCAAAATGATTATTCCAATTCCACTTGTTAATGACATTGCCTGCCAAAATGGCTAGTAGACAAATGTAACAGCCACAGTCAATGTTCTCACCAGTGAATGCTGTTCATGTACATTTGCTAAATTTGACTTGGATCTCTGCGGCTCACCATTGAAGAACACAGAAAGCATTTGTCCTCCTGTTCTTGGCTGTGCCTGGAGACATAGACCAGGAGCAGCTTGCTATGACTAACTATGAACAGGAGTAATGAGGCATTACAATCACACCAGAAGCCTCATGCCTCAGATGCCTCAAGCAGCCTTCATAATTCACAACATGAGCTAATCTAGAGTCTAGACTACTGCTCCAGACATAGTAATGGACTTCTCAACTTCACATAAAAAAATCCTACAGGTAGTGCAAAAAAATGAACTAACCATTGACAACGTAATAGAGTTAGATCAATAATTAAATATCAAGGGAGAGCGAACATTCTTTTCCATTCAGAAACATTCGCAAGGCAAGTCAGCTTTGTGTGGCTATATAACATGCACCTGTAATGCCACATGCTTTAAGAAATTATCCCCTCAGAAATAGCTGAGCGAGGAATAGGGGCTGCTAAAAATGCCACATAAAAGCTGGCATGGGGCTGAATTACGACCTGCAATGTGACGAGCCACACTAGACTGCTGCCGGTTTGTTGGTTAGTTGGTGGGCCCCGGCCTTGGCCTGCCTCCATATGCTGCTGCCGTCAGGTGGCCCTGTATAAGGAATATTATATGGTGTGAGCGTCAAGTGTGTGTGTGCATGTGTCCATGTGTCTGAGTGAGAGAGTGAGGTTAGGTTTTGGGGAAATCGATGCAGGTGGCACTTCTAACATCCCCTCCCTACTGCCACCTCCCTCCTTCTCCTCCACCCCCTTTTTTTTCGCAGGCACCGATTTTATCTGGGATAACAGGTTTAACAGCCAGACCAATTGAGACTCTCTGTAGAGTCCCTGTGAAGTTGGCGGCCCCATACATTGCCTTTCATTAGGGATAAGTACAGCCTGATGCCTCTCAGCTGCACTTTAATTCACTGGGAGTGAAAGTTCATTTCAGAGGATTTGGGCTTTTTTTGCTGACCAAATGACTGCTCAGTGCTCAGTTAGTACATGACAGCATATACTAAGAGAGGAGACTCTGACTTCAGTATTTTCCAATAGTAATCTTGTTACTAATGTTTTTGTTTTCTTTAATTTTAACAGAGACACTTATGATATATACTATATTAATGCAATCATTTTGTGTACAGTTACACTGACCAACATTTCTTTATTATTTATTCATATTATTTATGTATAATGTCAAAAGATTAGAAAATAATGGATAAAATAGTTGTTTCTTTGCATGGCAGAAAGTTTAAGATAAAAATTTTCATAAATAGCTTCAGAAAAAAAATAACGTGAATTGGATATGAAAAGGGCATCGTCAAAAGGCTTCACCGTCCATAATATTAAAATATTCAGAGAATCCATGGAAATGCATGGAAGGCCTATAAACCAATACTGAATATCTGTGACCTCTGAGCCCTCAGGCAGCACTACATTAAAGTTATCGTAAAAACAATCTGTTGCTGCATCTACAAATGCAAGTTAAGACTCAACAACGTCCACAAATACTGCAGACTTTCCTGGGACCCAAGCTCATCTGAGATGGACTTACGCAAAATGGAAAAGTGTGCTGTGGTCTGACAAGTCCACATTTTAGATTTTTTATTTTTTGGAAATCATGGATTATGTGTCCTCTGACCTATAGAGGAAAAGAACCATCCAGATTATTACCAGCGACATGTTCAAAAGTCAGCATCCATGATGGCACTATTGGATGGACTGCTGCCAAAATTTGGTACAGATATCCATGGTGCCCTGACCACGTATCTTGCTAACTATATGATTATACCTTGACTCTTCATCCAGCACTCCTCTTAGTCTTGTTTTATCCCAAAGGGACTACAGATAGTGATGTGCACAAATTGGAAAATAGAATGAAGCAAAAGCCTTTGGACTGCATGCAGAGGAGAGAAAATCATGCGGCTCTAAATGCTACTGTTGACTAATGTCCTCAGATTATAGTATACTTACAATACAGCAGTTGCAGTACATTTCAAAATTGGTAAAAGCTCTTTTTAGCATGTAGTTCTTCAAGTGATCAGAGTAAGTGATACTGTCTTTAAAGAAACCTTATCTCAGTGGTGCCATCTGGAAGAATGTATCGCCACACCCCAACCTAAGATCTAGTGACAGTGATCAAGTGGGCCTAAGCTTACTGTTTAACAACAGCTAACACTCATTATATGTTAGCCTGGACTCAATGCCACAGGGTGTCAGTCTAAAGAATCAGCTTTATTATAGTTGGAACAACCAAATGACACGTTCTGTTGCTTGTGTAGTTTCCGGCCTCTAAAGTTTATTCCCACATCTTCACACAGACACAACATGGGCTGCATTACAACATTTGAGGTAATTTTAACTAAGGCCAGGAAGTTAAAACATTACAACTGAGCTGAGGTGCCCTTACAAGGGCATTTCAGGGGATGCTGGTAGGGAGGGTTGCATCCGGCACCCTTGGCTACTCCAACCTGGAAATATATTGCCCATTTTCAAGTGACTAAAAGAGGAGATTGTTGTCAAAGGATTGCCCACATATTGGATTGACTGCTCTCTCTCTCTCTTCATTTTCATCTTCTTTTCATTTCAAAAAATGCAATATGGGTAACCACAAGGTCATAGTCGGCAATTGCTTTGGAGCATTTACCCTTTCTTAAAATTTGATTTTGCATAAAAGGGGAGGAAAAGACATTTCATTCTAACTGGACACATCCAAGGTCTCACACACAATACCAAATGCCCAGTAAAAGCCAAGGCTGGCAGGGAGAAGATGTCGAGGCAGTGTACTTTCCCCAGTGAAAGCCCCATGCTGCCCACTGTGAGAAGCCAGAGCCTTTGTGGTGAGACTGAAGGAAACATGAGCTACAGTATGCTCTATGTGCCAATTCATCAGGAGAGGTGCTGGGTCTTCACAGACGTCCAGTGCCTCTCCAAATCCCCCATGATCACCTGGCAATCATACATGCTTGCTTAAGCATGAGCTGGCTGCACAATGACAAACATGTTTGTGTGTGTGCGTGTGGGAGTAACAGTGAGAGAAAGAGAGAGAGAGGGATGCAAAACGTGTGCCTATGACATCACCTTCTGTACTTCGCTTCTCCAAGCTACCCTTCTCTCCTGTCAGTCACCATTTACTTTTAATAGAGTCCAGAGGGAGACAAATCTAAAGCTACCTTTTATATTGGTAATGGAAAAGCTGATCCAAGAATCTGCATAACAAAACTACTGACTGGAGACAGCTCCTCTTCTCAGACCACTCTCTCACCGTCTCTCTGGCTCTCTCCCGCACCTTCACTAAGTTCTCATGCTTCCCACTTACTTTCATATTTCCTTAAAACTTCAAACGCTTGAACAGCTCTGCTCAGTGTCTGCTCGGAGAACAGAACATCTTGGAAAGGGCTGTTGTTGGAGTTACATCAGCGCTGAGGAGCAGTCCCAAAACAAACATCAACACAGTCAAATTAAATGCTACCACCTGGTGGAGTGCATCTTTTGGCCTCCCTCAGTGTGTCACTCATCTCTCACCTTTAGCAGAGGAACTGTCTGGCTGACTGTACGTCTGTCAGCCATTGCTCAAACACATTGAGAATAAAGTCAACCAAAGCTAAAATGTGATCTCAGCTTTTCAATTCACTGTCCATCCAGGGCCTTTACTATTTTTTTCATTCACTTCCAGTCCGCATACTAAGCAAAACTGCGGCAGCTAACCTCAGTAGAAGACAACAGTGTGACAGAAAACAAATACATTTAACACTATTCACTTATTACCACTTGCACTTGTCACTCAGCCACCTATTTTCTCTCTTTTATTTATTATAGTCACTTGCTGTCTTTCTCTGTCAAACCTGTTCATCATCATTCTTCCAGGAGCAAACTGTCAGGTTGTGTTAATTAGATTTTGACTGTAGCAACGCATAGGTCAAGGAGCCAGACAGTCATACCTCCTGCATAGACAGAAAGGGTCAAATATGAGTCACTTCAAGCCTGACATGGCTTCAGGTTCAGAACACAAAGCCCTGCACAATATACCCTGCATTATCATCATCATCTACAGGAAAGAGGCTGACAGTGAAACAAACAGGCAACTGCTAAAAAATGCAAGAAGGGCTTCTAACCTGTCCAAATGTCGGAAACACTTTGAGGAATGAGGAAAATTAGATGGAGTGGAAATAATCTTGTTAAGGGCAGTAGAATTGTCTGGGTATTGTGTGTTCACCTATTTTGAGGTGTGATTCCAACGCTATCACGTAGTCTACTATCTATTCAAGATAAGGCCTCCCGGCACATACTGTTACTGGACATGTACATACTGTAGTCCATCAAAGGCTTGGTTACAACAAAGAATAACAGAGCACTTTCTTAACGTGTCAAGGAGACTCTGTGAGAGGTTGTCAGTGTTGTTTCTAAGGGCTGGTCCAGGCTGAAAGAAAAGCCACGGGAGGGCATTGATCTGGAAGGCTCTCTGGAGATGAGAAACATCTAGTGATTGTCAGAAAGAAAAATAACATCCGTTTGACATCTGAATCCACTATTCGAGGCAGGCAGGGTAGAAAGGAGAGGGGCCGGAGATCAAACAAGCAGCTTGCAGTCTCTTATTGGGAGCAGAGAGCAGAGGGAATCAGGTTCTGTCTACAGACACACTCACACACACCACAGTGAATGAAGGCCTTGTGGTTCCCGGTGTGGCCAGCTAACCACTGTACAGTAGATACAATGTTTGCCTGGAGAAGAAGTCAGGAAAAGTCAAAACCATCTGCAGCTCTTTGACATGTTTAAATCCAAACTAATGGGGGGAAATCGATTCCCAAGCTAGTGCTCTCGCACAGGTTTCCTGCTTTAACAGGCACTTTGACTGCAAGGTGTGAGGGAGAGGGCACAGGGTGGGTGTGTGCATGTGTGCATGTGTGTGTGCATATGTGCTTGCATCAAGGGTTGTCCAGATTATTATTACTGAGCACATGGTAATGGAGTGAATTATTCCAACACATCTCTGCACCTCAAAGACTGAAATATTCATATATTTGTTTCTTACTTTACTAGATATGCTACAAAGTTGGGTTGGGTGATTGAACAAACATATCAGCATTCACCGTTGGTGTTTTTCGGGACATTTTTAGTCATTTTATTTTACAACTTTAATAGTTTTCCTCTGAAGAATGAGTGACAGACACTGCTCAGCTCATTCAGCAGCACACTTCACACTGAGCTGAAGAATGAATCAGAGGGAAATGGCCTGTAGAGCAGGAATGTTTTCACATGAATTAAAATATTGCATAACAAATGTGCCACTAGAATTGTTTAAGTAAAACTTGAAATGAGAGAAGATGTGTGTTTTGTATTATATTAATTATTGAGCTTGGTGAAAATTCAAAATGTGGGCGGTTGTATTTTTCTGTTTCATAGGGAAAATAGGTGTAAAAATATTTACTTAGTAAGTTAATTTGTTTATTTTGTTTATTTACTGAACGAAGTGAACATACTTAAGAAACTTGCCGCACACACACATCACGCAGCTGAAAGAGTTTTTTTTGGACAGAGAGGTAATGAACACATTTTCAATGATAAAAGTAAAGCCAAGCACCATGATGCTGAACACTAAACACAAAGTTCCAAAAACCTACTGAGACCATTCTGTCTTCGACTGGCTGTCTACAATCTCCACATTGGGGTGCTTCCTAGTGTAGTTCCCGTTCTAGCTCCCCTTGTTCTCCTCTGTTCTCTTTGTATTTTGATAGCTTCGACATTTAAAGACTAGATTAATTTCTTGTCAATCTCTAAAATCCTCCATTTGTCCAACTGTTCTACTTCCAAAAGCTTTATTTCTCCCCTTTCCCCTCTTGTCCTCTCTTCAACTTCTAACCTCTCTTCACCTCTCAAGGGACATCCCCAATGAGTCATTCTCTGTCTGGTACAAGGACAGGGATATATAGCAAGATGTTTTTTCATCTCTTTAGACAGCGTTGTCTTATTTTCCTCTCCTTGTGTTTCAAACCATCTGAGAAATTGTTGCAGTTGTTACCCGATGACTCTGTTTTTCTGTTTTCCCCACTGACCGCTGAAGAAGTGGCTCATCCATCACTTTAAATACCCTCTGATGCACTGCCCACAAAAGGCTGCAATCCTCTTCATAAAGTACAATACACAAGCCTGACAACACACACACTGTATACAGACAGCCAAGTATTTATATAAACACTCCCAAACACACATACACATAGGAGATGCACACCCAAACCCTCCTGAAATCTGAAAAAAAAAAAATCATTCATTTTTGCCTTCCTTACTTAAATATGCATCCTTATTGAGTCAAACTGATGGGTGGTTGTTACATATAATGCCACCAACAGGTGCTTGTAAAATGTAAAACATCCTTCCATTTATTATAGTTGACTAAATCTCTTTTGCCACCACACAATGACATGCACATTACATATGAAGTGTCTACTTCCAGGGCTGTGTTCACCATAATTCACTGCACTCAGCTCAGAGAAATTACCTCAATCAATATGTTAAATTTTACAAGTCCACACCAGGATCTAACCAAATGGGTACATTGATGCTGTCAAGGGAAATCATTTTTGGAGGCCATCTCAGGATGTGTCTAGAGCTCAAAGATGTCAGGATGTTTGGAAATCTCCACCTTGAGTCATTTATGTTGGGATTAAAACAGTGCTTCAATAGCCAGTCAAACATGAAGCAAGTATGAACAAAATAGATAACAGATATATTTCCGCAGAACAAAACAAGTGTGAATTAATGTGGTGCAGGGTGGGGCATCATTTCAATACTAATCATTTCAAACCGCAAATATTAAATGTTAAAGGGATAGTTCAGATTATTCAAAGCAAGGTTGTATGAGGTAATTATACATAGTAAATTTGCTGCCTGTAAGTAAATGACATGCCCCCAGTTTGGAGAAGCAGAGATGAGTACTAAGCTAACCAATATACTGCTGTGGAAAGGGTTAGCAGCAAAACAAATTTTAGCTATGTAAAAAAAAAAAAGGTGCACCTAAAAAATCTATATCAGTTAGACTCATAATAACAACAATAACACTAACTAACTAACTGATCCAGGCAATTCCTGTGTTTTGGGAGGTAAAATGACTGTTTTGGCAAAAGGAGTCTCATATTGATTTTTTTAGGTGAGCCTTTTTGTGTCGGTGGCTAAAATACATTTTGCTGCTGACCCTGTCGACAGCAGCACAATGCTTAACTTCCTACACTGGTGATCCTATGTCTCTCTACCAAAAGCATTACAAAAACTGTCATGTCCAAATCCAGTGACAGTGTTATTTAAGCTTACAATGGGAACTCCACCTGCCTCTGTGCTCACTCAAATTTCCATCTGTATTAAAAGTGCTGGAAACTCACCAGTATGCAGGCATCTGGATTAGCTTCCCATAGAGTGCAGTGCTGAAGGAAGGGATGATGGGGATGAGAGGCAGGAAACCCCCTGTACTGTCCTGGCATGTCAAGCCTGCCTGGAACCCAAACACCTGGAAAGAAAGACCAAAAGAAAGGGAGAGAGATGGAGGGAGGGAAAGGGGGGAACAGAAAAAAAACACACATGGAAAATTAGAAATGTATAGATCAAACCACTTACTGGACCCAAAGAAAAAACATGTCAACTCTCATTGAGTTCACACAACTTCTGAGAGGAAAACAGAGAAACATACAGCAACCCTTGTCAGTGTCTCATCTCAATCACCTAAATTGACACAGTCTGTCTTCAGCAGACCTGTTGTGACCCAAATCTACACTCTTACAGGCCCTGGCTTTAACAGAGGCAGAAGAAAGACAAAAGTATCCCATCATCCTTGTTTACTTCACAGCTGTCAGCAGGTCCATCTTATAGTCAGCAACGCACTGCTATATATATCCCCTTGCTGAACATCCAAGAAAATTCATGTATACTTACTGTACATTAGATGACTCCAGACAGCTGCAAGTTGTTGGTTTTTTTTTTCTTGTAATAGTTTTCGGCAGAAGTGACATGACAAATGTCATTTAACGAAGATACACATTACTGAGTCTTGAATATGTGTCTGGCTAAAAGGTTTGTGGGTAGTTTGTTCTGTTCACTATCACAGACATGTTTACCAACAAATATGTATGGACTGAACTGAAGTATTTAGAATAACTTTGAAGCTTTCTATAAACAAGTGTATATACATACAGTAACAATAAGAAAGTACAGAAATGGTAACAACAATCAACATTGCTGACTAGCTTTGTTGATCAGAGCATCAGGTAACACTTGAGCTTGCTTTCACTGTCACGACACATTTATACACACGGATCAGACTGATCCAACGTCACTGTCAAATAATATTAAACTATTTTTGAACAAAGAGATTTTTACGTCCATTGACCTCGATGTGGTGTCTTTTCACTACGTACAATTGTTTTGTACCGTGCCTGAGTAAAATTGCTCCCCCGGCTGAAACAATTACATGGTGAAATGTAACAGACATGTGCCTCGTGTTTACATTCTAAACTAGGCTACCCCTTGAGTTTTGGTAAGGATGGCTGAGCATGAAAAATTGCTGATGGAGACAATCCAACGTCACCTTTACTTCACTTTAAAGCATTAAAGATGACTTGTAATAATAGTAATTGTTTTATAGTCGCATTGTAGTCCTCTGGATCAAAATCAAATCGAATCATGAGGTACCCAGATATTACCACCCCTAAAATAGCAGTCCACTTCATTGTTTTGATAGTCTTTTTTTTTCGCAAATGAAACAAGCCATACTTGAGTACACATGAACCGTACTCAAGACCACCTTTTCAAGTGGTCCAGAGTATGGTACAAATGTTCACACTAATCAAACAAACTGGACTTTGGGGTCAAATGTACTCAGCCAGGCCTCATTATGATTATTGAAGCTCTAGCCACACAGACAGACACAGAATGTACTACAACCTCAGTATTTACCTACAGCTAATAGTGAGCCTGGTTGATGAAGTCCTGTTTAATATTGGAGGTAGTGGATGATGGCTGAACCCAGCTGTCTCACATGCAGCTGCTGTACATGCACAGAGCAGGACTCATCCAATTCATGCACATGAAGGTCTATTGAAAAGCTTTGCTGTGCAGATGGCCCAGAGCAGAGACACAAAACTCTGGACAAACTAAAATGATAATTAATTTTACATTCATATTACACACCAAAGTAGTATATCAAGTTGAACTGTATGATTGCCAGATACAGATGTAGACATAATAAAACCCCCACACTGAAACGTAAGCTTAGGGCCATATAGCCAGCTTCCTCTGAGAGACTAGAATCCAGATTCTGTTCTCCTTTCAGCTGCCCGAAGCAACTAGTTATTCAAATAGCCCAAGTTTCCAATTATGATCGGTCTATTTACTTCTGTGGCCTTCCTCTTGAGCAAACAGGCTGACTTTGAGTTCTTGTCTACAACCATGGAAAAGTGAGACAATAGTTTACCACTACCCTCAAGACAGACACCTTAGCACTGACAGCCAGTGTCAATAAAACGCAGATTAAGATAAGCCTTAGTTTATACCCGTTTCAAATCACTTCCTGAAGCGGGTGAACTGTGACCAGAACGACCTCAACCCTGTCATGATCTCGCTGGCAAAATCCAGAGGTAGAATTAGTACCGTGGCAGATGCAGATACTGATTGGCTGATTGGTCAGAATGATCCTTGGCCACTGACCAGTTGACTGTTAACCCTGCAGTGACCCTGTGATAAGAGACTACCAGCATGATGTCCAGCAAACATCCTGCCTTAAAAAAACACACACAGGCCATACCAGGACAGACTGGGCCATCCAAGATTACTTCAGATCTGTTAGATTAGCTGTATTTGCCTCCATATTTCTATAACTACTCCTTCAAGGAAACTATAAATGCAACCTCTTTATTTCTAGTTTATCTCTAGGTCAATTTGAAAAGTGAAAGTGAAAAGACAAAAATGTACTTACAGCAGCCATCAGATTTGACTGTACCTTCACCTGTATTTAAATAAATATCTAATCAAATATGCATGTAAAAAATGTGACAGCTACAGTACACTTATATATCACTAGGGCACATTCAGAGGAAAATCTATAATTTCTAAATACTCTGTGATGAACACATATTTGTAGAGAGGTTTTAGAAACTAGAAACATTTTATTAGAGTTTTTTCAATCTTTAAATGTTAATGGCCTAACAACAAATGCTATGACTAGTGTGTAAAAGGAGCTATTCTCACAGCTAATTGTTCAGAATTATCTAAGTCGTCCTTACATTTCTCTTAGGAATTGTCATGATTGCCTAATTGCACAAACCTTACATACTAAATGACTGCTAATAAAATTCCTCTATCAGATTAGGCAGTTGGATAAAGAATGTGACCATGAATCTTGACCAGTGATTTTAAATATGTTCTCTGCAGAACCAAAAGTTTTTGTCTTAGATGCCAATTTGTAACTAACAACTGTAACTGTAATCAACAATGAATTTGAGCTTCAGACTACCAATCAAAAATATACCATCAATACAGTAACAGGGGAATGCCACAGCTGCACAATAAATTGTAGTATCCCATGAATCTTGGTAGATGAAAACCATGAAGAAGACCAGTGTTGGCCTGGTGCTCATCAGCAAGCTTAGCACTGAGATTTTTATGACCAGGTGAAAAGAGGTCATCAAGGTCATTAGAAGGGTCATTAGGGTTATTTCAGAGAAGAATTAACACTGTAGCCATGCTGCTGACCTACCAAACTGTACAATTTAATAGATGTGTATTTTGTGTCAACTGAAAATGATAGATAAAAAGACGGATGTAAAATCAGGGCTGGGCAATATATCAATATCACAGCATATCATGATATAAGACTTGATGTCATGATAGATTTTGGATATTGTTATATTGTGATATGGCATAAGTGTTGTCATTTCCTGGTTTTGCATTTCTGCATTACAATAAGATTATGTCATTTACTGCTCTAACCATTCTACTATTTGACATTACCTACTTAGTCATCATATCCACATTACTGATGATCATTTACCAAAAAAATCTCATCTGGTTAATATTTTATGAAGCACTACAATATCAGTCATTCCTACAATATTGTCAGAATATCAAGGTATTTGGTCAGATATATTGTGATATTTTCTCATTTTATCCCCTCAGCTGCTTCCACCCCCTTAGAGTACAAAACATGTCACAACCTGCATGATCAATAATTATGGATATCGACCAATATGAAATTTATCACTATCGTGATAGGTTTTTCAACTATATATTGCCAAGGCCTATGTAAAATAAAGTGATTAAACAAAATAGTGACAGACACAAACCTGTGCTAATACTAAAAATGGCAAAGGACAGGGAAAATGGTACTGGAGTAGAATTGGGTTTCTATATGAGTTTTGCATCCACTCTACAAGGTAAGTTTTGTACTATACATTACCAAATTCTTGGTATGATTCCTTATTTGTCTTAAACAGTAAGAACCAAACTTGTAAATGTGAAACAAACCTGACTAAACTGCAACCTCCCTTTACTGCAACCTCATCATCTGACTGGTTTCTTTTGGTAACAACAGACATTTTATTAGTTGATTATATCATAAAATAGATAGTTAAGTAGATCTGAATGACACATTTTTGGAGAAATCAGGTGATTTGAGATTCAGCTCTAAGCTGGAAACAACTCTTTTAGCAGGACAAAGACAAAGTTCATTCAAATTCTTATTAAATGCAGAGAAATTAGTTGTATCGTTTGCCATGTAACCCATTTTTATATATGTACAATGGACAGGCTGGGATTTGAGTAGAATATTGTTATGCTCACCTTGAGGTAGAGGTGTGCATAGCAGTGATGCAGCAGATTGTCGGAAGGCTGGCTGAGGCTGCTGACAGTGCTGACCAGCTCCGGAGCATACATGGGCACTGAGTGTTCAACATTCACCTTTTCCACCTGGAACTGCACAGAAGGTAGAGGACGCATCGGTTGAAACACTGGTATGTTAACCGGTCCTGGTGCAGTCTGAGAGATTGAAGAGATAAAAGAGGGGAAGGGATTAAAAGTGAGAATACATATTACACATATTGCTCTTGTTGCAACATAAAAATGTCCACATCAGTCTTCCTGCTATATCTCTGGGCCGACTCTCTCTGCCAAGCTCTTAAATTTTGATGAAATCTAAATGTGTGTCAGATGTGTGAATTTTATAATGATGTGTATAATGGCTGGATTAGATGTTAGATTATGGAGTGAACTGTCCCTTTAATTTTACACAACAGAATCTCTCCCATGACATATTAATGAGCCTTCAAACAAAGGAAGAGAAAGACGAGTATAGAAGGATGTTTGTAGAAGAAAGCTGGTCTGTGTGTACTACCTTGTGTCCCATGATGACAGGCATTAGTGTGTGAAGGAGGTTGAACTCTGCCATGGAGAAGGTGACTGAGACTTGGAGCAGAGTGAGACACGTGAGTCTGGTTGGGATGAATTCCTCTAAGCTTGATAGCTCTTCTGGAGTGGCTGGACCATGGCTCTCCTCAACAATTTCTACGGAGGCAATGACACAACAGAAAAAATCATGTTAGCTTTGGAACAAATGCCGTAACATACTGCAGCAGTGCAGTAAAGGGAGAGAGGGTGAAGTGTAAGATTAAACATATTATTACAAACACAACTGATTTTCCTATGTTTTACACAAGTGAATCTAACCTCAAGTATGTGATCTGTGGTGCATTATTTGAAATAAAGTGATGGAGTGGGAAAGGCCAAGACGTTTGGATTTGAGGACTAAAGATTGTTTTACAGAGAAAGAGGTTAGCTGTAAAGCACACAAACTTCTTTGAGTGGGCGCCTCTCCTCTACGCCTGCAGCATTAAAACAATAAAGCAGTATTTTCCAACAAAAACCACCACCTCATACACTAAATAAAATAAACATCACTATAAAAGTACTGGCATCTCCAAGCGATATTCATTACAGTGGCTGTTTCCCAGTAGCTTTGTTTTTGAACTCATAAAACCACTCATTCAATCAATAACCAGAAACATCCGGCGAGGCAAAAAATGAAGTGAACCAAGTCAACATGGAATGGAGGCTAGCAAGGTCAGCGCTCACCAAAGTAAGGAGTGACCAGAGCACTGAACCACTAAACCGTGTCCAGGGCCTGAGGTGGACCAAAACCTGAGCCCTTTGTTACTGAGCAGCCTTGGCTCTGGTCCCAGGACATGGGTTTGTTTCAGTTCAGTAAAGGTTCTGGTGGGCTACATTCCCAGCTCCAAGGTGGGCTCAGAACCTGATCCTAAAGCTGTTTTGCTCTTTGGCCTACCGCCGTGGCCCGCATCAGGTTCATCTGGCACTGCCATGTCCAATCTAATCATATGGCAAGGCTCGAGTCAATATCCACAGTCAACATTCACATTACAAAGAACATGCAGCTCATGTGGTACAGAGACATGAATCTGAACACTACATCACTCTACTTAAAGCACACAGAAAATATGACAAAAAAGAATAAGTTTGCACGCAACACACACATTCTAGCACACAACAATGACCATCACGCCCTGCCCCGTATTGTCCTGTTCCACTTCCAACATCCAACTGTTACTTTGCTCCTTCTATTGTTCTTAGGCATCATATTAAAGAAAACACACACACAAATGGACACACTGCGAGTAATTTGCAAGTTGGAACATCCTGCTCTAAATAGGACAAGATCTTATAAAATACACAGACAGCAGCCTATTTGGCTTCCCTTTAGAGCTATTTTTAATGAGGAAAGTGATTCTTCCTGAGCTCTTGGCAAGGGGTGTATGCAGAGGAAAGATAGTCATATCTTTAACCTCTACCTCTTTCCTGGCTCCTGGAGTGTAGAGCACCTGTCACCAAAATGATTTACAGACCAGACAAAACCTAGACTGTCCCGAAGACAGAACTCAGAACATCTGTACTTTGGCAGTCTGTCAGTCTCAGCTCATATAGATGCTAACTTTGCCAGTGAAGCTACCAACATTTCTATTAAACATACCTTTCTCAGATAAACAACACATTTTCATCCACAATGTTTTAGAATCATTTGTATATTAAATCACTTATTTCTGATTTAAAAATAAAGGTACAGTAGAATAGCAACAAAAGTGTGCTGAAATACATGGAGGAGAGGAGAGGAGAGGAGAGGAGAGGAGAGGAGAGGAGAGGAGAGGAGAGGAGAGGAGAGAGGAGAGGAGAAATGATCTTGATTTAGGGAAATATGTAAGACATGTTTTATTTCATCATTTCATCTGCAATAGCTACCTTGGAGAAAAATGTTTCCTCTTTTATCTCCTCTCAATTTCTCAATACCCCCTGGGGGGGTTAACTATACCGACCCTTCTCCAGTAAATGCCAGAGAGTTCAGACACATATAGAAACAGGAAGGAACACACTGACCTGCCCAGCTTTAGTCAAAAGCTCTATAGTAATTACCACATCATCTATTATCTATCGCAGATGCTGAAACAACCGAAACCTACGGATGTTATCGTTTCGCAAAAATGAGAGTTATTGCTAGAGATATTACACACAGACACACATTCCATGTTCTTTCACAACATCCCAGGGATGAGCTCATCAATAGCTGTGCAGGGACGATCGCTAACAAAGGTGTTTGGCTTATCCTCCCTCATGTGGTCCAAAAGGTCACTACTTTCATGTACAGCTGTGTGTTGAAAGCTGGGTTGTGCAAGGAAATAACAATGTGATGAGGATACTGTAAAGTGCAAACTGCTGCAGTTTCTGATCATTGGCAGAATAGAATAGAATACAAGAGAATAGAATAGAGGAATGCTGCAGGAGTGAGTCCTAAAACACGGAAATGAGTTAGCATATTGGCACTTCCAATTCCCTTGTCTCAAAGTCAATGGTTTTTTTGAATGAGGATTTGGTTAGATGGCTGAAACAAGGTCTGCAGTTAACACAACCTTAGATTTTTCAGGTTCTGTTCAATTGCAAGAAATACATCAGTAAATACCCTAATTGTGAATTTTGAAGCTTTTACATGTCTTAAAAAAGGCAGTTGCTACCAAGCAGCTAAATGAGACTACAGAGGTTTTCGGGGACATAAAACATCATCACGCCAAACACAATTGGCAATTGCATTCAAAAATCATAAAAGTTTATCTTGATGCACAAAACGTATAAATATCATAAACTTTTGCTATCATAGACCTTATGATTTGTCTGCACTTATCCAAAATCAAATGGAAAAGAAACACTCGCCTTTTGCTTCTGGGTTGGCCTACAAAAATACATCATCCCTACAGCACTCCAAAGAGTAGAAGAGATGGGGTAGAATGTGGAGAGGAGAGGAGAGGAGAGGAGAGGAGAGGAGAGGAGAGGAGAGGAGAGGAGAGGGAAGGAGAGGGAAGGAGAGGGAAGGGAGGGAGGGGAGGGGAGGAGAGGAGAGGAGAGGAGAGGAGAGGAGAGGAGAGGAGAGGAGAGGAGAGGAGAGGAGAGGAGAGGAGAGGAGAGGAGAGGAGAGAAGTTGTTGAAACAAGCATAGGCAGCACAGTGACCTATTAGTCGTTAGCTGACTCTTAGCTGTTGAAGTCAGCCCAGTAAAACAGACGGAGCAACTGTTAGCAGGAGATGCCTGACCTCGCTGTGGTTTGCAGTAGGGCTCATACTCATGGTCCATGGCACAGGTGATCATCTTGAGGATGCGGTGGACAGCACTGCTGTGCAGCCTGACATCCAGAGGTCCCACCACCAGCCTCTTGATGGATGTCTCTTGAACAGTGGGCACTACCTCCTCCATACTCACCACTGAGAAGTCCTGAGAGCCTAAAAACAGAAACACACATAAATAACATACTTAAATATATACAGTATGTGCCATAACAAACTTGAGGATTCTTCTTTTGTCAGCAAATTTAACACATTTTTCAAAGTAAAATTTGAAAAATCTGAGTAGAGTAGACATATCATATATTGTATTTAATGTACAGAGTTGTATGTTCTTTACATAAATAGTTTAGGGCATTTGTTATCAATTAAGTACAAATACAGAATTGCCTCATTTGTTGGGCAAAACACAACAAAGATGGCAGTGGTGTAATGCAGGAGCAGGGAGCAGCACACATAGCCGTGAACCACTGGAATGATGAATATTCCAAATGTCCACTTCTCTCACACAGCTGTCCCTTCATTCATCCCAAGCCCCTGTTCCAGAGGTCCACTTAAAAGACTCGGCTCCCCGGCAATAAAAAGGGAGAAATTAAAAATAAAAGAAGGGGGTGGATGAATGGCAGTAAGGGAGGAAGAGGACAAAGGGTCACAAACTTTTTTTTATTCCCCTTACATTTCACCACTGCAACGAACATTTTTACAGCTCAGAGAGTCAGCGCTATGAATTCAACTTTTGTAGCTGAAAGGGTGAGTGATGGAGGGGTAACCTCCCACTGAATCTGGAGATTTAAAAAGGGCAATGGGCAATGCCACTTCCCCTTCCCTTCCTCAGTGACATTTGGCTGCAATGGATTAGGCCTAATATCAGCCATATGGCTGCAGTTAGAACAGTCAGAGGAATGATGAGGAGGCTGAAATTAGCCGGGATTTAGACGATTTAAAAGTGTCTCCATTTCCCAAGATTAAAAAAAGTTTTTAATCTGCAGCATTACTCTAATGTGAAGTCAATGGCGAGTGTGACCTGGGTTGGTTAGTATTTCGGTTGACTCAGAGTTTATGTCAGTCCCATGGCGATGGAAGCTAATTTGTTTGGTTGACACTGGATCTGGTCCGCGTCCGAGAAGAAGAGAAACACCGACAGGAGAGAAGCATTCCAACTGGCAAGGGTAACCACAGCTGTCCCGTAGGAAAAGAGAATGACACTTATCCTGCTGTCAGAAATGACTTTGACAGCTCAGGATGACAGTATCAATGTTTTTTTTTAATTTAGATTTTTATCTGTGGCTGACAGCAGGAGGAAACAATAGCCTAGTCAAAAGGAGGCAGAGGCAGAGAGAAGTCAAATGAAAGAGAAAAACAGGGAGGGAACTTAAATAACATAGGTGACATTATTACACTCCTCATTAATCATTCTGTTCAAGTCACTGAATTGTTTCAACCAGATCCTTCAAAAAAGCAACTTTGCACTTTATGATTTAATCGTCACTGTAACTAGTCATTTTTCACTCCAGCAAGCATGAATTTTTAACAACATTCAGTGACCCGCAGGCCATATAAAACTATATATTATACATCTGCCAGTTTATCTGATTAGATTTTCGTTCATTAAGTGCTGAGCATAGAAGGGTTTCTTTTTTGCATATTAGAACTTGTAAATGTCAGTCAGGAGTCACTGTCATACTTACACAAAGAGCAGCTTTCCAGCAGCATTGAAATAAAATGCTCAACATCACAGGGACATTTGTGGGCCAAATATAACATTTCAAATTGAAGGGAGAATGCTTTATCTTATAATGGGAACTTCAGATCTTTCAGACTTGTATAAACATTCTTGAGTGCTGCAGCTGAGGTATGAGAAATCCTGTCCGTCTTAAGGCTTCTGCCAGGAAGAGTGACACCTAATTAGGCAAGAAAAGCCTATTCACTTTCTCAAGAGCTTACAGGTAAAGAGACAGAGGGAAACAATGTTTCAACAAGCAGCAGGGAGAAAGAAACTCAAATACATGTCAGCACAGACTAAACACTTCTGACAGTTGCCCTCCAGGTAAGTTTGGGGTGAGAGCGAGGACAGGAAGGGTCAAGGACCAGGTGGCTGTGACTCAAACAAGACAAGCTCTTTCTTCGAGTCTCCAGGGGGCTTGTTTGACAGAGAGGAGAGGACAGGAGAGGAGAGAGAGAAAGAAATGGAAAGACAAGATAGATAGGAAGAAAGAGAGAGAAAGGCAGAGAAAAGGAGAACATGACAGTTATAGAGAAAAGGAGAGAAGAGGTGGCAAGGTGAGCAAACAAGCTCTGTGAGGAGGAATGAATTAGACAATACCTTTGTTGCTGCTGTTCTCCATTGTGTAGAGATAATCCATGTAGAAAGCACCAAAGCGCTGCATGCCTGCTATCTCCGTGTAGGTCTCCTGTCAAACAAAAGTCGAGATAGGTAAACACAGCAGTAAGGGAGCAAACAAGCTGATAGCATTTAAGAGTGGCAGTGACTGGGGTCATGGTGGATACGGCAAAGGGGGTCAAATCAGAGATAAAAAAGAGTTATTGACGGGTTGATCTGCTTATTTGGATATCATTTGTTTTTACTGGCTAACAGCATCACTAATATTTGAAACTATTTATAAGATTTGACATAAACAGAGATACTTAATAATAGAAGGAGTACAGAAGTATCTCTAATCTGAGGTCACTAACCAACTTTACAAGCAAACTTTTAGAGCACAAAGAGTCAAATTCAGTTGGAGAGAAGACACTGCTCTATATTTCATGGTGCATAATAGGGCTGCACAATTAATCAAAATATTATCAAAATCACATTATAGCAAATATATGTGCAAAATTCACATCACATAGGATTCTTTTTTTTTTTTTTTTTTTGATAATGAAAAAAAAGCATGACAAAACAGGATTATAATTAAGTACTGCATTGCTACAGAGATGCACTGGTCTTCAAATTCTGTTCTCCAGATGTAAGAAGACATGTTTATTTGGTACAGACCCCAACAAATGTAACATCATCATTATTTTAATAGTTTTCTTTTCCAGTGAAAATGAAAATTGTGATTCAAAAATAATCATTCCTGCTAACTGTAATCATATCAAAACTGCAAAATCTGTCAAAATAATCCCAATATAATTTTTTTTACCTATTGTAGAGTCCTAGTGCATAATATGGGAAGTAATTGATTAGATATCAAGTCTGGTCTTTACTAAGTAATAAGCGATTAATAAAAGGAATTGAAAATTTCCTCATTCAATTGGTGCTTGGATGTATGCCACTGGAAATTCGTATCTTATCTACTAAAAGACTGGACCTTTCCATTACACATCAAACCTGTCTGTCTGGGATTATGGCTAATACTGTCAATCTAAAATTGTGAAATGCTATCTGGATATATTTAGTAAGATAGCATGGTGCAGCTTTTAAAAGCACAAATTTGTGTGGAATGTATAAAATTTGGGGAAAAAAAACTATTAATAATCACTAAAGCACTTTGTAGCTGTCACTTGCCTAACACCAAAAATTGTCCAAATGGAAACAATAACTTTCCTGTCCTCTTCACAGTTAAAGAGGTGCTGCAGCTCATCCAAACACACATTAGGGGAAGAGGCAGGGTACACCCTGGACAGGTCACCAGTTTATTACAGGGCTAACAAATATAGACAAACACACTCACATTCACACCATGGGCATCGAGTTTCCATTCAACTTTGACCTGCTGTTGGATCATGGCAGCACAGCAGAGCACCCAGAAGAAAGTGCCACAGAAGGAGAAAAAGCCCCAGCTAACAGACCAGGCTTGAACCCAGGTGACAAAGTAACCACTGAATCACTGTGCCACCTTTAAGTTTTTTGTTTAAAATAAAACCTAAACATAGGTAACAGAGCTGTGGATTCCTTATAATCTTATTTTTGATTTACCTGGGTGTCAGCATATTGTTATAACATAACTTGTCATCATTTATTAGTCTGTGGGTCAAGAGCAATTGACCCTGTCCTAGACAATATTTGAAAGTTATACTTCTACTGCACATCAAACTGCTGGTAAACAGAGAGAATGCATGAGCAGAGAGAGAATGGGAGAGGCCCCTCTCACACACACATTTAACACCCCCACCCCAGACTTACCCACTAGTTGTCTAAACAGAGATTTCAATAGAGCCTTATCAGAGAGGTGGGTTAATGAGTAATATTTATTAGGGGACCTCTAATGGCTCTGGCATGCTTTTGGATCAAAGCCATTTGCTGGTTTCAAAACCGCTAATGAATTAACACTAAAACCTTTGACTCTTAGACCTTCAAGTTTGGATAGATGGATGGATGGATGTCCAAACAATTGCTTCACTGAGGGTCATGAACATTTCTGAGCAGAGTCAACACTTAAGCTGTGATGGCTGATGAGGGGAGCTGAGAGTTATCAGGAATGATGGCTTTAGCACTACTACTTAGATAGGGGGAACATTCCTCTACTGCAGCCGAGCCAGCAGCTGTTTGACTGACAGAAATAATCTAAGTAGCAGTGATTTAAATTAAAGTGATTTATTTAGAGAATAAATTACTGAGAGTTAAAAGGGACAAAATATTGTATTAAGTAAAGCTAGTACCACTAAATATGGTAATAGCTGTCATTGCAGCTTTTTAAAATGAAACCTTAAGAAAGACAGGGTGCGATTATATCAGATTACTGTTTATTGACCCAGATAGACTACTGTATAAGCCAAATGTGCACTAGTTGCTATACCAACACTAACATGTGTTAAGAATCTTATCTTTACATTTTGTTCTCTGGTTTGGCAGCGACAGGCCTTCAGTTTTGTATGTCTGAAAATAAAGAAACTTATGTCTTAATACAACGTCTTTGTATCAGTCTTGTGAATAGTTGTTCTTGGAACAGCTTGACGACGTCAGTGCTACAGATGTTTCGTTTAGTGAGGATTGTATCAACGGCAGGTGTTGTTCAAGTAAACAGCATCAGTGAGTTCATAATGTTTAATGCATTTTTTTCAGAGTTTTGCTGTTGGTTGAATAAGTCTGTTACCGTGTAGGCCTGTCGGCCCAGCTGCGAGGTGCGTGTTCAGTTGGTTGTTGGCCTGGCTTGGAACTGACTGCTTAATTTCTGCCATATGGTTTTAGCCTCTGCTATCAGTTCTGTGGGTGTCTTTTGAATGCTTAGTGGCAAGTCTTTTGTGGGGAAAAAACGACTGATTGTGTATATACTGTACATGTCACAAACAACCTGTAATGTTGGTTGACGTCACTACAGGCCAACCTATTTACTGATGTAGTTGCATGGCTGCTCTCAGTCTGCTACTACATTTTGGCCTTTCATCCAGGCACAGGCAACCTTTTTGAAACCACCAAAGCAGATTCCTTTCACAAATAAAAGTATTGGGAATGGGGCATCTAGAAGTCCAGAATCTGTTTCATTTTATTTTGACCTTGTGATTAGCGGCATCCAGGATGAACTCAGCCCTGACTCCATTGTTCTCTGGACTGCGGTAGTCAAAGAGAGAATTGGTAAGGTACGTCATTCCTTTACTGCTTAGGCTGTCCCCACAGCTGAAGAACACTGCATCCTGCAGAGACACAGAGAAGGGAAAAGAGGAAAATGAGAGGTATGAAGGATAGAGAGAGGATACACAGAGAATGTAAGAAATATTTCAGATGTCACAAATATATAATCCAGCCCATACTTCTTACAAAACTATATCCAAATATATTTCAAACTATTTTATATGAATAATTTGCTGTTCATTATTCAATCTAATACATCATGGTTGAAGACGTGATTTTGAATAACACGAGAAAAATAAATATTAAATATTATATTATATTATAATATATTAAAAAATTGTTGATGAAATACACTGACTTCAGTTGAGCCCAAAAGTGTACTGTACATGAGCACATGGTGAGACTGCTGTTGACACAGTGATGTATGTGGCAAACACAAAAAATTATGGTGAATTACAAAAGGCAGCTGGATCACACTCTTCCATAAACAAACCAGACCACATCTCTGCCTCCTTCTGAAAGCTCTTGGGAGCAATAGAGGCTGCGGGAGACATGGTTTAGCTGAAAGTGATCTCTCTTTTCTGGGCTTTTAAATTCTCTTTTAATCTTTCTCACTCAAACTTTTCCTCTTTTTTTCATTTTTCCTTGAGGTTTCTAGACTGTCTTTACCTCTTCACGTCGGTTCATGTTTTCTTCAAAATCCCGTACTCCCATGATGCTTTTCAGGCAGAGTGCCCGGCAGCCCACAAAGCCAATCTGACAGTCGAAGAAGGGCTCCCCCATCATCAGCACCTGGAATACAAACCAGAGGAAAATACTTTAACCTATTTATTGTGCAGATTTATTCACCTCTACATGAAGCACATTCTACTCTGTTAAAGAAAATAAGGAATGCAAAGGCCTGTACAGTGAAAAAAAGGGAAACCTTTTAATTAATTATGCAGAATATTAATATACTATGCTTGACAATAAAGAAATTTGAGGGAAGACTTGAATATGTGACAGTAACCGTGCTTCCGTCGAGTGAATTTCATGAAAAATTTGATGCAAAAAAAGGAAAAAAAGAAAGTGAGATCAGGCGCATCCCCATCAACAATAATACTGTAAATGAAGCTAAGCAAAGCATAGTTTCCTTAGAAGCTGGCAGTATAAGCTTTGCTAATAAACAGTAGAAGAAATAGAAGTTGTGAACCAGAAACAAAAAAACAGCTGTTTGAGAACTGCCAAAAAACCTTAAAAAAGACAGAAGAAACAAAACCAGTCACCTTGGCCATCTATGAGAGAAAAATGGAGATAGGTCTTCAAGAATTTATTTCAACTGGGGCAGTTGTAATTATTCTTCACACAGTCAGCCGAAGCAGACAGCAGAAACAGATTCTTTTCTCAGTGTGGAAACAGCTGAACAGTCATGTGAGTTAAATGTTTGCTACCTCAGAACTTACTTGGAACAGGTGTTTTCATCTCCCATTACACACATTCACTATTTTGTGAAAAGGGCAAAAAACACCTCAAGTGAGTGGAAAAACTTTTTTTTTGCTGTTTCAATCAAGCTTTTCTAACGCAATACTTTAAAATGACCATGAAAATACATTGCTGGAAATACAGCTAATGTGAGGCATTTTAAAACTAAACAGAAGCTTTCCTTTCCTCTCAAAAAATGTCTTAAATCAGTAAACAGAAGCCCTGTAAAACCAGAGTGTAATAATTCACAGAAATAATTTGAATGAACTACCTTTTTACATTGCAATAAAACTTAAAATGTGAAATTAATGACAGTTCAGGACACAATTTATTATGAACTTATCACAAGGTTCTCCGCCATGACCATTTTGAGGCTACATTGGTTTGTGGCGCTGTTGAGGTTATGGGCTCATTTCATTGTGATAAAAAGAGCAGGGGTCAGACAGCTTCCTTTTTCCCTAGAGAGTGGTGTGTGCGTGTGTGCGTGTATGTATGGTATCTGTTCAGCTGCCCCTGTAACCAGCAAGGTGTGGTTCTCTCTCACCTACCATGTCTTTGCTTCACCCAGCAGACAACTAAACAGAGAGCAATCCAATAAAACTTTACGTTTCACCACACAATAATTACAAGGCCTAGTTTTCCCAGTTTTACTAGCCATCCCTTTGCCTTTCAACGCTCTCACTTTTGGTCCCAGTTCAGACTGCTCTCTCTCTTCCAGCAAAAGCATAAATTACAGAAATTGGAATTGGAAATCTCTCAGAATTCTCACATCTGGTCAAACGCTTAGAAGCAGAAAACTCCTTTCCCTCTCCAACCAGGTAATCAGAGAAAAAGGTTTAAAAATATTTGCTACGCCGAGGGGGAAATGCGGAAATGATCAGACTTGGGCTCAACTGAGACACAGATTCCACTGTGTTCACAACAGGCCATGGATTAGTGACCTGGAGAGGCTTTATAAATGTACTTGAGGGGGAATTAAGAGGAGCCTCTGTCCAACAGTGAATAAAGAGATGATGATAATAGTAATGGAGGATCAAAAGGGACAGGTATCATTATTAGTCTGTTCTGTCCATGCTGGATAAGAAGGTTGCTTTCTAAATCAGTTGCTGTAGTGAACAAATTAATGGTTTAGCCCTGATGATGATTTTACAGTAATAATACTCATTATCATTAATACTGTTTACTATGGATGGATTATCGAAAATAAATATCAGGATATTTGCCTTAATATAATAAATGTAAATATAATGAAATGTAATGATCTCAAATCGGATTTGGCTGTTCAGTAGGAAGATTCAACATTTGTTCCTTTTTATCAGTTTAGCACCACACTAAAATCTTACATGAACCTACATGAGAATGTTTGAACTGTAGGACTCATGTTTTGCGTAATGTTTTGATGTAAAAACATCAGATTTCCACACTGTCAGAGAAGGTAAAAATGTGGGTCCTGCTCTGCGTTACGGTATAAAATCCCAGCGCACCACAGTGTGTCTCTCCTGCCAGGTTGCTGCAGTGCTGTGAGTGGCTGCCCTCTCCTTTCACAGCTTCCATCACACTTAGTTCTGTGGTTTGCTGTGATTTGGGACTCAGTTTATAAAGTTTACAGCTTGCCGTGCATCTGCATTCTCTATATACATTGACCCAACTAAAAAACAAGCGCCAGAACATTACAAACATTATTATTTATGATTCCCCATATGTATAATTCATCATTGAAATGTTATCCCCCTGTATTTTTTTATGCTTCTATCTGTCGTAATGCACATTGATTGAAAACAGAAAACAAAAAACAACTTCTAGTATTGAAGAATCTCAGTCAACTGACAGGTCTCCGTCTGATGACTCCACTTGTTGACTTTCAGGGTAGCCCTTTTATTGTAGCTAATCTCTGTTTATTGTATGAAATGTAGATAATCTATTGATTAAGAATTGCAATATTAATAAGTCAGTAAAATACAGTAGAAGACTCTAATCCATATATTTTGTTCAGCCCTTTTTATAATCGACACATTTTTTGGCAACAATTTACTTAAGTTGATTAAGTAATTATAGCACCTTACCTCAATAGTGATCCCCTCTTGCTCTAGGCACAGGACCTCTCTGGACTTGACCTTCTGAGGACTGTAGTAGCTGCTCTCTGAGTGGGTCTCTGTCAGCTGAGACAAAGGACATCAAGACAGAATTCATTTAAAATTCTTCAGAATGGTCAAAAATGGACTTTAATGATAACCAAAGATCAAACCCATACATATTTTAGCAGTCAAAGCTATTTTGCCTTTGTGTTGACCAGGGTCGAACAAGAAAAAGATCACATTTTCACAATTTTAATTTATCTATGAAAAAAAAAGAAAAAAGTTTAATTCTGTGTTACACTTCAGTTTGTGTGTTGAATCCACAAGATTATTTATTTAAAAACCAAATCAAAACCACCCTACAAGACTTATATATTTTCAGTGTTCAAATGAAGAGTGAGCAACACTAGTGAAGTATAGAGGGTAATTTGCCACCACACGTGTTGGAAGACGACAAGGGAAAATTACGTTTTCTTTGACTGAACAAGTAACAGTTACGGCAATAATACGGATGTCACAAAAATACAACACTAAAAACTCGAAAGCATGGCTTATTGTGTGTGTGTGTGTGTGTGTGCGCGCGTGCGTGTGTAGCCACAATATACTGCCGAAACAGATGCATGATTTGAAAAATAAACAAAAGCTATGCAAGTCTTTGGATGCAAGGGGTGATGAGGCCCCAGAATATAATGCTTAAAACCCAAAACAATAACATCCAAACAAGGACAGATGACATTTTCTTAGATCAGAGGCTGGATGCCAGCCTTGGGGACTTTTTGGTCGTTTTCTCTTCCAAGTTTGGACTCAGGCCAAAGACATTCATCAAACCACATGACAGCCACTCCTCTCTGATTCTAGGGGGAGGCCCCTCTCTGGCTTTATTGGGGATGACAATCAGAACATGACTAAAGCACTGAGGATACTAAGAGGCAAGGACAACAGGAAACTTGTTTTAAAATTATACTCAAATATTCAATCCATCAAGAAGCTTTCAACAAATAAAGTTAGACTAAAATTGAAGATAAAATCTGAGTGAGTCATTTCAGAGAAAAACTGGTTGAATATATGCTCTGCACAGTCTACTTCCACCAGTTTGTGTCTTTGGAGAGAATTATTATATATTGTTGCCATTAGCAGCCAGCAAAAAAGCTGTAACGCAAAACTGTCTCCAGCCTCCAACAAAGTCACTGGATAGGTATTGTGACTGATGTTCAAAATATTAAGAAAATTACTTGATCTACAGGTTGACAAATTCTTGCAATACTGGGAAAATGGATTGCTCTAGTGACCACACAAGATGATCAATGATCTGTTACTCTAAGAACTGATGTAATTCCATCAGTATAACGTCTGTCTGGATGCATAAGTAAACAACCAATTTGTTCCAATTTGTGTAGTTGTAGTAGCTGTAGATTCTTTTAAAAAAAGTAGAGCTACAGCAATTGATCAATTGTAAGAAAATCAGTTGCCAACTGTTTTGATAATCGATTAATCATTTCTGTCTCATTTTTCACGCAAAAATGTTAAAGAAAAACAGCAAATCCTCACATTTAAGAAGCTAGCAATCAACAAATGTTTGTCATTTATGAGAGTAAATGAAGTCTTTGGGTTTTGCATGGTTAGTTGTTCATTAAGTATTTAGGTAAACTGATAAAAGGATTTTCATTAGAACATTGATTATGTGGGGCAGTGAGGGAAAGTGAGAGTGAGCATCTGGTCAACACTAGTTGGTTGGAGTGAGAGGGGTACAGAGCTGTGACACTTTTGAGGTTGGCCAGTGTAAAAACTGTGGGTGTAGAGAAGAACTGTGCAGGCCCTAACCCATTCAACTTTAACACAGGAAGCAGGTGCAGAGCATGAAGCAGCTGTGACTTATTATCCCTACTGATGGAGCAGACTCTCTCACCCTCGCTCCCTTCCCCTATTTCTATTCCGATGGTTTAATCACATGCAGGGACCACCCCACCCCATCCCAGCCTGTGCAGGTCCCTGGGAGCAGCGGTGAGCAAGGATGTTAAATAATCTGACTAAAGAATTGCTCTTTCTGTCAACATCAGCGCATAGTGGCACTGACACGGAAAAGCTGCCAATCAGACACAAACATGATGAATGTTTATCCAATAAGAATATGGCCAGAATATAGTACTACATAAGCTAGACTGGTAGGACATTCCTGACTGTATCTAGGCCTGAAACAACACAGCACACAGAGGTCAGAAAAGCAACCGGTAATACACAGAGCTACTACTGTCACTAACTTCCCTGCTACCTCTTCTATATTATATTCCAGCCCATTTTAAGGCTTTGGGAGTTAGACACATATCAAATGATTCTTTGATATGATCTTGGAAATGTTACAATGCTGGATGTGAATATGGGGGTACTTTGTATTTATGTCCATATCTAAGGAATGCAACACAGTGGAAAGGGTCTGATGGAAAAGTTACGAAACAGGTTTGGGAGCACTTGAAATGTGATGCAGTTGAAATTCAGGAAAATACCAAAAATCAAGAAACAATGTTTTTTAAAATGAAAAATGAAAAGTCTGGCAAGCAATAAGAGTTTGGCATGTGCGTGAAAAGAGGGGAATAAATGGTCAGTGCTGAACTATGCATTATGTGTGTAAAAGTCATTAAAGCAACTGCCAATTTCTCTGATCAAACAGATCTGGCGAGTAATGGGTCAGCAATCTAAAAATACCTCTCTGATTTCACGTCCATGTCAGACTCAGGTTCAGGCAGTGGCTGTTCAAAGACATGAAATTCCCTCAAACTAAATACTTCCTTGTAGGAAAGAGACGAGAATGTTTAAAAAACCATCCTTTCAGCTGTCTGCAATTACTCCAGACGAGAGGCAATTAATTGATTAAAAGAACTCAAACAATACAGGAACAATTTAAACATTATTAGAAAAGCACCAAGGTCTGTTTGGCCTGAGACATACCTCCCCCTTCACTGATCACACACGCTGTCAAGTACACACACGCGCACACAGACCACCGACACACGCACCACACAACACCATGTGCACGCGCACCACCGACCGCACGCGGACACACACACACACACACACACCACACACACACACACACACACACACACACACCACACCACACACCACACAACACACACACACACACACAAGCAGAAATGTGATCTCAAGTGCCTAAACCTGAGGGGAAACACAGATGAATTCCAACTATTCTGAGTGAGCAGGCAGGATTAAAGTTTAGGATCCATTTCTGAATAGTCATCATACCATGTATAATGTTTAAAACATTAACGTGACCCGAGACGCCAGTTAGCGGTTACACTACCCTCCCCTGTACCGCACACAGAGACAAAGAGGATTGTAACTTCCTGAGGATCAAGCTGTTCCTTATGACTCAAACTGAAAATTACCACAAAATATAAATTGCAGGGGTGGGGTAGGCAGTGGGAGTGAATAAACAATGGTGGTAGCAAGGGGGAAAAAACTGTAATTGTTAACACAACAATATTTTAAATCAGGAAATTCTATATCAACATTAAATACCATTATCCACAGATTTTCTCCAAGAATTTCCTGACTTACCATGACAGCCCCCTACACATAATTAGTTCAACCTTTTGTCTAATACACATATTCAAGACATTTACATTCTTCACCATTATTTTTTAGATATTCTTTTTACCACTGCATATAATGTACCAGGGTAATGCTTTATATTAAGTTCCTTGTAATATGCATTAGTTACACACGTTTATTGTTAGATTATAAGACATTTATAAGCACTTGTAAGAAATTTGTTAGCAGTTTCTAGACCACTTCTAAAAGTTAATGAAAGACTTATGACTTTCTTATATTTATTTAAGATAGCATTACAAACACATTCACTGAGTTTAACTAATATGCCTATTGTATCATTGTTAAACCATCACTAAACTGTATTTCTTATTCTTCTTATTCCATTGTGATGTTTGGCATTAAGTTGATCATGTTTTTCTTTGATTGATATGACACACTTTTATGCAAGGAAAAAAAATATAGCTGTTGTTCACCTAATGTATGCTGCCATACATTCCAGCCCCCACAAGACATTTAGAAATGATTTAGTAATTAAAGAATTTATGAGGATGTATGTTTTTTTAAACAGATGATTTACCTTGAAGGTAACAGAAGCTTTGGTGCAGTAGAAGCCTATGGAAACAATGGGGTCTTTGGGTGCATGTTGTTGGGGGTTGCTGGGGATGCCTCCTGTCTCTCGCTGCTGGTAGAGGCTGTCTTCACTTTCCTCCTCTGTGCCTACGATGGCTGGGACGAAGGACCAGGCCCAGGACACCCAACCCTGGTCCGCCTCTTCACGCAGCATATAGAGGTCTTGGCTGGAGTACTGGCTAGTCCCCTGGCTTTCCATATCCACATCCATCCCTGAAAGAGAACGAAACTTAATTAATGAGAATGAAATATAAGGATATGATTTCACCATAATTTTCATCATGATGGGAAAAGGATCAGGGTTAGCACCTAAAGGTCTACTTTTACACCTAGATAAAGTCTATTTAAGAAGTATCTGATTAATATTTTGGCAGTTACAAACCACACCTCCAAACATACAAAGACCTGGTGCACACAAAGTGGACACAAAGTAGTATAAAAAAAATACATGATTATCCTAAATATAAATCCTAAAAGAAAACAAGGGGTCATTGTCTTGTACTAAAAGCAAGTAAATTACATTTGTACACAACAGTGCTGCCAAATTTATTCTGCATTCAAACCAGGGTTCAAATGACAAACACTCAATTTCCCCATTTACTCCAACAGATAAATGAATTTCAACAGACAAGTGCTGAGAACAAACTGGTCAAACAGAGAGAAAACTGTTGATAGTGGAAGTGTCTGTGCCCTCTGTAGCACTAAATTAATCTGTCCATGCCTTCAGGGTAGTTTAATACAAGCAAGATATTTCAGCTGTCAACTGAACACACAAAACCAGCACAGAACAAGGCAGTTTCACAGTAGCTGCTGCCAAAGCTCCAGCATGCAGGTGTGTGAGTCTATGTGTGTTGCATGAACTCACTGCTGCATGAACTCTAGAGAGAGAGTGAGAGAGAGGAGGGGAAGTCCGTTCCAATGGAGGCCAGAGGGCACAGCATGTCAGCCAGCATCCTGATAGAGGAGAGCCTTGACTGGCCCCAGTGAATCCCCATGGTCAGGGATGAGCTGGACCCAAATGCACAGGCCACATCCACAAACGCATGCAGCGTGAGGTTGGGTCACATATTTGTTTAGAAGCCAGCAGACTGAAATGAGGCCATGAGGGAGCCTGGGTAACTATGAGCCATCATGCTAGGGGTGCAGGGGAAGACTAGGACGAGCAGACTGTGGGACTGCACGAGATTAGCTGGGGGAGGTGGGGTGATTGGTCACAGCCTCTGCACCTAGACAGAGAGCAAGGAGTTGAGGGGAACACTGGCTACTGTAAGACCTTACACCAGGTGAAGAGGGTGATGTAGAACGTGGTGGACAAAAGCAGATTCAGGCTGAGTGGAGGTATGACTGCCTGGACATACCAGTGGGCATGAGGTTAAAGGTAACTTAAGTGTCAGCAACAGACAATTTAAAATTTGTAAAAGTAACCAATGGGTTGTAAGTCAGTGGACTGGTGTGTGTAACAAGACAACCTTAAGTGTAGTGAAGCCAATTCACTATTATCTTTCCCCTATTTTTCAGCAAACTATTTGGGGGTTCACAGGTTCCCCAAAACACTGCGCACCACCCTGGTCCCTGATCCCGACCTCTGAACTCGCCTCATCGTGTGTGTTTCCATACACGTCGGGAGACAGGAAGCTGATGTCAATACACAAGAATGTGTAATCCCATTCCTCGCGGCCTCACGTCCTCTGTGAGAAAACAATATTGTCCGTGAGGTCACAGCTTAGGAATCCCAGAGGCTAAGGCGGTGAAAATTATGACATATTTTAATTAAATCTTTCACTTTGCGAATTGGCAGTTGGAAATCCCATGTTATGGCTTTTTAACCCCCCTTCCCCCTCCCCAACTCTCTGTCCAATTCTATCTCTCATTTCTCTTATTTCCTTTTTGTTTTCACTCCGTGGACGCCTTTGAGGTGTCAGTTCACCGAGTTAAGCTCTTTCGCTTCACGTCACAGCCTGACGAAGCCTACGTTTGAATTGCGAGGCAATCAAAATAAAAGCACAATTACCAATCAAGTGATCAAAACAGACCGGCTTAAGGAGACTTTGAAGTATTAATCCAAAGTAGTGAGTGAAAAATTCCCAGAGAGTGATGTGGGCTGGCCAAAATACAGTATATACTGCTGTGGAGTAGAGCACCATGACCACACAGGTGTGGAATACAACCAATTCTGTTCTCTTTCCTTTACAATGAGAGCAATCAAAGCCTGACTGAATCTTTTTGGGCACAACTCACAATATCAGTGTGGCACCACATAGGCATGCATATGTCACATAAGCACAGTTCTGAAGCACTGTGTAATAGGATGTGTATGGATCATGGCTGGTTTCCATAAGTTCAGGGTCTCCAGGCAGTGGTGTATGTGTAAGCTAGCGAGGGAGTGGGTTTGTAAGTGAGTGAACAGCTGAGTGACATTGAGACAGTGAGAGGGGAGGAGTGAGAAAAGGCAGTGCCCACGCAGGCCAGTAGATGTCCCTCCATGTTTATAGAGGGAGAGGTGGACGGCTTACCTGACCACTGAGCAAGGCCTACTCTGCTCGACATCTTTTGCATCTGCTCACCCCCACACACACACACTCCTTTCATGATATCCTGTTCATCACTTCCTCACAGATAAAACAGTACACACACACACACACACACACACACACACACACACACACTTCAGTGCACAGACCTACCTACAATGACATAAAAGAATGGAACACATATCAACATGTGTGTCGCATATTGTTTCGCTTTACACTAACAGCGTGACATTAACATCAAAATGTTTTAAAATCCATTTTAGCAGTCAAGGAAGGAGAACATAAAACGCTATGCGAGACAAAAAGCTGTTTCATCCATATCCATAGCTTTCTAAACTCAATGGCCTCCACATCTTCGCACCAATATTAAAAAGTGAAAAATGATTAAAAAGAGGCCCTGTCACGTCACTGGGCTCACATAAGGGAGCCACATGAGGTTTATAAGTGGGAGATAGCCTGTGGCCTCTGGCTGATGCGTGTGTGACGGTCCATTCCATTAAACAGGTCTCAGAGGGCGCTGAGGCTCTCCTATAAACATTTAGTGTTATACACACACATACAGACCAAAAACACCGACATACGGTACTGGACAAACAGACACATGCAAACACACGCAAACACACACACACACACGCACAAACACATACATACATACACACATACACACACCCTGCCACACTTCAACAGCCACAGTCCTCGGTTCATAATTCTTCACATACTTGTTGAAACCGTACAGCTTTCGGTGCCGTGACCAGCTGGTCCATTCAAGCATGTTAGTCATCTATGTTTCCAACCGCTGAAATTTTTACAGTGTTTCACAGACTTCATTGAATTTCAGACAGTAGGAAAACTAGCTGTCTAATCCTGAGTGAAAGGTTGCTTTGGTTAGTGACACACAAGTATCCCGCGCCGTTCACTTATTAGGGCTATTCATTAATGAGACGTTGGCTCGTACCTAAAAGAGAAAGATTCAAACAAACAACATGCAGCCACGGTGAATCATGGGCACATAAACACATTACAAGGCTTTTTCCACTTCGTTAATTGGCATAAAAGAAAAAACACCTTCACACAAGGGAAAAATTAATATTCAAGAGTAAAAAAAAGAAGAAACACACTCATGAGAGGGCATTTGAGCCAGAATAAACAGCAGCACAGACTCACCACAAACAGTCCATGGGAAATCAAATGGATGTGATGAAGTACGATACTGGGATCATGTTGCAGAAATCAAGTGACAATGATTGTTTCTTACAAACTACAACCCACTAAAAATAAATATGCATGTAAGCCAAGTCAGTCACTATAAGCATCAACATACAATAATGTTGTAATACTAAGAACAATCGATTGTAAAGGCTGTCTGTATTGGTTAAGAAAACACATTATAGTTTCCTATTATAAATAATAAATCATTTGAGCAGTAATTCTGCTACTATTATCAAAAGAAATCAGCTGTAGTCCTTAAATCTGAAGTGAATATACTAAAAACCATATGTTCCTGAACAAGCCCAAACCTCTCCCAACAAACACACACACACCCACCTACTACAGTGCATACATGCACAACTGCCCCCCCACACCCCCCTTCAGCTTCTTCACTCTGTCGATTACTTCCAGCATAACAAGATCTGGGGGCGCTCAGGTTCCAAGAGCTGGTCCCCTCTTGTATATTTTTGTGATGGGATACTAATTCATTCTCAGAGGCTCCGCATAGCAGTAGCATGACACCGACTCTTACATCTGGCATTGGACACCGAACTGGAAGCTGCGCCAACTTGCAGTAAAAGTTCCAGGCCAAGAGGCAGGGAGCAAGTTAGAGAGGGAGTGAGGGAGCGAATGGGCTGTATTGTGTTGGGCTGCCTGTTTCCCCTCTGCCCACCACTTCCCCTGCAACATAATTTGCTCCCGGTGCTGCAGAGCCTGATTTGGCCCCACAGGACCTGGGATTTGATCCTGTTCTATTTGGCTGAGATGAGGATGAGCAGTTGGAGAGAGACGAGTTGGGCGGTAGGGAATGAGGTGGGGTTTGTTAAGGGGGTGGCTGCAACTATTAAAAGTATAAAGTCTATGTAGATGTGTGGAATTGTGTGTGTGAGGCTGTATGTATGTCTATGTGTGAGGAGCTGACCACATGTGTATGTTTTGCTCAGCTCCTGGATGTGGTGAGTGTGATTTCCTATGGTGCTCCCATCAGAAAGACGTAGATGGGCCTGTGTTTGATTCATCCTTGTTTCTTCCCTTCATCCTCCTCTCTCCTGCCTCTATCCACATGGAGGGGATCAGGCCTGACGACAACGGTCTGTGTTGAGTTACACGCTCCGGCTTTTGTTTGTGGAAAAAGCAGGAGGAGCGCACACCATGGTCAAAGTGATGTTAAATGTCCCGTTTAGGAACAACAGCAGCATATGGACAGACATAGACCCCGAAAGAACAAGACAACATGCAGAGTGTCATGAGACGAAAACGCTGTGTAAGGAAAAAGTCAAAGCTTTCTGCGTGGTCTGATGGCTCATTAACCACTTCAGAGCTTTGGACTTTATTTTGTCTGAGGAATATGACTGCTAGAGAAACCATACTGACACAGAAATGCTTCATTCCAGCGAGACCTCAATATATAATTTCCAAATCAACTCTGTTACAGAATTACTGCAGTAGCAAAAATGAACTTTTTTGTTTTTGTTTTGCTGTGCATGTCTCTTTCTTGGTGCACGAGTAGAAAGGTACACCTGTAGTACAGCAGTTTCAACATGAAAAGACAAGGACTGCCTCCTTCTAGTAGTTTGTAAGTGAATGATGAATAAAGAGCAAAAATTACATCTAATTTACCTTATTTAACTACCACTGCTAGTCATCAAGCGTCAAATTCTACTGAAATAAGTTGTAAAGAAAAGCTGCACAGATGTTTTGAAAATAGACTTTTTTGATAACATTAAAAACACAACAGACTAAAAAAGAAATCTAATGATCAGAGACAGAACTGTCACTGCCCTGTCTAAAGAGAGCACTCACCAGGAATTGCTCCAGCCTCCCTGGCATTACCGCTGCCTTCTTCTCCTTCACCCTCTTTGTGTCCTCCAATATCCCCATAATAGAGGGCAATAATCAGTTCTAAGATGCGGATAAACATGGGTAGCTGTTGATCAGTAATGGACAACTTCAGGCTCTCCACCATGGTCTGGATCTAAGGAAACATAAAGACAAAAAGGTTGAAATTTGATTTGTTAAATTATATGTTTAGATGTAAAATGGGCTACAGGCCCGACCACTTCTGGTGGGCTCCCACATAATGTGAATAGGAATGTTTAATAAAAAAAAGAGCAGAGCTGCCCCAGGCTCTATAAGGACTGGATGGATTCCCCTCTGGCTAAGTGATGGATGCTGAGTGTTGCATGTGGAAGACACAATTTTTGGTCCTGTTAAACAAAGTTATATGATGACCTCCAAACCACAAATTATAGTCTGCATGCAAGAAGATGTACAGTATAGAATAACAAAGAGGAAGTTGATACATCCCATAATATAAAGGCAATTCTGTCATAAAAGAAGTCAGGTCCAAATGGAAACAAATGTACCCACATAATACATGCAATGTAAACCCATGTGTTTACTGTAATTAACCTCAGCAGTTACGAAACAATTCACTGTGGGTGCAGTGAATTGCATTTATACACTGTGTATTATACAATATTAATAAATTATACAGTCAAGTCAAACCAGAATATAGTCAATAGTGGACCAGTATTATTGATTGACATGCTATGCCTACTCTAAATGTGGCAAATCTTTCATGTGTGATTTCTGTTAATGGGACACCATGAAAAACTTACTTAAGGTCACTAAACCACAAAGCTTGTTATTGACTATATATAGATAACAATGAGTCAGTTCTGCTTTAATTCAGCTTGTTGATAAGAAGCATCAAATGGGACTGAACTGAAGTTGCCATAATGTAGCCTTATAGTGTAAAGATGACACATGCAATACAGACAACCATAACACAAAGACATTAAAATTGATCAGTAAAAGAAACAATACATTACCTTTTCTATCAGAAATAGTTTAGATCTGACTATATAAATGAATATCAAACCACATTAAGGAACAAGACAGCCAAGACAACAACTATATTCATGAGTAGAAAAATGACAGTGACTGTCTGAGATGATTCTTTGTCTGGGATGATTCTTTAGTGAGGGAAGTACCTTTTTCTAAATAAAACGGTTTCTATTGTTTTGATTTAAGCTAACTTGACATTAATTCTCAACATTAGTGGTGCAGAACAATGGACTGAAATGAGTCATTATCCTGCTATTGATCTGAGAACAGCTAACCTAACAAAAGTAAGTCACATATTCCTCTGACAACTGTAAGTTGCTATGACAAATTTAAACTTTTCCATCACTAGCATGTGTGACACTTTTGGATGATGCCAAAGACATCAGGTTAACCCATATAAACGGTTGTGGGTTTTGTTCTCGATCTTGAGTTTTGGGAAGAACATGGCAGTTATAGGGTTACTGCAAAGACTTGGAGATGCTCACTTTGATGACAGATGGGATCTTGGAATTGATGTTGTCATAGGTAAAATGGAGGCGTGTTCTGAAGGAGCATTTGTATAGCAGTGGGTCCTGGTAAAACTCAATCTTGCCACTGGCGTTCCGCTTGTCCAAGCACACAGTACAGTCAGCAAAGTTGATCACTTTCCTTAGGACCAGCTCTGGGGCTTCACAGAGAAAAAAAGAAAACAAATTAATGCAGAGAATTTTGCATCAAGCACATAAGATGTTGACAATGATCAAACCTGTTGACATACATGAACTAGACACATATGCTCAGAGAAATATAAGCTTACAGAGAGTTATCACTAAACACAAACAAATGCAAACATACACACACTAACACAGAGTAGGCCCGGCAGTAAATCCTCATTATTTGTGATCAAGGAAATCAGGGGAGATGACACTCAGCAGACATCTCAGAACTGTAATGCGACATTTCCAAGAGGTACAAGCAAGTGGTTTGTATGTGTTGTGTGTGTGTGTGTGTGTGTGTGTGTGTGTGTGTGTGTGGTGTCGGATGATCACATATCAGCAGATTCTCAATTATCACTGAGTCACTCACCCCCCTGACAGACTGATAACAGGACTCATCATTCCGAGAATTATTTCACCCTCTACACAGTTCCAGTAACTATTGTTGGAAGCACAACTTGCTTCACATGAGGAAATCAGCCCCTCCTTGACAAGAAATTTCACAGTGATAACAACAACTAAAAGTGATCATTCATGATTTCTCTGCCCCTATTACGAGTCTAGGTCTTCAAGGTCTTGATTGTAGTTCAAGTTTAATATAATTATTATTCTATGGCAGTAACCTGAGAAACCCAGTGTACTGTGTGAGACGTCTCTAACCAAGTGTAAGGGATATAAACTCTTTCACTGAAAATAGAAATAGGCTTACAGTATTGTTGCAGCAAATACGCAATGACTAGGGTTGTTCTGATACCGGCCTCCGATATTGCCTAAAATGCTGTGTACTGGTATCAATAAGTGCGCAATTCTGTGTACCTGATCACCTCTACCACTAACTAGGTTTGTAAAAATTCACATTTTAGTTTGATCTTGTCAGGTGTTGTGACATGAATGAGCAGCTTGCTTTAACATTTTCACTCTTTCTTACAAGCAATTAGCATCTCTACCACAAGGAATTCAAACCAAAAATAAAAACACGACATATGAAACATGTAGCCATCAAAAGCTATTGTTCTATTTACAAGTGGCATTCTTGGTTTAAAATCCCCTACCTCATCCATCATTTGTGGTTTTAAGTGGGAGCTCTTTTCTGTGTCAAAGCCCTCTCTGCACTGAACCTACACATGCTCCAGTCAGACAGGGGAGTTTATCAGTTGTCTGAATGAGACTCCTCTGGCAGCTGACATTGGGCATTTACGCAAACAGCAATGTTTGACCTTAGTTTGAACTAACAAAATTAAACACTTACTGTAATTTATAGGTTCTTGTCTCAGTGGATTTACTAGTTAATCCTACTACCAAGGAATGTAAGCAGCCATTGCTCACCAGTGATGTCCATGAAAGCCCTCTCCCATATATCGTCGACAGTGTAGCACTCTGCTGAGGTAATGTTGACCGACAGCACAATGTCATCTTCAACGTACTTCAGAATCAGGTTGTTTACCACAATATTCACGTTGTTCACCACACGTCTGATCAGACTCTGTACATAACCTGCAAACACATAAACACACACTGTGAAAAAAGTTAAAATTAAAAAAAAGTTACAGAAAAAGATACACAAAAAGTGTACCATATTGCAAAAAGACACACCCATGCATAGATGAGGACATAGTAGCTACTGTATATATACACTAGCATATATCAAGACACATTAACTTAATGCTGAGAGACTGGAAAGTGTAAAATCCAGAGCCGCATTCCCTGAAAGTCTAAGCTCAATACAACTGACCCCTGCCATCCTCATGGGCTCATAAATAAGCAGAGGTCCTGACATGTTATTTTTCACCACAGTCTATCCACTGGACATGTACAGTGAAAGGAGCTAAATATCCATAAGAAAACAGTTTTGCTCCTCACACTGCCTGAGCAGTACTACAAATCCTGGGTGAATTTATAAATCTCTGAAGAGCTCTCCCCTCCTCTCAGATGCAAAGTTCTGTTTAACCTAAAACTATGCACATGCTGTTTCACACATATCCGTCCCAAGCCTGTCAAACCACTGAGGAGCCTGCATGTTCACTTAAACATACTGTACATACACACACGCACACAATCACACATACAAAATGCATTACTTTATACTAGACATGTAATGATACCAATAACTCAAGGTATGATAATATCATAATAAAAAGTCCACAATACAATCACTGCTGCTATATAAAAGAAAGAAAGAAGAAAAATGAAAGAGAGCCTTATGACCTCAGTTGGTAGAGCGTGCACCCTATGTATAGAGGCTGAGTCCTCAGCAGCAGCCATGAGTTTGGTTCCAGCCTGTGGCCCTTTGCTACATGTCTTCCCCGACTCTCTACCCCATTTCCTGTCTGTCAAAAGCTGGCCAATTAATTCAAGGCTTAAAAGCCACAAAAATATAAAACAATGTAGAAAAATTAAGAGTTTAAAAAAATGTCCTTTATTAAATAATAAATCTGATGTGTACACCATTTATGTTTGTATTAAATTTGTTTTTCCTTAAAATGCTTTTGTTTTTCTTCTGTAATAAATTAAAATAAGGAGCAAACGTGCAAAAACTTGGCATGAATTGTCTATGAGAATTAATGTTTGAATTATGTATGCACAATTGCAAAACAAGAACAATGCAGCAGTCAGTAGCGGTCCTTTTAAAAATGAAATTAAAATAATAAAGTAATTAACCATGTAATATCACAGTGGATATCGTCACAGTCTGGTAGGATAGTAAGACTTTTTTTAATTGTGATATTCAATATATTTTTATTTCCCTATTTAATACACAAGATAGACATAATGAGAGTGCAGTTCATGTCATCACTTATATATTACTTATTTTTTAAATTTCAATGCATAACGGGATACGGGACCAAGAGCTAGCAAAATCGACTATGTACAAATGAAGAATAAAAGTACAGAAATAGAGTTTTTGGTGAGGGTAAAAGGTTGGGTCCAGCAGCTTTGTGGTGAAGGAGTGAAGGGAAGTAGTAACAAGACCAAGCAAAAGAGAAGTCCAATATATTGTGTTTCAGCAGAGCGGGGGGACCCATCCTGCAGTGTTACCAGTACCTCCTAATGGCCATAGTGACGCCCAGAAACAGAAGCTTCTCAGGAAAAACATACATGGTAAGGTCATTACTCAACGAAGTAAGAAAGAACTTAAAATATTACAGACAGGGGAGTTTCGACCATAAAATATGAAAATATACAGCAATAAATTCTACTAACCACAGGACCAATGGCATTATTCATTCCTCCCATGTACTGTTAAACACAGTCACTACAAGTTAAAACATATAAACCTTTAATGCTTTTCCCTTATTTTCCAAACTAAATGTTTGTCTTCCTGTATCTACATGCCTGGCCCAGGGCATAACAGAACCAATAATTAGGCAGAACTAAATGGTGCTGTTGATGAAAATATTTATATGAATTGGTTAACTGTTCTGCCACTTGTACACAGGCCTGACTATGCATTAGCATAATCCAATTGACAAAATTCTCAAGAGTTTGCTGCCTGACCAAACAGAGTGGCAGGAAGAGACGATGACATAATATAAACTCAACTCATAAACGCAATGTGTGTTCGTGACATTTGTGCATGGCCTCGCATGCACGCATGTGCTTGTCTGAGTGTGAGTGTGTGCCTGGCTGCTCTCTTGCGTGCATGAATGTGGCTGTGTGTGCGTGTGTGCGTGCCTGTGGTTCTGGGGTCAGTCAGAAAGCTGCTGTCGCACCTGCAGCCTGGGCAGTAAAACCAGCTCTTTACCCCCTACTATTTCCCTCTCTGGATCTAATTTACCCGTGTCAGAGTGTCTCTCTTTCTCTCTCTTGCACTCTCATACACTTGTTATACCTCTTCTTGCCTCGCACCAAGTCCAGGGCCCCAATCCGCCTCTCTGCGAGCCATCGCACCGCTCTGAACTTCTGTAAACAATTGACACAGCCAGCACCTGTGCTGCGGCCCACAGGGAAGGAGCCCACTTAAAACTGTTCAACCATAAAATGACTGGAAAAACCAGCTCCTTTATGTGATCTCAGAACAGACCAACTCTCTTCTGTGCAATACAGGAAAGAAACACTATACTGTCCATGTTCACCATTTTTCCTGTATATGGAAAGTATTAGCAGCTATCAGCCTTGCCAGTTATTAGCCATGGAGAGAAAGATTGACAAGTCCATCAGACAATAAATCTACTGTAAGTTGGTCCTGCTGTGTTATTCTGAAATGCAATTAGTACAGTTAGCAAAGTAACCAAGTGAATACACACAGTAGCTACTGTGGAACACAGCACCTTTTAAGTGTTGAGTGCAGTTCTCAGAATTGTACAAATACCCATTTAATTTGACCTTTTATCTGTAAAATATAAAATACCAGGAACGTAAACATAGTGGTACAATGTTCTCACCTCCACCATGGTAAGTATCCTGCAGGACTGTGGAAACACTGCAAGCCAATATTATTACAAGGTTAGTATCACCAATAATATAAGCCACTTAATTATGCTAGCCACTCTATTAGCTCTGTGGCCTCTTATAGTAAAACTGCAGATTCACAGAACCCAACCATGCATGGTACAGCAGGGCTCCAGAACACACAGAAAGTTCCAGCTGGAGAGAGCTCCAGTCTTTACCAGTATGGGATATTCTCTATCCATAAGTAGCTAGTAATACCAGAACAGCTGCTGTATTTATTTTCTGAGCAAAGGCCCCAGTACCAGGACAGCAGTAGCACTGGACTACAGAATTATCTCAGGAGTGTGTTTGCATTTCAGTCTATGCAAATCTCAATCTCCTTCAATCACACGCAAACTTATTCATCCATGCATGCACAGTCCTTTCAAAGCGACATAAGTACACTCACATCTGACACATACGTAAATGTAGGCGTATGCACTCAAAAGACAGTACATACACATAAGAGTAGCGAGAATTAATATATTATTGAATTATGAACCAGTATTAAATTAGTTGGAAACTATTTTGATAACTGATTTAATTCTTTTATGAAAAAGGGTAAAAATTCTCTGGTTCCAGTTTCTTAAATGTGAATATTTTCTGGTTTCTTTACTCCTTCATGACAGTAAACTGAATATTTTTGGGATGCAGACAAAACAAGACATTTAAGGAAATCATCTTGGGCTTTGAGAAACACTGATACACACTTTTCACCATTTTCTGACATATTACAAATTAAACAACTAATTGATAAATCGTGAAAATAATCAACAAATTAATCTACAGTAAAAATAATTCTTAGTTGCAACCCCAAATACATACATACGCACAAACATGTTTTAAAACAGCAGAAATGATACCAAAATGTTGTAGTATTACCAATGGGAAAGGCTGATATACATAAAAAAAATTGGTCAATAACTATTCACAAGTGGAAGAAATTTATACAAACTAATATGATGCTTGCAGATGCAAAGTGTCCATCAAAGTGTAACTTCACCTCAGGTCTGGGCATAACCCCAAACACTGCATATTTTTCAAAAATGCTAAAAAGTGGGCAAGTGGGTGAGAGAGGGGGTATGCTGGGGGTGCACAGGACAACCACTGTAAGGCCTCATGGCTACATAGTGTGTGTTATGTGTTAAGAAGTCACCCACCAGAGTGAGCATCTGACCAGTGCTTAGTGTAGCAGCAGGGCTCAAAATAAGACCTAACCAGCTGTTAACAGCTGCTGTCAGATTCTCTGTGTCTGCACTGAAAACAAAGAGAGTCTGCTGGAGCTTTGACAGACACAAGAAGCGCAATCGAATCATGGCCCTTTGTAAGTTTCTATGTGATCGGTTCCCCATGTTGTAGCTAGCTGAGCTAATGCCAGAAGCTCAGAGAGGCTGTGAAGGTCTCCAGTGTGTGTGTGTGTGTATGTGAGAGTGAGTACATAACCATGGCCCTGTTTAACATGGGATCACGACAAAAAATGTAGTCCTGTGATGCTTCCATAGTCAACAAAAGTTACGAAAATTTCCCCAAAAGTTAAAAATGCTGAGTTGAGGGTTAGCAAAAAATATTGCAAACTCCTGTGGATTATGACTTCCAATCAACATATGCAGTGTTTCCATACATAGACCATTCTGTGGCGCACCGCCACAGAATGGAGACCAACCGCCACAGACTGATTCTGTCTTTTTTTTTTCCCCCTCTACAGTCTATGCTCTCAACGTAATATCGTTCCGTTCATTCATCTCCGCATAGCGCTCTTTCTCTGTCATTCTCGGACACACACGGACACACACAGACACAGACACACGCACACACACACACAGACAATCGCGCATATGCCAGCGGTGCGCGGGAAAATCAACCAGCGCATCACTGCTGCATGCACACACACTCATCTGATTGGCACACTCCTCCTCTGCACGCACCGATCACAGGAAAACCCGCCGCAGTGGATTATTTTGGCACTGGCACAGAGCAGGTCGGCGACGGTCTGGAGTTTACGAAAGGTTAGATATACTTTGTTTAAATACGCCTGCTCTAAATTATTGTTAACTAAGAAAAGGTAATGATATGAAATGAAATCAGCATAGACAGTGTTGGTAACACAGATTACGTAAAATGAGATGCGGTTATATTTGAGATAGACTACTATGCCCACAGTCAAATCAAAAAGAATAGACCATTTTTTAAAGTTGTTATTATTAATATTATTATTGTTGTTGTCAGTACTTTTTCTGAATGTTTGCTGCCTTAATCCAGATGAGATGAGTATCGAAAGATTTTTTTCACAGCAAAAAACGGCCTCGTCAAGAGGACAAGGAGCAGCATGAGGAGGTATCGGTCTGAAACAAAGTTGAACAGTCAAATGGCTGTGGCTAGTAAACGTTGTTAATTTATTTCAAATGTTCTATAGGCATCAAACAGTGCTGCTCAGGGAGAAATAGAGGAAGACAGCAGACAAAATGCTCCTGTAAAACAGGCAGCTGCTGAAACAACAGGTGAGGTGGAAACAGATAAGTGTAGACTTTAAATTAAAAAAAAAAACAAAACAAGAGTGGGTAAAGTATTTTAATTCTGATTTGTCTGTGGCTGTTTGCTGTTTTGTCATTGTTTTTTTGGTCTTGTACTGTAGGCTACTGTTCTGTTCTCCATTTGTAAGTGTCTGTTTGGGACCCCCTTGAAAACGAGATGGTACATCCCAAGGGGTTTATCCTGAGATTAAAAATATATATTCTACAGTAACAAAACAACTTCAGTTGGAGGCTCCAGCTGAAGTTGTTTTGTGCAAATCATTCCTGTCACAGAATCTAAAGATTGAAACTAGTTGGGGTGAGGAATGAAACCAGGCAGGGTTCTGGTAAAAAATGTTTTTAGTTGTCTTCTCTTAAAGAACTTACTTTTAAAGAAGTAAGATTGAGCTGAATAATTCCAAATGCTGTAGCTTTATAGTGGTCTCAGCAGGTGACTCTGAAGAACAATGGATACAGGTTTTTTCATATGGCAGCTTCAAAAAGTGTTGAACGCCGCCCGCTGCATACACTCTGCATACACCCGATGACTGACTCCACCGACCGCCACGACACTGTGACACTCAATTCCCCCACCGGTGTCAGTGGAGCACCACAAACTGCTACCTGGTCTGTGGGAAACACTGATACGTATATTTGAAAATGAGTGCAGACTCACAGACTCCCACTAAAGAGCTTGGGCTGGGAAAGGTGGGCCACCCACCTCTGATTAGAGGCCATTAACATTCTTTTTTTATATAAATTTCATGACATAGATTAGTCCCAAACAGTCAACTCTATGTCAGCATTGGCCTTGCAAGGTTCAGAATGATTTAAAACAGCAGGTGGCTTTTTGAGCCATTTTCAAGCCATGAAATCCAGATTTTTACAGATTTGTTAAGACACACCAGTATTTATGTTTCATGACAATACAGTATTACAATTACGTTTACAGCCCAAAATACACATTTAGGGTGCAGTGTGCATTTAATGGCTCAATCACGTGTTCAAAATGACACGTTGTCACACATAACAAGAGAAAATTGAAAATATTAAATATGATTCTCTAATGTATGGAGTGTCTGACCACAGCTGTGTAGGAGCTACTTTTACCAAGAGAAACTGTCATACTGCAAAGACAGTTCATACTACATGTCCTAATGCACTTACAAAACTATAAAACATCTTTGCAGCTCTTAAGGGACAGTTCAGCTTTTAAACTGTAAATCTTCAGTATAACTTTGATCCACCCAAGTCACAGGTAGCACCAGACTCAAAGCAAGACTTGCCACTATTAAATTCCTTTGAACTCGTGTAAAACAAAACACATTTTCAACGGTGTGAATAGGGCTAAAGTAGGAATCCCCTGGAACAGAGAAATGCGGTTCTCACAAACGGTGGCCGCTGGTCCCCCACAAGCAGCAGTAAACATAATCACTCACAGAATCGCCCAAGGTGGAAGCACTTGGTCTTTGGTCTTTGTGTGGCTACCAATCCCATGGCATATGAATTAACATCACTATTTTCCACCACAGGGAGAACAGGGAGGATAAATTCATTCAGCATGTGAGAGCTTAGGGCCAAATGACTGGATAATTGCTGGTGGCTGCTTTTTAGTGTCGGCCCGTGTTTTGTTTTGGTTGTTTTGAAGGGGAGGGGAACAGACGCAACACAGAGGTTTGTCGACGTAGATGCTGACAAAGAGGTAAGTCTGGCCATTGCCCTGCGATGGTCTCAGTGCTAACAGTTCTTCCTAAAGGCACACACATTTATGCACACTGACAGTCTCCTACAAAAAATCCACACGCATCTGCCTGTGTCCATCACTGCCTTCTGTGACAGAAGCATTTAAGTGCAACTAACTTCAAATTTGAGAAAGTTAAAAAGTAAGTATAGAGGCCAGAAAAGGAATGTCTCAATCATCCTGTTCTGCTTCCAATCCCAATCAGAGTCCTGATATTGATTTTTTCCCAACAGCAAGTGTAATCCAACCTTTTTATTATAAAATTATAATAAATAAACAAGCTCTTTCATCTCAGCACGAACAAAATACTTAAAGCGATATTCCACTCTTAGATAATCATCCACTCAGTATGTACTCACCCCTATGCCGATGTGAAGATGGGTGAAGATCTTCAGTTCACAAAACAATCCTGGAGTTTCAGCAGAAAACAGGGTTACAGCCAAATCCAGTACAATTGCAGTGAATGGTGACCCAGTTTAAAACGTTAAAAAAAGAACACAAAACAAACGTTTACATCCTACCTGCTACATGCTACAGCTGACATTTCGGCTAAAAACATGGCGTAAATGGCGTCTTTTGTGGTTAAATTTTAATGTCGCGGCTCGCGGACACTTCGATTACACCACACGAGCAGGATGGAGACATTTTGTGTTTGTTTTGTGTTCTTTTTTTAACGTTTTAAACTGGGTCACCATTCATTGCCATTGTACTGGATTTGGATGCAACCCTGTTTTCTGCTGAAACTCCAGGATTGTTTAGTGAACTGAAGATCTTCACCCATCTTCACATCAGCATAGGGGTGAGTACATACTGAGTGGATGATTATCTAAGAGTGGAATATCGCTTTAAGTTATAATGCTGTATCGAACCACAACAGCACCACTGAAGAGCTTTGGTTAACCTGCAAAAATAGACTGAAAGAAACTTTTTGTGTGACTCAGCATAACTCATTATCTGAAATTGTTGTTGGCTATTTGTTCCTCACTGTTCACTTACCCGCAACATAGAATGGTTCACAGTGTTTTAAGAGTGTGCAGTAGGACATTTTGACAGCTGACATACCCTGAGCACACAAACAAAGGGTCACAAACAGATTGGGCTTTATACAGCTGTCAGCTGATTCATTAAAGCCCCTATGTGTAGGATTTGAAAATGTATGCCTCTGTTGCCACTTCAGACATCTTTAGTGGCACTATCAAAACAGACCTTGTGAAAGACAGTGGAGGTAGTGGCATGCGTTTCAGTGTATTTGAGGATATAAACTTTGGGTTAGGGCTGCCCCCTAATAGTCAAACAAACCATTGGTTGGTGAAAAGAGTCTTAGTCAACCAAGTATTTATTTATCTGTTAGTCGCAGAAAGAAGAAAAAAAAACCTTCAAGTTCCATTCAGGGGTGCCCTGGTTGCTCAGTTGGTAGAGCACACACCCAATACAGAGGCTAAGATTCCTCAGCAGTGGCCATGGGTTCAATTTCAGCCTGCGGTCCTTTGCTGGAAGTTATTTATTCCTGTGTTTTGAACAAGAAGACTTGTGTGAGGTTATACAGAGTTGAAATAAATAAAAAAAAATCTTCAGTCTCCTTGCTGGTTGTTCTGACAGATCCAGAATCATTACCATTTGTCCCATTATCATTTAGCAGGCAACTCATTTCATGTCAAAAAAAAAAAATCTTCCTTTAGCTACATTAAAGACTGCTGACAGATTTGTTTTGTGTCTTATTCTTAGGAAAACATCCTCTGTCTGAGTCATAGCAGGTTAGTTTTACCTCATTTACCTTTTAACCTCTACCTTTTAATTATGAAGGCTGGAATTACAGCAGTCATCTGCTTCCTCGCTGTTATTGAGGTGCTGCAACCTTTGACCTCAGAGTTGTCTCTACAGCCTGTAATGGGTTGAAACAAGGTCCACTGGTGGAACAGTGTGGGGTGTGCACACAAATTAACACAGATGCACTAAAAAATAAAACACCACAATTACACACAGGCACATACACAGACACACGCTCACACCTGTGAGATCTGTTGGAGGCAGGCCCAAAGGGAGATGCTGGGGTGTGAGGCACCCTGCTTTAACAGCTGGGGAGAGATATTATCTCATAACGTCAGGCCTGGAAATGGATCCTCCCCAGATACAAGCAGCCAGGAGTGTAGGTTCATACATTCATGCATACTAGGGCTCTGGGAATGAGCCTTGGGGTTGTGGGTGTTAGATTGTGACCTAGCTCTTTAAGCTCAAGGCTCAAGACCCCCAACTCTCTGCTTTCTTTTTCTTCATTTTTTTTTTCTTAAAACCATATCTTTTCCTTTTTATTTTGGTCTCTACTTTGCCAACTTCTTTTTTCATTTTCTGTTTTCTCTGGAAACTTTCTCCATGCCTCTAGGACTTTTCATTGGTTCCATTTTTCTCCCACCCTGTTGTGTCTGAGAGGTTCTTACATACCTCTTGTGAAGTGTTTGTTGAATATTTCCATTAGATTACTGAGGTTCCCCATCATTTCAAACTTCTACATGCATATAAATGAAATCTACACTGTCTGCTCCAGCATAAACATGAATTTAAAAAGAAGTTTACCAGCTATGACGTCTTTGTGTGTTTCTCTCTCTCCAAAAGACAGTTATAAATTGATCTAAAAAACATCATAAATATTTTTAAAAGGCCATTATCCAGCCCCAATCAAGCAAGGCAATTCTTTGTGAGGTGCAGTAAAGAGCTGGAATAAAGCAGGCATGGAATCCCTGGCCCTGTAGGAGGCATGTGGTCAAGTGGCCTTGTTGATAAGAGCCATCACTATGTGATTTATCACAGACACATCCCCCACACTCTCTCTGGCTGATTTACACTGGTTAAAAATGTAGTGCTACAGAGCTCATCCCAAAAAAATACTTCTCACAATGTAAACCAGTATTGACTTAAGTTGAATCTGACCATTGAACTCTGCAGGCATTTGGCTACTAACAAGCCTGTGGATTTCTTAAATTATTTTGTCGCTATATCATTCTTAGATGTTAGAAACTGTACTGCAAGTAGGTCCTAATCTCTGTCTCATTCTATGGCCCCGTCCTCCCCCACTGAAGCAGTGCCTGTCCTTGTGGTCATAATCTGTGCAGGGAGGTGGAAAAGCCCCACTAGCCCCAGGGCCATCACTCACCTGGGGGCAGGTCCGGGTCGCTGGGGGCAGCCTGCTGGAGGCGGCGTGGCTTGGCCACGGTCTTGGAGCTGTCTGAGACACTGCGGCTGGTGGAGCTAGAGCCACTCTCATGGTCATCCTGATGAAAAAACAAACATGAATGCCTGTGAGGAGAGGTAGTGGAGTAAACACAGCCTTCTACGCAGAGCTCTATAGACCCAGTGCATTTACATACGTTCTGACAATGATTCAATTATAACCAGATTAAAGTAATACTTCATTTTACTATACTGGACAGCAGTAGCAGTGACAGTCATAGAGTCTGCAAGCTAATCTTTGATTATTGAAATTTTCATGCATCCACCACATTAACTTAATCAGGTTGCAATGAAAGTAACCAACTTGAATTATTCCAGTATTTGTGAAATTATTTATGACTTGCATAAACAGCTTAGTCAAGTGTCCTTTTTTCTACATGTGGTGTGTTTTTAGGTTCAAACTAAAGCTTCAAAGAATAGTTCTTATGCTGAAGTGCCATTCCAATTAATTATGGCCAAACACTACTTAAATCCCTAATTTCCTTTTTATTACTTGTGGAGCTTAAGATATCAGCTAGCTGGCTAGCACACATATATCCACATATGTGCAAGGTTTATATTGGTTTATGCAACCAGTCTAATCTAAGTGCTACATAGATCTGACTACTAATCACATTATTGGTATGCATGTAAGCCAAGTATCTGTTCTTCTGCATGGCTGTGTACACACTGAACAGAGGAGTGATTAGGGAGCATCTACCGTATACCACTGTTTTTGAGCCCCCCTACCCAACAAACCTTCCCACTAACCTTCCTCCCATCCCCATTTAACAACTATCTCCATGGGCTCTACAAATAAACTCTGGTCCTTGGATGAGAGGGGTGAAGGTCCCTCCTCCACAACAGCACGTCATTCTGCACTCAGAGACCAGCAGCCTGTTAAGCCCAGGAATGCAAGTATAAGATCTCTGCATGTGTTTATGTGCGTGTAGGAATGATGATGAAATGGACATCCCCTTCAGAGATGAACCTGAAGATAAACAAAAGGAGCCAAGATTTGGGATGAGAAGGTTATTTATTGGTTCAGCTTGAAGAGTGCCTCAGTCTAGCAGGTGCTCTGAGACTAAGACATGAGGTGCAATTAAAACAATAGGGACATAAGGACAAACAGGGGTCATAAGACATGGGTCACGGGTAAAGGACGTACAGCCAAGGATGAAATCTACTACAAGGGTGAATGCAATTTTTACTTAAAGGTGGAATCAGTATGATTTGTCCAAGGTGGGCTCATTCCCAGGACATTAAATACAGATGTTCAGGATTGGTAAAGCATCCAAAGCACAGCATAGAGTAAGTAAATAAGGAAATACAGGCAAAGAGCAGGGTCTCTGTAACTTCCTCTTCTACTTTTTCTTCTAGTGGGTCTAGTGATTCATTATTAATGATCATTTTTATATGAGCCTATACCTTGTTTTTAGGAAAATGTAGCATATTAAACTTTTAAAGTCTGTGAAAAGAAAAAAATCAGAGATTTCTTTCTACCCACGTTTAAAAATAATACAATACTAATATTTCATAGTTTAATGTCACTGTAGTACCGAAGCAAATAAATTATCTAATTGGTCATTAAAGACCTCCATTTTGTTCTGTCTTTAGTGTCCTGCCTGAAATTTGACTTGCAAAATACCAAACCAGCCAGTGTTTAGTGTCTTTTTCTTTAGTGTCTTTTTCACTCTGTGCAGGTTGTTAATCAGAAAAAAAAAATCTTTTGTTTGTGCTTCAGACTTCTTTTTCTAATTATTGTGTTATCAAAAGAGGCTTCAATAATATTTGTTTAGTTTTTTTTATTCTGGTATCATTATAACTTTTTAAACACATTAGAAAATAATCAAACAATAACAAAACAGCAAAATAATTGCTGCTGTTGTAACACTGTTAAACTGTACTTCACCATTTTTATGTCTGTAATTTTTTGGGGTCTTAAATCATCACTTGATGACAAGCTAGAGCCATACTTAGTATGACCCCTCCCCTAACACTAGAGGGCATTAGCATCAGTGGTTCTTTAGTGGTTCAACAGACTACAGTTTGCTACCTAGCTAACTATCCCTTCTTTCCACAAATGCATCTTCCTTGGATGTCAAAATTTAAAGAACAACTCACTCATATTTAAATTTCCGAAGGATGGTAACATGAAGAAGACGTGGATTGATTTTGTGTAAAGCCACTTGATGGAGCGCGTAGGATCACCACCTGCCTCTGCAGTGAACATTTTACACTGGATAGTTTTACAAACTTTTATCGGAGACAACTGGGATTTATGGATAATCCACTATTAGTGCTGAAGGGGGCCAAACTGACTATCTCGCTCCCCTGGCTTCATCCTGCCATCCCATCGACATCTGGTGCCATCGTGGGCAGCATGTGCCCAGCAATGACTCTAAACTGCCTTATGTGCTTATATTATATTGGCGTGCAGAATTACTGAACTTTCCAGCCACACTGACGGGTAGTTTTTAAAAGGGTTCAGTTTAAAAAATGCTGCAACAGTGTGTGTTCACTGAGATGAATTGCTTATGTAAATTGAGACAGAGAGAGAAGAGATGGATTGATTCAACTTGCACAGAGTGGCTTCAAAAGTTGAGTTGTCATGTATTTTTATGCAAGCATGCGGCATACATACAAACACATATTTTAGTCATTTCAAAACTACTCCCCAGCTGTTATTATCCCCCTTCACCCTCCCTGGACACACCCCCAGCATTTCGGAGCAGAGAGAAAACACTGTTTATTGTGAAGTCTAATTTTATATACTTGGTGATTTTTTTGCAACCATTCCAATTTGGGCTTGGGGTTAATATCACATTTCTGACCTGTGACAAATTCAGAACACATATTTTTATTTCTTTACACAGACTTTAAGCTTAACAAATTCAGAAACGCAAAAAGAGAGAAATGTCTAATAGGGAGTGTCCTTGTTGTTCCTGTTGATAACTTTCAGCAATATGTTTTAAACACTCTCCTAAAGCTTAAAGCAGAAAACCGCTGCTCTAATATCTGATGTCATCAAGTGACAAACCCTGGAGAAGCTCCATCAACAATAAAGAGAATGACTTTGTGGACTTGTAAAATTTCTACTAGCAGATTGTCACCTTCTCCAGAGGCTCTTGCTCATTGTGTTTCCAAATTTTAGAGGAGGTTTGCTGTCTTGTTTCCAAGTTTTAGGAGGGACTTGCATGTTCACAGCTTTTGATTCAACAGTTCATTACAGTTCATTATCAGAAGCCAAATCTGTTTTTTTAATGCAGAGGACAAATACTTAACAAATTTGGAATATAGCCAGCAGCACTACTGTTAAAAATATCATAAACCAAAAACCATAAATTGGAGAATAGGGGAGACCAGCCCACTACATCAAAATCAAAGCACAAAAAATACATACTATGACTACTATAGCTTAAGTTCTAGTGCTCTACAACTACTATGTATAATTGAACAAATACCTCATATTCATATTCACAGCAGACATAAGCCTGCAACAGTGGATGGTAGGAAGAAAAAAGGAAGAACAAACATATTAGAAGCATTCTAAAAGTAGAGAAGTCAGAAAAAGGTTTAGTTTAGTGTTAGAGTTTAGTGAGTTAACCCACCAGTATGGCATTGATTACGGGTTACTGCAGCACTGTAACCTTCACAGTCAGCACGGGTGGTAAGTTAGTCAGACAATCCAGACAAAGAAAGGGCCGATAACATGTGTTTAGCATTTAAACGGCGGATCAGCGTGGCAGTGTCTCAGGAGTCACCCCTTATCCTGACTAATGTAAACACTGTAGGTGTCAAAACCAAATATATCTGGCAACTCCATGCACACACACTTTGGTCAAAGATACTCAAATGAGCCAATGAAAACCCACAGCCACACCTTTTAGGCAAGTCACATACATGTACCACAGTGTTTCCCATACATAGACCATTCTGTGGCGCACCGCCACAGAATGGAGACCAACCGCCACAGACTGATTCTGTCTTTTTTTTTCCCCCTCTACAGTCTATGCTCTCAACGTAATATCGTTCTGTTCATTCATCTCCGCATAGCGCTCTTTCTCTGTCATTCTCGGACACACACAGACACAGACACACGCACACACGGACACACACACACACACAGACAAGCGCGCATATGCCAGCGGTGCGCGGGAAAATCAACCAGCGCATCACTGGTGCATGCACACACACTCATCTGATTGGCACACTCCTCCTCTGCACGCACCGATCACAGGAAAACCCGCCGCAGTGGATTATTTTGGCACTGGCACAGAGCAGGTCGGCGACGGTCTGGAGTTTACGAAAGGTTAGATATACTTTGTTTAAATACGCCTGCTCTAAATTATTGTTAACTAAGAAAAGGTAATGATATGAAATGAAATCAGCGTAGACAGTGTTGGTAACACAGATTACGTAAAATGAGATGCGGTTATATTTGAGATAGACTACTATGCCCACAGTCAAATCAAAAAGAATAGACCACTTTTTTAAAGTTGTTATTATTAATATTATTATTGTTGTTATCAGTACTTTTTCTGAATGTTTGCTGCCTTAATCCAGATGAGATGAGCATCGAAAGATTTTTTTCACAGCAAAAACGGCCTCGTCAAGAGGACAAGGAGCAGCATGAGGAGGTATCGGTCTGAAACAAAGATGAACAGTCAAATGGCTGTGGCTAGTAAACATTGTTAATTTATTTAAAATGTTCTATAGGTATCAAACAGTGCTGCTCAGGGAGAAATAGAGGAAGACAGCAGACAAAATGCTCCTGTAAAACAGGCAGCTGCTGAAACAACAGGTGAGGTGGAAACAGATAAGTGTAGACTTTAAATTTAAAAAAAAAAAAAACAAGAGTGGGTAAAGTATTTTAATTCTGATTTGTCTGTGGCTGTTTGCTGTTTTGTTATTGTTTTTTTGGTCTTGTACTGTAGGCTACTGTTCTGTTCTCCATTTGTAAGTGTCTGTTTGGGACCCCCTTGAAAACGAGATGGTACATCCCAAGGGGTTTATCCTGAGATTAAAAATATATATTCTACAGTAACAAAACAACTTCAGTTGGAGGCTCCAGCTGAAGTTGTTTTGTGCAAATCATTCCTGTCACAGAATCTAAAGATTGAAACTAGTTGGGGTGAGGAATGAAACCAGGCAGGGTTCTGGTAAAAAATGTTTTTAGTTGTCTTCTCTTAAAGAACTTACTTTTAAAGAAGTAAGATTGAGCTGAATAATTCCAAATGCTGTAGCTTTATAGTGGTCTCAGCAGGTGACTCTGAAGAACAATGGATACAGGTTTTTTCATATGGCAGCTTCAAAAAGTGTTGAACGCCGCCCGCTGCATACACTCTGCATACACCCGATGACTGACTCCACCGACCGCCACGACACTGTGACACTCGATTCCCCCACCGGTGTCAGTGGAGCACCACAAACTGCTACCTGGTCTGTGGGAAACACTGTACCACACACAATTAACACACATTTCCTTGTTTCTGACACTATTTAATGACAATAAACCCTTTTCTCTCTGTGTGGTTGGGTAATGAAGATTAGGTTTTAAACATACTTTACATAATTTGAGTTGTGGACACTGACAGAGAGGCAAGTATCCCCTAGTGCGGTAAAGTAAACACGCAATTGCCAAAAGAGACGAGAGAGGCTCTGGCAGAAATATTTACACTTTACTTCAGTTAAGGCCTTTGCGGTAGAGCTGCACTATGCAAGCAGTTTTTTCCCCATCAGTGAGTGGTGGGAATTGGTAAACAGAAGGGGAGGAATAATAAATACTTCATCAAGGTTCCAAAGAATAGAGATTGGCAAATAATAAGATGTAAATTTGTTGCTCATTACTTCACACCTCATTTGCTAACTTGTCATCACTTCAAAAGCAGCATCTGTAATATTTAGAGATAACACAATAAAAAAGAAAAAAAGGGCTGTTTTTCAGATGAGGTAAGTTTATAATGAGACATGCTCACATATGAGGTGTTTAGTTTACATCTCAATATGCTACTTGAGCACATTAGAATTAGAAACAGTCTCCCCTCCCATGTAGACTCTCATATCTGTTCCTAAAGGAATGCCTAGCCCTGCAGGCCAAGAGTACATTGAGTTCAACAACTCAAACTGCCACTAAAGAACAAGACTGCCAAATTTGGAAGTAGCGCAATTAGGCGCTCAATGTCACCGTGGGCAGTGAGCAATTCTCCAGAGGCAAAAAATGCTGTTTCAGAGGGAAGCCCTGGGACAAATGAAGCCTGCCTCAGCTGCTGCCGGGTAAACTGATCCCTCCAATGCCACGGCAGGGCACAGAACAGGGAGGGAGGGATGGAGGGATAGAGAAGGAGGGAAAGACAGAAGGACCAAGAAAAGGGGGGTTTACTTTCCCTGCGGACACGTCAACTCAGCTGTTGACCAAAGATGACGGTAGCAAAAAAGGAAAAGAGGGACAAGAGACAAAGAGATAAGTGGAAAAAATAACAGAGTGAGATAAAGTGAGACACTGAGACTAAGTAGTTGAGAGACATCAACAACAAGAGAAACCTGGAGATAATGAAACCAGAACAGAGAGGCAGAAAAAAGGAACAGGTCCTGGCAGTGTGAGTGACAGGCGAGGGGGACCCCCTACTCAGAGGGTAAGTGGGCACCCATGGAGGGTTAGGGCACAGGAAGGCCAGGCCTGACCTCTGTCCCCCCGCAGACGTCTGGCTCTGTCAGGGACCAGGAGGCAGTGCGTTGCGGCTGTCTGGAGGGTCGACCCACATCTGAGCTGCTCAACACATTAGCTGAACTCCACCACCACCTCCAGCTATTAGAAACAGCACCTCTGCAGATACTGTCACAGTTCCCCTAGTACAAACAAACGAGCTATAACTCACAGATACCAGAAACCAGTAAACTTCTAACTGCCATTGGCTACGTAACACAAGTAAACTGTGATGTGAATAAGTAAAATAAGTTTTGGTAAGTGGACCATATCAGGTCACAGCGTGCAGAAATTTAGGCAGTCTGCTGTGACAGGGCAATAGGAACAACTCAAGTTGTCCAATTCAATTCTAATCTAAATTTATATAGTTTTCTTACTTTGTTTAAACTATTTAATAAAATAAAAAAGTTTAACATACACTTATATACCATAATTTTAGCCTACTGGAAATAATATATACACTGCACTGTGCAAGTGTAGGGGAAACAGAATAATGGTCTTACTCCCTGTCATTTTTTGTCATTTCAGGCTTTTCACTTTGACATGTGTTGGCCTAAAGCAAAACAAAACTGCCAGTTTGTTTTTTATTGCCTGATACACATTTCTTAAAACTAAAATATTTATATTTCTTTTTTTCCTCCACAAATTACAAAGCAATTTTTCAATTTCAGTTGAACAAAAAGGAGAAAACTTGTTGGCAGAGATAGCCGTCAACTACCCTGCCTGCCTGCTTGCAACTGCCTGATCTTTGAAATCCAAACATTTTTGAAACTGGTCAATTTCACACAGTTTCAGCAGATTAATGAGAGTATGCAGAGGACCACTGCTGGAAAAACACACTCTCTGTTATTGTTGTTTTTCCTCTGCAGGTTGCTGGCGAACTCATGCTGACATCAAAGTAGCAGGCCTAGAGATTGGAGGCCAGGCAGTGGAGGGCGAACGCCTATGGAGTGAGAAAATAAATCAAGGAAACTCAATAGCTCCTTATCTCAGACAGACCACCACCCTGCTCCCCCCTCCGAATCACTCATATACACATACAAACACAGACACACACACTGGGTCTGACAAGCAGAGGCCCTGTCCCCCTGGGCACATGGAGCACCATCCCTGGGGAGGATCCAGCCATCACACCTCCTCTGTGCTACTTTACTCTCACAGACAACATATTTTGCTGTATAACTTTCTTCAAACCTAACAGAAAAAAATTCTAATACTGATTGCAGAGACACTGTGCACAATACTGCTAGAACAATACTGCAAACACTCACCACTAACACAATACACACACCCACATGCAGCAGAGAGCATACTGCTTTGCTCTTGCAGCAGTGCCTCTGTTGTCAATGCCACTTGTCTCTTCATGTCATCTTGCTCATACAACTTTTGTTCCTTCACCTGTCCTAATTTCATCCTCCTTATCATCCTATTCATTTTCACTTCTTTCCATCTTCTTTATAATCAATGTCCTTTTTATACAGCTGCTTCTAGTCTGACGTTGTCATCTTTGTCACCCCTGTGCATATTCTAGACCTTCTCATCCCATCCATGACCAGTCAGTCTGAAACTTCTTTTAACAGAGATAACCCTGGTTCTCATAAGAATGGTTTCCAGCTGGCAACTAGAGGCATGAGACTTGAAAAGTGGCTCACTGTTTCAAACATACAGTCACAGTTTGGGATGGTTCCAGTAATGTCAAATGGTATGCAGCCACTTCTTTTACACTTAAGCTGCTCGACCCATTGATGACGACCCCACTGGAATGTAAACTGAAGAGAACAGAGCTCATCGCAGTTGACTCAAATTACCTTTTCTTTAACGTCTCTTGGCTTCGAACACATCCATCAGCTCAACTAAAAATTAGCTGCTAATGGGTTTTTAATGAAACTGTAACAAATGCAGAAAGCCATTACACCATGATTAAAGACAGGGGTCTCATTTTCTCCTCAAACAGAGGTAGACTAGAGAAGGCTGCTGCCTTCTAGGACAGAATTTCCACACACTCTCCCTCACATTCAAAACACTTCTAAATGAGCAAACATTCTAAATATTATTATTATACTGTGCAATTTGTATATAGATACCAACACGTTAAACCAAAAACATACACCAAAGACAAATACTTGCATACAACACCATACACAAATACACAAAGTTCCTCCATACACACTAAACGCAAAGACCCCCAATCTAAAAACACAGCAGAGCTGTGCAGCTGGAATCCATGGCAGATTGGAGGGATTAGAGCCTGAAATGAGCCCAGATGAATATCACATCGTGTGACATTCTGAATAATTATCTCAATGAAAACAGCTCATTACAAAAATGTGGTCTCTCTCTCTTTCCCCCTTTCTTCAAGTAATTAAATCCACTACTGGGAAAGAAAATCTCCATTTACAATGCATGTATAGCACTGCATTAATGAAATATTACAGTTCTGAAATGTACACTATGTGTTGTAGTATCTCAATGGAACTGGGTTATTCCATAGCCTTGTTTTTCTGAGCAAATGTTGGTCAAAGTAAGATCAGTGTAACAGAGGAAGCACAACTTAAGTGATCAACCAAAAAAAAGCTATTCTCATGATTTTGGAATGTGAAATTTTTCTATGAAAAGTCCAACAGCATGTGTTAAAATTTAACCAAATGACATGACATGTTATAAATACACTCTAAACTGTAATTATCTTAAGTACATTTATGAAATGTACACCTAAAATTATTGCACTGTTCTCCTAATATCGAAAGTAAAGCTACCGTGATTCTCATATAAGTCTCTTCCAAGTCAGTTTTCTTTTGTGAAACCACACACCGCAACTACTCAGCGCATACTGCTTATTAACTTTTAATAACTTCAGATAAACAAAATATCCTTCACGTCATCTTAAGGAGAAACGGTCCATAAAAAATACGCATTCAGCCCTGGTTTACTTGAGACTCTTGTTATTTTCTTTAAAGTCAAATGAATTATCTGCAATTTGTGTTTTTAAAACCTTCATACCTATATAATTACCACAACCACAACAGAGAATAGACAGACTTGTGGGATTTCTTTGGAATCATTTCAAAAGAGGGGGGGGGGGACTGTTTACAAGGTCTGTAATACCAGAAGTGTTACTAAGCACATTTCATCCCCGTAAACTGTTACAATGAAAGCACTGGGTTAATTTCTAAGCATATACCTCTTTCTTCAGAGTCCAAAACTATAACTTGTTCATTAAGAAACGGGGTGGGGGGGGGCAGGGAAAAGGGAAAAGATTCCAACGCATCTGCCAAAAGGAGAATGCACAATTACAGAACTATTTCACTCTAAAGTGGGGGGAATCACAACGACAGTGCTGGTGATGTCATTCTGAAGGTCTCTGCCAAGAGTGCCTCCACTGTACCCAAGTCAAACTGGCTATGTTTAATATCAGCCTCCAACATGCCCAGAATAATAACAAAGACAAACAGGGATCCCAGTTACAGAACAGACCCACAGGGAGCAACAGGAGGACTTCTGACTTCTCAGTATTTCATTTGGACTTCTTGTTCAGATGGTGTCCTTGCATTATCTTCACTTGAGAGGATACAACTGGCTGAGGCTGTAGTGCAGATCTTTTACCAAGAGACAATAAAACATCTGTACCAGGGCTGCAACAAATGATCATTTTCATTATTGACTACTATGCCAATCATTTTCTCCATTAATCAATTAGTTGTTTGGTTGATAAAATGTTGATCACTGTTTCCAAAAGCCAAAGAGATGTCCTCAAATGTCTTGTTTAGTCCCACACCACAAAGATATTCCATTTACTGTTACAGGTGACCAAAGAAACCAGAAACGGTAACAGTAAAAACAGTAAAAACACCTTAACTATAAAGAGCAACAAGCCAAGCCTTAAGCTTAGTGCCCTCATTGAACCTTTTCAATGCTGTACAGAAGTTTCGACAAAAGCCTGTCCTATAGCATCTCAATAACATGGACTAATCAGTGTCCATTACTATATGAGACCCGTTTAAGTGCATTTTAGTTCTACTATGGACCTATTACATTCTGTAGTATTGATTTAAACCCAAGGACATTTTCTTTATCTTATAAGCAAACTTCAAGTAACACCAGCAGAAACCAATCTTGTGTTTACGGTACAGTAGCTGCTGCTGCTCCAGTTAAAGTGTGCATAATTCTCCATTAATCTAGTAAATCTCAAAGCCAGTGTATTCATGCATGAAATCGGTTTCTTTGTTACAAAATAGCTTTTTTTTCTTATTTCCCCACAGCAGAAAGCAGGTCAACAGTAAGACATTACAAAGCTGAGAGAACGCTGAGGTCAGTGCTCTTTCATCCTCCCTAACAATGTTTGTTTTCCACAATTGTTATTCAAACAAAGGATTTTAAGTCATAGTAGCTCCAATCCCAAGACTTGATTAAAAGCCAAGAACAAGGAATTCAGACTAGTGGCTCAGGCTAGTGACAGGTCCTGATGTAGGTGCCGTGATGGAATTTGGAACCAGGCTGAACTGTCTAGATCACTGCTGTCTCCATTTTCTTTTCATTAGAACCCATTCAAACTCTGCCCTGTGGCCTCTTACATGCCATGTTCCTGCTGGTGACCTGTACTTTTAGTATTGTTGCACTGACACACCTCACTGTTGTCTCACAGGAGAAAGGGATAAAGAAAATAAAGGAAATGGACAGAAAGAGAACAAAACTGAGCAAAGGGCGTCAAAGAAGAGTGAGAAAAACAACGGTTAGAGGAAAAAAATGCAAAGACAGAAAAGAAGAAAAATGGGAGTGAGACAACAGGAAAGTAGGGAGAAAAAAAATCAAAAGAGAAGGAGACACAGAGAGAGAATGGGAAAGAGGGAGAAATTGTTCCTGATTTAGATCTGAGAGGCTCTGGTCCTTCAGATGTCTCCATCAGCTAACCACAAGCCCAGGCTGAGCATGTGAGGCATGCTGCTTACGCTGGCACTGCTACCCCCTAATGCTAATAACTGCAATGTGTTAGCTTCAATAAAACACTCCACACACACACACACACACACACACACACACACACACACACACACACACACACACACACACACACACACACACATATACCAGCATGTGCAAAAAGACACACATCTTAGTCAAGTCAACTCCATCACACATGGGGGAATTCCCAAACATTTTTAATCTAACCTGTTTATTCCTACACCAAATAATGAATATAATTCTAATTGTAATAAATCTCCATTCATCTGTCAAAAACTGAACCATCCCTGTCTCGAGATTTGCCCATTATTTCATATACAATATTAAACACATTATACAAGGCATAAGCACCCCTTTAATGATGTAAGCACCAGCCTCTGAGACCAGTGCAAGCAGGGGCTCTTCTGACAACTTAATTGCACATGTGAGGTGCAACTGGAAGGCACGAACTCTAGAGGCCTAAGTGTTCTTGGAGAGTATTAATGTTCTGAAACAAGCAAGATAGAATAAATCAAACAGAGAGAAATGGGAGAGGACTTTCCGTCAGTGTTGAGAAATACCAAAACCTTACTGCAGGAGGTTTGAGCACGCAAGCGGAATGCAGCAGCCTTTATGTTTGCATAGCTTTTATACATGGGGTCCAAAGCAACTGAGGTACTGTCAACATTCATCAGCCTACTTGAGAGATGGAAAACTGTCAACCTTACTTTGAAAAAAATAAATTACAATTTCATCCATTTAACATCTTGGAGCCGTAACCCAGTCCTTGTCCAAGGATCTCAGGTCTCTTCTTGTCTTCATCAGTGTAATGAAAGGAGACATGTTTCATTTCTTAACTTAAATTTGCATAACAAACAAATGAAACAAGAGGCCTGCTGCTAGCCAATAGCCAGACTGCAGTCCTCTGTTTTATGAGGTATAATCACATTTACAAATCATAAAACTACAACTAAGATTTGAAATGTTAAAAGTACAATTTAAAACAAACTATGGCTTGAAAATTAAAAATAGGATTTGAACATTTAAAATTTTAATTTTGTCTGTAATAGCTGCTTTATACTCATGTCTGCAGTATAATGTCTGTCATGTTACAGACAATGTTGGCATGAGTTTCAAAACACAGCTTGCAAAGTTGTATTTGGTTGGAACAAGTAGCAAAGGATTAGTCCTCTGTTACTGCCCAGGCTGGATTGGGTTGTTCTGAGCTGCTCTGATCTCTCCCCAATTAAAACTATGTTAGAAATCCCAGCAACATTTTAAAGGGGTGTGTTCATTCTCTGCGCTCAAAAACTCTGAGGCTAAAGTTTTATGGCACTGTAAACATTAAGAGAAGAGAGCAGTTGCAAAACACATTCAAACATAAATTTTCACATCAGATTTTTAAATTTCTCAAAGGCTTAAGACTTACTTTCAACTTTTCAAATATCAATTTCATTTTCATAATATAAAATGCGAATATGACTTATACTCGTTGATATCTCTGTGATGCTGTATTTTAAGCAACCAGCATCCCAGTATCTCTACTCTCTGTTCTGTATAATATGTGAATTCTTGTCACGTTGGTCATTTTAAACTAAATGTGGTCAATGTCAAGCCAGGGCGAGACACTCCTTCAAGATCTGCATGTTTTCTTATCTTTTCAGCCAACCATATGCCTTCTCCACACAATCTCCTTTGCTTCTCTCCACTACCATGGAGAGTGACATGTTGGGCAATTATTCATATTACATTCTTCTTCTCTTTACCACACATAAGAGGCAGCAAAGCCAGCCAAGATAAAAGCAAGCTACCAATTCTGGAACACTCTGGGGTAAGAAGAGTCTAACTTATATACCAGCACACAAAGCAGAGCAAGGGAACCTCTTTCTGATTTCAATCAGCATTCCTCTCAAATTAAGAAACATGAAGCATTATAAAATATGTCATAAAAGATTCTAGATCTTCAGACAGAATTTAATTCAGCATTGGAAAAAATCAAAGAGTTATGGTCTGCCAAATGGCCTGCTACTGACTAGCTCTGCATGGGCGATTTTACTGGTTAAAATGTCCTACCTTATATGGCGTCATCATTTCTATAATAAGAGTGGAATTATTCATAGGTCAAAGGGGTGAGGGTCTGCTAAATGGAGAACATACTCACCCTGAGACATAAAACACAGACCACCCACAGTTTGTGTAACATAGAGTCATACAAGCCTACCTTTCTCCTGAGAAATTACAGAGGCACCCACTTACTGTTTTACTCCTTTTCTGTCTCATCCAAAGTAAAAAAAAGAAGTCCATCTCTAAAAGTGTAGCTACAGCAATTATATGAAGAGGAATATAGCCAAAAATGATCCAAATCTGGTTGCCTTAGCCTGTGCAGGACCCAACAAACAAAATGAAATCAAATAAAAGAAACAACAACCTGTGGCTCACACTCACAAAACAAACTCAATGATCTTAAAAGCAATGTGAAGTGGTAAACATCTTCCCTAATTCAATGCAACCCCTTCTTAGTGTGTCTGTTTAGATTTAAGACTCATAAAGCAATGGTGTGCCTAATTGCAACACAATATCTTCCCAGAATTTCTGTCCAAAGAAAGCACTAATGAAGCGAACATTAGCCTTAATTGCAAGGTAATCGTTTCCCAGATTGCAATATCACCAGGAGCACCCAGCAAGTAATAAGCTCCACTGAGGGATTGCTGTAGTCCGGATGGCCTGAGAGCAGGGATTAAACTGTGGAGCAGCAGCATCCTGCCCAGAGTGTATTGATCACCACTTGACTCACTGGATGCAGGAAGCCGCCGGGTTTAATTTTTCCCCCGACTGCTTTCCTGTGTCTGAGGACTGTCTGAGGAGCTGAAGTAACCTCATCCCACGAGGAACCCAAAACGCCATCAAACCTCAAAGACAAAGCAGAGTAATGCTGCGGGTTGTGTAGCATTGACTGACTCATAAGGAATGGTGGCTGGGTGCAAGGTCTTCTGTTGGAATGACACACTTGTGCATTGCCTTCTGCAGATGCTTTAAATCAGTTTGGAATGCAAAACAGAGACTAGTGCAATGGGTCACTCTGTGCTGAAAACTTGAATGTGAGGATAGATAAATACAGCATAGTGAACTACATAACTAGTTTAAGTCCGAGAATTCTTTTGATGGAAAATATTTTTTAGCTTGTAAACACACCGCATGATTACTTTACTAAACTTTTTTGTTTAGCATGAAACACAGACTTACAGGCCAGGAAATTTCAGCATCATTACAACACTGAAGCCTTCCACAGACTGAACAATTCTATCAACAAGTGGTTTGGCCCGAGGTTACCAATGTACAATGCATGTGGCAAAGACAGTGGACACTCCCCACTGCTGTCCAATCCAGCCTCACCTGAAATATCTCCCAATCTTGTCAATATAAGACAAAATGTTAATATTACAGTTATGAGTGCTTTAGATTTATGCCCATAAAAAATAAATACAGGAGACAATTCCTAGAGGATACATTTGTACATGGGTCATAAAACAAACAATGGATGTGGGCTTGTAGGATACGTTTACATGAAGGCCTGACAAAAAATAAACAATCTGGAGGTTTCATCTTCAAAGCCATGGAAATGCTGCAATTTTTTAATGACAAAATGGACAAATACAAACACATACAGGGACCTGCACACATAGATCCTCTCATAACCACTCCCAAGCAAATGCGCTCTGATGTTCAATCTACTTCTGTCTCTCTATAGTTCTTTTTGTCTCTCATCAGAACTTGCTCTGGCTTCCAACCTGCCTGAGGAATCCACAGTGTGCCAACATTACTCCATCTTTTTATTATTTACAGTCAGAGATGGGTTTTGTTACTGCTACAGGGGGTTGGATTCAAGGAAAAAAAATTCTCCAAAGCTCCATGTCTTTGCCCTCTTTCTCCTCAGTCCTGAAGACAAGGCCCCACTGAGCTGATGATCAGACGGATTTATGGAGCAATCTCTGTAAGCCATTTGCTCCCTGCGAGCCGGAGAATCAAAGGCAAGATTTCCGGATGGCATTGGGACAGAGATTATCCAGTTTGTGCTATCTGATTGCAAACTTCCACAGGCTGTTTTCTTTTACTTGTTTAACTTTTTCCTTTGTGTTTTCTGACTTGTGAAAAATGAGTTGCACAGGCACAAACAAGACTGGGTCTCATTCTGTCAGAGGAGAGTGTAGACTATGGAGGCAGACAGTGAAAGTACAACCCTAATTCCAAAAAAAGTTGGGAAGTCATGTAAAATGTAATTAAGAACAGAATTCGACTATTAGCAAAAACTTTTTGAACATATAAATGTCTGCCTTCTCTCCAGTATAGTGGGACTAAATGGTACTCTGCTTCTGGTGTTCAAAGAACCCCCCCAAAAATTGAAAAATTCAAAACCAGTGTCTCTTTCAAAAAATCATGACCCGGTTACTCAAGATAATCCAGAGACCTTGTTGTGAGCAGTTTCATGTAGAAACTACTGTCTTTCTAGTAGAAAAGAAAATAGTTCTGGTAGATTCTACTGCAGAAAGAAACTGCTCACAACAGTGTGAATTATCTTTGAATAACTGGGTCATAATTTTTGGGAAGAGACATCGGTTTTGAATTTTTCAAACGTATTTTGTCAATGCTTTGAGCAATCAAAGTGCCGAATTGCCATTTAGTCCTATTATACTGGAAAGAAGGCAAACGTCTCTTCAGCTGATATCTCCATAATTCTGCAACTCACACCAAAAATAAATGCTAAATAAACTAGAACTGCAAGCAGTTATGAACGGGGGCCAAGCCTCCCGTGCGACTCGGCCCCCGGGCATTGCGGAGCCCACGCAACGCAAATGGCTCCGTTTCGTCAGCGGGAGGCACGTCGCCGAGATTTGCTGTCGAGCCTGGGGTCAAACAAGGCTGCCCTGTTTCTCCCTTCCTCTTACTGTAATGGGAAGAGCACTGCAAGTGTCAAAGCTGAATATGTTTGTTGTAACAAGTTAGCCCCCTTTGACCAAACATCACGAAACTTTACGGCCTGGCTCAAGAGCAACTCCAGATCACGCTCGCCGAATTTCGTGCGGATCTGAGCAACTTTCGTCTCGCTTGATATTACTGTGTTTATAGTGCCCCCTGTTGGCCAATTTGCGCCAAATTTGGCACAGAGCCTCTGGTTGACCTCAGAAACAAGTGAATTGAGTTTGATGTTGATAGCTTTTACTTTGACAAAAATATGCAACGGTATGTGTTTTTTAGCTAGCAGAAAAAAATGTTTATTTATAAGTACCGTGTTTTTTGGAGTAGCAAAATTCTTTTGATAACTTTTGATCAGGCAAGTCTGGAGATTGTGTGTGCAAAGTTTCATGCAGGTGGAGCGTAAACCCTAGGAGGAGTTCGAAAAAGTAGGTTTTTGACGTGTAGCGACTTACAAAAAGAAATATACCGTGGAAGTGGGCGTGGCCTATGTCAGAAGATGTGGAGCTATGTAGGGAACACGTGGATATAAAGTTTATGAAGATGTGATTTAAAATGTGGAAGTTACAGGCCAAAATGCGTTTGCGTCCGTCACAGCGCCACCTAGTGGAGTAGACGCACAGTTTTTGGTATAGATGGTCTGTGTGCTATTCTATATATACCTTGTAAATTTCACAGCCCTAAGCATAATACTTGACCTGAAATAATTGTTTGTTGTTTATCTCGTAATAAGCCACGCCCACTTTGACCAGTCGTGATTACCTTCGAGATATGGCCTCAGGAGTGACCCAGCATCATACCCACCAAATTTCGTAAAAATCGGTGTTGCCGTTTAAGAGATATAAATGTTCCATATTTGCAGCGCCCCCTAGTGGCCAACATTAGCCAAATTTGGCTCACACACCTACAGTCACATGGCAACCAAGGATCTCATATTTGTTGTCGTTATCATTTATTTTTACCAAGATATGCAACTGTTCGCATTTTTATAGCTAGCTAGAAAAATTTATTCGTTAATAATTTGCGCATATTTTGACCGAACAAAATTCTTTTGATAACTTTAGATCAGGTCCATCTGAAGACTCTACGTGCCAAATTTCACACTGATCGGACAAAACCCCAAGGAGGAGTTCGAAAAAGTAGGTTTTCCTGTTTTCCCGATTTTACGAAAAAAAAATTATAGGCGGAAATGGGCGTGGCCTAGCCCAGGTGATTCAGGGCTATTCAGGGAATGTGGGGATATGAGGCTTTTGAATGTGCGACAATTGGTGTGGGAGTTATAGCCCAAAAGGCGTTGCCCTTGGTTATAGCGCCCCCTGCTGGCGGACATATGTCATTTTTTTGTGCCTGAGGTCCCTGCAGGGGTCTGGACCAATCCTCCAAATTGCACCGCCCTCCCTTGCACGGTTTAGCCTGCAGCACCACTTTTATCAACGGAAAAATAAAAATAAGGAGGAAAAAAAAAAAAAAAATCCGAACAAAAACAATAGGGTTCCCAGCACCGCGGGGCCTGGGACGCGGTCCCCAGGCCCCGCGGGCTTGGCCCCCTAATAAACAGCACTACAGGCCAGGGTAAAAATATGAATTTTTAATTTTAAGGTGAACGTTCAAACTGATATATTTTTTCTTTTTTTCATAAATATACACTCATTCTGCATTCTGCCTGCAAGATGTTGCAAAACACTGGTACAGGAACATGTTTACCACTGTGATACATCACCTTTTCTTTTAACAACACTCCGTAGGCATCTGGGAACTGAGGACAGTAATTGTTGAAGTTTGAAAAAAAAAAAGTTCTTTCTTATTCTTGTTTGATACATGACTTCAGGTGCTCTACATTGTCCTATTATGTCCTTCATTATGCACCACAGATTTTCAATTGGAGACAAGTCTGGGCTGCAGTCTAGTACCTGAACCCTTTTACTATGAAGCAATGCTGCTGTAACACATGCAGAATGTGTCTTGGCATTGTCTTGCTGAAATAAACAAGGACGTCTCTGAAAAAAAGGTTGTCTGGATGGCAGTATATTTGCTCCAAAACCTATGCCTTTCAGCATCAAGTCACAGTTGTGACAGTTAATCATGCCATGGGCATTAACACACCCCCATACCATCACAGATTCTGGCTTTTGAAATTAGCACTAGTAACAGTCTGAATGGTCCTTTTCCTCCCTTAGCCCAGAAGACACAATGTCTATTATTTCCAAAACAATCTGAAATGTGCAGTCATCAGATCACAGCATGCTTTTCTACTTTCCATCAGTCCATCTCGTTTCTGGATGTTGTTGTTGGCTTTCTCTTTGAATGGTAGAGTTTTAACTTATATTTGTAGATGCAGCACAAAATTTTGTTTATCGACAACTCTTTTCCAAAGTGTTACTTTGTCCTTGTAGTATCATTTATACAAGTATATGGGTTTTTGATGCAGTTTTAATGCAGTGCCCCCTGAGGAGTCAAAGGACACAGGCATTCAATGTTGTTTTTTGGCCTTACCCCTTTGGTGAAGAGATTTCTTCAGGTTCTCTGAATCTTTTCATTATATTATGGATTGTAGATGGTCAAGTCCTTACATTCCATGAAATTGTGTGTTGAGAAACGTTGTTCTTAAACTGTCGAGACATGTCAAGGATGCCCCTCTAATAGCCAATCATGATATTATCACCTGTTACCAATTAACCTGTTTACTTGTGGAATGTTTCAAAGAGGTGTTATTTGAGCATTGCACAACTTTCCCAGTCTTTTGTTGCCCTTGTTTTACTAGAAGACACAATGACATTTTTGATGACTAGTCCTCATTGTTTTCATTCTCACTTTAGAACATGCTCACACTCTGTCAAAAAGAATTACATACCTCAATTTAAGCCAGAGAATAACTACAATAGGCCGCTACAAAAGTCTACAAACAGTAGCTGATAACAGCCCATACTTCCCAGGTTTCCCATTTAGTGGGCTGTGGATTCAACCGCTGGTTGGCAAAACCACATGTTAAAGCAGTAGCATCCACAGTATAACGCAACAACAAGGGATCAAATGTGCATCTGCGGTCATAATGTTTCAAAACCTGTGTGTAATTCATTATTTGATATTAAAGTCATGCATAACATCTATAGATTTCTGTTTAATTTCTGAGGCAAAAAAGCAATCTTTTGTCAAGAAGGTGGTAGATTTAGCAACAGAGTAACTTCGGGTTTTTAAGAAGTCTTCAAAAAGGGGTTCCCTAATTCCATGTATTACCCATTATTTAGGAGCAATGAGGTTTGGTGGCGTAAAGCCCTAAAAATAGTTTGGAAGGAATCTAACAGAAAAAAAGGCCTAGTTGGACCATATGCCAAACCAACAAGTCTCAGAGGCACCTCCCCAAATCATCTTGAGGCAATGCATCAATCAGAACCTCCACATCAGTGGCAAATGCACTCAGCGACCATAAAACTCCCAGATCAAGCAGCAAGCTGAGCCAAAACCAGAAAGGCTCTCCTCGGTAAACCCAAGCCCTTATCTTTGTCTCATAAAAAATAAAGAGTGCCTGAGAGTGTTATGATCCACCATAACTGCTGTCCAGCCAGTTCCTCTCTGTCTTTGCTGATCACACCTCATCTTCAACATCTGGAGCAGTTTACCACGATGTACAGAAGAAAAAAAGTGCACATAATTTTACAACATTGCATCAATGTTAGCTGTTAGGTCTTTCATTAAGGCCTCAGCTTAATCTTGCCGATTTTTGTTACTGCTACAACTAGCTACAAATACAAGAACAAAACTCCTAAAAACAGCCACACAATAAATTCTATCTCATACCAAAGATCTTATCCATGTCCTCATTATAGGGGGAAGTTTGAAAGCAGTAATGCCTTAAAACAAATGCTCAGCATCACATCACAATCCACCACATCTGAGCAGAAAAGTTTCAAATGACAACATCAACCTAATGAAAAAATAAATAAATAAACCAAATATAGACAAACTGTCCTGGATGTGAGAAGTTTGATGTGAAGCTGGAAAAAACTTGTTTGCTGCTAAGTACTTCAATGATACTTCAATGGGGTAAATAAGATACTAGATGGAGAACTCTATATCCATAGGGTTCTGTATATTAAGACCATTGTTTTAGCCAGTGCAGCGCTTGACATTTTCAGATTGCTTTTTAATTTAGAATGGGCTCAGATCAAACAGGTCATTCATATCAAATAACTCAAGAGAGGCCACACTGAGTGTGTCTTTGCACAAGAAGAAAGAAGTTAAAGTTGACTACTACAAAACCCTTTCATCCCCATGACCAATCTCCTGTTACATACATTGAGCTCTTAGGCATAGACCAGGGCTTAGTCTAATTTCACATGGAGATGTCCACACTAATAATTCAACCCATACATGAACGATTTACATTTTTGGACTTGAACTGAAAAGAGAAATATAAAGGCAAAATTCTAATCTATATCTAAATCTACATATACAATAAATCTGAAAACTAACGTGTATTAAAGAAAGCATGTACAGTAATCTTCAAATAATGCAAGTAGCCTTAAAACAATCAAGGAAGATTTCTAAGCTTGCTTCAGGATACAATAAAACACATATAAAACCTAATGTACTTTGTTTGTAACAAATGGCCTCCAGTTTGTAAAATTAATGTCAAAAACAAGTTGACAACATTTTTTCTGTTACCATACTTTCTGCACTACAAGTCCTCATTACAGCTTATTTTAAGCAATTACACTGTCAGCAGGAGCTGTAATCTCCAACTGCTGCTAAACGCCCAAATTTCCACATTTGCTGGAAACTATAATTGTGAGCTGGTCTTGGTGCTTTGCAGATGGGCCCTATTGAGCAATCTGAATATCCCTAATATTACCCAGTTCCTCTCGAGGGGAAACACGAACATTAAAAAGGTCTAAATAATTCCGGTCATATTACACAACCCCTAATGAACTTCAAAAGACGTACGGATGTTTTTACAGGCCAGCGCTCAGGCTTTAACAGTAATTATGAAAACAAACCATATTAATGATATCATTTATCATTTCCACACTTTGGCTGCATGAGGCCCACCACAAAGTTCCTGTCTCTATTGAACAAAAGAAACACTAGTAATCTACTAAATTTAAAATGTAAGATTTTCCATACACAGATCAATTTCTTCAGCTCTTTTAAAAATCCTGTGGGCCATCACCCAAAATACTTGAGGGCTTCAGGCAGAATTGTCACATTGCCCACATTATGCATGCACCTATGCCAAACTCCCTGCATCCCTGCTAGAATCAGATTAAAACTGAACCAGGGCCTGGCATGTATATGAACAGGATATCTAACCTCCAGAGATATATTATCTTGTTTCTGTGTGCTGACCAAAGTGGGAGGCTGCCACCACAGAGATAATGCTGTTTTTTCATGTTCTAACAATGTTCAAAGTGTGATAAGGATGGAATAAGGGTTTAACAGGTTACCAGATTACACAAATCTACAACATATAACTAAACTGGCTGCATTTTCTTGGCTAAGAACACAGTAGTCAGCCTCTTGCTTCCCACTCACGTAGGAGAGAAGTGTAGCGGCTCATTTAAATTCCACATGCTAGAAGGACTTCTGCTGTAAGTCTGGCTTTGCTCCAAATTATGTCTCATGGGTGTACATACCACTGAATAATTTGTCCAAATGTCATTTGCAATTCCCCCAAAATCTTTTCTTGACTGGAAGCCTTTTAGAAAACATCTGTAACAAATAGTTGTTTTGAGACTACATGCATTATACCAGTACAGGTACTGGTACATGACCTTAAGCTGTGTATAAAGCATAAGAAGCATTAGAGTTCCATCTAACTAGAAACTTGATCACATAAGCAGTAGCCACCTGCATATTATGATATTTACCATTAGTTCTGGGCAGCTCAGGCTCATGTGTTACAAATCTTTTTGCCGCAGTCTATATAATTAGCTGTAATTGACTTCCCTTGAAATGTGTTTCTTCTAGGACATCTGGCCTTGAAACTTCAACCTCCCTATAAAAGGGCCAGCGCTAAGCTACACTTTCAATTTTACAAACTGCATGGGTGGCAAAGGTAAAACCAGGCTCTTCTGCAAAAACAAATCTGAGAAAAATGTCTTTCATATAAAAAGGCATAAACTAAATACAATAATATAAATATTTCTCTTGGAATAATTGTTTTCAGATTTGTGTCTGTGATGATGCATGACAAGGCTTAGAGTGACATTTCTTACTGATAATTTAAGGCAAAACTCCTGTTGCAAATTGCTCCATAGCGCTACTCCTGGTCAAAAATTCCAACATATGACCAAGCGATATGGCTAAGACATAATATCTCAATATCTTTACACTATGCTGCAGTAAACAAACTCAATATACACTTTTTTTTTTTTAAATAACATGCCATAAATTCTCAAATAATGATGATCTTATAGAATATGATGGATTGCTGTAGATTAAACTACCCAACATTAAATATAGTTGGGCAGGCGATATAGACAAAATCAAATATCAAAATATTTTTATCCAAACCTCAATATTGCAAAAATATTGTAGGGATGACTACTTGTGCTTTCACAGTGGGTGAAGGCAAACAAAAGAACAGCTGGAAAAGTCTGGTAAGTCCAGAAAATTAAATCACTTTGCCATAATGCAGCCTTTTAAAACAGGAAAAGACAACAATGTCCAAGTCCTAGGACAATATCTAGTCTCATATGACAATATCAATATAATACCAATATGTTGCCCAGCCCAAATATGAGAGATGCGATCTTGATTTGTCTGTGAATGTAATTCCAAACATTGTCAAAGAGAAGCACTGTAGGGCGGACGTTTAGCTCAGTGGGTAGAGCGTCCGACCCATGTATGGAGGCTGTTAGTCCTCTGCAGCGGCCGCTGGTTCGACTCCCGCCTTCGGCCCTTTGCTGCGTGTCATCCCCCCTCTCTCTGCCCTGTTTCCTGTCTACTCTCTGGCTGTCCTCTCAATCAAGGCAAAAAATGGCCCAAAAAAAAAAAAAAAAAAAAAAAGAGAAGCACTGTACTGTAGTACAAGTACTGCTTGGCAACAGAATGAAACATAAGCAATGACATACTAAAGACAGAGATGGCGAAGTAGTTAATAGCATAAATCAAAGTCACCTCACAGTTCTAAGTTCCCTGAATATTTCTGGTCAGTGGTCAATGAAGCTGTCCCTCTTTTTAAGGAACAAATGTGCTGAGTGAAAGCACTGTGCTTTCCTGAAGGGAATCACATTGGCAAAGTAGAACCAACCATTTCTAAATGACAAAAAGATGTGGAAAACAATAGCTAATATATGTTTTATGCTGGAATCCATCAGTTTGAAAATTCTAGTTAGATGCATGTCTTGATAAATTGAAAGAGCATTTGCAAGTCGTTAATTCTGGTACTATGGATGACAACACACTTTCATCCCCAAATTCTGAAATGTGCTCCTCACTGCAAACTGTCACAGCACTTGCCAATGTGCTTCTTTACCCAGAAGCTTTTGAAAATGTAGATTACAATCCAAAGTTTTAAACAGCATAAATTCATAGGTTTTTCTCAAGGCAGTGATTTGTGTTTTTTTTGTTTGCTTTACTGTTTTTCTCAGTGCATACAGAGTAATTAAGCATGGATAAGAAAGACAGAAGCAACCAGTACTTGGACAAATTAACAAGTTTTTAAGACCTGCCTCTGAAGTACCTCACCAAGTGTGGCTGTACTAAAATAGTCCATAAACTAAGACTCATATTATCACTTTAATGCTTTAGTGGGCATAATTGGGAGGGATGTTTCTAGCAACTAACCTCTTTGTCGATTTAAAAGGATATTCCACTTTACATGATAATCCACTCAGTATGTACTCACCCCTCTGCCAATGTGAGGATGGGTGAAGATCCTCAGTTCAAAAAACAATCCTGGAGTTTCAGCAGAAAACAGGGTTGCAGCTAAATCCAGTACAATGGCAGTGAATGGTGACCACGGATAAAATGTTAAAAAAAAGAACACAAAACAAACACAAAATGTCTCCATCCTGCTCGTGTGGCGTAATCCAAGTGTCTGCGAGCTGCAACATTAAAATTTAACCGCAAAAGACGCCATTTACGCCATGTTTTTAGCCGAAATGTCAACTGTAGCATGTAGCCGGTAGGATGTAAACATGGTGTCGATCTCGTGATATTTTCACACGTGCGTCCATTAAGAGATATACGAAGTCTCGCGAGATCGACGCCATGTTTACATCCTACCTGCTACATGCTACAGTTGACATTTTAATGTCGCGGCTCGCGGACACTTGGATTACACCACACGAGCAGGATGGATATTTTGTGTTTATTTTGTGTTCTTTTTTTTAACATTTTATCCGTGGTCTCCATTCACTGCCATTGTACTGGATTTAGCTGCAACCCTGTTTTCTGCTGAAATTCCAGGATTGTTTAGTGAACTGAAGATCTTCACCCATCCTCACATCGGCATAGGGGTGAGTACATATTGAGTGGGTTATCATGTAAAGGTAGAATATCCTTTTAAAGCATAAGCTAAAATGAAATTATATGCTGTAGTTTCTCTTCATGTGATTTTAGTGTCTTTGTCACAGCAACTACTCCACAGAAGGTCGAGTTCAATGTTTGTTTGTTTATTTAAAACAAAGGCCATTATGAAACTTCTTGGACACAGAGAAAAAAAGGAATGAGAATACATAACTTTGTTATGAGGAGGAATTTCACATAAATAACAAAAAACATCTGGCCAGCCCTGTTTTGGCCCTGTAGTGGAATCAAGGATAACATGTTTCTCATACCACTCAGTACACTAACCTGGGCTCCATCCCTCAGCTTGAGGATACACTCCATGGTGTTGATGGTGATAACTACAGGCTCCGAGCCCAGCTTGGTCCAGGGTACATGGATACGCAGCTCATGGATGTGACCACTCATGAATGTGAAGGGCAGCTTCAACTCCTATAAATATGCAAAGACATATAAAGATAGAAACATCACCATAGTATTAAATCTGTGTTGCAGACAGCATTGTAAGGGCATTTGGTGATAGCCGGCTAAGGCTCCAGAAACATTTGGAACTTTCATCCATTCATGTACATCTATTTGAAACTAATATTTGAAGACAAAAGGATAGTAAAAACAACAGCTAGAGATTACAAACTGGCCATGCTTTTAACAAAATCAGTCAGATTTTCTAAGAGGCAGACAAATCACTGTTCTGCATCTTGAACTACTCTGTGTGAGAACGACTCCCATGAAACCAGACTGCCTACACACAGGCTTCACAGGCCTCCTACGGAAGTCTAAGCCAAAAAACTAATAACCAAACATATTTCAGAGGAATATCTGTCATGGATCTACAGAATGTCTGCTCAATACCCCCCTCCCCCAACACACACACACACACACACACACACACACACACACAATGTTCCACTAAGAATTGCTCTTTATATTAAGAAAATGATCTCTAATTGCTCATTTTAAAAGATGTACTGTCCAAATGAAATGCAATAAAACAAAGGCAAAGGCAGGATAATTGCCAAGGTTTTGACATAGTGTTCATCAAAATTCTAACACAATTCCCACTGTCAGTTGGCTTAAAGCTGCTTCCAATAAGAACTTTCATCACAATCACTGTTGGGTTTTGGTAGTGTTTTGGTTTGCTCTTCAGAAGCAGTCAGAACCCACTCAAGACAAAAGAAAGTTCTTTTAACTCATGGCAGACTAATCTAACGCAGACATTACAAGTGTAAAAAAGAACACTGTGTCAAAATACCACTGCAGAGCACAGATATGTAAGCAAATCTATCAAACTCCAATAAATATACTGTATTTTGGCAGTGTTATTTTCTGATTCTAGTCAAGGCAATAGACAGGTTACACAGCCAGTATTTTGACATATAAGAATATTCACAGGCGTGATGATTGTTGCATTCCCCTTAGATGTAGTCCTTCTGTTGTGAATGTTGGTTCACTGTCACTGGGAAACTTAATGGAACTGAGCCATAAATACTATTATTAAGTCCACCTGTGTTTTTCCTGCTCTGACAAGTCAAAATGTCTGCTATGGAACCAGTCCATATATCATGACTATAATGTTGCTAAGATGTAAATACAAGTGAATAGGAAACAAATATGCTGGTAGGGCACATGCTTACTTTACAAACTTTGTATTTTATTTTATGTCCTGAGGGAAAATATTTTTCTTTACTTTATTATTAAGACATTCTGCAATGTCAGCACTGTTGTGTTCACATGCTTAACTGCTTCTTTTATTAGGAGAAAAATATGCTAAAATTACTTATTTTAAAACACTAATTTAATAGCTTAATTGTAACTTGTATGTGCATGGATAACCAATGTTTGTGACCAAAACCAAAAAGCAAAAGTGCAGTAAACTACAAAAATCACTAGAAAAATAATAATAATAAATATATAGTAATAATAAAATTTAAGAAGTGAAATGTAAAAATGTTATTGTTATCGGTAGTGTGTAAGGATATGAAAACACTTGCAGTTATCATCCATCATAAGTGCATGGTATTCCTTTAAAGAAAACAGCCATTACCTACATATGCAATATATACAATGTCTGTCTTCCCAATAAGTCTTGTTTTGGTCTTGTTAAAAATAAATAAATAAATAAAAATAAATAAAAATAAAAGGATACAGTCAGCAAACAGCAGAGGATACAGTCAACAAACAGTACCTGTTCCAGCACATCTAGCTTCAAGTCCAACTTGCTGAGCACCACATCTCCTCCCCAGAGAGACAGCTGCAGGTCAGATGGCTTCAGATTCTTTATATACTTGTTGACATAGCTCATCAGGAGCGGTGTGACATAAGACTCCAACATCGTGTCCCTGTCCTGAACACACATCAAAGATTGAACAAAACATTGTGATGTTATTGTGTTTACTTACATTCCACCACTTATGTAGTAAATCCCCTTTCCCCAATATAAGCCTATCCCAATATTATAAAAAAACACACACACACACACACACACACACACACACACACACACACACACAAGTGCCTCTGAAACTTTGAACAAAGAATACATATTTTCCAAAGCAAATATTTTTTGTCACAGCACAAGTGCACAGGTGAAAGTAATAATATCAATTATAACTGCATTTCATTTACTATTGGTGTGCCACTTCAAAGGCAGAAGTGCTGCTTATGCTAGCTCACTGATATGGTTTATAGGGACACATACATGGAATGAAGCCATAATTAACATTATACCTTTGCTTTTCCTGCTGTGACTTTGAAATTATCTGTTTCAAAAGGACCTATTATCATCATTACAGGCTCAAATTCTAGCTGAAGACTATGTGGTTGTAACTGTTTCATATTTATCTCAATCAGGGGCAAAATTCAACATTGTATTATAATGTTATAATTTAATAGTAAGTGCGGGTTTAAACATCACTAAGCCAGAGAAAATACTCCTTGATAGGCACTCTGTGAACGGAACATCCTTAATGACACAGGGGGATGTTTTGTTTGTACTACAGGATGTCACTGCTGACTTTTCATACTGCAGACCTATGTATCTTGGTTGAGCAAAGCAGAAGAGCAGGATACCCCAGAGGCAAAATAACAACAGAAGGCCAACACAATAAGGCCAAAGAGGAGCATGAAAAAAAATCAAGATAAAACTGAAGTAAAACTAAGACAAAAGCAAATGACACTAACACATGGTAAAATAAGACAAAACAGTAAAAGAAATGAGAACAGGAAAACACGACAATAAGAACAAATGAAAACAGAGGGAGGAGATTACAGAGACACTACACAATGTTGTCTTTTCAGGTTCACAAGAGACTTCTATTGGCTTGTAAATAAACTACTTTGTAACATGATCTGCTCTTGAAATGTGCTTTATTAAATTTACTTATTCTATCATGGAAGGGACACAGATATATAAGTTAGCCTAAACCTTTTTAACAGTAACCATATGATATGAAAGAGCAGGTGTTACCTATGTGACGCTGAGCCATATCAGTGTTTGTCCTGAACGTAACGGCTCCTTCATCAGTATCATTGGTAACACCTGTGTTCACTTTTTCACGTCAAATGTTCATTTAAAAACCACCAGACCTAAATTCTGGCTAAGTCTAAAAACTAGCCATACTTAAGCTGTATCAGTTACAGTTGGACATGTTGAGCTGATATTTCCACTCGATAACGGTTTAACTAACAAACCGCTTTACAAATTTGGTGGTTACACTTAAAAAGTGGCTTGATTTTAATTCACAGGAGTGTCTGAATTAGCCTGCTTCTCTCTCCACTTTTTATCCATGCGACTGAGCCAGCGGTAGTTAGCGACGGCATTTCCAAATGCATAGCTATACAATTAAATACAACTCGGTGTTTTAAATTAAGTAATGTCGTCCTGCGTGGTAAGAAATTTAACGTTAACGTTAACTAACTGCGGAGTAGTTAGCCAGACGTTAGCTATGCCTCCTGTCATTCTGCAGCAGCAGAGCAAAGAAGCTAAGCTAACTGCCTAAAGAAGTCGCCCTAAACTTCCCTTCGGCTTATTAAAACGTGTGGCCACGGGTGGAAACAGAAAATACCCTCCTTACTTGACTCCCGCTTATATCCTGTAGCTATTTCTTCAATTCGACGTTTAATAAAACAAATTCATCCCGTTAACTGACGTTAGCCACATCTCTCAACGGCTTCAGCTCAAACGTCATCAGTAAACACCGACGCGGCTTCCGCATGCCTGGTGTTGCCTTTAGATCCTGTCGGAAATATGCACTTCGATGTTCAATGCTCGTGTACAACCCAAGATAGTGGCAAGAGAGACACTCGACATTTCCTGTTACAGAGAACTGGCGAAATGTTATATTCAGAGGACCTAATTTTGGGGCTACTAATAAGAAATCCAAAAAGTACACCAAGCAAGTGCTTGATGCACATCATCTCTTCTTTATTTGGATACCTACTGCAGCATCAGGTGCCTTAGTGCCAGCTCATCTAGAAATAAATAAATTCCAGCACATAGTTTGTGTTTCGAAGTTACTTTTATCATTATTTCTAATCAAAATGTGCTTGTGGTCACACCACCGGCCTCACTGTGTCAATAAGAATTTACGAGGAGCATACGAAGGCATCATGGCGTAACATAAACGTAATATTCGTAATTCCTTTCGCACGCCTCCAAACCCTTATATGGCTCTATCAGCTCACCTTTGCGGAGAGTGTAAAGTGTAAACTGCACAATGATCACGTCCTGAGCAGTGTCAATGTGTAGGTAACTTTTTTTAAATGCTTTAAAACAAAGGACTATGTCTTACACAAAATCCGAAACTGGTTTTATTCCGAGGAGAGATTCTCCTCAGATACAGAGACGGACCAATGGAAAAGTTAATGAAAGGGTGCAGTGTAAACGCTAGTTGATGGATCTTCGCATTTCGGTCACACAGGTGACTTGTGAGTTTCTAAACTTATTCCATGGCGGGCTGGGCCATGTGGGATAAAGTGTCATTATAATATTCAGATATACAGCTGAGGGCTCATTGAAATTTACAGATATAGGCTACTATTACTTGAAGAATAAATGAGTAGCTCACACCAGTGATACGCAACTTGCGGCCCGTGGACCAAATTAGGCCCTCGTTAGTGTGCCAATCATTTTCTAATTCACAATGAAATGTCACCAAAGCATTTACAATTAAAGTGCAGTTGCTGTTACTAAGTGATAGTTAATAAATTAAACCTAATAAGTAAGTTATTTTGAAGATAAAGATGAGGTTCTAAAGAAAGAGGAGTTATGGGCCTTTCTTTTTTTCTTCTTCTTTTTTTTTTCTTCTGATAAATAATATTATTCAATGTTTATTTATTAAGTGGCCCCTGGCACCCTGTCATTTTGCAAAAGTGACCCCCTGGCAAAGGAAGCTAAGTATCCGTGGCCAGTGGGCTACAGTAAATCAAAATGCAATGGCAAATAACACGGACAAAGAATGCTGAAGTTAAAAAAAAATAGAAATTATTTCTCTCTTTTTTTGCCTTCTTTTGTTGTTTCAGACCACGGCTGACCTTGGAATCATCAAAACAGGCTTATCAGACAGATATATAGCCTAATCGTGGAGAAAAACAGGGTAATGGTCTATGTATTCTTCACAATCAAACTTGGACACACCGGTATTTTCTGGGGCCAGTGGTGTCAAATCTGTCTCTCTCTCAAGACGTGTGTGTCTGCAGGTGACAACTGCTGAACTGAGTCGTTTTTTAATGACATGACGCAAATAAGCCGCAACTTCAAAAAACAAATAAATCCGAATGATTGCACACTTTGGTAAAGAGTTTATTCCATGTCAAATGTCAAACAAATATTACAGAGTTTTCAGGAGTTTCAGTATGGCATTAAAGGCAGTGTGACTGAAATAAAATAAAAAAGTGGATGTGTGTCACAGGCCGTTGAGGGTCATATGGAGATCATATCATCGGAGCAGTGGAGCTCTGCGGCCTGCAGTCAGTGCCGCCTCTCCCCTGTCGGCTATAGAGCCTCCTGAGTGCACAGTCCACACAGGCCGGCCCGCCGGTCACCGATGAAGTTCAACATGTGACCGTCCACTCTTTGCCAAATGTGCGAGCGTTCACCATTACTGTCATTATTCTGAGGTCAGTTCAGGCCGGGATGTACTTTGAAATAACGAAGAAAGTCCTTGATAAGTAGTTTTGCGCGCGCGGACAGCACTGCTCAATCCATTTAATTGTACACAAATTAGGTCATTATGTCCAGTCTGGCATGACGGCAAAATGCGCTTCTTCAAAGCCAGTGATGAGCTTAAATTAACAAAAAAAAAAGTTTGTTCTATTATTTCTCTGTGTAGATAATGTGATTTCTGTAAAAAGACAACATTTGTGAATTTTTTTTCCCTCCAGGACAATATTTCTATTAAAGCTGACCGATAAATTTGAGTTAAAAATCTTGCTGATTAATATCAGGTTTTCCATCGGTCAAAATCTCAAAAAAAAAAAAAAAAAAAACACATTTAGAAAAGTTAAAAGACTTGAACTTGTCTAAAAATACCAAAGTTTTGTTCACATGTAAGGGAACTAAATATTGTTGAAAGGGTATTTTCGTTTCAAATTATATATTTTGACTATAGGTTACACACCTGCACATCAATTAGCCCACAGCTAAAGACTTATTTGTTGCCTTCCGCATTAAACTGTGAGGTCATAGTTTCGTTTATTTCAGTTGATTAGAGTTTGTTTAACTATAATAACCAAATCACTTCATCACACGATTATACAGATTTAAATACAACTTTTTGGATAACTTTCTCAAACAATTAATCGCACATAAAATAAAGAAATAAATGCTTTTTTGTCGTTATTATTATTGGGAGTAGTAAGCAATTATTATCATTATTATTGTGTGTGCAGCATTCATCTTTTCATATTTGCATCGTTTGCAGGTTTTCATTTTTGGTGATTAAGCATGATTTTATGTATGATTAGCTATTAAGAAGCTCAGTTGTTTTTTTGTTAACATGAGCTCGCTCGTTGTTGCTTTTCCATTAAGAAAATAATTAGGAAAAGCCTGCAGTGCGTAAAAAACTGGGCTTGATAGTTAATGGCCTTTCAGCAGCAATGAGCGCCGTTTTAAATCTTCTGTTGTTATTGTAGCCACTTGTTCCAGACCATATTTTCGAGCCCATTAAATATAAATGCTATTTGTTCAGGCAATTAATTGTACTGTCAGGTGAAAATCAGGTTTTTAAACGAGTCCTCCGCAGCCAGTAACGGCTGGTGAAATCATGAAACAACAGGCCTGAAGGCCAAGGAACACACAGAGACAGAGAGATGAGGTGGAAGGCAGAGGGGGAGCGTCTCACTTTGTCTTCACCAAATAATGATCATAAAAAAAATTATTATATATCAACTCATTCTGTCACAGGCCATAGCTCTGATGGTTAATATTCAATGTGATCCATTCAGTGGCCGATCAAAGGTTAGTTGGATGAAATCCAAATCTGGGAATTTATGCATGTATTTATTTACACACATCTATCTAAACATGCGTGTTTACGCATGACGCCCAAAGCGTCACCCTTTCCCCGTGATGAACCTGCTTCTTATAATATAAGTGTAATAATAATTATATTGTGTAAATAAAGCATTTCAAATTATAGTTCAAAGGGCCCAAATTAAAAGAGTAAAATCCAGTTGTACTAAACCTTCTCAGTTGATGTTGTCATAAATTATGAATATGCTCAATCAAAGCTGGTTGATGCAAGTCTGAGATAGGCCTAACAAACTAGGGTCCTCAAAAATTAAAGTAATTTTATTTTATTTTTGTTTGTTGTGTAAGTGATGACTTAATGAACCTTGATCATTTCACCAAAAAAGCAATGGACAGTATCGGCCTCGTCTCATCTCGTTGGATTTAATAGTTTTCTTTGCGCTGGTGACTCCTTCCGCCGCGTTGCAGGTCAATTATGATATCAGAGGTGATGCAGATAAAGACATGTGATATTATGGCGGCTCCTGCGGCTAATATAATACTAATCAGTCTCTGTATGGGCTTGATATTAAAGATAATAATGGAGCTCAATCATTTTGAACAGGATGACACACAATTATGTATTAAAAACATTGGATGCTTATATGTTTTATTTAGAAAAAATCAGATTGCTTACTATACATAATCACTTATTACTCAAAGACACAGATGATTTAACGTTTTAAAGACTTGTCCTGAAAGACATTTCATGCTCTCTGGCTGCTAACTGATATCTGCTGCTCCACTATAAAAAGCCACACTAAGCTCTCACTGGCTGCTGGCTGTAAACATATAGACTATAAATCTGACGGCCATGGTAAATGGTTTCATCTAAATATTACTTTTTGGCTTTGACATTGTGTCCCGTGTTTCGATGCAGCTTGGTGGTGAAATAAAGACAGAGAAAATGCAAACGTATAATGGAAATATTTATTTCTAAAATACAATTTAACATACTTTAAACTTATGACTGTTTTTTGACAACTTTATCATTTCAAGGTCAGAAAAGAAAATAAAAAAAAAACATTATGTACATGGTCTTGATATTTACAGGTGGTGTGAAAGCTGGACGTGGCTCCCGCTGCTGTCCCACTTGAGGTGCAACCAAATCCCAAATCTCTAAAATGTGCTGCAGTAAACGTGTCCTGGTTCGGAGATTGTCTTTGAACAAAAAGAAAAAGTCGCTGACTTGTCTTCCTGCGTTTTTGTCCTTTGTTATTTTGTTAGTCTGTCCAGGCTAGTAGTCCTGATGTGGGCTGTGCGTCAAACTGTGCCGTCGCAAGTCACAGTTGCGCCGAAACACCCTTTCCGCAGCGGCCACAGCTGTAGGGCTTGATGTCTGTATGGGTGAGAAGGTGAGTTTTCAGGTTACTTCTTTGATTAAAGGTTCTTCCGCATGTGGGGCATTTGTGGGGAGACTCCTGTTTAGATTTAAAGCAAGCAAAGGATTATTCCCTTTAATTGTATAGAACGTCTATCAATTGTGTCTTTCAGTCATCTAAATAAATCTGCTATTGTGTCAGCTTTAACTCACATATTTACACAATATTCTTAATATTTCTGTTATGTATATCTCTCACGTACATTTTTATTTTAATTTGGTATTTGGCCAAACACATTGGTTTTGTGACATTTATTAATATCCCCATGCATGCAGTGGTCCGTGCATAACAGGTGAATTATGATCATAAGGTGTAGTGAGGATAAAATCAAGGTGACTGTTAATATTTTCAGCTTACCTGCATATGTAAGGTTTTATGGACGGCTAGAGTTCGAGACTGACAGAATCCCTTCCCACATTCTTGACATTTGAATGGTTTTTCCTTGGAGTGGATGTATCTGTAAAACAGAAATAACACTTAATCAGATGTCTGCTCATGCATGGCTTTGCTTGTAGCTGTTACAAACCCCAGAGTCACAGGGCGAAAAAGCTCTACTGTGCAACACATGAGCGGCCAACTTTATGCGTAAAAGTGCTTTAGCGCCCTCATGGAGAAAACTCTGGGAACAGGCCTGGGTGTATGTTAAATTAAGAATATACATTTTTAATTGCAAGTCTTGAAGATAGCATTTAGAGAAATACACACGTGTGATTTAAATCACGAGCAAACTCAAAGGAATGCTGCTGGGAATGAAATACTCAGACCCCCCCTCTTTCCCCAGTGAGTCATTTTTTATACTATGTGTTAGAAATCTGTCTTACCTGTGGTCTCTGAGATGGTCCTGTCTTCTGAAAGCCTTGTGGCAAATATCACAGGTATAGGGCCGCTCGTCTGTGTGGGTCCTCTCGTGGATGAGGAGGTTGTAGGACTTGGTGAAATGCCTGCCGCAGAATTTGCAAATAAATTCCTTTTTAGTCTTGGAGGGGAGCCTGCCCCGGGTGGGCTTTCTATCCGGGGACAGCTTGCTCAGCTCGGAGATGGTTCCCCCTAGTCCCAACTTGGACAGATCCGCAGCTTTCGGCGGGTCCTCCTGAGTTGCAGCGAGGGCCAGGTTGGCGAAGTCAAACCTCGGCCTGTCCTTGTGCAGCGAGGGGACGCCGTGCGCAACGCCGGCTTGTTTCGGGTGGAAGAGCTGCGCCGCGGCTGTGAAGGGTAACGCTGGGAAGGGAATCCGGGGGTCCACCAGCCCCTGGGCGGCTGCCATCTCTGTGATTGTCGACCTCAGTCCTTGGATGTGCGGATAACCAAGAGTCCAGTGGTTCATGTGCATGGTCTGCACCGCGCTGAGGCCGTACAGCCCCTGCAGCTGGTCAGCCGGGAAAGTGTTGACGGCCTGCAGGAAGGAGTAGTTTGTCAGCTGGAGGGCCGGGTGCAGGGGGATCGGAGCGTGCAGGGCTTTGCTCCCCATGTCGGCTCAGACCTCTGCAGAAGACACGGTGAAAACCCTGGGGAAAATAAAAAATACACAGTGATGAGTGCTGTGTGTAAATGCAACACTAGAGCCTCAGAGGCGGTAATTATGTGGTAACAAAGGCAAACCTTCACCTAGTGATCACGAGACAGTAAAAAACACCTGCTGGGCTATACTTAATTATTTTACTTTTACTTGATTCTCATACAGATCTTTTTTTTCTGATCTAACATGATATAAATGATCTCAGGAAAATTATGTGGATTATATTCTTCCTCATGAATCAAAGATGGATATTTCTGCTCAGACTAGGGTCGCAAATTAACTTTAACAACTTGCACAAGGCGTTGGAGCTGCTTGGGTAAATAAATTAAACATTTATAAAGATGCAGAAGTGCTGCCCTGCACTGAAAAGTGATCAGTAAAAATCCTGTTAGTCACAAGCAAAACCACAGAGAGAATATAAACATGTAATTTACGCAGTGACAAAAAAACAACGTTCGTTCCTGAAAAATGGAGATGCTCTTCAAAACAACTTTAAGACAAATCACTCATCGGAAGTGTAATTAAATTAAGTGAGCGCAAAACGACTCATGCGGCATCGATTAACACAGTAAATTACATATCCAGATCAGCCTGAATAAAGCACTAAATCTCATACAAGGTAATTAGCGAAGACGTGTTGTTGTTTTTGACGGTTGTAATTGCTGTTTCACAACGCAAAACAAGTGCTCTGTGCAGTGTGTGGATTTGTAGAAGTTTGAAATTTTGCAAGCACACATCAAATATGTTATTCAGTCCACGAGCATGAGTCAGAGCAAAACAGAAAAACGCTGGCTATTATCCACAAGAAAGCTGCTTTAATCTTTGCTGGAAATGCATGTGCTTTTAATTTTTAAGGTTGCGGACAGTAGCCAGTTAATTTTATAGGCCTAATATTTTGCTTTTATGTCTATATATTTCTGTTTATTTCATGCTTTTGTATAAGGTGTTTTTCCCCCCTGGGCAAGAAAAAGATCATGGTAGTAAAAGAAATAACCTCTGGACATTTTTAACCTACTTTTCCACAGAACAATATGTTTGCGTTAATTAAAAGCAGCAGCCACCTTTCTCCACAGTGAAGGACAAATAAGGTGAGCTGACAGTGCAAAAAAAATTAGAGGGCCTGATTCCATGTTTGTGGGGATGACAACTTATGTTTTCCCACCGTGTTAGCTCAAGATTCCGGCTGGTGAAAGCGGGATTGGCAGTAAGCCAGCGGTGCAACGACGAGCTGACCTTTACATTTACAATGATTTTTTTTTTTAACTAAGTTTTCTCTTTGTTTGGATAATTGAATATTATTTTTGGATGTTTTTGACAGATCAGACTAAATCATATTTTAATATAATATGCCACAAGGCAGGCGAAGCTGAAACTTTCTGGGAGATTGAGGCATTATTCACACTTGGAGAGGGCTTGCAGAGTGAAAGTCCTGCGGACATGCAGCCGCAGGGCTGCGCGCTTGTTTGGGTCAGCTCGTTACATTTGTTTCAAAGACATCTGATGCTACTTTTCCCTTTTCGCAGACTGGATAAAGGGTTAAATGTAATTTTGCACAGGTGCAACAGAAGTCACCATGCAGACAGGCACTTGCTGTTCTCTGCCCCATAGTGTACGTACAACTTTGTTCAACCTGTTCTTCTCTCATCAACCTTTGGACTTCATTTACACTTTGACAGCAGCCTCAGTGCCTTGTCATGTTCTTTGAATCCCTCTCAGTTTCTTTTCTTTTTGGCAGAAGGATTTAAATTCGTGACAATGAGTCTTTACAGAAGTGAAGGCCACTGCTTGTTTGAGCAGTGTTACGCGCAGTGGACACAGACCAGTGATGTCAAAACGTGGGCGAACTATGACCTCAAGCTGGTGATCATCACGAAGCAACAATCACTTCTGAAACAGCATTTAATTTAACTTTTGTTCTTGAAAAGGGTTTAGCTCGGTTCGTTCTCTTTGGTTTAGAGCGCAAACATTAAAAGTTAAATCTTTCGCTTTAAATAAAAAGTTCTAACAAGTGAGTAGAGTGAGTTTGGTTCCCTCTCTGCAGAAGACTGACATATATCTACCCTGTCAAACAGAATCTTACCCCAATAAATAGCTGCCAAAGGTCCTGCGGTATGTCAGTAATCCACAGTAACTATAGAGGCGACGAGCTCCAATAAAGCGCCGCTAAAAGTTTTCCAAGTTCCAAGTCCATGAAACTCTCATGTAGCCATGCAGTCAACTCTGCTGTCTCGGACCTTTGCTGCACAGATGTGACAAGTTGTGAAAAGTTGTGGAAAGAGGCGAAGAAGTTTGGAGGAGACAGCAGCAGCGTGGGAGTCCTGTCCGGAGCTGGGGCTGGAAGTGTGCGTAACGCGCACCGGCCCTGCACTTTTCAGGGCTCCGGCGCTGCGGAGTGCTCAGCCCGCCCTCCGACACGCCTCCACCCCCCTCCTCTATCATTAACTCCAATGTTCCTCCTCTGTTTATTTGTGTTTGGATAGCAACTAGGGCTCCGGACCATAGTAGAGAAGCGTGCTCAGCTCACACCTCTCATGCACAATATAGCCAAGGCTGATACCTTCTTTTGGAGACATGATTGGAAGCGCAGGAGGAAACCCTGCGCGTTTTTTCCTCCGGTTTCTCCACGCTTTTGAAAACGTGCTTATGGATACTTGAGCAGCTTACAAGACTTTTTTTTTTTTGAAACCATAGACCCCATTTGCGCAAATGGAGGGCACATGCGAGAGCCACCACATTAAATGGTTTTATTTCTTTGTGGTAAGAGTAAAAAAAAAAATTATGAGCTTTGTGACAGAAAAAAAAAACAACATCCTGAGATCAGCAGCAGAGCGAACAAATAGAAAGTAAACAGTGAACGCCACTTGTGTATTTTCAGACAATGAGCTGCTTTTAATCCGTCTGTACAGTTTGATTTTTCTCATTTAATTCTATGATACCACTTAAATTAAACTGGCTAATTACAAGGTCATGAAAATGTCACATGGGTTGCCTGGGCAGTTTTTTTTACCCCTGATTTATTAACAATTAAATAGGATTATTATGACAAGTCATACACATGTTCTCCAAAAAATGAACTGACATTTTATTCTATTTGATCATTTTTGTGCAATAAAATAGCCTTAGTATGCTGAGACTATTCAGTATGTGTTGAGATAAGCCTTAAACAGGAAAGCTGAAAAAATTAAATATCATTCTTATATACTGACCAATTTCCAATCTTTTTTACTGAGATCATGAGAAGTTACAGAGCAGCCTGCAGCTCAGAATGCTCTTTAATCACACTGCGGGTTGTTTCTGGCCACAGATTTAGATGCAGAGTAAATAAGATTTTTAACAACCTGAATCAAAAGTTAAAGTGCGTCTACACACACACACACACACACACACACACACACCACACACACGCAGAGTGACTTTACGCGCAGGAGTAGGCTGCGGTTCAACAGGTTGTTATTAAAAGTGAGACGTTTGGTTTATTAAAATTTTCCACCAAACCGCAAGTCACCGAAAAGTTAACTGAATTTGAATTTAAATAAAAATGACTTGGTATTTAAATCAAGGTTAACAAGTCAGCGATATTTTTCTTAATGAAATGTCAAAAAGCAATTAATTAAATTATTTTATCATGCCCCCCGACCCCCCTTTAATTACCTTATAATTGTACATCTCTAGAAAAACTTAATTTTTAAAATATGAATGTACAATTTACAATGTGCAGTCAGTGCAGCAGGACTCTCAGCACTGCAGTTGCTGCAGATCTTGTCTTTGCTGGAGAGAGTCGTTATACAGAATGCAAGTCTGCAGCGCCGCCTATTGGCACTTTAACAAAACAACAAGCTGTGTTTCTTCTGCTCTAGTGTTTGCGGCTCTGACAGAACTCTGTTAGAGAAACTTCATGTTTTCTGTCGACATCGCCGAGAAAACATGCTTTAATAAAAAACAGCTGAATAAAAGTGTCATTTTAAAATAAAGAATTAAACAAGTTTATGCTACAAGAGGGAAAACAATAACAGCTTAAATATATTTAATTGCTTCAACGGATTATTAGAGCTTCTGACCTGTTAATGTCAGTCTTTAAACCAGAGTTAATAATCGTTGCCAGAGCCAGAGCGCTCTCAGTTCATTATATGAGACATAAAAAAAAAAAAGAAAAAAAAAAAAAAAAAATCAAAGTACAGTAAATGTCTAAGACGTTTAGAGGAATCTAATTTTCGTTTTCTTCGAGCTGCAGAACATTTTCTGCACACAACATGCTTGTGGTTTTCGTTCGGTTTCATATCACCCAGGCCTCCATCTTCACTGTCAAAACACTGAACCATTGCACACAGATTAGAAGACACACAAACCCCCACGTTCTGACATTAAAGATGATGGCATTTTCTCAACATATCCTTTACACTGTGAAAATTTCTAACAATGTAAGTTGTGTTTATTTTTATTTTTTTTGTTGCTTGGAAAAGGGCCATTGAAACAAACAGCACGTTTTTTTTAAAATGTATCTCGGGCTGGTCTGTGGCAGACTACAATCACCAAAAATTACATTTATCTGTAGAGTCAAAAATCGTTACAATCATACTAAATATTTAAAATATTTTCAACGAGAAAAAAAATGCGCTTTTCCCTTTTATTTAAAATTTAAATCTGCTGCGAAACACTGAAGCCTTATTTCTATTACATTCATGATTATTTTTAATGTTTTTTTTATTCAGTATGGAATATTTCTGTGGTACATTTTATTGTCAAACTATTTCTTCATTTTCTGCATTTTATGGTGTCGTTATTAGCCTATTACCGTCCCGACAAAGAGCAACAATAATGGTGCTTAATGGTGGGTGTATTTCTTATTGCACTTTTATTTCTTCTTACTCTCATTGTGCTCTAATATCACAGTTACACACTTAAAAAAAATATGACTGATGGCTCTATAATAAGTTTATAGCGAGCTGGAAACACTGTGGAATTTTATCTCTTTTTAATGCTCCAGAACATTTTGTATGTGGCCTCCAGTTTACAGTTTTCATTTTATTGTTACACCAATGTGTGCGATAGGATTACCGTATTCTTTATAGTTGGGTTAATGTCAGAGCCAGAGAGTTAGTGCCTTGCCCTTTGGCCCTGCCCTGAGTCCCCTGCAGCCGCCATCATCATTCTCTATGATAATCTGACTCCCACAGAGTATCAGTGTTGCAGCTCAGTGCAGCTGCCAAGCCTGTAATGGCCGACACTCCTCTTCCAATAACACTGAGTGACAGAGGAGAAGGACTAGCACAGATTATTCATAAAGAACCAGAGAGATCTCATGGGTTTGCACAAAATATTTAGATACAGAAACAGACTTTGGGCTTAGAATATTTCTGATGTTATATAAAAAGGGGGAATATAGCACGTAGTCTGGCCTATGGAGGTTTTAAAATGCATATTTTTAGATGGCAGGCCTTTTTCTTAACTGATATTGTAGCAAAGTCATTCCCTCACAATATTTATGATGCATTTATGATAAAAATTCATATTAAGATCAGAAATAAAGTTAAGTTAAATGAAAAATTAGACATCCATTTAGAATCTATTTCTTTCCTCAAAAGAATAAGTGTAAAATGTTGCCTCTGTGCTATTAATTTAGATATATAGTGTCTCATTTCCTGTAGATATCATAATATAATATTCAGCTCCAACATATGCATTGTGACCTTTATAAACCCTGTCACATGGTGTCACCTCGCTTCTTACCTCTGTTCTAGAGTCCTTGACAGAAAATGGGAGCTGCCGTCCTGCTCTGGAGTCTGTCTGGCTCTGTTTGTGTCTCTGTGTTGCTGTGTCTCTGCTGGCAGACAGGATGTCAAGTCCATACTATATGAGCAGGGGGGGTTGGGGGTGGGGGGTAAACCTGTCACTCTTACCCACCTGCGGTTTCAAAGCCCCCACATCCCCACCTACACTCTCACTCATCCTGTCCCGGCAGCAGCAGCAGCAGCAGCTCTCAGGATGGGTGTTTTTCAGTCAGAGACCCCAGTAGTCATATTTTCCTCCACATCACAGTGTTTTACCTGAAAACTGTGCACTTCAAGGAAAAGGGGGGTTATGCCTCACTTGTCTCACAGGTTGATGTTGTTGTTCGAGAGTGAAACAGAATTATATAGAGTCTTTTTTACTCTTAAGTCTGCTTCTGTTTTAAATTAATTGTAACAAGTTTTTTAGCTTTCAAACATTTTTCTAATGGACACTAATTTAATCCTCAATCCTACCAACATATTAAAACCCATGAATAAGAAACAATCATAGCAAAATGTTAATTTATTTCTCTTATCGTTATTTGTTGTTATTAATGTCATCTGATGAGAAAATACACTTTAAATTAGGATCCATGGCAATTATGAACTTGATCAATAAATAGTTCAGTGTTTTTGACTGGGGTCCCCTATAGGACCTCAATAAATTGGTATATTTAAAAGCACTAATTAAAACAGAAAATGATATGAAGTCATTCATAACAAATTGATTGACAAAGTTATGAAAAATTTTACTTATAAAATAAAATGCCTGTGAGGTATGACAAAAAATATACTCCTGGGGTCTGTGATTAAGGTTAAATTATTATCAAGCAAATGATTTATAATTATCAAGGGAAACAGAAGAATAGGAAACACCTCCATTGGGCATATAATAACATATCTGCTATTAAAATAACATTATTAGTCTATTACAGTTTATTTTTTGTTAATAGGTAAAGTTGATTTTTTTTTTACAGTACTAGTTTTATTTTAGATTTATCTTGTGGTGGCTGCTATCCTTTTTATCACCAACAGCAAGTTTGACAGGTTAAATCACTTTTACTTTTTTCCCCCACGTTGTTTAAGAAGGAGAGTACTCAAGTAAAACCAGTTCATTGAGTAAAATAAATAAATAAAGGTTGACTTATCAGAACTTGTCATTCATCTGTGTGATTGGGATGATTTTATGCTCTGAAAATGGAACACTGTAAAACAGCTAAATCTGATTTTTATAGACATGAGATATTAAAATGAACTTTATTCATTTTTAATGATTGGCATTTTATTTAATTTTAGAAAAAAAAAGGGAAATAAACAGATAAAACAATGAGAAAACGATCATATACATATACTACTTGATACAGATGACTATAAAGGATTAAGTAATGGAAAAGGAAAACAAAAGTAGAAAAGAGGATATGCTGTCATTGGGAATAAGTAAGCAGATGTATGGCATGTGCACACAAAAGGGAGCTAAGCTGGGTTTATTTCTGTAAGGATAATTTTTTAAACATCTGTTTATTGGTTTTGGAAATTGACATAAAAAATTCCTAAGAAAACAACAACAACCAAAAAGAAGCTGTACATATTTTATCTCTTAAGTTGCAGGTCGTTGCCCTATGACACCCTGACCCAGTGAACCAGTCGGACCATTGTTCGTTCACTTGAGGTTTTTCTTTCAGACTAATGACAGGTTGCCAGATTCTCTCAGAGTCCTGCTCAGTTTGGTATAGTGAATCTAATTTCTCTAGATGTAACACATTTCCTAATTCCTTTAGTCACGTATTGAATGTTGGGGGCTTCTCAGATTTCAAGAACTGTAGCAGCAATTTTCTGTCTAGAAGTCTAGACAAAGATATGACCTGGGCTTCATACCTGTCCCTCACTCCACCTGGCTCAACCACCCCAAATAATGCAGTTAGAGGGGCAGGGGGAAGCTTAGTAACAAAAGCCTTGGCAAAAAAAATCAAATAAATGACCCCAAAACGTTTGTAGTCTAGGACGCTGTAAGATTTATAAGAAATCTTTCCCATTTCAAATAATGCCGTTCTGTCCTGCCCGGCAGAGAGAAGGATTCTCGCTCATTTGTTGCCACCCGAGCAGACAGATTGTGCCAGTCTGTGACTGATGGTGCGTGAGCTCACTTCCATTGTTGGACAGGCGGTCTCCCACCAAATATGACAGCAGACTGGACTCATTCAGCACAGTGAGATCTTTTTTGAAGTTCCAGATTTAGATGATATCACTGAAAGCTGTTGTTGGTAACATGACACTGATGTCACACTGTTAGTCTGAATCTGACAAAGAAATAATGAAAATTACATGATTAAAAAACACACATCGATCAAGTGTAAATAATTAAAAGTAACTCATACTTCCTCTGGTTTAAATTGGACACATGGTCCAATGAATTAAGACACTCTCTCAAACTGGTTTGAGAAACCAGATGACGATGATATTCTGCAGAACCTCTCTTTCCTGGACAGTGCAGTGCAAGCTGTAGCTGAGCTGTGACAGCCACATGCTCTGTCCCACTGCTTTATTGTACAAGACTGCCCCCTATTGGTTCACCCTTAAATTACTATTGCAGAAACAGGTCATGATGTATCATCATGAGCTTTATTTGTAAGTGATGAGTACATTATTGACAGTTTTTGAACAAGGTTAAATGTTCAGAGTGGGACATTACCCTTATGAACAATAATGCCAACCTCTTTGCTCTATCAGGTGATAAATATCTGTTATGTTCTATGCTGTTAACTTTTATTCATCTTTTTTGGAAATGCATAATGTTTCAAATTTCACCCAGAGCTTTATGCATGAGGAAAAACTAGGAGATAGACTCATCAAGTGTTTGTGTGAGCAGGAACAGGGGCCTGGCAGCGTGTCGGGTATATACACTGCATTCCTCTGGTCTCCTGCATGATCTCTTCTCCATCTGCTGTCCATTGCCACTCTCTCTTCACTGGTCTCCTGCCATCTGTTTAACAGCGCTCGGCACCTTTGCGTGACCAAATGCCTTTGCTCCCTGCAACGTCATCCACTTTGCCAGAGAGGCGTGGAGAAGAAAACCGCCATGATATCGTGCTCCTTCAACCAATAAAACCCACCAGTTAATGCTGCTCAAGCCCAGCACCAAATCCCATTTGTCAGCAAATAGCTTCCTCCGGTTTGTCTGTGCTGCACGGCCAGGCGCTTCTGTAGAGCTCCCTGCCATTAACATGACATCTTCAGTTACTCGTTGTCTGGTCTGATGGGGAGCAGAGTGAAGAAGAGAGGGAGCAAAGAGAGGGATCTGTGTATGATCATAAACGTGCCTCGAAAAATGCCTCATCAGACATCTGATCTCTGTTGATTCATCAGCTGGTTTAACTGATGGCTCACTAGACTACAAATCAACACCATGCCAGTATTTATCTATATCCACATTCATCAAAGTTTATTTCACCCTCAACTAACACTTTTATTTGGGTTATATTGTTTTTAATATGTGGTTAAATCCACAGGCAGATGGATTTTGAAGACTAGAGACTGTAAACAAAGGCCCCATGCTATAAGAGGAGCTGTATTGAAATCAAAACAGTTATTTTATATCAAATATCATATCAATATCAGATCCTTTGGAATGAAAATGTGTGTTTGAACCAAAATATCTAAATAAATAAACTAAACTAAAATTGTTTGCTGTTTCTGTTTGGTGTCTGTTCGTTGGCAGGCTGAATGATGGAAGGACAGGGAGAGCCAGAGCCAGAAACTTGCGATGCAGTGTGAAGACGAGCTGGAGGATGGACGCAGGGCGTAATTATAGACAGTGCAAGTGGTGCAGCTGCACTGGGGCCCCATGGTGGTGGCAGCCAGAGAGGGGAGCAGGTCGTCGATGATGTGTTGAGCAGAGAAAGGCGCTGTGAGTGATTCAGACTGCTACCTCAGAAATGCCGTGTTCAAAGAAGAACTCATGTTACTGTAGATATAAAATGGTGCCATATGCCTCCAAAAATACAAACCCAGCTCCATCATGATTTTTAAAAAAGTTTTTTAAAATTTATTTATTCTTTGTATATTTTTTCTGTGTATTTTTATTGATATATTTCTTTTCTTGTTCTTATCCCTTTTTATCATTCCGTCTTATTTCTACTATGTTTATGTGTGTTTTGCTATATGTTACAGTTTTACCTCAATTTAGCTTAACTTTGTCTTGCTTTTGGTTGACGTCACTGTTTTGGCTTTCTGTGCTCATTGCCTCCTGGGTATACTGCTCTTTTACTTTGACTGTGAATTATTATTATTATTATTATTTTTATTTTTATTAAAGTGATCAGTAGCAATCTACAACCAAATTAAATGCGTTTTCGACAACTAAACTATAAAAACTATAACAAATTATTAAAACCAATCCAATTAACTGAATCATTTCTTATTTTCTTTGGTGTTTTTGTCATAAACAGATATGCAATGCATGCTGACGTTGTCCGATGTCAAATCTCTATTTGATCTGTGATGAAAAGATATGATTGTAAAACTGTAAAATCCAACACATTATTGGTAAATTATATACAAGCCTATTGGTGTGTGTGTGCTTTATAACTAGTAACTAGCGTGCACTAGGGCCCCTCATAACAGCATGGACTGGGGCCTGTTGTAACTTCCTTATGCCATTGGACGGATGGATAGATTTTAATAGAAACATGGAAAAATGAGTAGATGGAAAGATAGGGATGGGGATTAGTGCAAACCATATCACTTCTCAGCCTATAACAACTGTGTGTATCTGTGTGTGTGTGTACGTGGTGGTATTGGAGAGGATCTATGTGTAAAAAGCCAGCAGGAGAGCTGGGGTAGGTGAGCGGTATCCTGCAGGCTCCGGGCTCCGCTTCCTCCACAGCTACAATATAGGCAGACAGGGTCGTATCAAACTGTCTCGAGCATGTTCTCCGCGCTGTAAGGTCACTGCATTTTTGCATTGTTATATATGCTCGTCATGAAAAAGGTATTTTCCCAGAGCATGTTCTGAAGCTCTTCACGGCTCAGCTGTGACAGGCGTGACCTTTTTGTTGCCGGGCGGGGATTCTCTGGATTCAGCTGCTCTGCTGGTGTGAGGGCTGTGGTGCTTTTTAAAAGGTGCCTTATGCCTTATTGCCCTCCACACATTGCATCATGGCTGTTTTGCCTCTTTTCTCACTGAACGCTGACTGACTGGCACCTCACTTTACTGGCTTCAGCTCAGTTAAAATCAACTATGAATCCAAGATTTTTTTATGTGGAACCTTTCCTACTATTGTGGATAATAATTCTGTATTTATTTCATTTGGAGGATATGGCACTGCTTATTTTTTCATTGTATTGTAGCACATACTGTCACATGAAAATTCATAGTTTTTTTTAATATTAGATGTGGTCTAATATTGATCACACAATTGATGAACTCTGATTGCAAACATATCTAAAAGAAGAAGTTCATGTTGGTGATGAAATCTTTAAAAAATTTGGATAGACATTCTTGGAAATATACTTTTCTGAGTTGGATGTGATGATCAATAACTGGCTCTATCCAAAGGTAACAACATTTTTTTAAAGCTTCATTTCAAGCTGTCAATGCATACATGGTGTCAAAGGACAACATCAGAATCATTATACAGATGCAGCCATGAGAAAGCAAAACAAAGGACTGTATCTGCAGAAAAGGTCAACAGAAACAACACAAATCTAAAATAAAATAGATCAAGGATTAAAAAAACCAAAAAACTAGCTATTACATACATTTATTGTTTTGATATTGTTTTGTGAGCAGGAAAACATTGGCACGTGTTGTCCAATTTCCTTCAATGTATTTTTTTCTGTCTGTAAATTTACATTTGTCAGTGTGAAATTTGACAAGAAATAAAAATAGATTCAGTTGTAAAAATGTGTTCATATCTTTTTCACTAAAATCATTGCAACCAGATGTGATATTTCGATGGGAAAGATGAAATTTCTGTGAAAATGTTCTCAACTATGAAGTTATTAACATAACTTTCCATAGTTGCAAAGCAAATGAAATCTGCCCGACAGCACCTCAGCAGCAGTTGCTCCCTGGATTCTACACTGGTTGCCTGGAAGACTCCAGGAAGTCACCGTGCCCTGCCACAGAAAGTAAAACCACAAGTTGTTCAGGATTTGTACGACTACATCGTTGGTCAGCAACATGTGGCTCTGGAACCACACACGGCTCTTTTGTCCCTCTCCTGTGGCTCCCTGTGGCTTTGACAAAAAAATTATATGGAACTGAATAACGTTTATGGTTTTTTTACATTTAATATTCATTATCATTTTTGTAAGTCTAAAGTGATGTCTCTTTTGATAGTAAAGGTTGTTGAACCCTGGGCTACGCAAATGAGATATGATATGTTGACTGGTGAGCTTTAAAGGTGCTGGTGGCTAGAAAATGGCATGGTTTTAGCCTAATTGATGAATGATGAATGGTTTTAGCCTAATTTTCTATAAATCCTATCCTAGAATTAATTATTAATGTGAACATACCTCTGCTTCTTTGTAATTGGACAGATTGTTAAACCAAACTCTATTCTAAAAGCAGTTGTTTTATGCCAGGGCATAGTTACATCATCACTATGACTCTTTTGGTATTCGCTTTGATCTACAGGAACAATCAGCTCACATCATTTACCCAGTAACATCAGTAACTAACCTGTGATGAAGTGTTTACCAAAGACATGCATGCACTGACTAGTCTGCCACTTTTACAGCACTTATTTTTACCCCACAGCAGGAAAGTGACGGATGTGGTACATACCACTGAGCAGGATCCAATGATATATTCAAGGGTTTATAATCTACGTGGAGCAGGAATTTACATCAGGAAAACCATGAACCCTTCAATGAAAATGACTCACTGAAATTGTTTTTTATCCAGAAAGAGGGCAGTTCTCCCGTTTACTTGTATTTGTTTTCAAGCTGGTCCTGCCCGGTCCAATATAATGGCGACGTTGACATATGATACAAAGGCCAGTGCTGTGTCTTTGTATATTTGTATACATGTCGGATTATCAGTTTTGGAAAGTTATAGAAATGTTTGTCCTACTAACTTGAATCAGAAAGCTGTGGGGGCAAGGGGGTTCCAAAGCAGTTCTGATAAAGCATACTGAGAGCTTAATGTTGGTATCACATCTCAGCATGACAGCAAATACATTACTACTGTTTTAAAACTATTCTGACAGTCTTATTATAAGCTGTTTCTATCCATTTTGTTCATCACTTCTTCTGTAACTCTCCTCTGCTCCTGTTTTAACCTGAACTCCTGTCTAACACTAGTTGTTATTGAAGTTGTGATTTTGTGGGCCCAAAGCGTTGACGCTCTGGGTGCAACTGCCTGCATTCCCTACTGCTGATCAGCTCGTGCTGGTGAGGTGATGGACAGTAAAATTCTCCCAGCACCTGTTTCCTGGCCATGCTCATGTGCTGTTAATAGGCTGATGAGAGACGTTAACAAAGTTACCGCAGCACGCTGGAAGGATAAATCAACAGAGCGGCGGAGTGTCTCATCCAGTCTGTCAGAAGTGACATTTTTAAAAGGTCCCAGTGACCGCTGCATCCGTCCCGTACCTGGGGTGAGATGGAAAGATGGAAACAGAGCAAGAAGGATGATGGAGTGATAAAAGTAAGGGACGGAGAGATTTAACAGAGCATGGGTGGAGAAATGAAAGGGTACTGAGATGAAGAAATGGAGGAATGGTGGAATGGAAGGAGCGACTGATGTTTGAAGAAGCAAAGGGAAATATGGAGATAGGTAGATGGAAAGTGGAAATGGAGAGATGGACGAAAGGCTGTAAAAAGTTGTTGATCCAGACTACCAGTCAGTGTAATCAGGCCTTCTTGAAAACATCTCTGTGATGTTGGATGGGGAATGAAAAATGCAATGGACCCGGTCATTTTCCCACATCAACAGCAACAACAATAACATTCATCCTGTGTGATTTCACATAATTTCTTTATTCCCCTGCCTTTCTCTCCCTTTGTGATGTGCCAGACGTATGTGCATTACAAAGAGAGTCAGGAAATGGCTTTCCACTTTTAAAAATGAGAGCAGATCTTGACACTGTTACAAGAAGGACCTTTGGCTGTGAAGGACCTTTGGGACAGCTACTCCGAGGCAGGCAGGGAGGCACTTTTCTCAGATTCGCCTATGAGGACAATCTAATTAAATTTAACCACAAAGAGCAATATTTCCTCAGTGTGTTATCATTATTCCTCCAATGAGTCACTGAAATGCTATTAACATAAAAGCCTGAAAAGGCGATGTTTCTCTCAATGCTAAAAATATCCCTCATGTTGGCTGGATTCCAACCTTGTTGCTCTTTTCCCCTCTCATTTTCCTCACGCCCTTTGAACTAAAATAACATTTTTTTTTTTTGAATGGATTCTTGTGTTATTGATGGATTTCTGCTCCACTGTGGTTTGAATTAATGACTTGGATGGCTGTATGGTTGCATTTAGTGCGTGGACACATGCATGCATACGCACAAACACGCACAACAAAAACGCTTTCAGGCATTTTTACAGCGGCACACACACTAAGTAAATGTTAATGTACACAGGTGCAGTCTTTAGGGAGGTTGCTTTTGCTCTCTCATCAGTCACTCGTAATCACTTCCCTTCCAGCCCAGTAAATCACCGTCTTTTACTGATGCATTTATAGGATGCATGTTCACAACTTGCAGCCAGGGAAAAGTTTGACCACCACCAGGAATACATTATAAGCTTCTGCATCCATACGGTCACACAGTCAGTGCAGTCATACAGGCAGGAAATATTGTTTTATAAATGTCTACTTAGTTTCTGAAATGTATTTGTGCTTTTAATAGGGTTTTAAGCTGTTTACGACATATGGGTGAGAGTGGAGTTATTGGTCGGGGGGGGGCTCATGGGCGGCTGTGGATGTTGGCAGGTTGCACGGCTTCACCAAACTGGTCCTGGGGAGGTCCCAATGACCTGTTTTATACCAACACTGGTGCTTTGTCGTAAAACCAGGGGGAAGTCGAGTCACAACTCGAGTATTTGTTTGAAGCGGATGGAAAAAGTCCCCCTGTGGCAAGACCATGTGAGTGTTGTGTGCTGCTGTGTCTGATGGGAGTGGAACTGCGCAGAAAAACAGGCTACTTTGCCTTTACATAGATGTTAGATTGGTGCCCAGGTTCTGGTAAAATACTCGTAGTACCACGGAGGAAAGAAAAACCACATTCCCCTCTTACTCTTTTGGATGGAAACAGCCTCTTGTCACTGGTGTTTGAATGCTGTAATTGGACGTTAAGGGGCTTGCAGAGAGAGGTGTGATGTAGTGTTAAAACTGCTCACAAATCATATATTTCTCACCTCTGTGGAGGTTCAGACCCTGGCTCTGGCATTCCCTGGCCATACCACTCCTATTGCCGCCGCATTTAAAATTCACACAGCACTGTCCTGAACGAGACAGGTGAAGAAAAGTGTCGGCGTGGAATGGTGTTTCAGTAGATTTAATATTTCCTAAAAGCCTTGAATTTTACCTGTCACTGCAGCAAAAAAAATGTGTCTCTGTGTGTGCAGCGTACGTCAGAGTGATGGATGGTGTAAGTGTGTTCCAGGATTATGTTTTATGAAAGTTAAAGGACCCTGGGGTTGGTCTGGGAAGCACATAATCTCAGTCAAAGTGCTGGGCTGGATGAACCAAGGCTTTATTATTAAACACCTATGAGAGGGCCTAGAGCTGGTGGAGGCCCCTGCACATCCAACTTAACGCTCTCTGGCGGCTCTCATCACACGTCCTTGCCATTTGGGCATGAAATTAAAAATGCTTCTCAAGAATCCATTTACTACTAAGCATGAAATAGGAACTGCGTTACTATGCATTGATGCATTTTGAAAGCGCAGTCTTTGACACCCTTTAAATGTGCTGTCATGTCGTTCCCTGTGCTATCTCCATAGTTCTTTTCATTAAGTGAGTTTTATCTTTGAGGAGAGGGTATTAAAAAAAGTAATACTTTTGGCAATATGTTTCAGATTTGACGGTACATGCGAGAATTGGCTATAAATGATGTGGTATTGATTTCACATGTGGCGTCGGACTACCAGGGCTCAAGCAGGAGAAGAAGAAGGGGGATGCAGTCCTTAGGATGTGCATGGAGGGCTCGCCAGAGACTCCAGGGGCCCGGGACCCGGTTCCACAGCTCTGGGAGCTCTAAAAAATACTATAAAAGTTCCATATCCACAATTATTCCGACTTTTTAGATTTATAAACCTCTGCTAATGCTCATGGTGGATGTATTACCAGGTTAAACATGGAAATTGATTGCTGCTCCCTTGGTAACAGTGCACTTGGTAATTATAAATGAGCCCATAAAGGCAACAATCTTTTATAGAAGCTGGCACAGTAGATTTGGTAGCACACTGTGACTTGTACAGGTCACTTTGAAACAGATTGAAAGGAAGGTAGTGCTTTTATTCTACTGCAACACTGACACAGCTGAGCCCTAAAAGTTTACGCCTGATGTTGGTGCCATGTCTTGTTCGCTGCTCAGCCACTGACTGGTTGACTTCAGGGGTGGAAGTAACAAATTACAACTTCTCAGATTACGGTATTTCAAGTCTTTGGGTACTTGTACTGTACTTTCATGAATATGCAATTTTACTTGTACTTAAGTATCCTTTACACTATGTATGTTTTAAAATCACAATTCACTGCTCAGTAGTATACAAATCTGTCCTCTGCATTTCTAGCATTTCTGCAAGACCAGAAGGCTAAATGGGCAAATGAAAACCATGACAAAGACACACAAAAAACAAAAGCAAAAAAGCTGCAGCAGGCACAAGTTTCAAGCAATCCATCCACATCACAACACGTCATATATGGAGGTTTTGTCACTGATCGTCTGTGGCTTACACTAATGTGCACTGTACCATAACATTCAAAGTTTAGGTAGGTTTAGGCACAAAAAGTACTTGATTAGATTTATAATGGGACCATTTTTGAGGTTACAATAACTACATTACATTACTTGTATCATGTGACATCACTGAAATGACAAGATGAAAATCCCATGATGAAAGTAATTTGTCACTAAAGCGACTCACAAGACAAAAGTCACATGACACACCTCATGTTACGTACCTTCAAACTTTTAAACAATAGGCCTTAATTTTTCACATGGGACACGTATCCTGAGTAAAAGTCCTGTGTTTGTTCAAGCCATCCATCAACCTAACCTCCTCCATGTGTGGAGTTTTTATACTATGTCGAAAGCCTGGTGCATCTCACACAGCCGTGGACGGATTTACATTCACGTCACTTGAAAAGCCATGTGTCTCTTTCAGCCACGGGTACCGCGGTCAACTGTGTGAATCTCAGAGGGGGCGGTGACAAAATTGACAAATGGGAATGAGACCAGGCTGTTTGGAGAGGTGACTGTGACCACTGAGCAGAACCGTGGAGGAGTTGGGAGTAATTTAGCTATGCTGCTATTGACAATGCATTAAACATCAACGGTTAAAAAGTAACTAATACTTTGAGTAGTTTTTGAGAAGAATACTTTTAGCAAAGTATTTTTAAAAAAAGTTTTACTTTTGACTTTAAAGCAACTACAATCAATATTTCTATATTTACAGTGGATCACATGACTATTTATATGTGAAATATATCTTTTGTAGAGGGGAATTCACAGGCAGCTATCATCTGACTTTGCCATTCCATTCAGCTCTATGGACTATTTTAGTGTCTTTCAGCTCATTGTTTTGTTTGATGAACTCTGATAAACCCACTGTGCGCTACCTGCACAGCACTAAATTGCAAACAGACAAAGTTAGCAGGTCCCCGGTGAACATAATGGAGCATTTAACAGGTAAAGAGCCAAATATTTCCCTCCGGTTGGTGGAGAACAAAAACAGAGCTAAAAGAAGAGTGAATATTAAACTTACATTTGCCTGGGGGTAGAAACACAACTCCAACTGAATACTGATGTTGTTCTGTGTCTACTGGATGTGAAAATATGTAACTGTTTGCTAACAGGTTAGCCTTATTAACTTACAGTCAAAGGTGATATGTCAGTGTTGTGTTCACAGCTTGTTTCTGCTGCCCAGGTGGTGGTGCAGACAACTGGGGCAAGTATGATGATGTCATCATTACCTCATTCTTACCCATAGTGCTTTTGGAATAATGACAACTTGAAAAACTAAACTCTTGTTCAAGTTTTGTCCATCAGAGTCGATGTATGTATGCTGTAGAGATGTGAGGTGACATAGGGGAAGGCTGCTCAAGCTGAGGTTCACTCCTCAGAGAAACAAGCTTGTGATGGAGGCTTTTGCTGCAGGAGGAGAAGTACAGCACATGCAACTTTTGCAAGATCCAGCTGGCCTGGACTGGGAAGCTGGAAATTTTTACCATGGTCCACATGGCTAATTTGTGTGTTTTTATTTAGCTGTTGTGTATCTGGGACTTTTGGTCGAGGGGGGGCTATGGAATGGAACGGGGGGTGCAGTCAACAGTCAACAGATGCTGTCAAAGTGACCGCAGGGAGGAAGCAGAGACAAATGCTCCTCATTACAGCGCTGACTGCAGCCCAGTGGCCCAGTAACCAGCAGAAACCAGCTCCATGTCTATGACTCTACAGCTGGAGATCAGCTGATCCCCACTGCTTTCACTTACAGTCAAGTCCCATTCACTTCTTCTTCGCTTCAGCTGAAAATGGATACGTTGTGGCAGCCATTATTGTACCAACACCGGAGAGATACTCACATCAAACACATGATGCAGAAGCATTTGTCAAGGCTACCACTGCAGCAGCTGTTGACTAACGCTGACTCAGCTCGAGCTATGATTCCCATTATCGTTTCTAAACAATCTCTACAATCCACTCATGCGAGGATGCATTGACTGACAGGTCGAGGACACTCCCAAGTGGGATTCTGCTTACAGAGCAACAAGCTCGACCACATCCGAGGTGGTCGGGTTTCAGTGGAACTGAAGTGTCTGGACACTGTCCAGTTCCATTGTTCATCTGAGAAACATAACGAGATGGAGGAAAATATGAACAGATTTAATTAAATGCAACCACATGAGATGCATAACTGATGTTTTAAGGCCAAATGTGGCTAACCAGAAATTCACTCTTATAAGATCTTTATGATCAGATATCCTAAATAACATTGAAATGACAAGTGTAGCTGCAAGCCTAACTTAGATAGCTTAATTGTCAATTCAGTGAATCGTTTGACTTGTGACTAAAATGATTATAGACATTTTAAGCCCTTTACACCTTCAGTGTATTAAATAATAACATAAAATAAATATATTCTTTTATTCTTTTTTCTTTTATATATTCTTGAAACTTGGTTATACTTTATAGAGAAAAGTAGCTTAAGCTTACTTGTTGCTAAAGTAGCTAACTGTGACTGTTAGCTGCCGGTTATTCATATTTTGGGGCTTTAATGTCTTTATTATATACGACAGCTGAAAATATGAGAGGAAAGTGGGAGAGAGAGTGAGGAAATGGCTCAGGACCAAATGGCCATAGGTGGGAGTTGAACCCACAGCTGCTGCAGAGGACTCACAGCCTCAATACATGGGGCAAATGCTCTCAGAACTGAATTCTGGCAACAGAATTGAACTCAGCAGCCTCCCAGTGAACCACAAGATCACTGTAACAGTAGTGAGGTCATTTATGGAGTTTCCTGATGGAAAGATAACTTTACTTGTTGCTAAAGTAAGTTAGCTAACCACTAACTCCACTTAGCTCGGTAGCCCTAACTCAGCCCTGGGGTCCAGGGAGCCAAACCCAGTAAAGAAAACCACCTTGGTACTGTAGCACATTCACTGATATCACACTGGTCGCAGAGGCTGTTCTGGTCCCAGTTTGGCTGCACTCACTGGGAGCTCTCAGTCCAGAAAGACCTATTATGACTGCTCTACTTCTTACATCCATGGACCGTTTAAGCTGCATGGCACTGGGCATAAAACACAGCACTACTGGCTACTCTAAATGCCAATCAATGTCTGTGGCAAAGTCCCTCCCTAGCTGCCTGTTGTACAGGAAACACAGAAGGAACAAATACCCCCACTAGCCATTTCATGGGAACTTAAAAGACCAAAAAACATCAGTAATGCTTTCTCAAACACTTTCTGTTTCTGTCTTCATGTTTCCAGCTGGTTCCTGCTTTATGATAAATTGGATGATATTATTATTCATTATCTCAATTATCTTTTCACTCACCCTGGAAGTGCAAGAAGTTCGTTCATATGCTTTGTGTTATAGCACAAAGTGAGAAAACACACAGTTCTCCCAGCTCCTCGCTGACTGAATTAACAGCACAGTGCAGCGTGTCCATCGGGGTGATTTCATTGGGCTGTGAAACCAACGTGAGCAGTGTTTCTGACCCCAATCAGGAGTCGGACAGCGGTACGGAGGTCACCAGGGGTTACACTGGGGCCCCTCAGGATGGACAGGCAGGGAACTGTAAACCTGGAAGACCAGGAGCCTGAGTTCTGTGTGTTTACCTCCCTCCTTTTACAAGTGATGTCACCACGTTGTAAAAAGATACAGTTCTCGGCGGCCTCGTCCTTTTGTTACTATTTGAGAGAATAAACACAAGCTAAGTGCACGGAGAGAGATGGAAGTGGAGGACTATGGCTGCAGGGTAAGGGGAAGCAGGGCTCCTGTGGTGCATGGTGCGTCCAGGCCATTGAAGTGGGCTGTGGGGATCTGTAACTGTCCAGGTGCTGCGAGCTCAGGCCCAGCCTCTGCCGGCCAAACCCTGCTTACTGGTGGAGAGGGAGGACCTGCCTATAAATATTCAGTCATCCTGCCTCTTTTGTGTAGAGCAACAAAAACACCAGCTGTTGATGATCCCCCTGGGCCCTTCACTGTGTGTCAACATGAGTGTGTGGATTCATAGACTGGGTTGCAACATCAAAGATTCATTTAATTTAAGATTACTTGTAATCATAGTTTAGCAAAACTTGGTTTAAAATGAGTAAATCCAGATTTAAGATTAAAGGACCAGTGTGCAGGATTTAGAGCCATTTAGCAGTGAGCTCAGAGACTGCTAACACGTTGGTTCAATCTCTTCTACCAGGCATGTAGGAAAAACTATGGTGGCAGCAATTCTAGTGAAAGGCCTTATCTGGAGCCAGTGTTTGGTTTGTGTGTTCTGAGCTACTGGAGAAACATGGTGGTGCAACATGGTGGCCTCCATGAAAGAGGACCTGGGCCTTCTGTTGATATAAATGGCTCATTCAAAGGCACCTAAAACACAGCAATTCTTATTTTCAGCTGATTATACACTAATGAAACACACTTATGAATATTATGTTCCATTTATGACATATTCTGCCAAAAGATCCCCACACCTAAATCACACTGGACCTTCAGGCAGAGGTCTGTTGCACAACTAAAAACTAATCTCAGTTTAGTAAATCCAAGTTTAGTGATGTAAAGTTAAATTAAACAGAGTTTAACAGAGCTTAGTCAAAATGGAGATGTTTGCTTGTATTCCTTAACAAAATGTTACATTGTTTGCTGGATAGCTAAAAAGTTTTTAAAAGTTAAATTGTTTGCTAGCTAGCAAAAGGGTCAACAAAACACTACACTGTCTGTTAGCTAGGAAAAAAGTTTTTAAAAATTACAGTTTCTAGCTAGCTAAAAATATGAAATTGTTTGCTAGCTAGCTAAAAGGTCAACAAAATGTTGCATTGTTTGTTAGCTAGCAAAAACATTTTAAAAAGTTATACTGTTTGGTAGCTTGCTAAAAAGTTAGCAATCCTCATCTACTCATAATGGGGAACAGATTATAACATAAAAGCCCTAATTTCTTCTCCTTTGAGAAAAACTTGTTTGCCAAATTAATGGAGCACTATGGCCATATAACAGAAGACTGAAAATGGACAAAGCAAAGTAAGGAAAAGAGAGACTGCCTGGTAGTTGCTCAATCCATCTCAAAAAGGCAGCCACTTTAAAAGTTAAACCTAAAGCCAAATGTGACAATGTGCTTGGGACCAACCCAAAATGTCAGTATTTGAAGTCCTGGGAACAAGGCTCAGGAATCAACTATCTTTCTGGTGCATTTCCAAACAGCAGCTGACAAAATCTGCTTATTTTACCAGTAAAGTTAATACTGGATCACATTTTAAACTGGAGTTTAAAGTTCTGGCGCAACAGAAATAAATTTAATCTGTAGGTTTTGGGTCTAAACTAAATGGAGGTTTAAATTTAATCAGTCTTAATTTGAAGCTGTTTAAAAAGTTTGGTGCAACATAATAAGTTAAACCATGATTCAATCAGGTTTAAAAATGAATCCTTGTTGGTGCGTAGTGTGTGTTTTCTCCCTTGAAATGAAAGATACAGTGAATCACATCCTCAACTTAACTGTCTGTCCTCAGAACTCACACTTCTCATTCCAGCTGCTTTGGAATTCCATAAATATTCAGCTTCCACTTCATATCCCTGCTCTCTTTCCTCCTCTTTACGATTCTGACTCTCACTAAAGGTCTTTGTGGTATTGCAACAGAAATTCTCTTTACATAAGTCAAAGCAGCGAGGTGTGGTGTAAGTGTAGCCGTATGCGTAAAGGCAATGAAACAGCTTGTGTTTTATGTGAGCTCTCCCGGCTCAGACAGCTGGGTGGTTGCTGGGGCTGTGTTAACCTACAGCGCCGGGGGTCCCGCTCTACACTGTGGTGGTGTAAGTCAAGCTAAGCAATTCCAGCCCAGCTGCAAAGGCATGAGTCGGATATTCAGATACTGCAGAGACTCCTCAGCTTCTCAAGAGCTTTCCGTAGAGTTTGCATTCTTCTGCTTTAACAACTGCTGTTTGTGCTACATGTCTCTGTAGCCCTGAAACCCCATCTTTGTGTTGGCCCTGACACATGATGCCACATACACAGACAAACCTGACCACTGGAATAATGTAGCAACCTTTTATGCCTCTCTGGTCACTTTTCTGATGAGACCTCCGCTGTCTTGCTGCGTTGCTCCGTCTCTTGGTTCAAGTGTACTTGTATGGCTCCTTGGCTTGGACTTTTATTAGCTTTTCCCGAGCCTCAAAGAACTTGGCCCGGCCTGGTTCTCCCAGGCACTTTCCCACTAATGAAGTGCACATTCTGCCGGAGCGCTTGGCTGAGCCCGGTTCCTTGGCCATCCCTTAATGGGAATTTCCCCGTCGTCCATGCATCCCTGCCTGCCTCGCTCTCTGCCACTGCCACTCTGGTGTGTGTGACTCATGTCCTGAACAGACCGCCATCAGCCAGGGGACGTTTGATTCACAAACCTTCTTACACTTGTTTGCCACTGTTGGATTGGTTGGCTGACTGTCTGGGCAACTGGCTGACCTGTTAAAGGGCTAACTTATTGCAGGACTGGGTGGCTCAAAATGGGATAAAGGTTTAAAGGCTGAGAGTCTGAGTGACACTGAGCAGTCAACTGTGAGAAAAACCAATGTAGGATACAAGTCTGCATATTCATGTCCGACTGGGTTTAAAGGGATAGTTCTGATTATTTGGTTAGTGGTTGTATGAGGTACATATCTAGAGTCAGTATACACCCCCAGTTTGGAGAAGCTGGGAGGAGTGCCAGCATGGAGGCTAATAGTGTTGAGCCAATGGATGATGCCATCATTCATCACGATGGCTGACAGTCATCGACCACTGAGTCTTTTACCATCTTAATATCGTAATTTAAAAGCCTTCTGTATTTGAGGTATTGTGTCCCCTCAGAGTTGCCATTGAGTTGTTTCCCAAGTTCTATTTTTGACACATGGGAGACAAAACAAACAAAAAAAAGCTGATGCTGCTGTTCACTGCGCGACATCTCCATGTTGTGTTTAATATTCCCTTTTTAAACACAACTGAATTATGGACATGTGCTGCTGAGATGAAAACCCCTTTAGACCCAGCAATAATATCATTATCCATTGTATCGTAGAAGCTAAACTATGTACTGCTGTGGACAGGGTCAGCAGCAAAACATATTTTAGCTAAGTATTAGTCCACCTAAAAAAAAAAAAATCAGTATCAGTTTACATGTACGCTATATTTAGAATATTTTCATGGCTTAAGTTTGTGGTCAAACAGCCTTTTCCAACAGGAAATCACTCTTATATAAGCCAAATATAGCTCTCTCCAAACCAACCAGACTCCATGGACAAAATCAGTAATTTTACCTGGCACACAGAAGATGCCACTGCCTTGGTCTGTTATTTTCTTTGCATTATTGTGTGATTTCAGTGTTTTAAAAGGGTAGTTCAGATTCCCCAAAGTCACACAATAACACAAACAAACTAACTGACTGAAGCAGCGGTAGACCAGCAACTGCTATGTTCTGCAAGGTAAAATTACTGATTTCACCCATGGGGTTTGGTTGGTTTGGAGAGAGTGATATTTGGCTTATGTAATGGCAGTTTCCCATCGGAAAAGGCCGTCTGACGGCAAATTAAGCATTACGGCTATCTACTGCAGGTAATAAACTGACTATTGACAAGAACTTCATACAAACCCACATATTCCAAACTATCCATCTAAGTGAAGAAAACATTCACTCTCTACTCTGACACATTCAAGGCAGTACTTGAAGGTACTTAGACGCTGAGGCTGCAGACGGGCTGCCATTGCATTTTCCAAACTCGATCTGTGCACGCTGAAAATAAAACAGGCTGTGATGGATGAGATGATCTCAAACATGACTGCTTGCTTCCACATGTTTTACAAGTATTAAAATTAAGTCAGACCACCAGTGACAGCACCTGTTGCTCCATAACTGAAAGCAAATTAAACTGCATTAACTGCTTTGCTTTTTTCTTTTTTTTTTTTTTAATTCCATGAGGAGCCTCTCAGCATCTGATATTTTGGAGTGTCTTAATCACTGGAAAAATAATCCTTGTATGTTTTTGTTGCACAGCTCAATGAGGATGAGATAGTCTACATCCTCAAATCAACCTTGAAGGGCCTGTGCTATCTGCATTTTATGAGGAAAATCCACCGGGAGATGAAAGCTGGGAATATACTCTGTGACAGGGAAGGTCATGCGAAACTGGCTGGTTCTGGCCTGGCCGGACATTTGACGGTGAGCTTCGATTCCACTGGGCCTTCCACTCTCTAAAAGTCAACATAATAAAATCAGGTCTCCCTCGGAGAATATGGCATATGATAATCATTTCTGTCCGCAGTGGTTTCACTGCTATTAAGATGACCTTTCTGATGCAAAACAAAAGGCTGGGAGCAGGAGGATTTGGAAGTGTTTATTTCCACACAGTCTTTGCTTACATTTAACGTCCAAAAAATGCTATTGGGCAAAACTTTTACAGCCCCTCGTGAGCTCTAATCTTGTCAGAATCTAGGTCTACCTTAAAGCACTCCACAGCTGCCAGAGGGGCAGTACGCTGAGGAGAGAAGACAAGAAGCTCGACTCTTCAAGCTGTTCAGTTAATTCCCATTATGAGCCGTCCGTTCTGTTTCCAACAGAAGTTTGTGGTTTGGGCGCTTGCTGCTTACTGAGGACGTTTTTACTTTTCCCACACTGGCGTATCTTCGCTGCACTCATCTTATTCCTCTTGTCTCTCCGCAGTGATTGGCCAGTTCTTCTGAGGGTCAGAGAGCAACGCTCAGCTCCCTGTGGGTGGTTCTTCAGTGGAGAACTCTCTGTGGGCGATGAACTGCGCTGTGACCGAGGGTAGGACTATACACTGTACTGTGGTCAAACAGTGCAGTTAATGAGGAAGGAACCAACTAGCAAAATATGCAAATGATAGAAAACAGAGACAATGCACGCACACATGCACACAGAGCTGTGTGCAGCGGTCCAAGCAGAGGGAGATCAGAGAAGCCAAGAACAGAGTTTCTCATTTTTTCTCTGCCAAGGACTCCTTATGAGATAATAAGAAATATACTGGGCTTGGAATAATTTCACATAGCCTTTTTTAACACTTCTACTTAGTTATGTGAAACAATAAAACAAGAGAAATGTATAAGAAAGATATTACACATGTATTAAAAAATATTTGCACTTGCAACACAGAATACCTCTGTAGAGAGAGCCGGTATGGGTGATGCATGATATATATATGTGCTGGGTGATATATACTTATAAAGTTATAGATTGATGCTGTGTAGCACAGCATGTGCGACCCTGTGTTGGTCGCATTAATATTTTTTGCCATGTTTAATAAAAGCATTTTAATTTTGTTCAAACCTTACGGTGTGCTTTGGGTTGTTCTTAAATTGAAGGAGACTTTTTTTTTGAGACTGTTTCACCCATGCAATGAGCGCAAAATACCTGAAGTATCCAAAGATGACCTTGTCTTAAAATATTTATTAAATAAATAAATAATGGTAATGACAATTTAAAAAAAAAAAAGTCATTGATTCTTTAGTCGCCAGGCAAAAAATATGACAGGTTTTGCTATCTTTTAGCTCTTTTAGTTAGACGATTTATACTCCTTAACCTTTAAGATGCTGATCAATCTTAATCTTAATCTTTTACAACATTTGGTGTTGGAGCAGATTTGCTATTCAACAAGAAGGTGTGCCCAAAAATGTTATGCTATATAGAAACCTTTTTTAATCTACATACCATAAAGAGACAACACTGAAACTGAAGTTTTATTCTGCTGACCCCATTTTACATATAATTTACTTGTGTATTTATTTGAAACTTTTGAATGCAATTTTTATTTTCTATATGTTTTTATTATATCAGTTTATTATTTATCAATTGTATTTTTTTCTTTTTTAATGTTTCATGTCTATGATTTCTGTCACATTGAATTTATTTTTATGCATATATGTAATTGTTTAAGAAATCAACTATGTTTAATTATTAAACGGTACAGCAATACTGTTAAATGGATGGAGCTCCGTTGGAGCAGAAACATGGGGAGGGAGGGGTAATATAAATATTTTGTGTCTGTACAACTATATCTGTGATTTATTGCATTTTGTACAGCTTTAAATACTAATAAACAGACTTTGAGCAAAAATTATCCCGATCATTTAAATGAATGAATCTGTAAACTTTCTACAGACCCCCTGGCAAAGTGCCACAGACTCCTGTGGGTCCCCGGACCCCATTTTAAGAACAGCTGGCCTTGAGGTTAGCAGCACAATCCTTCAAGCCCCACACTCGCAGGCTTCCACCCTGCTGAAGTGTCCTTGAGCAAGACATTGAATCCCCACCAGCTCCAGGAGTGCTGCTCTGTGGGTGACCCTGACCTCTGACCTCCTCTGGAGGAGGCCAGCAGATGACAGAACTTCCCCCCAGGGACCAGTAAAAATGGCAAAGTATTATTTCTAAGTGACTGAGAGACAAAAATATCGAGGAACGGAGGAAGCACAAAGCGATTCATCTTAATCAGCTCTCTTTTCACTGAATTAAAGGACGTTTTATCCACTAAAGACTCCTGGGATGTTTCTAACCAGAGCTGGCGACTGTCCGTCCCCTGGTTTAGGACTGAACAGCTGCAAACAGGTCGGGCCTGCTGCTGCTGATGCAGGCTGGGTGGTCCGTGGTCTATAGAGCATAAGCGGCCCATTACTTACCTGGCTGCATTGTTTTACTTTTTGGACACTTAGCCATTTTTGCTAAGCACTTGATGATTTAAAGAGATCCATAAAAACTGCAGGACCGTGACCCTCAGAAACCTGCGTTGGCTGTTACTGAGGTGGACCGAGACATTGGGAACAAGGTGGAGCTATATAGGGAGGGTTTCAATTTAGCATGGCTGGAATATATATAGTACAATAAACCATTTTAAACCTGAGGCTTAACATATGTAACACAGAAATAATTTGAAAAGAAAAAGAGCAAGAGGTGAGAGGGAGCTTGAATTTTTTTTTTTTTTTAAACCGATTTACAGCCAACGAATCTGCAAAATTCATCATGCGTTTCTCTGTCAAGGCTGTGAGGGCGGAGAGTAGGACTGGATAATGGCGTGTAATGGTGATGCATTTCACAGGGTCATCCTTGCTCTTGTCCAAGCTCCACTTGCCTATTTGGAGTCCTTCTCCTCATGCTGACGCTCCTGTTTGTTCTCTTTCCCCGTCCTTTGAAAGATGTCATGTCTGAGCCCAAGAATGCCTTTCAGCTGACAAGAGATGTCATCCAATTGGCAGTTATATGTTTTCTGGAAACACCTGCGGAGAAATGAGGGGCCCCCACCACTGACACATCCCAAGAAGGAGTGTTTTTCATCTCTTTACACAGAATCTTCCTCAGTGGAGGGGAAAGGTACGGAAGAGTATTAGTGCCAGGAATAAGAAAAAAAAATTGAGAATAAAGTTGAAATATTAAGAATAAAACAGAAATATTGGGAATAAAGTTGAAATGTTGAGAATGAAGTTGAACTAAATCAGAGGAGAATTTAAACAAGCACTATGAGAATAAATTCTTGAAATTTCAAAATTAAAGTCAAACTTTTGAGAATATATCAAACTACTAACGTTAGCGCATTTGACTGCCTTTTGTAGATGCATTGGTGAAGTTGTACTTCAGGATCAGTTTTAGTAACAAGGAAATTCTTCCTCTTTTAGCTCATAAACACAATGTGGTAATCAGCATTAGGACTTTGAAAACACTGTGCTGAAAACTGCGACTGTTCAGAAACAGAAACCACACAAGCTTGGAAGAGGTGGCAGCAAACTGAGATGGCTGCTAATGGACAAATGCAAGGCAATCGATGGTTACAGCTGCATGCAATTCAGAGTATTCTCAAAAGTTAGACTTAAATTTTGAAATTTCAAGTTTATTCTTGAAATGCAAAATTTAAAAAGTCCTAAAAAAGTCGTTCGTCCCTGATTTTGTTCAACTTTATTCTCAACATTTCGACTTTTTTCTTGACATTTCGACTTTATTTTCAAAAAGCACAATGAAAAAAATATTATCCTCGTCTCATTTTTTGCTTATGCCTTGCCCGAATACTCTCCTACTTTCCACAGAAAGGCCGCTGAAACAGCCACATTCCGTTTATTGAAACCAATTCATCTGATCTTTTAGGAGGATAACCAGGAGAACGCTGCTGTACAAACCATACGCCTGCCTTACACATTGCCTCCTCTCTTGCTGAACCCACGGCACGGCTCTATAAAACCTGCGGTAGGAAACAGAAAAATGTGTGTGCCAGAGCTCGGCCTTCAATAGAATCTGACATAGTTTTTTTCTGGAAATAATCGTTGTATATGTGTAAATTTAGGACTGTTAAATGGTCAGTGAGGATATGACCTACAGCTTTTATAAGTCTGCTTATCCTTGAAGAATGCAACAACGGGCATGAGCAATCACATCCCCATCAGGCGAGCCGGCATGGGAAAAACTGTCTCACAAAGATACTGTGAATAAGTTGAAGTGATAAACAAATGACGGTGATGGAGTTTAAATGTAGCCCTTCTTCATGTGGTCGGGCGGTTGTACTCGGGGCTTACTGTTCTCTTATATCCATATGCAATCACTGAAACACTCTCAGCATGAGCTTTTTTTATTAGATCACATAAAGTAAACAGTCCCAGTGAGTGTTTTTGATAAATGCAATTTGCTGCTACGCTCCTTTCCAGGCTGCATCTTGTGTTCAGCCTGTTGTAAGTTAATTTGCCAGATCAACTGAAAAAACAGAGAAATCTAATGGAAAACACTGCCCTGGCATCCGCACAGCATACCAGTGGTCGTCTAAAGAATGGGAGCCCTTTAATGTGGTGATTGCATGGTCTCAGTTTGAAATTCAGTTTCCGTAAAAAGAACGCGCTTTTCCGTTGTGTTCTTTCCTTATTTTATCCCTATTTCCTTTCATTTGTTGCTTACTTTATCAGCTTTGTGTTTTTTCCAAGGTACTTGCACAAAATCATCACTTATGTGACATGAACTCTCCCTCAACTTACCTACTTTTTGTGTTTTACCACATTTTGATTGTTTCTTTTCAAACTTTGGACAGGAGTGAGAATGGTAACTCAAGTGGCTGCAGCTGCTTTCATTGAACAGTCAGACGTAATTTTTTTTTTTTTTTTTTGTGCATCCGTCTGTACACATGTGCATGCACTGTGTGCCTTCATTTGGAAAGTGCCTCTATGGCACCAGACCTTCCATAAATCCAGCAAACTTCCATGAATAAAGGGAGGGGAGCTTTGGGATTCTGGGCAAAAGTAAGCAGTCGTGGAAAAATCAAAGGCGTACGGCACCTGAGGGAGGTGTACTCCCAGCCATAGTTTTCATTTATGGTTAGCTACGGATGGTTAGGAACTGGGTTTGACACTACTGCAGCAGTGGCGGGCTTCCTCTGTGTCCTTCCCCACTGTGCTGCAGGCTCGCTCCTACAATGAGATGCTAGCTCCTCTCTTTCAAAACCATCTTTTGTGCTCTGAACTGCCTCTCACCTTTTTTTTGAAAGGAAGTTTCTGTTGTTTCGTTCCAGAGCACACCAGAGGGCCGTGATGGCTGCAGTTTTGGCTGCTCGTTTTCCTGTAGGCCTCCATTTCTGGCACAGCTTTCTCCTCCAAAACGGCCAGCATCTGCTACAGAGGAAAAAACACATCCAGCAGTCAGCCAAATAAGAATCTAGCCTTTAAAAATATATTTACTAGGCCCCAGGCAGAGCTATTCTGATACAAGAGCATCTTACACTCTTACAAGGAAATGTTCCAAAAAGGTTCTTTCTGAAAGGCTGAGGTTCCCACAACCATTTCCTTCACCATGTGTTTTCTTTAAAGAAAGAGTTCTTCAATGACTGTTGAAAGCATGGGTGTAAAAGCATGGTAATCGTAACATAGACTGTTATAATAATGGATGACAGCATTATATAATCAATAATTATTGCTTTATCAGTAGTGTACAATATGGTTCTTCATGGAACCCTCAGAAGACAGGAGGGTAGGAGGGTTAAAGGTGGATAGAACTCCCATACCCCTTTTCAACCAACAGGAACCTAGTGCTAGTTCAGTGGCAGTGCTAGTGCCAGTTCAGTGTTGGTTCAACTTGCGAACTATCTAATAACCAGCTTATTTTTCCACAGGATAGAGAACCAAGCCATTACCTAACTGTACATGCCTCCGGTTTCCTAGCAACACTAACTACAAGCACTTCATACTCAGACAATAGGTGGCGGTAATGTGCCGTAACACTGGTTGCCACTTGAAATAAAAAGGAAAAAAAAGAAAGAAAGAAGCACAACAACTTCTAACTACTTTTTAATTACTACTAATTAGTACTACAGCCTACAAAATGAACAATTACATCTGCCTTTATCCATAGATTGTGTGTCAAAAAGGAATACTAGAGTAGGTTCTGGGTAGAACCTCTGCACTATAGAAAGGTACTCTGTAGAGCCTCTCAGGGGCCTTTTCCACCAGATTAGTTCTGGTTCTTGAGCTGGTTCTGTTCAAGATTCTTGGAACCAGCCCACGTTTCTACCAGTTTGGAGTGGAACCAATGTAATCAAGGAACATCATCAACAGAGGGCGTTGCACAGGGCGCAACTACCTGTAGAATATGACGTGACCAGTTTGGCTCCCAAGGAAAACTGGCTATATTTTGGTTCCAGCTGAGAACCAACTTTTTGGATTCCAAACCAATTTATTTTTGGTGGAACGGTTCAAAATAAGGGGCTTGAACTGGAACGTGGCCAGTTCCTTGTTGGTGGAAAAGGCCAGTCACAGGGGGTTCTCGGTTTAACCTTTCACAGATGGTTCTAGGTATAACCCTTTATGTTGGGTTCTAACTAGAACCCTCTGAAACGGTTCCAAGTGAAACCAAAAAGGGTTCTCCTTGAGGGACAAGCCAAAGAACCTTATATGGTTCTACTTAGCACTTGTATTTCTAAGAGTGTAAGGAAGAATGAAGGTGTAGTGACCCTAAACCCAGCATCCTGCTCACTTACAGAAGGCATAACCTGCGTGTGTATAATTCAAACTGAGTTTAACCGCTGCCGTCTTTCTTAATATAACCATCAAGTACCCCTAATCATCATAATACCAAAATCATAAGTTGTCACTCTGAGGTACTGTGATGGATCTGCTCAATGTCCAGCTTGTACTGTGCGATGTGAACTGATCATGTTATTATATTTTCTTTACCTAGTATTAAGATACACACACTGACACACACACACTTCAGCACACACAAGCAAATGCTACATTTCATCATATTCACCACCCCGCTCCAATCGACATGGACACAGAAAGTAGGCTCCCTTATTTTCTCTGGAGCAGGTCGAGGGCTTGTGGTGTAGGTCTAAATGTGGGTTATTGTTATTCGAGAGTACGTGCTGGAATATTGGGCGTATCGATTGCTTTTCGCCGCAGGCCCTCTTGGCCAGGCCACAAAAGCCTCTCGCTGCATGCTGCCAGTAGGCCCATTTCTGCTACACTTATTTTTAATACAAGTATTACATGACTTTGCTCTCTCTCAAGGTTTCAGAGGGGAGGAAATAGCAGATTGAATGTAAACAAGATTAGCTTCCCTCTCGTGCGGCGCGGCCAGCTGCTGCTTCCACGCTCGGCCGTAAATCTGCCGGGCGAACCCTCACTGTGTGGAGCCGCGCGCTTGGAAACAGAGATGTCAACCGTGATTCTGTCACTGTCTGGTGGGAGGTTAGGATGAGCTGCACGCCCTTCAGTGACAGTGTGAACGACAGGTCTGTAATCATCAGCGTTCTGACACCAGACTCCAGAGATTTCACGCTGAAACTTTAATTTGTGCAACATTATAATTCATTTTAAAGTTGATTTTAGCTGCTATCTGCTGCAAGCATGTGGTTTCTATCTCCTTTATCACATCTGTCACGCTGCACTACGTCCTTCCCTCCGTTGGTGCTGGCGTTTACAGACCCAGGCCTTGGTTCCCTCTGCTCCCCTCAGCCATCAAAAACTAAATATAGCAGATTTGTTGCTCTTTCAGAATATATTCCACCTGCCAAAATACACAGGCCCTGCTTTCTTAACCTTGCGCAGTGATCTGTGTATTTGGAGTGGAAATGCAGTGAAAGGAGAAGCCGTGGCGCTCAACATGGCTGGCTTAAAGGCAAAGTAATGACACTGTCTGCTTGTGTTTTTGGAAGCTGTGAAACCACAGCAGGGAGCTCCCCATAACTGCTTCATTGTAATTCCACGCTATTACTCACATCACAGAGATATTGATATTGATTGCTGCTGGAATGCCCGCCCTCCATCCTATGCTGCACTTACATAAGCAGACGTCCTCGTACAGGGTCCTTGCTAACGCTGCGGCGCTTTGCCTGTGATGGAAGCTTCTGGCTTCGCTCAATTGACGGAGAATTACAGCAAAAATATTTTCTTTTAGAATGTTAACATCAATAACATTGAAGTGGTATAGTTCATTGAGCTCATACCCATTTACTCTCATTTTTCTTTACAACACTCCTCTAAAAAATCCATTTATTATTATATGAACTATGAAGTCATCTGTAGAAGGGTAATGGTTTATTTCAGATTTTTTGATTGTAGGAGGAGAAATGCGAATCTCACTTTCAAAAGAGTTAGAATCCTTTTTTATCTTTACAGTACAAAGACAAGATCTTGGAAACTGATACACTATTGTCTTGTTTGGAAACTGCACTGATTCTGAATTTGACGCCAGAAATCTCTGTACGTAAGGGGTAAGGCTGAAAACCAACAATGAATGCCTATGACCTTTGGCCCCTCAGGCAACACTGCAAAACTCACATGATTGTATATAAGGCTTGTGAACAAAACCTTCGTTGGTAAACTAAGTTTGCTGCATCGACAAATCCAAGTTAAGACTCCAATATGCAAAGTGAAAGCGATATGTCAACCAGAAATGCTGCAGACTTCACTGGGGCCCGAGTTAATCTGAGATGGACTGACGGGAAGTGGAAAAGTATGCTGCGATCTGACGAGTCCAGATTTTGGATTGTTTTTGGAGATCATGGATGTTGCGTCCTCTGGGCTAAAAGGGAAAAGGATCATCCAGATTGTTACCAGCGCTAACTTCAAAAGCCAGCAGCTGGCATCATGGGTAACTATCACATCTGTGAAGGCCACATTAATACTGAAAGGTACATGCAGGTTTTGAGTAACATATACTGCCATCCAGACGATGTGTTTTCAAGGATGGCCCTGCTTCTTCCAGCGAGACAATGCCAAGACACATTCTGCACGTGTTCCAACAGCATGGCTTCGTAGTATAAGAGTTCTGGTTCTAGACTGACCTGTCTCCCATAGAAAATGTGTGGTGCATTAACGCAAAATACCACCCTGAACTGTTGACCTCCTGAAGCTGTATGTCAAGCAAGAAGGAGAAAGAATTTCACTCTAGAAACCTCAACAATTACTGTCCTCAGTTCCCAAACACTTAATTGAGTGTTGTTAAAAGAAAAGGTGACGTATCACAGTGGTAAACGTGCTCCTGTTACAACTTTTTTTTGGAACATGTTGCCGGCATCAAATTCAGAATGAGTGTATATTTACAAAATTAATAAAGTTCATCAGTTTGAACTTTAAATATCTTGTCTTTGTACTGCAGTCAAGTGAATATGGATCAAAGTATTCAGAAATCACTGAATTCTGTTTTTAGTGTCCCAGCATTTTTGGAATTGGGGTTTGTAGGAAAAATATATGTGCTTTGTATTGGTAAATTCTCCTTAGATACTCAATATTCTTGTTCAAATGCACCACAACTCAGATGACCACTGAACACTTTAATCATGTTCTGTGAGTCTTGTGTCTTGAAGCAGACGAGCAGCAATCAGCCACATTTTAGTGTTGTAAGAACTGCTTTTGCTCCCTTACAAGATACTTTAGCAGCACTGAGTAATATGGTACAGGACTGTAAGCAGAAATCAAACAGCATCTCTTTCTTGGAGTACAATCAAGTGAAAATGTCGAACAGAATCTGCTTGATATTTTTAAGAAATGACTGCGTTGCTCCTTTCCAGATGCAGCAACTTGTTCTGAGAGCTGTAATCAGCCATCAGAGTGTGTTTGTGCTCTGTGTCTTTTATAACATGCAAGAAGACTCTAGTGGGGGTTCATCAATGGAGGAATGTGAGTGACTTCACAGGCATCTCAGAAGAGAACACTTCATCTTTCACTTCAACACTTTAATCTTACACACACAAATAATGCCATCATGGCATCTGTTGTTCATCCTTACTTATCTGCCTCATTTTGTCCCTGTTAGAACATTTTCAACAAGTATACATCAGCAAGCTATGTAGGAATGAGAACATGTTTCTTCATTTGTGCTGAATTATCATATTATTGTAATGAAATCATATGAGTTACCACATTAATGCATGCAGCAATCACTGTTGAGCTATTTTCCACCTCTTGGGCCTGCCTGAAATATCTCTATCTGCTGGGTGAACTGCCATGAGATTTCAAAACAGACATTAATAGCACCCAGACGATAAATCTGAAACACTTTGGTCTTTCCCTGCTCTTTCATTTTGTGCCACCAACAAGTCAAAGTTTACCCTGTGGGATCATGATTTTCATCTAGCGCCACCATAAGATCAAATTTTTTGTACTATACTTTGGTTCAGGAGTAAAGACCTGCGAAATTAATGTGATTGGTGCTAATTAGCAAGTGTTAGTATGCTAACAAGCTAAACTAGGATGGTGAAACATTATTTGCAAAAGACATCATTCTATTAAAAGTTAACTTTCTTTCAACCAAATATGTCCACCAGCTGGTGGCACTAGAGGTAAAGTGAGGGCACGACCAAAGTGAGTAAATTTAATTCTCTGAGGACCTTGAATGTTTATAGAAAAATCTCGTGGCATTGCATCCAATAGTTGTTGAGATATTTTACTTTGGAAAAAAGTGATGGTCTGACCAACTGCCCAACATTACAATTTTGCCATCTCCAAAAATTATGCATTAAAGGTTATTTTTCAACTCGTATTGTTTTTGTGTCTCAGTGACTAATGGGGACAACAATTTTTGAAACTGGTCCAGTACTGAGGGAGAGCACTGCAGCCATCAGAAGTGAAACTAAGCTACAACTTAATCCCTCTGGGCAACTGTACACCATCAAAGTAGTGGTAGTGTCTGACAACATTATGGAAATGATCACTATGGAGAGAGAGAGAGACCTGTTTTTTTAAAGAGTAAGATCCGTTTTGGTTAACCAGAAACAGCTGTTTTATCGCTCTCACCAAACTAACCAGGGCAGAAATCAGAGCAGCAGCGAGGAACGGTATGTACAGCCAGAATATTTTCACATCTAACTTTGAGAATTAAAGGTTTATTTAAAATAAACAACCAGAGCTGGTGATTGTTGAAGCAGTGAAAAGGCGAGCCAAGATGTTTTCAGTGAGGTTTCTTTTGTTCCTGTCAAGTTTGAATCAAGACGATGTAAAAAAAAAAAAAGGCAGTTTTACAAAGGGAGTCCAGTTAGTTTGTCAAGTTTCTCCATTTTTCTCCAGAAGTTATAGCAGCTAGGGGTAAAGAGGATATGATGCTGACATGTTGACATGTGACCAAATGAAATACACTGCTACCTAGAATAAAATTACATTTTTCTTTGCTTTTCAACATATATAGGACATATTTTGGACAATGTAAGTACACAGCTCATAGACATTTTAATGTGAAAATGTTACATATTACACCCAGGGGTGGAAGTAACTAATTATAAATACTCAAATTACTGTAATTAAGTAGTTTTTTGGGGTACTCAGATTTTCAAGTCTGTACTTTTACTCGTACTTAAGTATGCATTACAAGGTAAAATCTACTAGGTTACTTTTAAAATGATAGTTGAGTACTGAGTACAATTTGAAGTAATATCCAAACCTTTCATCAGCATTTTAGTAACCAATCAGGTGATCTGATCTCAAGCAGGCCAATGAAAACCAGGACATATGGACGAAAAACAGGACAAAATGCTGCAGTAGCACACATTTGGAGTAAGCATGTTAATGATTAATCATTGATGGATTATTGCCATTAAGAATTTAAGCAATTGAAAATGTCTTAATGGATTTTTAACGAATAGTCATGGCACTGATTATACCTTTAAAGGTATGCTGTTTTTAGTGGTAGAGCACTGAAAATCTGTACTCAAGAAGAAGTACTGTTATATTACTGATATATTACTCGACTAAAAGTAAAAGTATTTGTGTAAAAAATACTTAATTGTACAAAGTATTCTTAAAAGCTACTCAGAGTATTAGTTACTTTATAACCTTTGATGTTTAACGATTATCAGTATCAGGCATTCAGTTAAAAGGGGTTTCTGTTTCTCCAAATATTCGGTCTAAATCACTCCACACTCGCTGTTCTCTCCAAATCTGTGCCTGCTGCAGCGTTTGGGGTTTTTTTGGTCCGTATGTCATTGTATTTATTGGCCCATTTGAGATCGGATAGCTTTATTGGCTAAAAAATGTACAAAAAATGGTTAAAAAAATGCAGATTAAAGGTTTATAACTTAAATTGTAGGCCTTGTCAGCAAATTATAATTTTAAAAGATTACTTGGGGTAATGCACTAAAAATAAAATACTCAAAAATACCTCAAAAATGACTTTGATTAATTTGAGTAGTTGTAATTACCTCCACCCCTGGTAGTTATCTTCTACCATGACATATACAGTATTATTACACTCTCAAAATATGGTGAGCATTCCTGCTGCTTCACACTCCATAACAATGACGCGCAATCATGTGCCACTGAAGGCTGGTTTTCATTCCGACCAGCTGATTTCAATGATAAGTTTCTCTTCTTTCGCTCTCTAATCAGTTAAATCAGCTGATAAAGCCTTTTGTTGGAAAGAAAGTCTGCATGACAACCTCTATGGCACACGATTGCCTTTCCTGCTCTGTAGTTACATAAACAAATGGTGTGTGTAACAGAATGTCCTTTCTCAAGGGCAGGAAAGCACTGAATTGATGGGGGATAGCAGGGCTTTAATGTGTGCCTATAATGGGCTTTAATTTATGTGAAAATGTTCGCAACTTAGCACCAAAATTAGCATAAACACTATCAAGTAAATATCCAGTTTTATTTATTTATCCATTATGAAGCCTGATTACATTCAGAAATAGTTCCTGTGATGAAGTTACTCAATGAAATTGAGACACAGAGCAGTGGCAGTACCCAACATGCTCCCTCCCCCCCCCACTCTCCCTGGTGGCTCCCCCTCCAGTCACCCTCTCTCATTCCCAGGCTCTGAATGTGGGTGTCCCCCGGGAATTCAAGTAGCACATCGGGTCGGCCACTCAATACCCTCTGTTTAAAGGGATTCATTGCAGACTAATTGGGATAACATGGCTGGAAATGTTGACCTTGGTATTTCTAAACAAGGTTTCAATTAACTTGTAATAAGGCCAAGCAGCCAGGCCCGAGACGGATCCTCCACATGCAGAAGGAAATGCAAAACATGCCCCAGTTGATGGTTGGCTTTTCTTAACTTTGATTAATCACCAGGAGAGTAAGCAAGTGGGACTGGTAAAATAATTAGAAGGGAAAACACCCCGCTCTCGCCCGCAGTAGCATTTAGTACGAAGGTTGGGTTACTGAAAGATGTGTCAAAATGTCTCCTGTTTCCCCTTTGAATACAGATGAAGCACATTTTTGTGCCTGAATCAAATAATCAAATAAATCTAATGAAAAACAATACCTCGCTCATTTTTGAGAATTAGGACAAAACTATATTTTAAGGGGATTTTGATTTATACTGTTCAGTTATGCTGGAAAATATATTTTAAAAGATCAAACTCTTGGCAATTAAATCTTGGGCCAACTTCCAAGCGATTACATTTTTTTATTAAATGCAGATGCCAACTGATGGTGTTGACATCTTACAGAGTTTTTCATTTCACAGCACTGTCGTAGTGAGCAGTAATTTTATTTTTAAAGTGTCCCAGAGTTCTCTTAAAGCTAATCAAAATACACACTTTTAAACCATAATTCTTATTTAGCTTTGATTTAGACGGGCTACAGTGTTGACATGTCAAGGTTGAGACACATCTGATAGCAATATTATTTAATGAATTTGTCTAAAAGTATAAAGTTTACCAGTGCTTGAGCAGTATTCCCGACTTTTATAAACCAGGAAATGAGACAGGAGACCTTAGGTTATAGATAAAGCTTTTATTGCCTGATTAAATCATGTTTTTGTAAAAATCTAATAGCGTTGACACAAATCTGGGACACAATAATAGCACATTTTTATACTTTATACATATGTTATAAGTAGGTATTGTTAGTTTTAGGTTCTGAAGGCTTTTAACACATTTTTAAATTATTTTAAGTTGTGTATTTTTGTCTAGGACAAAGGTGTTTCCTGGCACAGAGCAAGTCTAGAAACTAAAATATTAAAGCAAATATAAGATTTTATAAATTACATATATTTCATATATATAAATCCTTAAAGCATGTGTAAAAGAAAGGAGTTTTTCTTTTAAGAACATTATATATGTTACAAAATAGTTGCTGAAAACATGTGAATAGATTGAGAACTATGTGGTACTGAATTCTGAACCTGAAACATGACTCAAACAACACAGTCTCCCCCTCCCCTCAGCCTCTCCAACAGTCAGTTGCAAACGTACCTTCAGTGACTCTCTCAGTCTAAATCAACCCAGCATTCACTTCAGCTCACCTCAGTTCCAACAACCCGACACAGAAGAAGGAAAAATACCATCCTGTCACCGTCCTCTGACTCTGATGGCTCAAACACGTCTGGACATGTCCAATAAAGCTGCTAGACAGAGCGTCAATGTTTCAGGTCATTTTCAGGTTGTAGTGGTGTTGGACACTCAGACAGCGGAACAGACATGCCCCCAGCATTTCAGAGCAGAGAAAACTGTTTAAAACTGTTATACACTCGTGATTCTTTTAATCATTCAAATTTGGTTTCTGTGGTTTGGCAAACTCAGAACACGCTTTTATTGTTGCTTAACATGATCTTTAAAGAATACGTTTGAGCATTGCGCTTAACATTTTTTGGTAGGACATGATTTGTCCCACTTCTCAAGAATGGGTGACCTCCATATCTCCCACAGACAGAAATTTGTTGGACAGTCTGGTCCACAGAACTTAAGTTTTTCATTTCTCTTATTTGCATAATGAAATCATATTCATTTGAAGTGGGACACAATAGAATTTGACTTGTCTTTTTATGTCTTAACTATGCCTCTCCCAGCGAGGATAACTTTATTCAAACCACAATTGTGTTTCTTTAAATGTCAGAATGTGGTGTTTCCCCCGTCTGTGTGTAACACAATCAGAGAAAATACAGCTGGTGCCCTCTGTTGTCCAAGGTGTGACTGTAATCGAGTACAGTCCACATACATAGAGCTGCAGATAGATCTGATCTGCTTTTAATAATGACGTGTCCCTAACAATCTGCCATTAATTTTTTAAACAAAAGCCTCCTTAAACCACATGCTAAACTGGCTCGGACTTACAGAACTGATACTTTGAGGAAGTTTATTATTTCACATTATATTGTGTACAGGCTCTTAGATGTCGGTGCCAGTGAGCTCTGATCCAGCAGGCCTAAAAACGGCCTGCCAGAGTTTCAGATTTGGTACAGGAACTGAACTGAGCCACCTGATGAGAGACAGAGACGAGTTCTGGCTGAAGATGGGACTTAAACCCGCTGCTGAGTCAGCGCTTCTGCTTAACTGCGTGCATTGGGTCATTTGGAGGCACAGGACACCAGCTGACCTGCGTTGAATTATCGTTAATTCGAAAGGCAGAGGCGGCGGCGTGCTGATCTGTGGGCTGCTCAGCTGACAGGAAGAGCGGGGACGACGGGATGAGAGGATGGACGCCGCAGATTAACCCGAAACTCAATGAAAGTGGGCGGCGAATTTTCCCCTCCCTTTCATGTTGCTGCGGTATCATCAGGTTGACAGTTTTGTGTGTTTGGCTTCCTCCTCTCGTCCTTCTTCTTCTTCTTCTTCTCCCTTCCTCCTCCTCAACTTCCTCCCTAATTCTTCTTTCCCGCTATTTCAAATGATCACGAGTCCAAAGAATGTCTTTCTGCAAGTGTTTAGCACACTGGGCTTTGAAGCGCCGTCCAAGCGGCTGCTTTGTCTGTGCTTTGTTGTTCGAAATGCTAGCTGTATTAAATCACCTCCCAGTCCCCGGCCTGTGTGCTTCATCTTCTCCAAAACTCCATCTACATTCTCGAGGAGGAAGTCCTGTTCTGCGCTGCTGAGGCTGTCGAGGGACTTGGCATATTTACACAGGTTTTTAATGCAATTCTAATAGCACCGTGACACTTTAAATACTGATTTTTGTTGCTTTTGGAGCACTTTCCCTCACCATATATCATCAAGCTGGAGACAGGAGCTGACTGAAACAGAGCGGGTTGCTTCTTTGTCACTTCCAATAACTGGTAACACACTTTCTTCTTCTCCTGTTCAGTTTAATGTAAGCCTGAACACGTGTTGCCAAGTGGGAGAATGATGGAAAAGAGCTGTAATTGACTTATTGAAAGATGCAAACTATATTTCATATTGCAGCGTTCAAACGAGAGCACACAAAACACCGCCGTGTTTTAAGGCAGCAGGTCATATAGGATGTCATACCTCAGTTTAACAGCGCAATTAACTTTGCATTCATGGAAAGCACAGTGGCTCGTGTTTGCTTTTTATTCCCAAACATTTGCATTTGATTCTTTTTACAGACAGTCTTATAAAAGACTGTGAACTGATGGAAGGACTACAGAGGACGTGCAGTAAACCGGGCAGAGGAAACACACCTTTCTTTTACAGCAGGGGCATAAACAGTAGTTTATGGTTGGAGTTTTACTGTCATATTGCATAAGCAGGCAGGCAGGGCCCCTTTTAGAAAAGAGGTTAAGCCTTGGCTGAGGTAGATGCTCTTATGAAATGTTTGGATCTTTCACTCCTACACATGAATGAATTAGATGTGGGCTAAAGGTGGCTGGAGAAGGATTATTCCGCTCCAAACTCCTGTATTCATTTGATTTCTTCCCCTCACATATTTTTCATTAGATATCAGAGAAAAAAATGATGATGCATTACAAGAACTGCACGTGCTGTGGTACTGATTTTCACCGTCCGCTCACTACGTTATGGATGGAAAATAAAAAAGCTACCACAGATAACTATCTCGACTTTAAAGACTTCTCTAACTGCCAGTGCCGTGAGGAAAGATGAGCCTCTCTTATCAGCTCTGTGAGCGCGCAGCCTTCACCTCTGCCTTATACAGACTTGTATCTGCCTTTTGTCAAATAGCTACCCTAATTTTATGGCTTTACCACCCTTTGTGCGCGTCTCTTCACCTGTGATAGCGTTCAAAGGTGCATTCACCCAAAGATAACAGTTTACAGTAGTTAATTGGTGATTAAACGACTAGATGTCCTTGTAAAATGTCGCTACCTGTGTTGTGGCGTTTTTTAAAAAGTTTGTAAAGATGTAAAGAATTTTCATGACGTTTTAAAGTGAACGTTTGTTTGTTTTAAGGGCGTTTATAGGCTTGTTAGCAAAACCTGTAAAAAAGATGACATGACTTGATATACTGGACCACTTTTCAGAGCATGGTGTCAATAAACGAGGATACTTCCGTATTTAACCTTCAAATGAAATTTCAAACAAGATGTAACATGTTAATTTTAATTGAAGAGGTGCTGCTGGAGAGATTCTTCGACAGACCTCGTATTTGCACAACAGAACAGGCTGATTGCCAATTATTCCCAGTAGAATATATATTACTAGTGGAATGAAAAACCTGAACTATGTGACATAACTCACGTGACATTACACATGTGGTTTACGTCATAAAACAGTCGCAGTTTGGTTAGCAAAATCTACTTGGTTAGGTTTAGGTAAATATCACGGTTTGGGTTAAAATACCTTAATTGCGTATGTCACATGATGGGAATGATGGAAGTCATGCCTTTAACAAAATTTTGTCACTCAAAACTTAAATAACTCTGTGTTTACTTAATATACGTTTCACACAGGATTCAAGTTCCGGTCTCCTGGATGAAAGTTCTGTGCTTTTTTAAGCAATACACCTACCCCATGTCCTCCTTATGCTAACTTTGTTGCTCCTCATACTTCTCTTGTTCCACTAGGGGGCGCCGTCTACCAATAAACATACATATCATGTGAAATATGTTGCTTGCACAATAAACACACGTTTTACTGGCGAGGATGGGCTGGGATTTTTTTACTGTTTGACAAAGGTAGGCTAGCTGTTTTCCAGTTTTGGTGCGATGCTAAGCTAATCAGTTGCTGTAGCCTTATATTGAACGGACAGGCATGAGAGTGGTATCAAGTTTCTCATCTAAAGGCTCATTTATGCTAAAAGATTAGATAGATACACACACAGATACAGACAGAGTCTTCTGCCTGTATACTCTGCATTCATTTCATCTGTATTTGTATAGATTTTTATGAAAGCTTTCGGACACAGACAAAATGGAGCAGAACCTCTGGTAGTCATGGGGGCGGTGTAGCACTGTATCCAATAGTTCAAGCAAGACACGACCACAGGACATGGTGAGGAAGTTTTAAAAATCCCAAAATACTTGAAATGATGTTTGTTGTCAATAAGTTTGTGATAAAAACATACCAAGTATATGACATTTCTGCATACCTGAGTGTACTTTCAGTCAGACTAATCATCAGTATATTTCAAGTGTGGTAATAATTAGTTAAGTTGAAGTCTGCTCTTTTTGAGCAACTAAACTTGTACTATATTTTAGTTTAGTAATTAAATAGTAGAAAAGCACAATTTGAAGTGTATTTAGCATACTTAACTTAAAGTATATGTCTGTGTATGTACTGATATACATGCTTGATTAATGAAATTAGTTTACCTTGTTCGTGCTACTTTTTTAAAGGACACTTAAAAACTTAACTTATATTGTAGTGCACCTTTGGTAGACATACACTTCTAATGAAGTTAAATTAAAATGCACTTAAATAAATAATAATAAAGGACAATAAATTAGAATAAGGAAAATAATTGTAACTATTATTTATTATTATTATTTGCAATTTAGTATACTAAATCTACAATTTACAATACACTAAAGTACACTTCCTTTAAGAACACTGAATACCATTTTAAGTACTACAATTAGATTATTTCTTTTTAGTACATTTAATGACATCTATTCTGAATTCCACTTTTTAAAGTACACTTTAATTTATTTGCTTTAAATTAAGCAAAAAAGTACAAGAATACTTGTAAAACCTTCTGTATTCTTAAATTACATTTGTAATACATTAAGTGTGCTAGTTTTTTTTACAGGGGGAGAATTATCTGTCTAAATGTGGCAGTGTATTTAATGGTGTATTTGATGGCTGCACAGACCACTGCCATTAACAACACTGCCTCCACTTTTATCTCTTTTTGAAGAGGTTCATTATGACAACTTCCTTCAGTGTCGCCAAATTTGTTGTTGTCAGAAAACTTTTGACTCTTCTGCTTTTGGGTAATTTTTGAAAGAGAGCGGCGCCCTCTAATGGATGTGTTGCCTAACATCCATGCCAACGTAAACAGTTAGACAGTTGACAGATCGTCATGTCTATTTTTGAATAGAAATGAAGATTAAGTCTCCACCAGAAAGCGTATTTCTCAAAATATCACACTGTTCCTTTAAAGGTCTTGCTGTGGGCACTACAACTTTCTTAATCAAGTTCAGGGAACCTCGACTTCTTTTAACTTTCTTAAAGTGGACGACTATGACATAAAACTAATCTCCTTGTCCGCACCCGGTCCCTGTCCCATTTTCAGAGGCAGCCAGATTTTACACTGGGCACAGGTCTGCCAGTGTGAGATTTGCAGCCACCCCGGCCTCAGCCAGAGCTCTAAACCCATGTAATTACATTTTAAGCAGCATTGGCTGGTTGAAATACCTTCAGTAATTAGTTTTGTTTTTCCACTCTTCCTATAATCTTCTCCTTTTGTGTGAGGGTTTGGACCACGCGCTGGAGAGCGAAACAGAACAAGTCGGTAGGTAATATGGAATGAATTAAAAAAATCTGACGTAGTTGGATGTAAGAATAGAATGACCCCCTCCATCCCCCCGTCATCCACCCACACACATTCATACAGACCACCTGAAATGTGTTTTGAGGGTTGTTTCCTTTGATTAGGAGTGTTATGGGAGTGCTGTACAAATATAAACGCTGTCCAGACGGTTTTATAGTGTTTATTTGTGGTACCACCTGTGTTTCCATACAGAAGAATGAGCTCGTGATGGTGATGAGGAACATGGAGAGTAAAGGAAGTACAGTCTGTGCTGTGCTGCAGCTTTGACTGGCCAGCCAAGAGCCAAAAACAAGCCTATAAAGTGCATCTTAATCTGTTCCTGCTTCGAAGAGACCAGCAAATCCTCAGCTTGGCCGGACTTTTAATTTGTTCGAAATCTCCAAGGCACAGTTGTCACTGGGCTTTCAGAGGGTCCCTGAGACGCCCCCGCCCCCGCCACCCCACCACCCCCACCACCACCCATGCCTGTCCTCCTCCTCGCCTCTTCCTCTCTCCTCATCTCTCCCTTCTCTGTCAAATATTTATAGCTGATGGCAGATAAGATTATTTCAGCCTCAAGCCTCTCAGTGCCAGCTGCTGCAGACCTTTGCTCACAATAAAGCCTAAGATGCGTTCCAGGCAGGGGGAAGATTGTTTTATTTGGAGCTCATCCTAGGCCTCTATTGATAGGAGGGTGAGGTGCAGAAAAGCAGGACGCCATTCACTTTTTTGGCTCAGCGCATCATCATCGACTCTTATCTTGAAATGTTGGGAATTTTCTCTTTCGTACTCAAGCTTTTTTTTTTTTTGTTTGTTTTGAGCACAGAGGCAGTGGGCTTCGGGCCGAAGCTGATAATGTTTTCAGGGTGAAAAACACAATGTTTTTTTTAGTGTGGTAGGCCATGAGGAAGTGCTGTCAGCACTCGCCTGTCTGCCAATTCAGGGGTCTCACATATTGTGAGCCATGCACGCGTTTTGCTTTTTTTTTTCCTCCTGAGATTTTGTGAAACATGCAGCATGTGTGATGATTTGCAGAGTGTATACACTAAACAAACTAACAAAAGTCGAGAAAACTCTGAATTTCAAGGCAAGTGCCTTCAGTAGATTTTTAAGTTTTAAATCAAACTCAAACTCTTAAATTTTGAAATAAACTAAACAAAGTTTTACAACCAGCAATCTTTAGTTGAGACAATTTATGTTTCTTCTTTAGATAAACTGGAATCTTCGAGTTTTAGAAATCCAAAAAAAAAATTCTATTTCAAAGGTTGTTCACAGTGAGGTGGGAACATGATTTCTCATTGTCTTGGTGCTTGAAAATTAGGGCTAACAAATTTTACTCAATAATTTTCCAAGTACAAATTACTTAGGGTTATAAAACTATAAGATTTACAAATATTATCTGTATTGCTATTTATATTGCTTCTTTGTACATATGTGCTATTCTTTTCTTTACATTTAATTTAATTTAATTTGATTTTATTTCCTTTTTATCCCCTACATATCCCCCTTACATTGTCTCAGTGAAGCCATCCTCCTCCCTTTCATTTACATATGTTTTGGCACATTGTATTAATGACAATAATATTAATTTCAAATGAAATAATCTCAACAAGAAATGAGTAGTTGAAAAAACATTTTCAAAACTTCAAGAGTTTGAGTTCGGCTCAAAACTCAAACATCTATTAAAGTAAATTGCCTTGAAATTTTGAGTTTTGTCACCTTTTTTCATTTTTATAGTTTATACAAGCTGACCACTGTATATTAAAGAGTATTCAAAGAAAGACACAATCGATAATTCAAATCTGATGCTTAACGTTTTTTTTTTTTTTTTGCTGTTTGTTAAAAATGATTTACAAGAATGGTAAACATCATTAAATGGGCTGACTTTTAAAGTTTCATAAAAGAGGAAAACTTATTATGGGTTTCGACATGAAGCTGGAGTCACATTTGCAGTATTTCTATTTTATACATGCACATTTGTCAGAGTGAATCCGTGTCAGTGTCTCTTTATGTAAGGCATAAATCACCATGATGAAATGCCAGGCCTAATCCAGCTGAACACACTACAACCTGTCATAGTTGGACCAAGAATGGCCTCCTAGCCAGTCAACTCATGAGTGGAAAATTAATCTTGTTTAATAAAATAGACCGCCATCTGGGCTTTGCAGTCAAAATTGTTACAATATGTGAAAAAGTCGTCCCAAAAAAGTTTTATTAACCTCAAGCAACCCTGGAATTTCTGTGGCTGCACAAACAGTGTGGAAGCGCACACACACACACACACACACACAGCGGCCGATGCACAGAAGAGAAAATGATAGTGGCACTTTATCAAGATGTCTCTCAGCTGGGAGCAAATGCAATAAAACTTGATGATTAAAAAATTCCTGTGCATCTTCAGTTGTGTACAGCACCGTCAGCATAGTAGTTTCTAATCATATCATACAATTTTATCACACATCTTCTTGAGTTGTCCTCAAACAGAGTTCATTCAGATAATAACTGTATGTATCTGCAAGTTCAGAAGCAATATGAGGCAATACATGGGTGTCGGTGTTGTCGCTCTTATCAGCTGTCTGGCCAATGACATGGCACATTTGTATGAAAGGGATTAAGACGGAGCACATTTTGATTTTTTTTTTTTCCAATGATAAAATTTCATTTATTGGGTGGATTGGGTAGACTTTGTCCCGTGTTCTGAATGTTATCTGCTGCATATCTATCTTTATTATTCACATGTTTAGAGGAGAAACAGCACCAGTAGTGTCCCCCAACTGGCGAATAAGCCAGAAAAACCCAAATAAACATGTTGTAGTGAGGCGTTATCAGAGCTACTGTCTATTGATTTCTTGAAGTGACTTTGAACCTCTTTTTCACTCTGGCTTCCTGATTGAAGGACTCTTGCACTGTTCATATCTTCAAAATAAAGTCTTTATCTGTTTCAGTCTATTGCTTTATCAGTGTCATTAGATTAGCCCTAATGAAAGGAGAACTGTAATATTCACAGAAGGACCTACAACATTTCATTCATTGGTAATAAACAAGTTTATATTGTCCCTCTTTTACTTAAAGATATAGTAAGTAACTTTTCTAAAAGTAACTTTTTTATCATATTTGCTGAAACTGTCTCTATACCCTGCCAGTAGTACATAAGACAGATAACATGTGAAAAAAAAAAATCAGGTTCCTCTGGCTCCTCCTAGTGCTCTTAATGGCATTTACAAGAATCCACTGTGCCTGAATGAAAACAACCAATCAGAGCCGGCTTCCAACCCAAAACATCCGTATTTGACTACCTGGGAATCCCCAGAATGTAGTGACAGTTTCAGCAAATATGACAAAGAGTTATTTTAGAGAAGTTACCTACTGTAGTTTTAGTGGTATTTAAAGGAATTCAAATTTTCATTTACATCTTGTATATTACTTAATATTTTAACTGCTGTTTCTAGGGTTAAATGGATATTTACCTTTATTTATATCTATGTCTTTTTTTTTTCTAATTTCTTTTATTTTTTTCTTCATTATTTTTGTGTCATTACTTGAGTTAATTGTTGCACTGTGAATATCTGGAACACCAGTGATTTTGTAAATTAAAGGAGAACTGTGCAATATATTTAATGTACAAAATCATAAAATGACCATGGTATGTTATCAGAGATTAAGAAAACATGCTAAGTTGAGATACTGGCTTCTCCGACAACAACATTACAGACAGTACCAGAACCAACCCGTTACCAGCAATTATCTCCAGGACAAATCAACACCCACTGGAACCATGAATATGTGCCATGTGACCCAAGCTGCACCCATGATTAAACACACATCCTGCAGCTGTCGATGTGTTACCACAGAGACAATAAGTCTACCCTTTTGAAACTTTTTACAAGAAGAAAAGCCACTAACAGCATTATTCTCGCCGTCTTTGAGCACACAAGAACCTTCCAAACGTCCAACTTGGCCTTCAACGATGAACAATTTGTCATCCTCCACTGGCTGTTTTTGCCTTTATGTCATTCATTTTAGCTATCAGCTAGCCTACATCACTGTCAGATCAAATAATGATGTCCCATTGTTTTTGCAGGATGTGGAGTGGAGTAGGATTGTCACCGTCAAAGTACAAAGTTGCGCTAATGTGGGTTCAATGTTCCTGCAGTTTGCGCTGAGATTTGAGTCTGGGAAGGACAGGGTGGGGGTAAACAACTCACTCTAATATTTTGAATTTGGAATGCAGTACCCATTTTTGAACAGCTTGGTGTTACATAAAACACCTTTTAAAGACCAGTCTGTAGGATTTAGTAGCATCTGCAGAATGCAAACATCTCACCTCACCCTCCCCATCCAGGACTACGGTGGCTGCAAAACTTATAAACAAAAAAATGCAAAAGACTGCATCTAGAGCCAGTTGTTTGGTTAGAAACATGATGGTGCAACATGGTGCCCTCCATGGAGGAAGACCTATAATGGCTCATTCTAAGGTAACGAAAAATCTTATTTTCAGGTGATTATACACTAATGAAAACATACTTATGAATTTTACATTCTATTCTGTCACATTCTGCCAATAAATTCCCATAAATCTTACACGCTGGACCTTTATGTGAACTGATACAGGTAAAAGTCTTCATAAAAAGCAATAATTGTCATTATTTTTGATTCATTTATTAACTACAAATTGAAGAGGAGGAGGAGGAAAGAATTGATCAAGAGACCAGTTAAAGGTACCATAAGGAACGTTTCTATTTTGTTGATTTTGGAAGCCGCTATAGACAAAAGCAGTAGCACTACTGCCCTCATCACAAAATAATGTCAAAAATAAATTTATCTGAATACAAATCTCCTCCTGTGTCTTTTTAATTGGCTAATGTACTACTCACTGTAACTTTGCCTGGCTCTTTTCATATGATTTCACAGAGAATGGCAGGCACTAATCAATAGCCAATCTTCTCATGGATGGTCAGTTTGATGGTTTAATTATGTGTAGATGCATCAGTATTAAATTGAGAATATTTCATAATCAGTTAAAAACTTATTGTAGTAGCTTTAAAGTATGAAACAACTGAATTGATTTTGCTGTATTATGATTCCATATCAGAAAAAAACATGGTTATCCATTTCTAACCAAAAGTCTTAATACAGCTTAATAAAACTGATATGGTGATATGACATATTTTAACATATGAATCCACAAAAGTTACTTGTACTTGAAGAAACACAACTTTCAGTCATTGTTCTGTGTCAATAGTGATATAATATACTGTATATGTCTTCTTCCTTGCAGAGACTCGCTCTGTGTGTATGCTTTTATGTTGGTAGAGTTTATAACACCAAACTCCTCCAGACTGGAGCCAGCCGTTTACCTTCACTGTCTGCTGTCTGTTGACTCTTCCTATACTTCTCCACTCTCACCAGACGGTGTGTGTGTTTGACAGAGAAAGAGCTTTAATGTGCTTGCATGTGTTTGTATGTGTACATCTCTGCCTAGTGCACATGTGCATGTGAGTGGGTGATACGTATTTGTGTTTTTCCCCTATGTGTTTGGACGGTGACCTCATTAGCTTATGCTATGATGGCCGTCATTATGACCTTTCAAAGAGCACCGATTGGGAGCATAAAAATGAGCTGATTGTCAGCAGAGCAGGGCAGCAGATCCTCTGTGCAAGCAGATGCCTGCGATAAGATAATGATAGGGCTGCTATCTGGCTTCCACATCGATATGTTGACCAAAACATATCACAGTCACCATCTAGTATATGTCCTGTGTGGCCGATGGTCCGATGCTGATGACCCAACAGCTAACAGGCCTATTAGAGCAATGAGGCCTGCAGGAGGAGTGAGAGGTGGACAAAGAGAGTTCAGATTATAAAGTGCACCTGTTTAACTACTCTGGGATGTGCCCAGCTGTATAATATTGATTGTGATATGATAAGGAGAGGTTGTTGTATCAATAAACAGTTGCTCCCTAATCCTTTGAATGTCAGTGACTGACAGTTTCTCCTTTTTGCTGTGCACTTTTACATCCCTCCGTCATTTATTATTACAAAATCAATCTTTTATATAAACCCTGCTTTCAAAATGAGTCTCATGATACTTTGTTGACCTTATGGATCTATGTAAATATGTACTGCTGTTATCTGTATGGTCCCCTTATCCTTCTCCCATCTCTGCCTGTGCCATCACCGACACTCACAGTGACTCCCTAGTACAAAGGTGAATTGTTTATTGGTGCCATTCTCCATCCTCTGGAAGCCACAGGCTGCTACATAATGAAGGCATTACATATGATTTTTTTTTTTTTTTTTTTTAAATCAATCTGAGGATCCTGATAGTGGCTACCAACCATGTTTGGAAATCTCTCATTATCTTTTGAGATAAGGAGAAGAGTGCTGTTGGGCTCAAAGGGTATTAGGAGCAGAGCTCACTGACTGTCACTCAAAAAAATATCCACTGTCTCGCTGACTGTATTAAAAACATTTGTTCATAAAAACTCTTTCAGAAAACAGAGAATAATTAAAATACATAATAATTCAAAGACACTGATTCTTTTCTTCAGACACCTTAATGTGTGACATGTTCCTTTTTCCCCCTTGCATTTGGTCTATGTGATCTTGGTGTGGCAGATATGACACAACACGTAACAGTGCCCGCAATTATCTTAACAACAGCCGTGCTAGCAGTTCTGTAAGTTCTGTACATAGCCATAGCGGCCCTTTAAACTACAGGCTAAAGTCAGCATGCTAACATTTTTATAATAGCTATGCTAACATGTTTATGTTTAGCAGGTAATAATTACCAGGTTCAGCACTTTATTTTAGCTTGTTAGCATGCTAACAATATCTAGTCACCACTAAACAGAAAGAACAGCTGAGGATTATGAGAATGCCATTATTTTTGCAGGTAGTTTGATCCTAAACCAAAGTATAGGGCCAATAAAAAATTTGACCTGACGATGGTCAGTGGTTGTTGAGACATTTCACTCAAAAATACACATAGTAGCATCATGGTGGTGTTGAGGGTTTACCAAAGGATTCATCCTCTGAGCACCATGAATACCTGAACCAAATGTCATGGCAATCAATGCAATAGTTTAGAACACCAAAACCAAAAATGTCTACCTGCAAGGGGATAACCAAAGTGAGTAAACTTCATTCTATGAAGACCATGGAAATCCATCCAATAATTGTCGTGATATTTCAGTTTGGGCAAAAGAGGTCGACTGAAGGGCACATCAGAATCTCTAAAAATGACGCGTTAGAGGGCAAACTTGGTATTTTTCATCCTGGACCCTATTGTCCCACAACAATTTCTGAAAAGTGATCCAGTATTGAGGGAAAGTGCTGTAACAGAAACAAAGCTAAGGCACAACATAACCGATTGTTAACAACATCACAGAAAAGATCACTACAGAGACAGACCTTTTTGTTATAGAGTAAGGTATGTTTTGTTCAACCAGAAACAGTTGTTTTATTGCCCTCGCTAAACTGACTAGACTCCCTTTACAGAATCAGTAATTTTATTATCCTAAAAAAAAAAACTACATTCAAATGTGACAGAAACAAAATAAAATTAAACCAAAAATATCTGTGTCTGTCTTTCCACTGTTCCAATAATCACCAACTCTGGTTTGCTTTAATTGACTGAGGTAGATGTGAAAATATTCTGGCTTTAGATGCCATTTCTCCCTGCTGGTTGTCTGATGTCCGACCTCCTTCCTGCTCCTCTCCTGATATTTTCACATCTAACACTGTGAATAAAGGGTTTATTTCAACCAAACCAGTCTTGGTGTTTGTTGGAAAAGTGGAAAGATGAGCCAAAATGTTTTTGGTGCATTTTATTTTATTTGTTGAGTTTGAAAGAAGATGATGTTAAAGTTGCAGTTTTGCAAAGGGAGTCTGGTCAGTTTGGCGAGAGCAATTAAACAGCTGTTTCTGGTTAAACAAAGCATATTTTACTCCTTAACAAAAAGGTCTATCTCTGTAGTTATCCTTTCTATTAAGTTGTCAGACACTGAATCAGTGTCAAAACTTGTTGCCCACATTAGTCACTTAGACACAAAAACATGAGAAAATAGGTTCCAAGTTGAAAATGCCAAAGTTACCCTTTAAATATATTTTCATACATATTTTGATCATGGCTGAATTATGAATGATTTCTTTTTTGAAATTTTTATGTTGCCATTACATTTCAAGGAGCCAACTACACTTGCAAAAGCATGGCTCAAACACTTCATTCTGCATCATACAGTATTTTTAATAAGCATCATCAAACTTTTTACAGGGTGGAGCATGAGCCTGGCTCGTGCCTGCTCAGTTAATGACCCCAGTCGCTCAGTTGTCACAGAGTGTCAGTTCACCCTGAGCCTTCCCTGAGCCTCTGTTTGTGTTCTGGCTAGACATCGTCTATAATGAGCACTGATTAGTTAACTTGTTTAAATGCCTCTGCTATTTCAGTCTCCGCCGCTGCAGCCATCCATCTATGCAGGCACAGCCCCGCCGCCCTCACCCACCCTCACACACCCTCACACATGGGTGACATTCCTTAGAGGTGTCTGAGCCAGAGTTAGAGGCTACTACTGGCCCAAATGCAGCAGTCATGGAGTTGAGGTTCATCTTCATCTTTTATGTAACAAATAAAAATGTGAGTTTTTGCATTTAAAAAACAAAAGTTTGTTTTACTGCCCCTTTATTAAAGGAATAGTTTGGATTACTTTAAGTATAATTGTATGAGGTATTCATTAATAGTCAGTGTATTACCTACAGTAGCTGGCGGTCAATACACTCACAGTTTGGAGAGGCAGAGAGGAGTCCCAGCACTAAGGCTGGGTACTAGTATTCAAACCTTTTGATGCCCAGATCCAGAGAAAATTACTATTTGCATGGTTTTGCTTGCAGCAGCTCATTGCAAGCATTCTTCATTAACAAGAACCTTTGAAAAAAGGTATGAAGTATGAAGTACTCCATTAGTATTGGTATGACTTTAACAATATTTTAAATGATACCCAGCCATAACCAGCACAGAGGCTAAGCATTACACTGGTGTGAACAGGGGCAGCAGCAAAACGTGTTTTAGCCACTTAAAAGGATCCACCAAAAAAGATAGATATCAATTTAAGTATATGCTATATTTTGAATATTTTAATTTTTACTTGCCATCAGACAGCCTTTTCCAATAGTAAACCGCTGTAATATAAGCCAAATATTGTTCTCTCTCGCTCAACCAGACTCCATTGGCAAAATCAATAATTTTACCTTGCAGAGCATAAGAGCTGTTTGCCTACCATAAACCTTGTTTGTGTTATTTGTTGTTATTGATTGATTTTAGTGAATCAGAACTAACCTTTTAAAGCACCACAGTCACACAATGACTCAAATAAACAAACAGATTGAGGCAGCGGATTTTGCCGATGGAGTTTGGTTGGTTTGGAGAGAGTGATATTTGGCTAATGTAACAGCGTTTTCCTGTCATAAAAGGCTGTCTGATGGCAAGTTAAACACTGAAAATATTCTAAATATAGTGTACACTTAAACTGATATTGATTTTTTTTTTTTTTTTTGGATGGGTCTTTTTAATGGCTAAAATACATTTTGCTGCTGCTGTGCTGTGCAATAAACTGCTGCAGACAGAGTCAGCAGCAGTTTTTTGCTTAGTTTAAGAGCTGGTACTCCTGCTTCTCCTGTCTGGGGTGTGCCAACTGGCATCTACTGTAGGCAATTCACTGACTATCGATAAGCACCTTGTACACCCACTTCAAAATAATCTGAACTATCCGTTCAAGACGTTCAGCTTACATATATTTAAGTAATAGTGACCTTTTCTTCTAATCCTCCCACTTACTCTCTATTCTAACACTCAACAGATGTGAATAGAGGGTTTTGGGGCTCTACAACGTCCAGACGCCACCTACACCAACTGGACCTCACCCTCAGCCTGTTATTCTTTCCACTGGGGAGGTGAATAAATGTTAGAAGGGCAGTGAGGAGGAGGAGGAGGGCCTGTCCTGGCCTCTTCAGCCTAGGTCTGTGATGGTGAGTGGTGTTTATTTGTCAGTGCTCACCCCGTCTTTCCCTTCCACCCAGCGGAACCAAAACTGTAAGCGACAGAGCGGGCTGATATTGCTCTCGAGTCCTCAAGATGGAAATCTATTTTTGAAACGAGTGAACTGCTGTTCACCCAGAACTTGAGAGAGGGGTCATGTGCAGGCTGTCTGGACCGAAGTTGAGGTTGTGACTCTCCGGCGGACTTTTTAGACACAGTATCGGCCTGCAGATGCTTCTCTGGCCCTTGTAGGACGTGTAATGGCAACCTCGAGGTGTCCAATATCCACTGACAGGAGCACTAAATCTGATGAAGCCAATACGCAGCAATCTGAGGTCAAGTTTGCAGCATTACAAGTAGCAGAGAATCTTATATGCTTGGTTTCTTTCTTGTCTTTTGAGCAGAGTTTCTTAACTCAGATTGTTCTCAGACACACACTGCTCTGCTGTGGCCGCTGCAGCCGTGGTGTTTGTGCTCAGGATAAATAGGTTTTTATCTGATGGGTGGAGGTACGTGTTGGCTAGTGCGGTGAGGTGGAGGGGGTGGGGGGCCCGCCTCCAGAGAGGCTTTAAGCAGGCCAAAGATAAAGACTCAGAAGTGATGGGCTCTCTGTGATGCCCTTTTGTGGGAGGAAATTTAATGGAAGTGGCTACATTGGTAGCAGATGGAGCAGTTTCCTGGATCTCAGTCACGGTAGAAATATTAGACTGCCCCGCACGCACGCACACACACACTCAAACATGCACACACTCCACCCCTTTAAATTTGTTCACCAGATTTACAGCACGATAGAGACACAGGGATCGAACGGGGAGGTGTTTATTTGCTGGGGATCTCAGGCACCAAGGGTTAATATTTTTCTGCATTTTTTTCTGTCTTCTCCTTGTCTCTTTCTCTGATTCCTTTACCCATGTGTGTGTATGTGTGTGTCTCATGCCCCCCTGTCTTCTCTATTTTTCTTTTTGGCAGCCTGTTTTCAGGATTACCCCCCCAACCCCCCCGGTGGATCCTCTGGAGCTGCAGGCTGACAAATTTGGTGACTTGTTGAAGAGAGGCTCTGGTGAAGAATAGGCTGCTGCTCAGTGGAAGCTTAAAATTTGTGTGTGTGTGTGTGTGTGTGTGTACATGGGATGCATGCATGTTTTAAATGGAGAATACCAACTTCTGCCCTCCAGTAGGCAGAGGAGTCCCACCATTTGCATCTAAAAGGCTGAAGAATTCTTTTATACGTACATCAGTCTATCTTGTTGCTAAACCAAAATCAGTGTGCTGCAGGTTGAGATCTAAAGCCAGAGGATATAATGTGATATGTTCAGGGTTGGGTTGTAATCTGGATTACGTAATCAGATTACAAAAAATAATCAACCCAGATTCTGTTTGAAAAAAATGTGGAATTAGATTATAGTTACATTGTCAAGGAGTACTTGATCACATTTTTTTATTACATCTTAAAAACAGGACAATTTTAAAATTGTGAAACTTTTTTTTCATGATTATCAAAACTCTGTTAACTCATGAAAAGCATGTCTGACATATAGGGTTTCTTAGACAAGTGCTCCACTTTGTGGCAGACCTGTTGGGGATAAAAGACCCTTATCCAAAAATATATTTTATTTGCACTGAACATGTTTTGAATATTATAAAAGAAAGAAAATTTGTGAAATTTTTGTGGCTGTGTTCACTTTTTTAAGTATAAGATGCAATATTTTTAATGTTTGATTCTGAAGTAATCCAAAAGTATTTGTAAGGGTAGGACTGATACTGGATTTTTGGACCTGATGCTGAAACCAATATTAAGGAGTAAAAAACATCTGATCTTGATCTATCGGACGATATTTGAATATATTATATTATACAGAATACTGAATAAATGCATAAACATTTTTTGCAGTAATCCCTCAACCTGTGACAAAGATATGTGATGGAGGCAGGATATTTTATAATTTAACAATAAACATTATTGTCCAGAATGATATCAGGGCACAAACAAACAAACAGTAAACTTTCACCAGTATATTTAATTATTATAGATAAGTATTTTAAAACAATAAGAAAATATATATATATATATATATATAAGTAGATATAATTATATATATATATTTATGTATATATATATATATATGTGTATGTATATATATATATATATATATATATATATATATATGTATATAATATATATGTTAAATATAATCTAATTGAGAAAAAGGATTCAATTTTAAAATCTGTAACAATCTGCAGTATGTTCTTTTTTTAAAAAAAAGCTCATATCAGTGTGTATCAGACAACACATATACCAGTGCTGACACTGACTGACTATAATCGGCCGATATATCGGGCAACAGGTATATTGAGCTCTATATTAGATTGCATTCTTTTTGTAATACAATTGTGTTACTAATTACAAAAATTGTCATGTAATTTGTATTCAGTCACTGACTTCCAAACTTCTGACTGAACCCTGGATATGCACTGTACATTTGTCATGACTGTTTTGTGTCTTTTGTATGTTTGTGGAAAGTGTCATATGTGTACTGTATGTTTAATCAGTGCGTAATCTCTTGAACCGAGCTGCCCAAAGATGCAAAATGAATTTCAGTTACTGACAATAAAATCATATTGTATCATAGCATATTATTATCGTATTATACTGTTTCATATCATATAGGGTCCAGATTGAGCAATACAGACGTTACCCTTTAGACATTTTCATTAAATGTAAAATATATATCTGTCTCTATTCTGCTTTTTGGCAGCCTGTTTTCAGGATTCCTACAAACCGAACGGTGGATCCTCCTTGCTGAAGAAAGTTTCTGAGGAAGAGTGGAGCTGTCCAAGGATGCAAAATAAATTTCAGTGTTCAATGTATTGTGCCGTACCATACCGTATTTTAACATACTGTACCATATTTAACCGTATTGTATTGTATCGTATTGTATCGTATCGTATCGTATCGTATTGTAATAGGGCCTAGGTCAAAAAAATACAAAAGTTAACCATTTAATATCTTTTCATTAAATGCAAAATACTCTTCATTGTTCTTCTGTATTTTTCTTTTTGGCAGCCTGTTTTCAGGATTACCCCCCAACCCCCCCGGTGGATCCTCTGGAGCTGCAGGCTGACAAATTTGGTGACTTGTTGAAGAGAGGCTCTGGTGAAGAATAGGTTGCTGCTCAGTTTTTGGAAGTTTAAGTGTCTCTGTGTGAGTGTGTGTGTGTGTGTAGATGTCTGAGCATCTGTATGGTGTGTGCGCGTATGGATGAGAGCAGTAATTTGTCTTCAGTGAGCATGTGTGGGAGGATGTGTATGGGTATGTGAGTGGGGGCTGGCTGTGTGTGGGTGGTTCATCTGAGGGTTGAATGGTTGAGTGCGATGACAGTAATAAATTCATTCACTTTAGGGCCTGTTGATGACATCATCTATCACATTTATTGATGATGTGTTGGGCAGACATACCTCTGAGCCTCTGTTGTTCCTCTGCAACAAGCCGACACATCCTACACAACAGCGGCTAAGTGTGTGGCGAACATCTGTCAACTTGTGATGTATTTGGCCACATAAGAACAACTGATACCACACAGAGATATCCATTACCCCCCCCCCCCCCCCCCCCCCCCCCCCCCCCCCCCCCATGGGGTCGTCTCGCAATCTGAATTAACTCTGAGGTTTCAGGTTGAGGGCCGATCACAGTGCAGCTTATCCTGCCCAACGCCAGGAGCTGAAAATAAAGCCAATGTTGTCATTGGAAAAAAAAAAGTTTTTTTTAATGAAATCACATGCAAATTTGGTACGCTGAAGGCAACAACCATGGGGTTTGTGTAAGTCACGGTAGTGATAAGCGCGGTACAGTTTCCCTCTGCTGTAATACCTTTGTTTATACTGTGGGAACGGCCACGCCAACTGAATCTAGCTCTGAGTGTTTGCTGATGAGGGTGATTAAACTGAAGAAATTAATCGTGGTGTTTCTGATGAATATGAAATAATGGAACAAACAAAGAGCGAGTGGGGACGTTGATTTGGTCTGACAGTTTTGTTGATATTTGCAAGTTCTTTGCCCCGATGTGGAATGTGAATTCCACTGTGTTCAGCGCAGAAATGCAGTTTAGCCCCAGTTGATTTAGGCTAATTAAGCCAGACTCCTGAATGTTTTGATGTAAGTCAGTGATTAGAGGGCTTTGAGAGGGTTTTGAAATGAAAGCCAAACACTTGTGCCTCTGTTCCCTCTGTAGTCATGTGTGTTTAGCTTGCGCGAAGGTGCATTTGCAGAATTGCAGAACTTTGTGTACTGAAGTTCAACATGTTCATCAGACACTAATGAATCTCTCTTTTAAAAATGGATTATCCTGCTGTTTGTGTACGTTCTTGTGTTTCATTGCAGCCTACATTTTTCTCTCAACAGAAGTGAGTCACACTCTGTTTATTCTTCATGGGTTACAATGATACAAGATCCTTATTTAAGTCACAAGCGGGACCAGAACATTTGCCACATTTTTGGGAATGAAAGCAATTTTGCACTTGCTTGCACTGAAAAACACCTGCCATGTGTGTGGAAAACATCCATCTATGGTCAAAACATGGCAGTTAGAGCAGGGTTAGTGTTGTGATATATAGCACACACTTAGGGCAATTTCTTATCACATTTTTAAGGTGGGCCTCCGTTTTATTGACTGCTGCTTTCAGGCATTTGACCTGCAGCCATCAGCGCTTCTCTCCCACTTGTTATCTCTCTTTCTCCCTCCTGCTTTCTTGTTCTTCCTCACTCCCTTACCTACTAGTCACTCCTTTTCATCCCCCTCGCCCCTCACTGTCCCCCACTCTCACTCCTTCTATGCTGTTGGGAATGCCAAACGTGTAACCCTGTTGATGACCTCTCAGAGAGGTCATAAATTCAGTGATGAGATAGTAGGAGCTACACAGATAGAGAAATGAAAGGATGGTAGCTGAGTGATCCATCAAATCCTTGCTCTTGTAAACACTTCCAACTGCCAAAGACTTTAAAGGGCCAGTGTTAGTGGCACCTAGTGGTGAAGTTGAAGATTGCAACCAACCGAATACCCCTCCCTGAGTCTAGCATGTGTCAATAATGTGGTGACAGGTCTGACTCCACACATTATTATTCTGCTATAGGGAAAAAAAAAAACCCCACTATGGCTTGTTTTGATTTTTTTTTTTTAAAGCTATCACATTCGTCTCTGCCAGAGTGAAGCAAAAGTGTCCCTGCAAAATAGTGTCAGGGTGTAACTTGTTTTGGTGGAACATTTGCACATGGAGAGGCGAGCCCTGGCATGAAAATGGCTAAATCCCTGCAAAACTTTTTGCAGGGAAGGAGGAATGCACACCAGTGTTGGAGAGAGGCTGACCATAAGACAATACAGGTGTCAAAGAAGATAGTCACACCATTAGTCACGTGACTAACAATGTAACACCTAAATCCCCACAACATAAAAAGTATTAGCTACTAGCTTGTTTACATTCGTACCATTAGAGACCAGGTGTTTGCCATTTTCAGAGTGTAGGTTGTAAGCTCGGAGGTTGTTGTTGTTTCCCATAGTGATGGGTACTCTGAAAACACAGATAGTGGACCCTGCATGAAACAGGCAGCCAATGGCAAGCTTATGTCAACAGTCTACATTCAGTGAGTAAGACTACGCCTCACTATCCCCTTCCAAGCATATAGGACAGCCTATAGTGGTTGCAAGATTTAGGAGAAACTCAAAACGGCCTTTATTATTATTGGCTACTATAGAAACATGGCAGTGCAACATGGCGGACTCCATGGTAGAGGACCTGTGCCCCTTGTAGATATAAAGGACTCATTCTAAGGTAACAGAAAGACAACATTTCTTATTTTCAGGTGATTATAGTGACGAAAACTTGAATATTACATCCCAATTCTTCCTATAAACTTTACACAATGGATTCGATTTTTTCCCATGTCCTGTAGTCCATAACCAGGCTTGAGGAGTAACAGATCACATGTAACAAAGTTACATAAATAGAATAAGTAACTATATTCCATTGCTATTACAGAAAAAAAGACTTAATAAGATTACATGTAGTAAAAATGAGGATCCATGTGCTAATACCACCATGTGCAGTGTGCAGACATTACAACACTTCGTCTTACAACACCACCTGTCTGCTAGTGCAAAAATGCTTCACTGGGTGGAAATTTGTCTTTAAATTAGAAAAGGGGAACAACGTCACAGAGCAGTGAAGTTCTTCCTTCAGCTGTGAAAATACTGTCATCATCCAGTGACTCAACATTTTATTAAAAAAAAAAACATTTACAGATAAGACCAACTGCTAATATTAGCTACACGGATATGAAGTTAGCTATCTGTCAGTACTAGTACTACTACCACTACTGCTGCTACTACTGAAAAATATTTTGGGACTGAAGGTGGGGATACTGGGATGTTGTGTGGGTATAAACTAAATAAAACTAGTAAAGTACATTTAAAAGTGCATAAAAGAGCGTAATTACCACTAACACGCATTCACACATTACAAAGGCATGGAACAGCTGGACAAACAATTGATAAACAAGGAATATAAAACACTATATTAGGCTAAGCAATTTCACTTAATTTTTTATGTAATCCAAAATGAATGGAAAGTAATTAAGCTACATTACTGTAATACCTGGATTAGGTTACTGACTACATTTTTACAGGTAATTAATAATTGCATTGGAAACCATCCCAGCCCTGCCTATAACAGTTTTAAATGTATGATCTAATTGCATGATTATAACTTTGGATTTGACCGTGATCCTTTATTAAATTAACCAATTAAAACAAAGTTGGCAGTGTGTTACCTGTTAATGACTCAAAAGGAAGGGCACCTTCAAAGCTTATTAACTTGTTGATGTCCTCTCCAGTGATCCAGACAGATCAACCTCTGAAGTCAACTCACTAAGCCAAGCACGTATTATGAATGATCTGACTGCCTGCTGTGTGTGTGCGTGTGTGTATGTGTGTGTGAGAGGGTTGATATCTTTAGACAGTGTGAGAGTCTGAAAATGCAGACGGGCCTGCACGTAACACAGTGGCCAGCCGGCCCGCTCCGCTCCACAGTCCAGTCTCTCTAGCCCCCTATACATCACAACCGTGTTCCCTGTTTGCTCCCAGATAATGCTATCAGAGCTGATAACTGCACCCCCCACCCCCCACCCCACCTCCTCACTTTGACCCACCAGCATTCCCCACATGTCGGGCCACTGGTTTTCCAGCATCAGCTGGGATTTAGTGGGGTGAAGGAAATAGAGATGCCTGCCCCCCCACTTCATCTGATCCCCATGCATCCCATCCTTTAACCCCCCTTGTCTGTCTGCCTGAGCTGGCCAGACTGCGGCACTGACAGACCACAACATTAAAGCTCATCACCACCACACCCCAACTCAATCAGCCACTGTCGGCCAGCGAGAACCCCAGGACCCCCCCCCCCCCCCCGCGCTCTGTCTTGTTTTGATAGGTGCTGATGTCATTCCACACATTTTTTCACAAATTAGGGGGCTGAAATTACGGGGCCGCCTCGCCTTGCATCGCCATGTTGTGCCAGCCCGACGGGAGCTTAATCCCTAATATCAAAGTTTGGCTGTTGGCTTGAGCATTACGGGATACCGTGGCCTCTGTCCGAACCCGTCCGCCCCCCCAGCTGTTATTTGAAGTGACAGAAAGTTGAGTCTGAGTTCCAGCAGCAATGGTGGGGTGGGGGTGGGGGGTGGGGGTTGTTACAAATCACCAAATGATAGAAAAGAGTTTCAAGAGGGCGAGTTAAGGGCAGGGGAGTCTCAGGGACGTCAGCTCTGCTTTTTTATCCAGGGGAGAAGGGTATAATGATGGGAGATGATAAGATTACCAGGGGTTAGTGGTAGCTGTAGCGGTGGTTGTGGGGGTGAAAAGGAGCAAGGATGGGTAGCGAGGAGGGGGGCAACTGGAAGCTTGGCGTTCGTCATGGGGGAAAGCCCTCGGTTGCCTGGAAACCAGTGGGAAACATTTGTAAATATAGCCATCCTGCATTCTAGATCTTACCGCTGTTAGCAGCCTATTTATGTGAACGGTATTCACTGTGGGGAGCACAAGCTTCAACCACATGGAGGCAGGATGAAGAGACAGAGGGCAAAAAGGGACACTGGACATTTCATTCAGACACATTCTCATTAAAATTACTTTTGGCAACTTTTTTAATTCAGGCAGGGCTGGCAATAGGATTTTAGAGGCCCTAAACACAATTCAGTGTGTGACCCCAAAACACTCACTGTTCATAACTGAATGAACACACACCTATGTTATCTACAAATGTTTTCTTGCAACATGAAAGTTGTGTTTTGATGTTGAATGAATTAAACAAAACATAGCCACTATTATTTTAACCTGACAAGCTGGCAATGAATGCCAATTAATTTTAGTTCAGACATTTTTCATCAGAACAAGCTTGATTCTTGCTATTTACTTGCAAGCTATTGCTATAGCAAGCAAATTATCAAAGCAAGTAAGTAAACTTTAATAGGTACTGCACACTTTAACATGTTTTTGAGCTGTAAACTACTGTATATTGCTGCACTATTCTGTGACAAAACACATCAGTGCTGGAGTTAATATTAGCATTTTGTGATAAATATGTAAAAAACAGCTTTCCATGGTTTGGAAATGGCTAAAACTCCACCCACTGTTTTGAAATCAGTGCTGAGATAGAGTCGTCTGTTTCGGGAGACTCTACATCATGAGATTTATATTAAAAAAAAAGAATAAATATGCCCTTGAATCAGAGTTGGGTGGCCAACCCCCACCCTCATTTTCAAATACATATTGATTGAAACTCATAATTCACAGGAATTTACACTTCTTTTTGCTAAACTTCTACGTAGTATTTTTATATTTTGCTGCTTTTGACAGCTGTAGACGCAGCACCAGATTGCAACAGCAAGGCTACGGTGCATTGACACTCCCCTGCAGACACAGGGGAGCCACTAACGTTAGCTGGCTGCAACACAAGTACAACACAAAACATTTTCCAAAAGGGCCACAAATGTGCTTCTACTGGCTGTCAAATCGGACATGGAGAGTCTGACTGGCAGCAGCTGCTAATGGTTGGTTAGCTCTGACTGCTTGCAGAGTGGTGATCACCATGATAACTGTCTCTGGTTGCTGTTGTGGCCACGCCCCCTATAGTGATTGTCATGTGCAGCCCCAGCCTGCTCCCCTTTCTCAACAGCTTGCCCATTTTTAAAAATTTTTTTTTACTTTAAGCATTTTTCGAAATTATACTGTGGGTGGAGATCTGGGGTACAGTTACACTTTAATGTTGTACAAATTGTGAGGAGCAGGCCTGGAATTCCATCATTTTTGAGCAAGGTCACTTGCCTTTGGTGTTGTCAATTTTTTGAGGGCCAAATGCCAGAGCAGCAAGGCCATCAAATAAAATAATGATTTTAAGTCCATGGCAATAATGAATTTAACTTAACAGTTAAAGATGATGTACTATATATACTATGTTAGATACTATCTCAAAATAAGGAGGTAGGTCTGGCTATGCAAGAAAGTTTATCATTATTTTGAGATACTTTGCCAGTATTTTAGAAATGACTTACAGGATATTCTTTTTTCCCCTTCTCCTTGACAGAAAGGGGTTTCCAAAGGGACAGACATTGCATGGACAGCAGTGCAGTGAAAGTAGCCTGCAGACATTTCATAGCGGAAACACTGTTGCCGTTAACAGAATCTCCAGGCTGCAGGGTAAACCACAGAATTGTAGAATAACATTAGGCTTTGTGGGTAAAGGAAGTTCATTTCATGTCAACTCATCTGCCCATACTTGCACGCACACTTTCTCGCGCCCCTCACAGGAGCACTTTCTCTCTCTCTCTCTGTCTGCTGCGAGTCTGCATCACACTTAAATAGCCTCAGTTCATAGAAATGAGAACAGAAAATAACACTAATTGACCTCTGTTGTGGTGTTTATGCCAGCAGCTAACCCTGTATTCAAACGCAAAGTATGGGTTGACCTCTAATAAATAGCATGATAAAGAAAAATTCACAGCGCACATGCAGACACACTTCTCAGGAAGGCCAATGACTGTTTGGTCCCCTGAAAGCCTGTAATTGCGGTCATCTTCGATATTGACTTTGTCATTTTTACAGCTCCTCTAGATGGTTCTCATGAGCACCCTGCCAAGAGAGCCTCATTGGAGGCAATGCAGTTAATGGTTTCAGACATTTACTCTCTGTGCCCTGCTGCAATGTCAATGCCAGAACTGCCTGTTGAGCTTGTCTATGTGTGTGTGCGTGTGTATGTTGGAAATGGCTGCCTCAGTTATTATCAGGGTAATCCTGAAATTGGAGACAGTATTAGAGTTGGGCATGTCATTCAAGGGCGGGATCCCGCCTGTGTATTGACTACCGTCGCTTCCAATTAGACAAAACATTTCCTCAAAGCCTTGCAGATCACGGGGACTAACACACTCCTTTTTGGATGTTCACCACAGACAAACAGGCCGTTGCGGTCTAAATGAGATCTCTAGGTGATTCCAAGAATACGGCTTTGTCCTCCCTAACCTCCACACTCCTCCCTACTTTCTTTCTGCTTTTCCCTCCTTTCTCATCTTCACCTTTGGCCCTGGCTGTTGTTTTCCCATGAATCCTCGTGTAATAGGTGTGGATATTAGCCTGCTCAGCCCAGTGTCGGGTGACAGTGTGCTCAGCTTTGGGCCGTACGAGACTGCAGGCCTGTCACTGCGGCCCCTCTAGACGCTGCTGATGGAGTCATTTGTTTTTGCACATTAATTCAATTCTGTCCCCAGACCAGGGTCGGACACCTGCTTTCCATTGCGGTGGAGCAGTGGGTGGGGGGCAGAGGGGATGGGGTGGGCAGAGGGCTAGCTGGGCCACCTGCCGATGTTATTACAGTAGAGCGGCACCCAGACGGACACACATATGCACACACCCACACACACTCTGGACCGTTATTCATATTCTTGTCTTCATGTTCGTGATAAATCACATACAACTATGCCTGAGATTACTGAAAAATAATTACTGTTACATAATTCATTTGAGATATTCATTAACTCTGCGTGATGTGTGACTTAACAAGCTGTCTGGACTCAAACGTTTGGTTAACCTTTTAATTCTTCATACAGCGCTGTGACTCTATGAGGTGGATGTATTTTACTCAGAGGTGGGAAGTAACTAAGTACAAATACTTCATTAATGTACTCAGATAAAGTTGTCAAGTATCTGTACTTTCCTTGAGTGTTTATTTTTCTGACAACTTTTCACTTTTACTCCCTACATTTTAACACATATATCTGTACCTTCTACTTATTACATTTTCAAACAGGTCTGTTACTTTAGTTTTGATTCATTTGAGGGGAATTTTTGATTATTTGTATTTTGCATTATTGCATGCTACCTTCGCAACATCAAGACCAATTTCAGCCTAAACTGATGAGACATTAACACATAGAAAAGACGATTCCTCAGTGTACCCATCAGTGCATATCACACACAACAGACATTAGAAGACGAAAACAACATAAAAGATGTAACATGACGGAAACGACATAACAAGACATAATATGATGAAAGTGATGTGACAAAACGAAAACAATGTAATAACACATCACAAGACGCAATGTCAAAGACACAACATCAAAGACATAAGAAGATGTATATGCCTTAAAAGACGTAAGATGAAAATGACCTAACAGCATGAAAATGACATAATAAGACATTACAAACCAAAAATGGTGTAAAAGACATAACAAGATGTAAAAGACGTAACAAGACAAAAAAATGTAAAAGTTGGAACAAGATGAAAATGTAAAAGACATAACAAGACAAAATGACATAGCAAGATGTTGCAAACCAAAAATGATGTAAAAGACATAAGTCGAAAATGATGTAAGAAATGTAACAAGATAGAAAAGACGCAACAAGATGATTACAACATAAAATATGTAACAGGATGAAAATGTAAAAGATGTAACAAAATGAAAACAACATAAAAGACGTAACAAGATGAAACAGTCAGAGACGGAAACTCAGATATGGAGAAAAGGTGCAGTTCAGTTTTTTCAGCTTTGCACAGAAACAACCAGTAGAAATATCCTTGAGAGGCCTACTTTTTTTACTTTTATACATTTTTGAATACACTGTACTTTTTTACTTTTACTTGAGTAAAGAAGTTGATTCAGTACTTTTACTTTCACATGTCTTTTTTCATGCAAATATCCATATTTTTACTTGAGTAAAGAATATGTGTATTTTTGCCACCTCTGATTTTACTGTTCTTGAGGCCGTCTCACTCAGCCAGAGCTCTGCCAGTTGTAGAAATTCCGTCAGTGATTTCCGCTGGTGGAGGTGAGGAGAGCTCTGGCTCTAACACTGTAACAGTCAGTCTATTGTTAGAGCTGCTCACCCATGTGGAGCGTGACGGGCTGTGTGGGCAGGTTCAGCCCTACAGTACACTGCCCCCGTGTGCTCGACACATCTTTGTGCCAGTAAAATATGACTGAAATCAGATCCACGGTCACCTACTGTTCACTGATTTACTGACTGTTTGACAATCATCGCTGCAACCTCGCATTTCCCTGGAGTCGCTCATACACACATCAAACCGAGCACCTAAACACACACTCACTGTAAGCTCGCAGTGAGTGCACAGAAAGCTGCGCACATACGCTCAGAAGAGAAATACACACACAGACACACACACACACACACAGGAGTCACACAGGAATTACACATTAGCATCTATTAGATATGGATCTGCTCATCACCAGTAACCTGCAGCTAGAAATCCAATAGCCAGTCATATGATTGAAATCTGGCAGTGCTTAGCAGCCTGGTCTCTAGCTGCCCAGTTTGTGTATGTGTGTGTGTGTGTGTGTGTGCATGTGCGTACTTTTTGCACGTGTGGAGTGGTGGATATATCTGTGTTAAATATTACTACATATTAAGGTCCTGTGCATGAAATGTCCTCAGGCGAGGCGGAGCAAAAGGTGTGAAACAGAAAGCTGTGTTTTTAATCAGGCCCTGCAGAAGTGTAAAATGAAGACATTTATGGATCAAATTTGAGGTTAAACATCCACAGCCACGATGTTCTGAGTGGATAAAGTATTTCCAGGTTCCTCTCACACTCTTAGAAATAAAGGCTCCAGAATGGTTCTTCCTGAAGAGCTGAGGTTCTACATGCATTCCATTAAAAAACCTTTTTCATCCAAAGAACTACTTTTGAAAGAAAGAGTTTGTGTAGAACTGATGAAAGCATTTGTGTTAAAAGATGTTTTCTCAGTCTAAACTGTGATAATTTAGACTTTAACAATCTATTTTTATCAGACTGTTAAAATCGGTGTAATCTGTACAATATGGTTCTTTGAGAACCCTGGATGAGTTCTACATGAAACCCTTGGAATATATAGGGGTGCATGTAGAACCCTTGGGTGGGTTTTACGTGAGATCCTTGAAATATAAAAAGGTTCTCTGTAGAACCCTGGGGTGGGTTTTACATAAGGTCATCAGAATATAAAAGGGTTCTCTATAGTTTTTACTTTAAACCTTTTGAATATCAAAGGGTTCTCTGTAGAACCATTCAGTGGGTTTTACATTAAACCTTTGGAATATAAGAGGTTCCTTGTTGAGCCTTCAGGTGGGTTTTGCATTAATACTTGGAAAATAGAAGGGTTCTCTGTATAACCCTTGGGTGGTTCTACATGAAATCTTTGGAATATAAAAAGGGTTCTCTGTAGAACTCATGGGTGGGTTCTATATAAAACCCTTGGAATATAAACGGGTTCTCTGTAGAACACCTTGGCTGAGTTCTAGATGAAACTTGTGGAATATAAAAGGGCTCTCTTTAGAAGGTCCCTGTTAGCACCCTTAAAAAAATGGAAAGGTTCTGGACAGAACCCCCAGAGAGGGTTCTGGGTGGAACCATTACACCATAGAAGGGTTCTCTGTAGAACCTCTAATAGGGGATTCTGGGTGAAACTATTCACAGATAGTTCTTCATATTGGGTTCAAGGTAGAACCCTCTGAAAGGGTTCCAAGTGGAACCTTTATAACAGGTCCTACCAGGAACCAAAAAGAGTTCTCCCTTCTCCCTAGGGACAAACCGAAGACCCCTCTATGGTTCACATGAGCACTTTTCTTTCTAAGAGTGTATTTCTGAGGGAGAGCTCAGATTCTTGTGTACCTGTTGTATATGCCGGCAATCACCAGATAGTTATACAGACAAGTAAACTGTGGTAAGCTGGGAGTTATACAGAGTTGTTCCCATTACAGAATACTCCACTATGACGAGCTGTTCAGTGCAGACTTTACATTAGGGGGCCCCGGCTCTATAATCAGTAGCATCAGTGAATTGTGTAGTTTCACAGTCAAGGACACTGTAATTGAAATGCATTCAGCCTGCCTGCCTCCCCATCCACTTTGAAGCTCAGTATATACCTTTTTTCTTTGACATAAGGTAAATAGGAAACTAAAAGCTGATGTAACGTGTTGCCTACCCTGCAATCAGCCCACTTACTACTGGGACGGACCCAATCAATGCCTGCCTGTCAGCCTGCCTGCCGCCCAGATGTAGCCTCTGTCTTAAGCCCCTGCTTGTTTAAGAAAGCCCTGTCCTGGAAGTAAGGTCTGCAAAGCAAGGCTTCCCCTGGAAATGACCAATTAGGGGGTAATATGGACCTGGTTTCTTCCGTGCCAGTTTGAATCGGTGCGACTGGCGCTATAATGTGATACGATCTGAGAGATACATGGATGGAAGTGGTTTGGAGTAGCATGAAATAGTTCCCCTGGCCTCTCTCCCTTCCTCCTTTCTCCACCCCCTCACCCCTTTCTCTCTCCCTCCACCCTCCAGGAGTAAATTGGAGTACATAATTACTGCAATACCATGTGAGCCTAATTGATTACTGCTCCCCCTTGGCCATTGGCAGAGGATTGTGTGTCTGAACAAATCTTTAGTGACCACACATCCAGTTCAGGCAGCGTTGATCTGCCTGGGATGTAATTTCAGTCCCTCTGTTTCTTTTTCAAGAACATTCTTCCTTCAGTTGAGCTGCAGCACAGCAGATACTGTGACCTGTTGTCCAAATAGAGTTCAACTCAGAATGCACAATATTGATTTCATGACCCAATTTAAGTCAGTTTTTAAAGGAAAGCACATTGCATGCAATAAATCCAGGAATGGCTCAAAACCAACTAGTGCATAAGATTGAGTTGCATATTCAAAAATCAATTTAAAAGACTGAAATGATTATTTCAGTAACAAATCATGTTATTGAAAATATTCATATACTGGTTTAACATTATTTGTTACACTTGTCAGTACAACTACACTGCATGTGAAAGTGTACACCAGTTTCAAACTTTTTGTGCACAAGGCAATCCAAAGAGTGAAGCAAAGTCTCAAGGTACGTCTGCGTAACTGCATTCTGCAAAAAAACAGTAGCTTTTATAAAACGTGTTATCACTCTTATCACTCTGTAAACTTTTTTTTTATTTACTAATGCCAAATAACATTTATCAGACAACCATATTACTCATGAATTATTTAATTAAAGATTTTTTTTTATTAGGGTCTCTTTAGCCCAACTGGGTTATTCTTCCAAGAGTCCCAGACAGTACATAAAACATCACTTAAACAGATACCAAAAAGAAGGAAAAGGGAAAGAACAAACATTATAACTTAAAACCCATAATTAAGTCCATCAGTGGTGGAAGTAACTAATTACAAATACTCAAATTATCGTAATTAAGTAGTTATTTAAGTACTTATACTTTTATGAGTAGATTTCCAAGTCCGTATTTCACTCTTACTTAAGTATGCATTACAAGATGTAATGTACTTAGTTACTTTTAAAATCACAGCTGATTACTGAGTACAATCTGAATTAATATCCAAAACCTCTGTCTGCCTTTTAGTAGCCAATCAGGTGATCTGATCACAAACAGGCCATGAAAACAAAGACATATGGACAAAAAACTAAAAGAAACACTGCAGCACCACAGATTTGGAGTAAGGATGTTAATGATTAATCATTAATCAATTAATTGTCCTTAAGAATTTAACCAATTAAAAATGTATTCAGGGATATTTCATCAATAGCCATGGCAGTAACTGCACCTTATCTGACGTTGGTGGCTGGTGGAGATGTTAGTAGAGTAAAGAAACGTAAACTTAGACTTAAAATGAGAAAAAAATGAACCAAATGTACCAAAAATGTTTTGTATCTTAAAAATTGTAAACACTTAATTGATTGTTAGCAACTATTGTTTAAACATTTGCAGGCCTAGTTTGGAGAGGAGACTGTGACATCGCTTGTTAAAAGTAACTAATACTCTGAGTAGTTTTTCAGACAAATACTTTTACTTTAGTAAATTTTTAACACCAGTACTTTTCCTTGTAATATTTTAGCAATGTAACAGTACTTATACCCGGTAAGATTTTCAGAACTCTTTCCACACATTCTATACACAAGGAAATATATCATCATACATGTTTCACACACATATACATTAACTTGAAATACTTTTGAAAACTATTCTTGAAAACCCTGATAAGAAAATGCTCATCAAGCTCTAATTTTGGCTTTGACGAGACATCTCGTATTGAGTGAGTGTCTATCTCTCACCACCACACCTCAAGACAATTCTAGCTGCATTAGTCTCACTGATAGCTGCGTTTCCCGAAATGTCTGAGCATAAGCTGACCTGACTACCAATGAAGGCTTGGGTTAACTGTTTTAATACCTTCATAGGCAAATAACCAGTCAAATCACACATTTTGAATCTAGTCCTCTATGTCAGCCACACATGGTAAATAGTGCCCAGAGCTCTCTTGTATTGTCTGAGGGCTGCCTGTGGCTGATGCCATCTGACACTGGGGTTCACTTTGACAGAGGGGCTAAAGGATTTTTGGTTTTCAGATACAGAATTTTCCTCTGTATTGAGAAATGAATGCGTACAAAGTATGGATATAGTAAATTAAAAATTCATTCATAACTTTATATATAGGTTATACAGTCACAAAATCCCATGGTGCACCTGGACTTGCCTCACACCACACATTATGGGAACCACTGGTGTACACTATCTGCCTTTGTTCAGCTTACATGCAATGACATGGATATGTGTGTGTGCATGTGAGGGAAATGTGGTTCTCCTACCGCTGGTCCTAATGAACATGTCAGGCATCTGTTCAGACGGCCGTTCAGTCAGGACCCCGGCCCCCAGGCCCCCAGCACCCGGCCTTGAGCCTAGCACTGGGGGAATCCGGCTGGTGGCGAAGGCAATGAGGCGAATCTCCCCCCTCCATCTCTCCTACACTTACACACACAGTCATGACACGCACACTGATGCATGCATGATTTCACACACGCACACGTCTTTGCGTACTGTATATACTCACACACACACATCAGAGACCTGCAGAGTAGCCTCAGCTGTTTTAATGGGCGGATGAATGCATGGGAGGTGTAGGATTTTATCATCCTCAGAGGTATCATAATAAAGAATTTGGAGTTTTGATGGATTGCTGCAGCTTCCTGTAACCAGCAAAAGGTTTGAATCTGTAGCCTTAAACAGTGACTGCTGTTACCATGACGATGACATCATACGGCCTGGGCTCTCATCCCTGAAGAAGAGGTGAAAAGAGCTCCACTTTGTGGATCTCATCAACTCAGCTGTATGCAGTCCAGCCAGCGTGACCCACTCCATCCCAGACCAGGAGGGCTTTAGCTCACACTGGTTTAGCTCAACTCAGCCGTTTTCGGCCAGGCCTGTTCTTCCCGACTCAGCAGAGCTTCGGCCAGATTATCTCAGCTCAAGTTTGCTCAGTCCAAAACACCAGCATGGAAGCTAAGCTGCTGTGGACAGGTTCAAAAGCACAACGTGTTTTAAACACTTAAAAAATATCAGTTTAAATGTACACAATATTTAGAATATTTTCACAACTTTACTTTGTCGTCCGACAGTCTTTTGGATGGGAAACTGCTGTTACATAAGTCAAACTTTGCTTCTCCAAATCAACCAGACTTCACTGGCGAAATAAACAATGTTACCTCACAGAACATTGGTGCTGCTGGTTTACTGCTCCCTCGACTGGTTAGTTTGCTTGTCTTATTTTGTGACTTTAGTGTCTTTAAAAGATAGTTTGGATTCACCAAAGTTACAGAATAACTCAAACTAACTAACTGACTGAGGCAGCAGTAGACCAACAGCTCCCAAGTCCTGGGAAGTAAAATGACTGATTTTGCTAGTGGAGTCTGGTTAGTTTGGAGAGAGTGATATTTGGCCTATAAAATTGTGGTTTTCTATCAAAAAAGGCAAAGTAAAGTGGTGAAAATATTCTAAATATAGTGCACACTTAAAATGATATAGATTTTTTTTGGTGTACCTTTTTTTAAAAGGTCCAGTGTGTAAGATTAATCAGTATTTACTGGCAGAATATGGCAGAATATGACCAATCCTTTATGGCATATAATGTTCATACATGTATTTTCATTAGTTTATAATCACTTTAGAATAAGAATAGCTGTGTTTTTGCCACCTTAGAGTGAGCTGTTTATATCGACAGAGGTGCTATTCCTTTTTCATTGAGGCTGCCATGTTGAACCACCATGTTTCTACAGTAGCTGAGACCTTTAGATACAGCCTTTCGCAATTTTTGTGAGTTTTGTGGCAAACCGCATAGGTTCTCCTACATGCTTGGAAGGGGAGGGTGAGGCCAAATGTTTGAAAGCTCACCACTAGATGGCGCAAAATCCTATATACCGGCCCTTTCTGTTACAATGCCTTCTGTTGCTGACCCTGCCCACAGCAGTACATTGCGTAGCTTCCATACTGGTACTCCTCACTGCTTCTTCAAACTGGGGGCGTGTCAACCGGCATCTACTGTAGGTAATGCACAGACTATCGATAACTACTTCATACAAACCTACATCAACCAATTTCTGAACTGTCCCTTTAAACCTAGATCATTTATCACATTCCAGGTCAGGTTTACCATCTTGAACCTGGCACAGTGAACCCGGCCAGCAACAAAGTTTATCCCACCACTTTCCTCCACCACAAATTATGTTTACAAGGGCGATCCTCACAGCTCGGCTGCCTTTTACTGCCTGTCACTCTCAAATAGAACCAGACTTGGAGCAATGGCGTATAGTGTGAGCTGCTGCACAGTCAGAGTCTTTTCGCACCCTGATTGAGTTTCCATTTGAAGTCAGATCCAAGCCGCCTAATGTCCTTTAAATGTTTTTTCCTAAACACAGCAGCAGTAGTCCTCGCCTTGGAGCAGCTTCAAACAGCTGTCGGCAGAACCTTGTTGTTGCACGTAGTCAGGAGAGTAAAAATCCCTCCTGCCCAGAGAGCACATTTTGATTGCTGCTGCAGGAGATAGGAGAGAAATTGAGGGCCAGTGTTGATGAAGCGAGCCTGCCTTCATCCTCTAGTTAGCACAGAGAATGATGGTCATGTCTGACCGCAGCTGTCTGGTCTAGGGGAAGCTTTAAATCTGTGCTAAATCTGTGCACAAATGGTGGGAAGAGAGATGAACATAAAGACAAGACAGACAGAGAACAAGACAGAGAGATGTGGCATGGTCGCTGCAAAAGGGGCAGAAGGAACTTGCATTAAATTATGGTGACAGAAGAGAAGTAGAAGAGACAAAATGTGTAGCTGTAAGAGGAAAAGACTAACTTTCCAGCAGTGTGTAAGAAATAAAGTTGAAATCCATATAGATAGGTGGCAAAAGTACACTCTTTTCTCAAACACTTGAGTAAAATAAGACTCTGGATTCAACGTCTTTACTAAAAAGTACAAAAGTAAAAAATAGCCCTCTAATGTCCTGTTTCTGTGCAAAGTTAACTGAACTAGGGCTGCAACTAACGATTAGTTTAACTGTCAAATAATCTGTCCATTATTTTCCTGATTAACAGATTAGTTGTTCGGTCTGTCAGAAAATGGTGAAAAATGATGATCAGTGTTTCCCAAAGTCCACAAATGTTTTATTTTGTCTACACCCCAAAGATATTCAGCTTACTGTCAATGAGGGTAAAGAAACCAGAAAATATTCATATGTAAGAGGCTGAAATCAGAGAATTTCTACTTTTATTTCTGTTTTAATAACAGATTAATAATTGATTTCTCAATGATCGTTGCAATACTAAACTCAACCTCATGTCATATTAATACAATTGGAGGACTATAAAACTTAAACCAGTCTAACTACAATTAAAATAAAAAACAAAACTATACACTGACAACTTTGCTCCAAAGTGCAAATCAGTTTTCAATGTCAGCAACAGAACTTGAAACTCTGTGATCGACACAAGGACACACTTCAGGTCTAATTAAGCCTGAATATTCTTTTGTTACAAATTCTCTCATGTCTACAGGACTAGCAAGATCTTTTGTTCAGCCACAGCAAAAGCTGCTTCTCATAGTTCTTTGAATCAACGTGTGCCCTTTTTGGGTCCACAAATCAGTCCTGCAGTGCTAAAAAGCCTCTTGCAGGCAGCTGACAGATGCCTTTTTTTCCACGGTCGAGTCTCCCTCTCTGTGCATGATGGATACACCAAAAAACTGTCATCTGTTATTGTCCCATTCATTTAGGTTGTAATCCGTCTTAATGTTAAGAGTGTCGCACAGTGATGCTAAATAAATAGATATGAATAATCATCAATCATATTAGACTGAATGTCTTTGGGTTGGACTGACAAAACAAGGCATGTAAAGACATCACCTTGGACTTTGAAAATCTGGGATTGACATTTTTCATTATTTTCTGACATTTATTATTATTATTATTATTATTATTATTATTATTATTATTATTATTATTATTATTATTATCATTATATTATCATCACATCATAGATAACTGCTAATAAATAAAACAATTTGTACAGGGGCAAGTAGATTTCTGATCCATTTGCCCAACCAGGCAAGTGAAAAAAAAAACAAAAAAACACACACATTAAAATTGCTGTTAAAACAAAAGTAACCAGCCTCCAAAAAAATGTAAGGAGCAGAAAGTACAAATATTTATCTTTAAATGTAGGGAGTAAAAGAAAAAAGTTGTCAGAAAAATAAATACTCAAGTACAAATACCAGAAAAATCTACTTAAGTACAATTGCAAAGTATTTGTTACTTTCTACCTCTGTTCATATAGAAATGAGACTCACAAAAACACATAGAGTAAAAAACAGGAGAACAAACTAAGAATGCCAGACGGTGCAGAGATGGATTAAAGAGCACTGAGACAGAGCGGAGAAGCAGTTGTTCGGATGAGATGGAGTTGGCGACAGTGGTTAGAGATGATGACTCTGAGGAAAATGGACCTTGCAGGGACTTTACGAGTCAGCATAGATACGTAGAGGGAACGTCCGTGTTATTAACTTGTTTTGGAACACCCCGCCATAGGAGAGCCAGGGGTCAGGACGGGCAGACACGGTTACATGTAGAGTCATGGAAAAGTCACTGCTGCCTTTCCACGGCCCATTGCTCTCATGATGAAGTGATTCTAAATAGCTGCTTTACTCCTGTGGAAGTCATCATCTTGTTCGGACAGATGGGTGCTCATAGCAGCTCAGACAGTGGAGGCATGACTGGGAGGCTCAGCCTTTTCTCACTTATGGTTTCTGGACCTCTAAGTTGCAGTTTCACTCTCCACCACTAGATGAGAGTGTTGCACCAGCTGTTTTTCTACTTCCTCTCATGCTTTCCTGGAATCTGAGGTAGAGTGGGTAATACCTTTTCGAACTGACTATGAGCAGCTTGTCTAGCTGTGTTGTCCTGGCACATGTTGTCTTTGAAACATATTGTGAGGTAGTTTGTTGTGATTAAAACAACCAAACTACTGGAGAACAAACAAAGATGAGAGAAAAAAAGAGAGTTGGGAAGGCAAGGATGTGTCAGTGGGAGTGAAAGCAGTGAAGGGAATGAGGGCAATTAGAAAATGATCATAAGAGAAAGAGAAGAGGGGGTAAAAATGATGAGAAAGAGCAAGGGCCGGAAACATTTCATGTCTTCAAATCATCATGTTTCATGTCTGCATCTTGACCCAAAGCTGTAGTGTAGGTGTTTCCTGAGGGCTATGTGTTAAGAGTTTCTCTTAAATCTTAAACGTGAAGTAGAGCATGTTTGTTTGCACCAGGTGTAAATGACCAATCAGTGTACCCTAATAAATACTGAATAACTGCGAGAACATGATTATTTCACCCACCACCTCTCATTTAAGAAAACAAAAGTTACCTAATTTTTCAAAAATGCCACCCACATGCGTGCTGTCAAGCACACTGGCCCACATAATGAAACTGTATAGTTCTGAGCACAATGACTTAATTGTCCTCTTTGATTGGGGAAAGAACTAATGTTGGATGACGATGAGAGACAGTGTGTCAAGCAACAGAAGAAGATGTTCTTTTACATTTGAAAGACTCGTGTGAAAGCCTCTGGTGTGTTCGGGCTTGTTGGAAAGAACTGGGGGTCTTTATTTATCCAGCGGAGCTCTAGTCACTGATAAGAAGGTGCCCTCTGGATAGCAGCTTTATCAGTTTGTGAGAAGTGGACAGTGACAAGCTGCTGGGGGTTGACAGCATGATTGGGTTTCGTTCGGAATTGCGCCATCTTCCTCCCTGTCTGCCACTTCTACAGAGGCACAAAGTTGTTTTTCCCTCTCTCAACTGCTATATTACTTCCCTTTCTAGTTTTGAAAAGCGTATTGATTGTTTGTACTTTGTAGTTTTCAACTGGACAACAACTATTCACCAGGGCTGATCAAGGTCAAGAGGGACAGATTGCAATATAGACAGAGTTTGTACGTAAGATTGTCCTCTCCTTGTCACTGTGCAACCATGCAAAAAGCTTCATGGAAAGAAACTTTCCTGACTCTATACTGGTGAAGATCTTCCACAAACAAGTTGGGTGCTGTGGAAACCAGTGAGAACGCCTCCTGCAAACTCATGAACCATGTGGAGGAGTATGATGCCAAGTGGGACAGAAATATTAATCATCACGGGCTGTCTGAGTATTGTGGCTTGTGTCGTGCTACAATTTTAATTGCTTCCTGTGTGTGTGTATAGCACGTCTTTGTAAAAGTGTCATTAGATTTTGATTGCAATGAAACAAGAGTAAAAGTCTACAGCCTTGATAACGGCTCTGTGAGACTGTGCTAAGGCACATGCTATTGTCAGCGTGCTAGCATGCTCATACTGACAAAGTTAACATGCTCATAATTAGCTGATATTTACGATCCTAGTTTAGAGGGTGAGCATGCTAACATTTGCTAATTGGCACTTAATACAAAGTACAGCTAGGGCTGATGGGAATATTAGATTGCAGGGATGCAGTATCAAACCAAAGTACTGGACAAATTAAATGTTTGACAAGATGACGGCACTACCAAAAGTTAAGGGATCACCAAAGTTTTAAGCCTCATGGTATCACTAGAAGGGATTAAGAAGGTCTTTAGGATACCTCCCCAGTGACCATGAATATTTGTACTAAAATTTGTGCTGATCCATCTTGTAAATTTTGAGATATTTTACTGGATAAGTGAAAACTTAACTTGCTACTGGTGCACTAAGAAAGGTTAGGGGAGATCCATCCCCTTGGCACCATAAATCTGTAAGAAATGCCACAGGGGTCCATCTACCCACCCACATTTTCAGAGTGTTGGGCTTTACCAAGCCTGCCCCTTGTTTCCGATCCTGTGATATATGTCCATGATTTGTGATACTCATGGACAGGATCTCAAGGCACAGCTGCGGTGAGGAGTGTCTCCGGTTTGGGGACCTCAGAATGCACCTCTGCCTTTTGCAGATGACATGGTTCTGTTGGCTTCATCAGAGTGAAAAGTGGCTGGAATGAGAGTCAGCACCTGCAGGTCTGAGGCCATGGTTCTCTGTCAGAAAATGGTAGATTGCTTCCTCCAGGTTGGGAGTGAGTCGCTGCCCCAAGCGAAGGAATATGAGTATCTCGGGATCTTGTTCTCAAGTGACAGTAAAATGGAGTGTGAGGTGGCCAGTTGGGTTGGTGCAAGCACTGTCAGCAGTAATGCAGACAATGTATCAGACCATTATAGTGAAGAGGGAGCTGAGCTGGAAGGCAAAGCTCTTGATATACCAGTCAATTTATGTTACAGCCCTCACCTATGGTCATGTTAGAGATAGGCTACAGAACTCATCTGACAGGGAGTGAGTGAGTTTGGAGTTTGGAGTAGGGCCACTGCTCCTTTGCGTTGACAAGAACCAGTGGTTGGGGCAACTGAGGCCTCCTGGATGCCTTTCTTTAGAGGTTTTCCTAACACATCCTATGGGAAGGATACTCTGGGGTAGACCCAGAACTTGCTGGAGGGATAACATTTCATTTGGCCTGGAATGCCTCAGGATGCCCTAGGAGGAGTTGATAAATGCTGCTGGGAAGAGGGGTGTCTGGAATACCTTGGTTAGCCTGCTGCCACCGCGACCCGACCCCAGATAAGCAGAAGAAAATGGATGGATGGATGAATCCATGAGTCCATTCAATAGTTGTTGAGATATTTCAGTCTGGACCAAAGTGATGGACCGACTGACAGACTGACATTGCTATTAATAGAGCCATAGTGCTGCATGGCAAAAACAACAAAAAGGACATTGCATAACAAGTATGACACCATATAATTTAAAGAAAAGACATGTCTTTTCTGCATTTCATTAACAGTCTACTTTTGCTAAAAAAAAAAAAAAAAAAAAAAAGCCTTTGAAAGACAGGATGAATCATTCATGAGTAACATCACAGGAGACTATCGTACCTGCTGTGTCCCTCAGTCACTTCAGTCAGGTACATCTGCCCAGCACATGTCAGCCTGAATCTGCCCAGTCCTTCTCCATCTCCACCCTCTGGGAGACGAGGGAGTGTCTGGGATCTGGGGCCCATTACATCCAGGTGAGCTACTCTCATAAGCATCCCAGGACCTGTTAAAGCCACTCAGCTCTGCACTGCGTTGACACATACTAAAGCTCGTGGGCCTCTGAATGGATTACCAGCTGGACTGTTTACGGTTATGGGTTTTTCACACACAGGCGACCATGAGAATAAAGGTTCTGTTTTATGGCAGATACTGAAGTGTGGGTTATAGCAGAGCTGTTTAATTTGTATTGTTTTCCTTTGTTTTATTTTGGGCTTCTCTGTTAATGTCTAAGTGTATTCTGGGAGTGCGGTTTGCCAGTTACTGGAAGAGAAGGTTTATTTGGAGAGAGTAAAATTAGATTGCACCCAACTGAGAAAGCAAAATGATTCTGTCTGTGGTCATGTTGCTGACCATGCTGCAAATACAAACAACATTCACTCTGGGACTTTTATGTCTGTAGATTCCCTAAATCTTATTTACAGCCAGCCCTGAGGAGACGTTAGTGTGAGTGTTTTTTATACTCAATGCCTGAGTGTGAATGAAACAGAGATCTGTGGCTTCACACCTCATGTGCAAGTCTGTATGTGTTTATACATGCACGGTGTCTTTGTTCTTTGTTTACACTGTGTGTGCAAATGCAGTGGTGTGTTCATTTGTGTTAAGGCTAAAGCATCATCTGCTCTGCCCCTGTGTGTCTGAGTCACTGTTTCAGGAGCTTGTGCCAAACATCTCTGGAAATAATGGTGATGTTCCTCCCAGATCCGATTTGGTGGCCTGCCGAACTAACACCTTCCATACTGAGCTGATCTAAAGCCTCTGGCAACTCTCACAGTGCCAAGCCGCCACCATTACGCAGCAATCAGCAGAACCTTACCTCAAAGTCATGTTGCCTCCATCAGGTTGGCATGAGCCCAGGCACAGGAGGATAAAAAAAGGGGATAAGAGGATGAGGGAAACATCAGGGGTTGTGTTACAGAAATTTCCTAACTTACAAATCCTATCATAACTGTTTGGTAACCATGGTAATTAGGGTTAGGACCTGATTTAGGCAAAAAGCCATTACAGATGTATGAGTAAATGTTCCAATCCTAACTTAAGATAAGAAAGTGTAAAGAGAGACGAAGTCCAAAGTCTGCTAACAGTAGTGTTGGTTTTAGTGGACAGCAGTATTAGCTAATTTGTCTAATCTGTATGGCTGGTCTTTTACTGCTTTTACACAGTGGATGCTAGATACGGTGGAGACTATCTTTTCCCATTTTACTTTTTTAAAATCTCTCCAGTCAGCATCGTTGTTAATTTTCCCAAAAGAACAGCTCTCTACAGATGTTACTACTAACTCATCTGTTAAGTACCTGTTTCAATTTAACATATGTTTCAGTATGTTTCAATGAGAAAAAACAACAGTTACAAAGTTGTTTAGCTAAGTGAGATGAGAAAAATAGTGTTAGTTGCTTGGTAACAGACATAAAAGTTAATATGGTGGATTGAGTATTTGGGATTTCCTAATCTGACATATGACAGGGTGAAGTAATATAGGATAAAATTCCTTAAGTTAGTTAGAATTGCTTCTGTAACACAAAAATTAGAAAAAATCTAATTTACACTCTTCCGCACTTAAGACTTAAGATAGGAAGTTTCTGTACTTGCCCGTGGCCAGCATTTGGTGTATGTTTCTTACAGCGTATATGCATACATATGATAAATGGAAATAAATGGATATTTACCTTTTTCTCACATAAATACAAACACAGTCTAGCTGGCATATTGTACAGTCATAGCCTTCCTTCAAGTCTCTGATTCATCAGCTGTACAGATTCAGTTTGAACTACAACAAGCTGTCACACCTCCATGAAGAAAAGTTAAAAATAGTAAGCAAAAGTGATTTTTATACAAACCATCTCTTATCAAGGAGCATGTCAACAAAAGTGCCAGATGGGCATAGGGACAAGCACTTAATGAGTTTCTCTCCAGCACTGATATAAAAGCCAAGGTCAGAAGCACAGCAAGAACAGAAAGCTTGACAGATGTAGCAACAATAACTAAAGAGGTATGAAGCATTGAGAATGACCAATTATCCACTCTGAGCTGGCAAGGATTCCTTCTTGGGATATTGATCATTTTCCACATATTGTTTTGCGACCACTCAAAGATCTTCTCTTAAGCTTTCGGTCATGGGCTCGCGTGGTATCTTTTTCTCCTGACATTTGTTACACACCACAGTGTGTGTTGATTCCTGTGCTCTCTTGTGCCCAGGTTCTGCACCTCCTCCTCACTGAAGCTGCAGTGAGTTTGCAGCAGAACAAGGCCAGTGGACCATTCAGCAGACTGCATGTCTGTTGCATAGTCCAGTGATGGCAGGCTGGACTGCTCGTTGTCTTTTTGTGTCTTATGGGCTTTGGTAGCCTCCCTGGCTAGCAATGACAGTCCTTGTCTTATGTGTCTTTCCTAGCCTCCTTGGCTAGCAAAGACCTTCTTCTCTTTGTGCTTCTCTTTGTGTCTTTGTGCCTTGCTACCCTCCCTAGTTAGCAAAGTCACTCGTTGTCTCATGTGTTTTGCTAAATGCCCTGGTTAGCAAAGTCACTGGTTGCCTTTAGTGTCATGTAGAATCCACTCGTTGTCTGTTCGTATTTTAAGTTAACATTTATTGCTGTTATGTTTTTGCTGTTATGTGCTTTACTTAATTTGAAGTTAACTTAATTTGCACATGACTCGTTAATAAAAATTGCATAACAAGTATGACATGTTTGCAAATTTATCGCAGTTTTTCCTTCCTCCTTTTCCCCCTGATTACTTTTACCTATTGTTACCCCCCTCATCCCCTAGCCCAAACTTTGGGGTCGCAACACATTTTACGGGGGGTAAATGCATAGCTGCAGCTGATCTGCATATCGATGCTATTTCCGCAGGTGGAAAACAACACGGGAGTCATGCTTTGGTCTTAAGAAGCTGCAGATTTTATTCACTGATGAAATCAAAACTACAATGTACATTTACTGTCAGATGGACAACTTCCCTGCTCACCTTTTCCTTTTCACTGTTTTGACACTACTTGGTACTGGTTTATACATTGGGACTAAACCCAAAATACTCCACAGGCATTTTTCTTATTTACTGGTTAGTTCTGTAACTTTATTCCCCAGATGTCATTTTTCTCAGTTTAGCTGCACTGCCTTGTCCACCATAGAGAGACTGACCTCTAGTGGCATCTGCTGTAAACTACAATACATCACCTCAATACAGCATCTCCATATCAGTTTAATAGACAGAGAAGCATCTCTAGTTTTGATGGTAATGAAAATCATAGTGTCAGAACTTCTTAATACCCTGGTATACTGTCATACCTTTATACCGCCCAAGCCTAAGAAGTCATCCTGGTTTTTCTACCCAGCACATCATCTCACACTCCCTCGGAATCCTGCTTATAGAACGTAGATGATCGTATACAAAGAATAGTGGCTGTGGCTTTAGCCTTTTGCAGAGCCACACTTGTGTGAGGATAAGAGAAGAAGCCCCCCCTGTCGTGTATTCGCTAGAGTATAATACACCTAAACAATGGCTGTCATGGCCTGGAAGATTCTTAGAAAGTGTGACATTCAAGTCCATTTTTCTTTCTCAGTCACACACTGAGATGCTGAGTGAAAACTCTGCATGTATCACCAAAATGTCAGCTTTCCAGGAAGAGAAACAGCTTTGTTTTAAGCCTGACAACCGTCTATTTTTGAATTTATATAAAAAGGTTTGCAGGGTGCTCACAGTCCAAAGGGGTTGTAACACTTTCACAGTCTATATAAGAACATAAAATAGAAGTTGCAAAATTTTACCTGACTGCCTTGAACAGATATCTATATATCCTGCTTACACACACACACACACACACACACACACCACACACACACACACACACACACACACACACACACACACACACACACACACACACACACACACACACACTGACTTCACTTATCACTTCAATCAACAGATTCCCCTTAGGTCCCAAGGGAAGCATTGTGGCGAGTGAGACTTACAGTTCTTGACTGGAAGAAAACAAGACTCCAGACAAGTCAGGTCAAATAAAAAGAGAGTAGGGGACACTGCGAGGAGGAGGGAGGAGAAGCGAAGCTTGGAGAGGTAGAGGACACACGACAAGAGGAAGCAAATGGGGGGAGCGTGGGAGTCAGGGAGAGAATGAGTGGGAGTCTGGAATAGACATCGAGAGAGGCATCTGAGGTGAAGAATGGGAAATAAAGTAGGCCAGGGTGGTGCAGGGATTAAGGTAGAACCAGGTGAGTCACTGCATCCCTCCTGAAACCTTCTCTGCTAAAAAAGGTACAGTGGTGCCTCTGATATAGCAACCAGCTCACTGCAGACCAACTTGTCTCATGCAAACAAAAACAACTAGACTAAACTGTAAAATCAAATAAAATCAGGTCAAACAGTAGGTAAAAATGTGGGAGGGTAGTAGGAGACTGTATTACATATTGTATACTCCTTTGAATAAATATGAAACTGCTTAGTGAATGATATTCAGTCATGCTCTGGGGCACTCAGAGGCAATTTTATAATTGGACAAAAAAAAAAGAAAAAAAAAAAAAAAAAGAGCCAAGCTGTTATTTTCACTGACCCCAAACTATCAACAATCTTAATTTTCTGTGTCGAACATTCAGTCTGCTCTCATGTTTGAGATACGCCTACCCAGCAGTGGACTCTGAGGGGCAGGGGCAAAAAAAATAGAAAGGGCACCAATTGTATGAGGAAGGGCACCAGCCTGCAGAAAGTCGTAATGCATATCTGGTGAAACAGTTCCAATCCCTGGTTTAGTTTATAATTATTTATTGGTTGCATTGTATTTATAGCACACCAATAAGACACAACACATTGTACTTTGCATCAAATTACACAAAAAACTAGATTTAGAACAGATCTGTACTGTAACTTAAAGTGTATTGTTTCCCACTGTTAGACCCTTATCAGACTTTATAACAGAATATGGGACACATTACAACAAAACTGCACTATAAAGTAAAGTGCATAGTGTCCCACTGTTAGACCCTTGTTAGACTTTCTTAAAGTGTAATTTGGGATGTGATACAACAGAATTGTACTATAATCTAAAGTGTATTATCTCCCACTGAGAGACACTTATTAGACTTTCTTAGAGTGTAATCAGGGGCACACTTCAACAGAACTGTACTGCAAACTAATGTGTACTGTTAGCCCCTTATTAGACGTTATACCAGGTAGACGATCTACCAAGTAAAGGCCAAAATCATAGAGGAAGAGGGATATTTTGTTTATGGGTGATGAACAGGCACCACTCTTGGCTACTCTGCCAGTTTTATGGGACCTGTCAAAGAATAGGGGTGTCACAATTTCAATACCGAATCAAAAATTGATCAAAATTAGCTTACAGTTTCAAGTACCAAATCAAAAGCAGAATTAGCAGTTCTTCCAGCATTTCCTCTTCTCTCCACCCCTGCCTGCTTGTGTCATTCGGCACATGTCTGAAGATAAAAATAACACTTTAAAGACGACACAGTGTAGCTTGTTTTTAAAGAAGAATTTGAAAATGTCAATGATCTGTTGATACTTAAAAATCAACACTTGATAGTCTAAAATGTTTAAATTGGAAAACTGAAAGTCATATTGAATCGTGGATTTGGAGAATCGTGACACTCCTACCAAAGAACTGTGTTGAGTGCAGTGAGATTCACTTTAGTTCCAGTATAGTCCGTTGTAATGCCAATTAATACTTTAAGAAAGGCTTATAAGGGGTCTAATAAAGGGTCTAATAGCATCTGCTAAGGCACATATTATTTCTAGTTTTTGTCTAATTTGATACAGTACAGCTTGTTATGTCTTATCAGTGTACTGTAAAATAAAGCACACTTGTTATATGTGACTTAAAGCTATAATATGTAACATTTCTGCATTAAAATTTCAAAAAATGCTAAAATTATGTTTAATATTTTGTTGAGCTGAGTTTCCAACAATGTCCCCACCCAGAGAAATCTGTAGTTTATTCAAGGTAATGGTGTGTTCCCTGCTAGCTGTTGCTAGCTAGTTGCTATAACCTCTGGGAAGACACAGGCTACGTTTGGTTATATGGGATACGTTATACATGGAGGAGAGAAGTAGATGCACATGACTAAACGTAATGTGAATAAAACTGTAATATTTCTGCCTGAGTCATGTCAGATAGGAGGGGTGAATGTGTGCTAGCCCCCCCCCTGAATCCACCAGTGAGCCTACCACCTACTTGGTAAAATTCTCTTGTGTGTATAGTACAACTAATCCTTGCAGCATGGCAATAGAAAGATGCTTCTATAGGTGCTTGGTCCATTGCTGCAGATTTGTCATGCTGCAAACATCCCACTCTTATTCTAGAAGTTCTTTATTTGGTAAAGATCTGAGGGTTGAACACACTATAGGAGACATTTTATCCATCTTTCCTAAACACATGTCCACTGTGGTTTTTGCTCTCAGCTGAAAAAGCTGTCAAGATCTGACAAGTTCTGCTTTCTGTGTTATGATTTGCATACGTAATTCCCACCTGTGAGCATTAACAAGTGTTGCTATTTTCTCCTGACCTCTCACAGATCTGCTGCTGACTGAATGTGTTTTGTTTATTGCACTATTATCTATTGTGGTGTGCATAAAAACCTCATCAGAGCAGGCTGTATTCTGAGATGGTTGAACCAGCATGTGGAACTGACAATTAACAGCCAAATTCACAGTTGTTTTTAACAGACATTTTGTCCCAATGTGATTGTTTAGTCAAACAGAAGCTGAACCTCTTAACCCTGTCTGCATGCTTTGTATTTGATAAAAGCTTTATTAGTATGTGAATCATTTTCAGGAGAAGCAGGAATTTGCATATATAGTTAAGCCAAATAGTAGTTTTCTGCCAAATATGTGCTGCTGCAGCTGAAGCTGGACTCAGTTTCTGACCTTCTTGTGGAGGGAAGCAACAGAAAAGGAATATATAATTAATATATTATACAATACATTCATTTTGGTCATTAATTGCACTTAACCGTGTGACTATTGATAAAACACAGCATTTAAAATAAAAGACAAAGCAAACTGCCCACAGAGTGCTCATGCGATGCCCTCACAGAGGTGGTAGCAGTTTTCTCTGAGGCTGAGTTGTAGGTGATTTTAAGTTGTGATACTGTGCTCCAGGACAAACACATATCATCAGGCAGCCAAAGTGCTTCACCAAAAATCAGAAACAGCAGACAGGAAGTTAATACCAGAATGCAGTGTAGCAACATGAAGTGAAACAGCACAGTTTGACACAAAACCTGACAGGAAACTAGTATATAGGGTGGCCAGATGTCCTGAAAAATTCAGAACACTCCTGAATAACAAAAAGTTGTCCCACATCCTGTTCTTTTTGTCCCAAAAATTAACCATTATGCTAATAAATAATATGAACAACATATGAATTCAGGAAATATTTTTGATCACATCAGTACACACTATTGTTCTTGCTTTTTGCTATTAAGAAATGCTCTGCTCATTTTTGTAAACTATAATTATTATTGATGTGTTTTCGTTGTCTATTGCACTGATTACTTCCTAAACTTTTTCTGACATGCCCCCTCTCAGAAGATGAAAACGTTAGATAAATTATATGTTAAAAAAAAAAAAAAAAAAGCGTAAGCTCCTGCAGCTTAATGACAATCATTTAAACTGTAACACACCACTCACCTGCACCAGGACACTGTGCTTTATATCATCCTCATAGTCTGTCATATTAATAACAAATGATTACATTTTTCTATTTTAATCCTCCGGACATGACACGCCCATCCCCAACTCCCTGTCCCAAATTTCACCCATTCTCATCTGGTCTCCATACTAGTAGTTAAAATGCTAAAGTAATGGGAATAGACCCAAAAAGCAGGTACATCCATCAGCGGTGAGGTTGGTGTGTGACACAGTGTATTTTTCCCGATGGGGACAGCAACATATTTCAAATCCCAGCACCCGAAACTGCTGAGCAGACATCTTGCTCCTGCTGTTATATTTAATCACAGAGTTAAAGGGCGACTCCATCTCCATTCTTTCCTTGTTTTTTTCAAATGGAAACACTCAGCCATTAGCAAATAGCAGTGACACAGGTTAGAGTGCTTATGTCCTCCCATGCCTTCCCTCAACCTCATATGCAGCATCGTTATCATGCAGAAACTTATGTCAGGTCATGCTGGAAAATGTTTTTAGAACAGCTTGGGAACTCATTAAAAGTGGAATTTGGCACTTCTCATGTGGATGTCCAATCAGTGTTGATGGTAAATGTAACCAACTGAAGCAATAAATTCCTCAGTGTGTGCTTTATAGACCAAGAAAACTGAGTTTTCCTGTTCACAGTGCTGTGCAGCAGTGCCTGCACGTACCAGGATGCATTGCAGCCATGTTGCTGTGTATCACCCACCTCGACTATAGGTATTATCGTGTTGGCCAAAAAACTCACTCTCACTCTCCCTTCCAAGTGCGTAGGAGAACATAAAACTCAAAAGGTCATATCTAGAGCCAGTGTTTGGTTTGTCCATTCTGGGCTACTGTAGGAACATGGAAGTACAATGTGGTGGCCTCCATGGAAGAGGACCTGCAGCTTCTGTAGAAATAAACAGCTCATTATAAGGTAACAAAAACACAACAACTCTTATTTTCAGGTGATTATACACTAATGAAAACATACTTATGAATATTATTTTCCATTCCTGACATTCTGCCTATAAAGCCCCATAAATGTTACACACTTGACATTTAAATGCTCTTTTGTGCTGTCAATATTGCTTACAGGGTAAAAACATTTATGTAAATTAGAGTGCGTATTGAAACAAAGCTTGCTCTAGACTGATCAGCATCGGTCATTAACTATAAGATAAAAAAAAAGTCCCCAAAACCCACTGACCGAATATAATCTGCTCCAAACATGGTTACTGATGAAAGTTTGCAGAAGCAGGAACCTGTGGAGGGTACAGCATGCACACTCAAACATATTAATCATCCTCTTTCTGACATACATGTGCCAATAAATCATTTGTTGAAATGTAATATCTTGTGTTTCCATTAACCTTTTATTGAATGTGTCTTGAATGATTGATCTACACATTTACAAAGGTAAGCTGCTGACACACTTGGATTCTTTCCAGAGGCTACATATCATATTTCATGTGAGGGAGTTTGTCCAAAAAATGCCAATTTAATGAGCATCACAGAAAATGTCATCACATTACAGGAAAGATTCCCATGACAGTACTATGAGTGGCCCGATGAAGTGTCCAAACAGTTCAGATGCACAAAAGTCTGATAATTCTTGTGTTAAACTCAGCATAAAGAAAGAATTGCAGTAATATTTCTGTCTAAGTAGCTTGATACCTGCAATAATTCCTCTTGTCTTTGCCTCCTGTGTCCTGAATACTCACTATCTCTATCCTGTTGTTTTGTAGTGAGTGGGCAGTGTGCAGCAGGGAGTGTGTGTGGGTTTGGTGGGCAGGAGCTCTGTTGATGCTACTGTATATGTAGGCAGACAGAAGGCTTAATAAAACAATCTAGAGCATTGCTTTTGTTGAGGATGATTGCCTCTCATCATGATCTGTTCATAATGATATACTCTCCTGGGGGAGTTTTATCTCAGAACATTATACTGTATTGAAAATGTAATTGCACTGCATTTGGTGCGCACTAATAAAAACTTGGGGAGTGTCAGAACATTTGCACAAGTTGTATGTAGTTTTACCTTTTATCCTTTTGTGTGATGAACGATTATCTTGCATACATTGCTTTGAACAACATGATATAAGGCAGCATTTACTGCAAGATATTAATATTTATTCTTCATGAAAGGAGCAACATGCAAAATATGGCCACCTGTTGAAGGTAACTCCAAACACATAGGGGGCAGCATATCACCAGAGTAACGACAAACTGCTGCTCACTATACTCTCTGCTGTAACTATCTTTATCTGTAGTTAGCCTACTAACTGCTGTTAGCTCTGTTAGCCACAGCTAGATGCCAGGAAACAGCAGCCTCTCAGTGAACACAGCCTAACCGAGACTGAACAAAGCCTCAGAGACCAACAGGGGCCATCTTGATGACAGGGAATACTGTACCAAGATGGTTTACAGCAGCCCCAAACAGGACTCTGACTCCAGGAGCAGTGTGGACAGTAGGCAGGGACAGGAGAGGCATGAAGTGGCGAGGAGCGAGGGTAGGCATCAGAGAGACAGCGGGGAGCCAGAATATTTTCACATCTAATGTGGAGGATAAGGGATTTAATTTCAGCCAAACTAGAATCAGTGATTGTTGAACAGTGGACAAAAAGACTTTTTGGTGAGTTTTTTTTTTTTTTTTTTTTTTTTTCTGGTGAGTTTTAAGTGTGTTTTTTGAACAACCTCGTCCTAGTTCACTAAAAGAAACTTGAATTCAAAGAATATTTCCATTCTTAACATTCTTCAAGTTTATTTGCACATTATTTATTTATTAAAAACCAAGAGGGCTTGTGAAAGGAGCAACCTCACACTTGCTTAAATCTCCACTGAAACTTCGAACGCCCGACTAAAACTTCTTGGGCAAAAACTGTATACAGACAGGATCAGCTGCCTTGCTGGCTAGCATGCTAACTTCAGTACACAACAGATAACATCATTTTACATCATAACTGTTATTTCTACACATTCTATAAATAATGTTAAGGTTTTACATTTAAATTCTGGCCATATTTTACACGTTGCTCCTTTAAAGCGATATTCCACCCCAGAACGATAGTCCACTCAATATGTACTCACCCCTATGCTGATGTGAGGATGGGTGAAGATCTTCAGTTCACAAAACAATCCTGGAGTTTCAGCAGAAAACAGCATTGCAGCCAAATCCAGTACAATTGCAGTGAATGGTGACCACGATAAAATGTAAAAAAGAGAAGACAAAACAAACACAAAATGTCTCCATACTGCTCCTGTGGTGCAATGTGTCTGTGAGCTGCGACATTAAAATTTAACCACAAAAGACGTCATTTACACCATGTTTTTAGCCGAAATGTCAACTGTAGCCTCTCAGGCTTGAGCTGGGTGCACAAGAGATCTCGCAATATTTTCACACGTGCATCCATTAAGAGATATACGAAGTCTCGCCATACATCAACGCCATGTTTACATGCTACCTGGGAGGCTACAGTTGACATTTCGGCTAAAAACATGGTGTAAATGGCGTCTTTTGTGGTTAAATTTTAATGTCGTGGCTCACAGACACTTGGATTACACCACACGAGCAGTATGGAGACATTTTGTGTTTGTTTTGTGTTCTTTTTTTTTACATTTTATACGTGGTCACCATTCACAGCAATTGTACTGGATTTGGCTGCAACCTTGTTTTCTGCTGAAACTCCAGGATTGTTTTGTGAACTGAAAATCTTCACCCATCCTCACATCGGCATAGGGGTGAGTAGATATTGAGTGGATTATCGTTCTGGGGTGGAATATTGCTTTAAATGTATAAAAAGGAAAATTCTATAAGTGAAAAGTGGGTAGTTTATATAGTTTTTGAGTATTGCTGACTGGAGTTGGGCAGATGGATGATGTCATTGTCCACTGTGATTTAAAGCCCTCTGTATTTGAGGTAGTTGCCATAGAGTTGTGTCACAGGTTCTGTTTTTGTGAGAGAGAAAGGTTTCTGTTGCTGCTGTTCATTGCACTACATTTCCATGTTATAATTATTATTTTCTTATTAGACACAACCAAGTTATGGACATGTGGTGCCAAGAGGAAAGAGAAGACCTTTTTAGACCCAGCAATGATATCATCATCCATTGTGAATGTTTCGCTGTGGACATTGTCATATGCCAATCTGGTAGACATTGTCCAACTCTACTGTCAACACACCATCAGGGAATTTCATCCCAAGAAGTGCTGACATGTAGTAGAGAAAAAACCCGATGAGACAAAACAGCAGTTGTGCCAGGGAATTAGGCCAGGAATTTGGCCACCTTGTCTACACTAGAATTACAGGTAATACAAACTCGCATATATGCACTTGGAGGCAGAGGTGTAGTTTCCCAAACCGTGGAAGAGTGAGAGACGCCAAGCTGTGGCTCGCTCACTATCTACCACAGACCAGAGACCAAGGAAACAAAAGTTACACTTAGCTGGAGGCCAAATACCAGCAGCAGCTGCCCAAAATTAGCCGAATGAATGAGCCAGCCTTCCACAACAAGCAAAGATGCATGAAGCAAGGCTCAAAGTGGGTAATATCACCCGCATCTCCAGCCCGGAGGCTAGCCAGCTATGCTGAGAGCGAGGCAGCAGAAACAGATATAATGCCAGTGAGACACGCTATAAACATGAAGCACAGAAGCGAACCACGCCGAACTACAGATCATGCCACCATCACATAAGCCAAGCTCCAGGTAGAGGTAGGGGTGCTGGTGCATCATTGCATCCGGCATGGTGACAATTAGGTGGGAAGGAGAAAAGAAAAAAAATAACCTGCTACATTATCAATGTGTCATTATCATCATGTCATGTCAAGTCATTACATGCCATCATGGATCAGTACAACACTCCAGCCATTTAGCTTAGCTTTCCATAAAGAGTGGAGACAGGGGAAACAGCTCACCTGGCTCTGGAAAAATTGGTACCAAAATTTCCAGTGACCAGTAGGTCACTGCTGTGATCGACCTGTTTCACAGCAGCTATTCATTAAATAGTGGTGTAGACACAGGTGTTACCAGTGATGCCAAGTAATGTTCCATGCCATTCAGTTCAAACAGACTCAGGGTGCTGCTGTTGTCCATGTTGGCTGGAAAGGGTCTGCTACACTAAATGGAACAGATCTTAATTAGTATCATTGGCAACACCTGTGTTTACCCTAATATTTCAAAATGGCTGCCATTAAAAAGGTCAGTTACATTTAGGTTTTTTGTGTACACCATTCAGCAAACAAGATGATATGTTATTTAGTGAGCTGTAGTTCGTAGGTAGATTTTGTTACCTTTGCAGTTGTTTACCACTGCTTCAAGTTCTTAGTTGAGGCTAAGCTAAGCTAGCTGTTTCTGTTTGCGATGTGTGCCTTTGTATCCCTCCCCTGCTGACACAAAGGTCTATCTCTGCTGCGATGGCCTTTAGTCGTGTCCCTCTCTTGGTGTGTGTGAGCATGTGTGGTCAATAAATAGATAGAAACAGGTGAGGGTCCTTCATGACACTGGATTGAGAGGTCACAGCTTCAGTGGTGAATACTGAAGGAAACAGTGTAGTGGTGAAAAAATTCATCTCATGACTTATATATATAATATAAGAAAAAAAAAAAACAGCTGAAACCTCCTTTTAGCCAGGGTTTTAAACTCTTAAGTGGCTTGTGTTATTGTGCGTTCTGGGAATGAAAAATCATACGCTTTACTTTTCCTATGTGAGGTTAAATTTGTTTTTCTGCAGATGAATTTAGTACAGCCACTTTAAGATGTTCCCATCAAGCAAAATCGAATTACATTTAAAGTCCCATTTATCCAACTACAAAACATTTTCTATGCTGCTGATAAAGAATATGGTTTCTGTCTATATCCAATTTCCTCTGCTTTATGTGAACATTTAACAGAGCAGAGACATCATCTGCAGCAGTGAGTCATTAATCACCCACCTGATGCTATTGAAAGTATTCTTTGAAATAAACCTCATAAACTGTGAGAGACAGTTACTGATCCTTTGATCTCCTCAAAGTTTCCCTGGTAACAGAGAGAAAACGACTCGTGTGTTTCATTAATTATACATGATCTATCGTTTATTAGAATGTTTTATATTGTTTGTGGACACCAATCAGGAGCCTAATTAAACATCAAAGCTAAATGATAATGAATTCAGACTCAACACATTAGCCCCTCTGTGCATGAGTGGACGTGTGCAGGTGGTAGATGATGCATTCAAACACAGTGGCTGTTGCCATGATGCATTTTATCTTAATCAGTGTGTTTGTGTGTATATATCTGCAACCTACTGTAGATGTGTGAATTGTCCTATTTCTATTTAAGAAAACTAAATACAGGCTACAAGAATGACAAAATAAGTAAAATTCTCAGAGGTCACGTAGGGAACTGGAGGTTACGAATATAACCAACGGTCAATGAGGAAGAGAGACAAGGTACAGTTCAGATCAGCCTTACTCAGTTAAACTGAGTTTAGACTGAGGAGATGAGATTGTGCAAGGTGGTTTATAGTCTCGGGAGGACGGGACTTCCCCTGCCTGCAACAGTCTCACTGGCCCTGACAGCTTGTTTCCTCAGGTTGGTCTTGCAAGGATGCAATTCCCATACTTAGGTGTTGTAAAAAGCCACTGACAACAGGGATTTGACTTGTGGCTCTGCTTAAACTGTGTGAGAGCCTGACGACATGACAACTGACAAACATTTCTGACATGGCAGAAATTCGCCCAAATGGCCACAGCTGTTTGGGAGCAGTTGATTGGTTCTAAAAGCTAAAATTTGAACAGACTCTAAAAGGAGTCGTGTGGCTCAAAAATCAGAAGCAGGCATACAAGATACACTGTATGCCTATGCCCAGTTTAAGGAAGCAAGAGACAATATATGGCAGCATGTTAGAATGGCAGTGAGGTGTGGGGTACGCTAACACAAGATTGGACAAAATGGGACAAAAACCCAATTGAAATCCTGCATGCAGAGTTCTGCAAAAGTATCCTCCAAGTTCAGAGAAGAGTTGTGAACTCTGCATTTAGAGCTGAAGTAGGCCCATATCTTCTTCTACCAAATATCCAAAAACAAGCCCTAAATTTCTGAAATCACATTTAAACAAGTGACCCACTCTCATTTTCTTACAAAGCCCTATGCTGCTAGGAGTTGAACCCAGAAATGAGTCCACTCTGCCAACTTGTCCTGAAGTTAGCTAACCTCTCTGACCATTACACCATGACCACCTCAGCCTCAGGACACATTCAAAAAATTAGACTCAACAAATTATGATGAAAGAAAAAGGAAAATACATAGATTATTGGACAGACCTAACAAAATCACAAAACAAAATGGAAGCCAATCTAACCATACATCGTGCACTGAGAGTACACCATGGCAAACTACATGACCACAGCGTCTGACAAAAAACTGAGAAAAACCCTGACTAAATACAGACTGAGTGAACACAACCTGGCAGCGGAGGTAGGCCGACACAGACAGACCTGGCTGCCAAGAGAGGAGAGGTTGTGTTCCAACTGTGACCAGGGTACAATAGAGACAGAGCTGCACTTCCTGACTCAGTGGAAGCAATACAAAGATATTAGAGAACAATATTTTACAAAAATAATTAAAAAAAAAAAAAAAAAATTCCCAGATTTCCTTTACCAAAGTGACTCTGAAAGATGTCCAGCCTTACGGGGAGAGAGGGAAGACGCTGTAGACCAGCAGCAAAATATGTTGCAGCCTGCCTGAGCTCTGCAACTGGACCCCCTGTCCCATGAGGCCAATCATTAATGTTGCTTATTTAAGAATAACTCATTTGTTGTAGGTCCATCAAAAGATGTTGAACCTACAACAACTCTTACTATTCCTTTCCCCTCTTGTTCTCCATGCCCTTTTGCCTTTTGTGTTTTGTATTTTGTTTACTATGTGAATGTTTGTGTTGATATGCTTCGGCAACACTGTATTTTATGCAGTCGTGCCAATAAAGCTAATGAATTGAAAATTAAAACTGACAATATGGTTTTTATAATTTGCATGAATGGACCCTCTAATGTGCACAAATACTCTGACATCAGGTGGACACATGATTGACTCTGATTGGACGTGAATCATATCTTTGATCTGCTTATCAGAAATAAATAGACAGTGGCTCGCTCACTATCTACCACAGACCAGAGACCAAGGAAACAAAAGTTACACTTAGCTGGAAGCCAAATACCAGCAGCAGCTGCCCAAAATTAGCCGAATGAATGAGCCAGCCTTCCTCAACAAGCGAAGATGCGTGAAGCAAGGCTCAAAGTGGAGTAATATCACTCGGATCTACAGCCCGGAGGCTAACTAGCTATGCTGAAAGCGAGGCAGTGGAAACAGATATGATGCCAGTGACACATGGTATAAACATGAAGTACAGGAGCGAACCGCACCAGACTGCAGATCATGCCACCACCACATAAGCCAAGTTCCAGGTAGAGGTAGGAAATGCACATCTGAGTAACAGATGTATCCATGTGTCATTATCATCATCTCACGTCAAGTCATTGCATCTCATGTCATTGTGGATCAATGCCACACTCATGTCCGTAGGCCTACGACTGACTGTGATTGGACATGAATCACATCTCTGATCTGCTTATCAGAAGAGCCTTAAATAGACCTCAAGAAAGAACAAGAAGAAAATCTCTGCTTGTGTCTCTTTATATCCTTTTTTATCATCTCTCAGAATGACTGCATTTGTCTTCAGTGCCAAAGCTCTACATCTAAGAAGATGAATCCAATGAGTGAAAGCACTGATCACACACTACAAATAAGTGGATAATCCTTTTTATTTTCATTCTCTCCAGCATATTTCTCTCTGTTTAGTAGCCGAGATTTCACAGTGAATTTCACAAAATTGTGACTGGGCAGTTCCAAGCTTTGGCAGCCAAATGGAACAAACGAAGCAAACGAGAGCATGTGTGACTTTTTCTCTGTGTGCTGTGGTTGAAAGCTGCTTGATTACTTGGCAAATGACGAGGAACAGTGTGTGTATGTGTGTGTGTGTTGTATGTGCACAGGGACATCTCAGACTGAGGACAAGTACTGGCAGGTAATTGGTTTCTTTTTAAAGGATGTCCTTAATCCTCCTCTCCTCTCCTCTCCTCTCCTCTCCTCTCCTCTCCTCTCCTCTCCTCTCCTCTCCCTCCTCCTCTCCTCTCCACACCAGCTCCAGTGAGTTCAGAGGACTAGCCTCCAGGGCTCTCACCCTGGATCTCTTCATTATCTTTGGCCCGTGGTCAAGCACACACTCTCCTCCCCTCAGCCCACGATGAGCCTCTCACACCGCTCATGAGCTAATTAGAAGCACTATCATCTCATCTTCAAGAGAGAGGCAAAGAAAAACGATAGGGAAGAAGAGGATGAGAAGAGGTGGAACGGGAGAACCTGTAGAGGAAGTGAGCGAGAAGGTGGCTGAGAAGTCAAGGAGGGTGTGAGGCCGAGCTGTGCGGTAATTCAAACAAAGGAATTCTGCGAATGGAGCTGTAAATGAAAGGGAATGTCAGCCACAGAAAACAGTTCGTGAGGCAGCTGACAATTGATGCTGTAATTTATTTGCTGTGCCACCCACCATCCTATCTGCTTGGGTGTTTCAAGATGATGTGGCTTTACTGTACCTCTGATTTACACTACAGAGACACCCTGTACACACACTCCTCAGAAACTGAATCTATTACAGGACTTTCAGAAGGTGCAAAAGTATACACATTCTTTACTCACACAAAAGTACAGATTCTTATGTAAAAAATACTCTAGTGAAATGGAAAAAAAAAAGAAATGTACTCAAAACATAAAAGTAGAAATTAGCCTTCTGAAGGACATTTCTACCAGATGTTTCTGTTCAAATCTAACTGAACCTCACCTTTTCTCTGCAGAGTCTCCCTTACTCGTCATTTTCATCTTGTTACATCTTTTACATTGTTTCTGTCTTGTTATGCCATTTTCCTCTTGTTATGTCTGGCTAGATCTTTTACGTTATATTCATCTTGTTAGATCTTCAATGTATCATACGTTTTATGTTGTTTGTCTTACATATTTCACATTACCTCGTTTATATTTGTTGTTTTATGTCTTTTACATAATTTTCATCTTGTTATGTCTTTTACGTCATTTTTATCTTCTTACGTCTTCTATGTCATTTTGATCTTGATACATCTTTTAGGTTGTTTTTGTCTTGTTACTATACATCAATTCTGTCTGTCTTTTACATAATTTTCATCTTGTTAGCTCTTTTCCCTTTTTTTTTGTCTTGTTACATCTTTTAAATCATTTTTGTCTTAAGTCTTTTACAACCTTTTCATTTTGTTACGTGTTTTACATAGTTTTGTCTTATTACATCATTTTTGTCTTATTTCTTTTTTTGCAGTTTTCATCTTGTCACACCTTTTACGCTGTTTTTGTTTTTTTCCATGCATTTCATCTGGTCATGTCTTGTTATGTCTTTTACGCTATTTTCATTTTGTAATGTCTTTTAGATTGTTTCTGTCTCGTTGCATAGTTTTTTCTTTTACGCCATTTTCGTCTTGTTACATCTGTCATGATATGCACTGATGGATACCGCAAGGAATCATATTTTCTATGTTATGTTATTGTCCCATCCATTTAGGTTGAAATTTTTCTTGTTGAGAAGGCGGCACACAATTACGCAAAATAAGTAAATTAATTAATTAACTAATAATTCCCCTCAAATGCATTAAAGCTAAAGTTACAAGTCTGTTTCCAAAATTCAGGAAGTAGAAAGTACAGATATTTGTGTTAAATGTAGGGAGTAAAAGTAAAAAGTTCCATACTTTCCATTAACTAAGTATTTGTACTTAGTTACCCTCTCTACTTTGACTTTAGATCATTTCATGCCAAAATAATAGTCACAAAGAGCTAATTCTTATTCGCTATCAGTGGACAAGGAGTCCCAGCAGCCGTCGTGGTGAAAAGCCCAGTAAGGCCAGGAAGGGGGACAATTATTACCAATTACAGCTGCTGAGAGTAGCATACAAACGGTGGCTTCCACCTGTGAGCAGCTGATTGAAGACAGATTAATAAAAGAGACCAAAAGTCTCACAAACACTATCTTTTCATCCGTGTGTGAAGTCAGAGCTGAATGAATTAAGTGATGCATGCAGCAGAGGCTCTATTGTGTAAGAGATTTGGTATAGAAGAGCTGGCGTAGGAGGTTAAATACAAGCTGTGCTCAGATTTAACCTTGAACCAAAATAATACATCTTATGCTGGCATCTTTGTCTTATGGCTTAGGTTTTATAAACTGTTGATGCATTACAGAATGAAGCTGAGAACACCTATGCTGTAATTTGAGCTGAGCGCAAATGAGCGTGGGTATGTCGTTTTAGTGCACACCTCTCACTTTGGTTGTTAAGGCCTATGACACCTGCTGGAAACTCTCCTGCAGTCCACTCTTTGTGCAGCCTCTGCTAAGAGCATCTTAACATTGTGATCTCTCTCCTTCTGTGGAGCACACAAATGACGTTGTTGCTGAAGTGTGAGACTGAGATGTGGATGACCCCACAGTTCACTCTCAGGCATTATAAAACTGGTCTGTGGGTGGAAAAACAAGGCCAGGCTGCCCAAACCCTATCATAGAAGCGGTCTTATGGTATTATGGGATTTTACTTGGAGAAATCCTCTTCTACCAAGCTCAGCCCCCAAGGTGTCCCCAGCCTGGGTTAGCAAGACAGCTGCTGTTAGTCAGCCTGAGTAAATTAACAAGAGTTTCAGCATCTCACAACTTTAAATCTGATGAAATTTGAGGAAATCATGGGGATTTTGATGAAATATGGAATAATTGTGGATGCATTGCTGATTTGCAGTAGCTGAGAGACTGAAACTATGGAAACAGCAACAAAAACACAAACAAAAATTATTTTTAAAAGTCTCTCAGACATTTAAGTCTGTTACCCAGGAGCTTAACAAAAAGTCTGATAGGTTTAAGAATTTTGTATGCAACTGTATTGTTTTCCTTTTTTATAGTTATGGGGATATGTGGCTGAATAACCACAAAATTGGTAAAAGTAAAAGCTCTCAATAACAATGAAAATCTTTCACATATTTACAGTATTAGAGCTGTCCAACCATATGAATATACCAGAGACTGGGAAGGAAGTTAATTTTACCAAATAAAATTTGATCAGGATAGTCATAGACCCATCAGGATATTGATAAATGATCTGTATTAAACATGTTTACAAGTATTGTTTACAAGTTTAAAACATCAATAAAATATTTAATTTCCTTACATAATTTCTACAACTGATATAGCACCACCTTTGCACCATTCATAGGTCATACATATTGTGAAGAATGGCAACTGTCTAATTTAGGCTTGAGTATCATGATTAATAAATGTCATTTTTATTAAAATATTATAATGATATTATAATGTAACATTTGAGTTTGAAACATCTCACTCTCATTGTACCCTGAACACCAATCACTGCCTCCCTGTTTCCTGATGATTAGACCCACATGACCGTCACGGAGCTAAGGTGTAGTACTCAGCTAGAAATTGTACATTCAGAGAGCATTCTGAGAATGTCCCTGCTGGTGTAAAGTACGCCACCTTGTAACATTACCAGAACATTTTTTAGATAGTGGAGTTCTTTAAAGATTAGGGGAATGTTATTTGGCAGACTTTCAGGGAACATTCAGGATGTTCTGACATTTCAGACACCATTACTATAGAACGTTCCCTCTAGGTCTCTTTTTTTCTGTTTAGAACTCCAGTTGTAAGCCAGTAATGTGACTAACAGTGAGCCCTATATAAATGTTCTCTTAACATCCCAAATGTCATCTTTGTTAAGTTGCAATGTCCTTTCATCCATCCATCCATCTTCTTCCACATATGTGGTGTCAGGGTGTGGTGGCTGCAGGATAAACAAGGTATTCCATATGTCCCTCTCTTCAGCAAAGCTCTCTAGCTCCTCCTGGGGGAACCCAAGACATCCCCAGGCCAGATGGGATATGTAATCCCTCCCTTCACTTAGGGGTCTACCCTTGGGCCCCCTTGCAGTTGGATGTGCCCACAAAACCACCAAAGTAAGGCACCCAGGAGGCATCCTGATCAGATGCCTGTACCACGTCAGGTGGCTCTGTTTGACGCAAAGGAGCAGCAGCTTTACTCCCAGCTCCCTCTGGATGTCTGAGCTCATCCTATCTCTAAGGCTCAGCCCAGCAACTCTACAGAGGAAACTCATTTCGGCCACTATCCGCCACCTCAGTCTTTCAGTCACTAAGCTCATGACCGCAGGGGAGTGTTGGAATGTAAATCAACTGGTAAATCAAAAGCTGAAGGTCTGTTGAAGCCAACAGAACCATGTCATCTGTAAAAAGCAAAGACCCAAATCTGAGGTCCCAAATTGGACACTCTCCTCACCTTGGCTGTCCCTTGAGATCCTGTCCATTCAAATCAGAAACAGGATTAGAGACAAGGGGCACCCTTGGCGGAGTCCAACATCCGCTGAGAATGTGTTTGACTTTGTGCCAGAGATATGGACACAGCTCTCACTTTGGTTACACAAGGACCGTGCAGCTCGTAGCAGTGTCCCTGGTACCCCATACCCCTGGAGTACCTGGATTCCAAAATGGAACGTCCCCCTAAATACATTTGAACTGCAGCACTTTCATAACCTAAAGAGGGCGTCGCTAATGTTCTGTAAAGGTTTGAGACATTCGTCACCTTTCAAGAACTTTTAAGGAACATTAAGCAAAGTCTCCAGAACGCCCCCCTCCTACATGGTTTATCATTTGGCTGCATAATTAAAAATAAGGATGGACATTAGAGTTAATGCCAGTTAATATTAAGTTAATATTAATACATAAGCTTCTCCTACACAGTGCTGTTTCTAAATTCTGATAAAAAACTGAGAAGCTGGTCATTGGCTTTGCACACACAAATTTGATCAAGTAAAAGTAATGCTCGACAACTGTGGGACTTCTCAAAGTTTGACAGCCAAGAATCTTGGTGTTATGTTTGATCCTACTCTCTCTTTTGATCAGCACATTAAAGAAGTCACCAAGACAGCCTTTTTTCACCTACGCAGCATAGATAAAATAAGATCTTTTCTGTCCAGGCCTGATCCAGAGACCCTAATTTACAACTTTGTAGCACTCAGACTTGATTATTATAATGTTTTCTTGTCAGGAATACTGGAAGTTCGTACTTAAAAGTCTTGAAATGGTTCCAATGCTGCATCTACAAGTAAAACTAAATTTGAACATATTACACCAATTTTAGCTTCCCTTCACTGACTCTGTTTTCATGTTAGGTCAGACTTTAAGGTTCTTCTCATGAGTTTAAAAGTTGTAAATGGTCTCAACCCTTCATATTTTTCTGATCTCATATGTTGTATTCCCGTACCCCGCTGAGTTAAAAGAAGTCATCTGGCTGCAGGGCCCTTTCCTCTGGAATTACACAGTCGACTCTGTTGAGGCCTTTAAATCAAAACTCATCTTTTTGCCTTAACTTTCAGCTTGTTGCTTATTCTTTGACTATTTCAGGCCTTGTATATGTTACTATTACCGGCGAGTTGGTCTGAGTGACTCTATTAAGCCTAGTGCTTTCTGAAAACCACTGCATCTCTCTAACCATCATTGTGTCCCACAAGTACAGCTGTGTTTTTATCCCTCTCTTTCTCTCAGTTTTCTCTTCTCTTCTCTTCTCTTTTTTCACTCAGGCGTCTCTGTGCGGGACCGTCGGCTGTCCTGGGACCTCTCTCCCCTGGCTGTCGGTGCCTCATTCCAGATGTCTGGATCTGGATCCTTGTCCTCTGGGAGATTCAGCATCTCCTCTTGTCTCTCTCTTTCTCTCTTCCATTGTGTGCGTGTTTTCCTTGTCTCGCTCCCCCCTCTCTGTGTTATTTCCTTTCTCCTATCTGTGTGACTATGTGTGTTTGATGTGTGATTTGTAATATTTATATATACGCTAAGTTCAGTCTAATTGGAACAAAATTTCTCATATTTTAAAAAAATGTTATTTGACCCACAGGGCAACTGAAGGATGACAGTTTGGTTCTGAAAATAGATCGAGGCAGCAGAGGCAAATTTATGCAGTAGCATGGATGTACCTTTCTGCCAATGCTAAATGTTCATTATGTTCCCTTCTTTGTCAGTTGACTAAAGCGGTCCTTCTGAGAACTACCTGAATTCTAATCAGGTACCAAATGGCCCTGATTTGTGCAATAAAAGTGAAATATCATCTTGAATCACAGTCTCTGCACGCAACTGTGAGTTTTGTGGCACACCGTTTTCTGAGACTGCATTTTTTTTATGCCTCCACTTTGGAGACAGCCATGGATGAGGGCATTATGTCTGTCCGTCTGTCCAATTCTCATATAGCTCCAAAACATCTGGATGGGCTTTCTTCAAATTTGGTATAAATGTCCTCTTAGACTGAAGAATAAACATTAGATTTCGGTGGTTAAAAGTCAAAGGTCAGGTCACTGTGACCCCACTAAATTTTGGCCATAACTTAAGAATTCATAAGCTAATTAAAACAAAATTTTCACACAAATGTCTAATGGGATAAAATTATGAAGTGATGACATTTTATATCCAAAAGGTCAAAGGTCAACTTGAAGTTTTCTGTTAGCCTAGTGTACTCCCCAAAAGTGAAGTCAAAACATCTTAATTGCTCCCTGGTGGCTGGCTGCATTATAGATCATAAGTCCCACCCCCTCCACTTAAGCAGATAGGACAAACCAAAATGTAAAACACTGATAAGTTTCTGATAAGTTTGGTTTTAATAAGTTATTATATGTTATAAAAAGGGGGCTTCATGTCATGACTGACAGCTGAACTATGCTCACAGTGGAGTCAGCCGGGACTTTGATATCACCACGCCAACCCTGATCACTACTGCACAGACTCTGGCTCCAAATGATGTCACTATGCAAGATGTCAGTGCCCGTATCTGGGATATTTTGGCTTAATTTTTGTATCGTGGGAGGAAGTGGGGACTTGTTGTCCATCTTTATTTACAGTCAGTGGTCTGGACAGACATGGGTATCAACTGCAACTTGACTGGTTGGTCATTCTTACTGAAGTTTGCTTCAGAAGTCTTACTGAAGCTTGCAGGGCTGTTTGAGGCTTTTGTGCTTAACAATTCCTGTGTGGTATGAAGAGAAGCCATCCACCACACAGAGGGCACAAAGCTCGCAGTTCACTGATCAAAGATTAGGTCAGTATGCACTTTGTGGAGCAATGGACATAGCTCATTAGTCAACTGATATAATGCTGAAAGTCCGTGAAAACTTTTTGCACCTTGACAGATATGAAATATAGCAGCTCACCACTTCACCTTGGATTTCAGCTGATCAGATGATTTCTGATGGCTCCTTATTGTGCTGAATAGCAGAGAAAACCAACAGCGTGTTACATTAATCATTCTGCGTGTCAGTCTAGGCTGCTGGTGTTAGTGTTGTGATGTGTATTTTTAAGACATAATTCCAGTAATAGAAACTGAGAACCATTTGAATGCCTCAGGATACCATCAAAATCAATCTGTTCTATTTATCCTGTATATTGAAAGGCAGATACTGCTGTATATCACACTTACAATAAATAAGTAAGGAATTAAGTGTTGATAGGCAGCACAGAGAGCAAGCTGCGCTGTACGTTTTATTCTGTAAATACACAATGACTTGTCATTTTCCCACCGGTAATATCAACTAAATGAGCTGTCGCGTACATAGCAGTCTGCTGTCCCTCACTTGAATCTCCCCACATCCTTTCATGTGGTGTAAATCCACAGCCATACTTGCCATCCTTCATTTGGGTGTTGAATCATTCTAAATTGGAAGTCAACCAACCGAGAGTTTGCTGAATGGAGATGAATGCTCAAGAGAAATGTGATTTAAATCATTTTGGATATGGTCTGCATGCTTTAGAAGCATGGAGAATCTCTTTCTCCCTGCTTCTGTTTCTCCCTCTACGTCTCTCTTCCTGTCTCCTCTTAGTGCGATATGATATATTTGATGTTGTGAGACATGTAGCACAATAGAAGATGATGGACATGATTTTCATTTCTTTTATATAAGAAAAGAAGAGTTAAAGCTAAAAAAATCATCCCAGCCAGCAGTGGAGTGGGAAGCTGTTTCCTAGGGAACGTGTCAGATTGTAATGACTTCTCTTCCTGCGTATTGTGGGATGGTTGAATGTGTGTCATATATGCAGCTGCACTGATGGACAGAATGTGTCTTACCAATTGAAACAGGCCCTAAACGCCTTTCACTTTTTTATGGAATGAACATCCTCGAAAATGTAAATTCTTCTGGGGACTGTCCACGAATAATGCACCATCACCTGCAGATAGATAATCCCTGATGGCCAGTGCCCAGTTGCATAAAAGCACTATGGCTAAAGTTTCACTTAAATTTTTATCTAATTTTTCTAATCTAACTTTTAATTGCTAAGTATTTTCCCTTCCCCTCAGTATTCCCATATGTGTTGCTAGAAGGTCCTTAGTAACCATTTCCCTCAGAAAATTTTAAGGGACCCATAACAGTCCCTTAAAAGTGACATGATCTGTGGAACATAAGACAATAGCTTAATTTACAGTGATTGAAAAGGAGAGGAGATACCAAGACAAAACATGGTCATGGACATGGTTGAATCTCCCTGAAACTTCACATGGTTGATAACAGTCACACCCTTTAAACAGCAGGCTAAACTATTTCACCATATTTAATATTGAGGCAATTCAAAAGTAACGGAAAGTAATCAAATTCCATTACTTTAATATTGTGATACTTGAATTAGGTTACTGACTACATTTTTAAACAGGTAATTAGTACATTTTCAAAATAACCCTCCCAAAACCTGTAGATACACCTGAAGAAAGAAAACAGTTTTTACATGAAACTGGAGAAAGAGACATTGCTGTTAAACCTTTTTTTTTTTAAAACACAAGTCAAGTTCCATTTAGTTCCATTGTATTTGAGAGAAGACAGACATTTTCAAAACTCTGCAACTCATCAAAACTGTCAAGATGGATAAACAGATGAGAGGAAAAAAATGATTTGGGATTGAATGTCCCTTTAAACATTTTAACACCAGTAGTTTTACTATTTTTGGTTCATTTCTGTACATGGTTGGAGATGCAGAGAATATTTTCGTTGCTCTTTACAAGTGGTGTCTTTAAAAAGAGTGCTAAATGTTTGATGACCACAGCCACATGTGCTAACAGCCATGCTAACAGCCACACATGTTAAACGCCATGCTAACAGCCACACATGCCAACAGCCCTGCAACAGCCATGCTAACAGCTATTCACACTCACCTGCACAAGTTAATTTCATCTGCAGTCAGCCACACCCAAACAAATCACATGATACAGTTTGTTTGATATGAATCTTGTTAATTTGTTTGTATCCTCACACTGTTTAAATGGAGCGCACACATTCTCACACTGTGGGGTTAAACAAGCCCTTTTCTGTTATATTAACCATGTGTTTCTTTGTTTTGACTTACTGTGGTGGTTGGGGGCGGTTCACTTCCTGGTTGAGCAAAAGGTATCTTTGAGGGGTGGGGCCTCTTAAATCTGAAATCCAGCTCATCGGATTAAACCATGTGCTGCCAAGTCAGGGGGTCGGGGGGGTCAAGCTTTATTTATTTTTTGCCTTGTATTAGTTGTAGTTGGCGTCCATCTTGTTTTCCCCTTGTGTGTTATTTGGGTTGACTTGGTCACTATATATGTTCACTGCTCCCTCCACAACAGTTTTGTTCCTTCCTCGGCCACAGAGACAGCTGCTCCATGAAATAGACATTTTATGGACTCACAGGTACATTCAAGAATTAATTAACTGTATGAAATATTTATGAGTGTTAATGTTAGAGGTGACAAATGGAGGATAACCTCTTTTACTTTTGTAGCTTTCCCAAATGTTATTGGGGCTCTGGCCTGAACACGTGTGTATTTAAAGCTGCACAGGACAGACTTCGTCATACTCTAATGTCTGGGAAGTTTTTCTGGGAAGAGGAAAAAACCCCCCACAGATTTAAAGCCTTCACATAACAATTGGAATATAACGGTAATCAAAATTATTTTTGTAAGTGTCTCTAACACTGCCTGTTTCATTGACATAAAAAATCACACTTAACTTGTGCCTATTGCTGTGAAAGAACTGGAGTGAAGAACTGAGCCTGGCCACCATGTTGGAAGTAACCAATCAAGTAGCTCGAGGGCGCCTCCTGAGGCAGCTGCCAGGGGGTGGGTGCCCCCCTCGCTGTGGGTCTTTTATGTATCTGTATCCAAAATGTCAAAGGTCAACTTCACTGTGACATCATAATGTTCAGCTCTCGATCAGTCACTGTCCTCCTCTGTTAACAGTTATTAAAAGATTTAGCTATCGTTGAAGGACGTCACTGTGTCGTGGTCTCAAGTGTTGATGTTTTGCCATGAAACAGGAAGTTGTTGTAACTTTGCGCCTCATGGTCAAAAAACGTAACATGTCTGATAAGATACCCGGCCCAAATACATCTACAGGTCAATATTTAGTCAGTGTTGTAAAATGGCTCCATCACGCCCCCTACAATACTTCAATGAAGCAGCCCCCACAGTACATTTCATCAACATGTACAAAAGTCAGCAGGCACATGTATCATGTCCAGGTGTACAAAAAAGCCTCATGTAGCCACAGCATAAACCTAACAGGAAATCAGCCATTTTTGAATTTTGTGGTCAATTTTGGCACTTTCCACACGTTGTATTTTAACATAAACAAGAGGTTATTGTAACTTGAGTATAAATGATCTAATCAGCGCTTTCACATGTTTAATAAGAGTCCCTTCATGATCACATTTACATCCCAATTGGGAGTTATACTCATTGTGCCACCTACTGGCAACAGGAAGTAAGCCCTGTTTGACATCATCTGATTTACATTAAATTTTCAGTGTAAGTATACACTTAATATACTGGAACATAACATATAATTAGTGACTGTTCTGTAGTGCCACCTAGTGGAGACAGGAAGTGGCATCAAACTCCTTCCTGCAGTATCCAAAACACATGACAATTCAGAGCCTTGTTGACTGGTCTGGTGATGGGGTCATGGTGGGCTTTAATTATTAAACATATCTGTAATCTGACTAGGTCTTTTTCATCTTTAACTTTTATGGAATACCGTTACTTTTTTTTGTATCCAGATTACTTAATTCTGTTACATGCAATCTGTTACCTCCCAGACCTGGTGAACACTACAGTTTAGGGAAATATTTTGCTTGCGGATAAATTTAAGTTTGAAACTTGAGCTGGTTTTTGCAACCGGGCACAAGGCTGCAGATCATTTTAGGGCTAGGTTTGACTGTGATGATCACGTCTACGTGACAACTGGCATTTCAGTCGTAACCTTATGTTGTAAAACTTTGAAAGTTGTAGTTTCTTACAATCTTATTTCTTTGAACTGAAGTACTATTTTTTTTTTTTGCTCTGCTCCTCTGAAGGCCACAATATCTGGGTCGTTGTATAACGTGCTGTATGAACACCAAACTCAAGGTTGAGTGTTCTTTTAAAACCATAGAAGTCAGAGTTGGCAGTGAGATAGCTGTCACCATGGAAGAACATTTTCTCATCTTTATGCATAGTGGACAGTTCACCTTCATACAGTATTTCATTAGTTTTTTAGGTCGGCTGAACACAGTGAACACTGCAGACCTCTGCCTGGGCGTGATAAGAATTCCACACACATCTGATAAAACAAGCCACCTTGCAACGAATATATCTTAGCTGTCATGTGTTCCTGGACTGTACATTTGGCATTTTCTAGTCAGCGATTTGTAATATGTCCAAGGGGAGAGGCAGTGGTATGAAGACAAAATCTAAAGACACAAACATGAATTTAAGTGTAGAGTCCAACGGCAACAACTGTTGCTGGCTGTTAAAATAGTTAACACAGCCAGAAAACCATGCCTATTTCTTTGAACAACCTAATAACAAGACAAAAATACACATGGCTATATTCCCAGTAATCTATTGGTAAGATACACACTGTTTTTATATGATTTCATGGATTTTTATCCAAAATTTGTCAAAGCTGTATACACTACATGTCCATGATCATTAAGTGCTATTTACAGACTGTGGCTGATTGATTGACATCTTCCTGACTTACTGTTGGTTTTCTTGGACCTAATAGGGTGAGGAAACATACTGTAACAGATGTTTTTCACAGCAGACATTTTAACATGTCAAACCGCAGGTGTAACCAGCATTGGGCAAATTACTGAAATTTAGTAATTAGTTATAGGTATAGTTACTTCTCTCAAAAATAATTGAACTGTACCTTACTGCAAATAAAAGTAGTTATTAAATAGGGAAAATAACATTTGCATGACTTTTAAATGTCAATTCTCTTACTGATGCATACAGTTATTTTATTTTAGCTGTATAATTTAAGTGACAACTGTCAAAATTTTGATCTATCATTGCATTCATTATCAATGATAGGAGTTATTAATACTCCCAACCACTAGAGGGTAGCAATGACTATTGTTCCTCCTTGTGAACTGCACTCAGTTGCCCATGGTTGGACAATAAGATTTGATAAATGACCACCACCGATGCTGGTGGATTTATCACTACAGTAGTTAATATTGATTTTATGATGTCATTTAATATTAGAAACTGTCATGTGCACCATAAGGTCAGGTGACATGGGATCATAAACTGGAAAATCTAGGTATAGTCTGCATGTGTCTGTTATCCTCTGCAGTTTTTTCAAGTCAAAAGTAACAAGCCCATTTAAATTTCAATTGTGCATTTAAGTTGCAAAAGTAATTAGTTACATGTGTATTCGCCACCAAAAGAAGTGGAATTACAGTCACAAGTTATTCCCAAATTGGGAACTTGTGCACTCCATATGTTTAGCATTCAAGCTGTTAAGTCCTCCAAATTCTGAAAATACTACTTTTAGGAAACAGCAACATAGAAGGTAAAAACTGCAACAGAGGCTAGCAATTTAGCAAGCTAGTGTGTGGTTAACATAATGCAGGATATGCAAAGGCGTATTAATGAAAAGATGAGGCCACTGGGAATATCAACATTTTTCTCAGATATATTATAAAATTATGAAGAAAAAACGATTAAAGTCCATGTAAAGGGGAGTTTGTCTTCTAAATACATTATACATGTTAGAACATACTTGCTAAAAATGTGAAAAAACTGAGAACTACATGTATGTAGCATTAAGGCGGACCTGAAACATGGCCTGGTGACATGTCGGAACCATGGTCCCTCAACGCTATACAAGCCTCATGAACTGACACTCGAGTGACACTGTCTCACCCTCACCCTCCCTAACGGTCAGTTACAAATGTATGTTCAGTGACTCTTCAGTCCAAATCAGCCCAGCAGTTCACTTCAGCTCACTTCAGTTCCAACACCACACACAGAAGAAAAAAAAAATATCATCCTGTCACCATCTTCTGGCTCTGGTGGCTCAAACATGTCTGGACATGTCCAGTAAAGCTGTTAGATGGTGCATCCATGTTTCAGGGCATTTTCAGGTTGTAGTGGTGTTGGACACTGAGACAGCAGAGTGGACATGCCTCCAGCATTTCAGAGCAGAGAAAAATGCTCATTTTTCAGGACTTTGAGACCTGATTTTATATGCTTAGCAATTTTTTTTACATCATTTGAATTTGGCTGGGTGGTTATTAACATGTTTCTGTCGTGTGACAACTCAGAACACACATTTATTGTTGATTTACACTTACCATCCACTTACCATGAACTTCCATGGCCTCTGCCATTTCTGAAAATATCAGCAAACATGTCACAACTTGTGAGCTTTCAGAAACCTTCCACTTCAGCGGTTATGAATACCACAAAGTGTTCATATGGAGTTTCCTGTGAACACGGTAAACACAACTCCATTTGAAGGCAGTATTATACATTGATAATGGCTGCATTTTCTTTAGGCTGACCAGTTACAAGGCCACTGTGCATGCTTACTCTGTGGTGTGTTGTTGACTACTATGACAACCACAACTGTCAGTTGTTATCTAGTCGTACGTGTCAGTTTAGCTGTGCCCACCTTCAAACTGAGCAGACGCCTAATCAACCAGAATAATTCAGAACACCTGTGGGGGCGTACAGGGCCTTTGAGCAAGATGGGGGATCTTTGCAGTTTTAGAAATTCAATAACAGTTGCGGACTGAAGTGTGTTATATTTGAGATTTTTTACACGTGTGTCAAATCGTGACCCAATGAAGTACATGAATGACAGCACTGGAAATAATATGTTTACTTACTCATAGTATGAGTCAAACACATTTACTGATGCAGCCAATTACTATTCCTCATCAGTTCTTACCATGGCATTATAATATATGTAGTTTAATCATCAGTTATGTTCACTGTGGAAAATCTGGCATTATAAGCAAAGCACAGAAATAAATAATGGCTGAATTCCACTTGGCTTCTTGAGTTTCAGGGTTTATATTATACATTGCACATGCTGGCCTACTGTCACAGTGTCATGGCTTGCTGGAACTTTTGGATAGAACTGAGGCATAGTTAATGTTATTAGTAACACCTTTGCTTTCCATACTGTGACAACAGAGTGAAAACAATGCAATTTCCCCTCAGGGATTAATAAAGTATGTCTTCTTCTTCTTCCTTCTCCTCTTGCTGTGAAAATTGCTTTCTGGAAAATGCACAGGCTATTTTGCAGCAGCGACATTGTACAGTTTGCATAATAATCAGAGTTTAGTTGGACTTTCAGTCGATATTGTGAGAGCATCGACTTTAGTTTGGAGAAGTGTCAAATCAATTAAAGCTGTAATGTAGTCATTTTTGCTATAGATTTTCTTTGTGTGCCTGGAGAGAGAGAGAGAGAGAGAGCGAGAGAGAGAGAGAGAGAGAGCTGGAGTCCGTCTGGAGGAGCTCTGCCAGAGTCAGATAAGACATGCATGTATAATCCCTCAGCTATTAACCCAGCGGCCAGTCTGTCTGCAATACAGTCAAAGTACACAGAGCGCCCAGTAAGTGGGTTGACCTGCTACACGCTGCTGTTACATTAAAGTTTTGCAGTCCTCAAAACACTGATTTAAATCCAGCCCAAAGGCATCATCCGTCAGGGGGATTTAACACTGTAAATTGGCCCCAGGTAAGAATTTTATGAGTCTGTCTACTTGAGCGACCACTTCAGGATGTTTCCTCTCCTTTCACTGTCGTACACCGCAGCCAGTCATGACTGGGGTTGGCTACCGGACTGAGTACTTTTAAGGGTACTCGGTACTACTGAGTGCTGATTCACGTTCAGTCAATCAGTGCCAAATTTTGGTACCTGAGAGTGCATCTGGATGAGAAAGTAGAGTATACAGCTCAACAGTCCCATTCAGAATCAACTAAAAATCCCATTCATATTCTGAATAGAGGATTTAGATTATTAGTCAAAATTCTGTAAGCATCCAAGGTAAAATGACCATGAGCTATGAGATTGTTTAACTATGGTATATGCTCCTGTAGAAACCACAAGTCCACATGATATCAGCCTTGTTTTAAGAAAAAAATGTTTTATTCACAATGTCATGGAGCAGTACTACCCACAATCCTAAAGTGCAACAGCTACGTGTCTGAGTGGCGGAGCTCGCAGTTACCATGGAAATGTTTAACTCCCCCATTAATGGGTAGTTCTGCTAGCAGGAGCAAGAATCGTATGTATAATGTCAGCTTGCTGCAGTGAATATGACATATACACCAATAATACACAAAATACAACAGTGTTGTAATACAGACAAAAATTCAAGTCAAAGCGATATCATTTGCAATGGCTTGTGGGACGAGTAGTTTCTTTACTCTTAATTATGTAAACAGTCTTGTACCTTCGCCTTTCTATCTGTTTTCCAGTCTTTATTTTTTTACTCTGAATCCAGTGTTTTATGGTTATGACTCATCCCGTAGTTGGCTGGTTTGGTTCCAGGCTTAAAACTCTTTATATAAGAATTTTTTGAAAAGTCAATAGAGTGAATGAATGGGAGATTCACTTCCGGAACCAGAGCTGCCGAGAAAGTGGGCGGTCAATGTTGAGCTCTGTAACGAGAGAGACAAAGGTAGAAAGAGGGACTCACCACTCTTCACGGACTCACAGTGAGTCAGGGCAATATCGAGCCGAAAGTGGTTGCAAGTGTGGTTACATTTTGCAAAACTCAACACAAACAAAGCTGGAAACAAACACAGTTCTAAAAGCTGGGGAGTGTACTATGTTTGACAGCCTGAAAGCCAAGTCCCCCACAGCAGCTGCAGCTAATGTTAGCACTCCTGCAGCCGGTGCCGAAGAGGCATCGACAACTTCATCAACATCTCCTGGTGATTAATAAGCTTGTTGGGCAAGTTGTTGTTGGACATAACTGGGCTTATTTTCACTGTCTTGACTGACATTAGCTTAGCATTTTTACCAGCGTTACCCAACACTCAGCAACTCGCTGCGTCCAAAATTCCTTACCAACATGCTATTTAGCACGTTACAACTGTAAGTGAGATTTATTAGTTTGTCCGAAACCAATAGTATGTGAATGGCATACTATTTATGGGAAAATATACAGTAGTGACAACACTAACAAAAACTTAACAGGAAGGATATCACATGTGCCTCCTCCAAGTTCCTCCAACATTATTTTGTGTGGTGTGTAAGATGTTCTAAATCAAGGGTGTCAAACTCATCTCATCTTGGGCCACCTTGACATATAATTGCCCTCAAAGGACCAGCTGTAAATGTAAGACTGCATAAATGTAGCTGTATTATAATATTCGGCTACATACTTGCCTCTGCCTTCGATTATTATTGGTTTTGGTAATACGTTAATAGATAATAAGTAGCTCTGAAAGCAGAAGTCTTGGTAAAGTAATTGCAGACATTCACGTGTAGTCTACAAATGTTATACAGTTGCATTATACAAAGCAGTATAATTAATAAAGTAAAATAAACAAAAAGGGTAGCCTACAGGCAAGGTTTCCTGTCCAAAATGTATATTTGCTTAAAAATAAGGCTTAAGTGGATCTTGTGGGCCACATAAAATTAGGTCTGCTAGCCTTGAGTTTGAAATGTGTTCTAAATAAACAAAAAAATGTTGTAAACACATAGCAATATTGAAAGTAAAAAGTTTGGTCTTTTCTACAATTTAAATTATACATTTTTGTTGTTACAGAGAGAGAAAAGTACCGAAAAAAGGTACGGTTGGGTGCTGATACCGAATTCCAGGTACTGGTACCGTACTAGTACAAATGTAAACAGTACCCAACCCTAGTCATGACACAGAGATGGAATTTGAGCTGAGAAAATAAAATAAGATAAACTTCATGTAATTCATTGCATATTGTTTGTGTGATGATCTAGTTACCAAGCCACATTTTCTATAACAGCAGCAGATGCCAGCCTACAGGCAAACCAGCCAGATTACCACACTGCAGCTACGACAGGTCCTGCCAGGCTGTCAGTGAGCCAGCAAAAGCAGGCCATGCAGCCCTGGCCAGGAAACAGCGAGTTACACCAGCGAGTGTTAGGTCGAGCAGGGGGCACAGATGGGCAGAGGCGGGCAAAGACAGGTTTTAATAGCATATTGATTCCACAGACCTCATCAAGCTGCTCTCCTCTGGTGCTTGTTTTCACTCTAATTTGTTTGGAAACGAGGGATCGGAGAGTGACTCATTCAGACAGGCAACGCTCGCCGTCTGGGAGAAGAGAGTCGCCATCCCTCCACCATCATTTTCCAGTCATTTCAACCCTCCGTCCAGTCATCCCTGTTGTCCCTAAAGGCTGAAAGACTGAGTGGTGTTCATGCCATTAAGATCAATAGTCAGATTTCCAGAATGACTGTATTTCCATTCTTTCATTCACCCATTCAACCACACTTCTACACATGACGCAAGTCCAAATTTGGGATTTATTATTTATTCATCACAAAATATGAGGAATCTTTTATTTATGACTAAATGAAGACACATTTCCAGACAGAGCTGTCTATAATTCTCTCCTCACCTGCTTATTCATCTCATTATTATGTCACCACTCTTTTTAAAAACCTGGTCAATAATTAGGTCCATGTCCTTGTGTCTGAAAATTGCTCTTTCATGCCCGTATTCCCGTTATCTGCTTCTCAAACCCCGAGGGAAAGAGGTTTCTCTACCTGGCAATATTACATCTTCTCAATTATATGGTTGGGCTGCTGCCGGCTGTAAGACTTGGAGCGAGTCTATTGTTTTGATGAAAAATGTAATCAAGATACTGTCTCTCACTCTCAGCAGTTGCCTCTTGGCACGTCCCTTTGGAAGAACTGTGAGAAGAGAGTGAGGTGGCTGATTAACTGCCTCTCTGCCCCCACTGACTCTTACAGACCAACACACACAAACATGCATATGCATTTTGTACTTGTGTAAAAGCTGTTGCATAAATCCTCTTTGTTCGTGATACACTGACAATTAATTCATGAGTGACATCCTAATTTCTTTTGATGTAAGGTTAACATTTGTATTAAAATTGCATGTGTTGTGTTGCGAGCAAATGTTACAGCCTGATGCTCCAGTTTGTGGTGACACTGCGGTGATGTTTGTGTGAGAATCCATCTCACCAGGCTTCAAATTATCAGCTTGCGTCTGCACCAAAAGTGCAACCAATCAGCATCCTTGGAGGGACTACTGGCAGCTACGGGTGTGGTTTTAGGTGTGACAACAGCGGGAGGTGTCCATGAAACATATGATATATATGCCATGGAAGCAACCTGTCTCAAACAAACAATGTCCGTTCCTGAAGAGGTTAGCATAGATACTGTGATAGCGAGATGAGATGATAGATAGAGAGATGGTTCGCCCAATCACGAGCCGAAGTGTTTTCTGAAAGTGTCTGCCCTTTTCTAGGGACGACATCCCAGATGCTTAAGTGTAACAAACCATCTGGTGTGTCAGGTTAGTATACAATGCAAGGTGAGTGGATGTCTCACGAGGCTCTGCTATTTTTCATTCCTTTGTGTTGACATCTGAAGCGAAAGCAGATGGAAAAGAATGTTTCAAGAGACTATCAAGGGACTTAAAGGACTTCAAACCTCTTTTCACGACTCAGGGCCAACAAGGTATTTGCTGAACTTGTACAATGCCTTTTGTTTCATGTAGCCATGCAATGTGCTGCATAATTTGCTGATGCATTTTGTACTGTTTTCATTCACAAATATAGTTCTCATGGCATACAAAGCCAAGGAAGCATCACAGAAACAAGACTTGTCCAAACAATAAATGCCTGTTTCAAAGAAACAATTCTTGAGAAGAGAGCTACACTGTATTTGTGTACCGAGTGACACAACACCTACTCAAATGTATGTATGACTCCAGAGGCCAGCCTACACTCTATTGTTCATAATTAAACCTACCCATTTTAAATGTGCTGGTTGAGTGAGTCACTTTGAAAACTGTTTTCCTTTTGTGTTTTTAACAATTTTGTCTCAGATACATGTAATTTTTATTCAAGGTTAGAAGGAAAGTAATCCTCTCTCACATAATTATTTTTTAAAATCAATCCACAGACAACATGTCTGCTGTGGTTACAGTCTCAGGTTCTAGTCATATCTCAATGATAGATTGTGTTTAGTGGTTATCAGAAACACATCATTTACATCTTGTGGCAGGTGTTCCTCAAGGTTCGATTCTAGGTCCCAGTGAAAAGTTTAGAAGTGTGGAGAGTGTAGCAGTCGGCAATCAGGTGGCTATCAGTAGCTGTTATTGCTTTGGTCTGTGGTTCTGGGATGTCTTATTTTCATGACTTTCACCTCTTCGCATTGGTTGATTGCCAGCGATTCCCAAAAATACATACACTGATCAGGCACAACGTTAAAACCACTGACAGGTAAAGTGAATAACATTGATCATCTCGTTGCAATGGCAGTTGTCAAGGTGTGGGATTTATTAGCCAGTGAGTGAACAGTCCGTTCTTCAAGTTGATGTGCTGGAAGCAGGAAAAATGGGCAGCACGAGGATCTGGGCAACTTCAACAAGGGCCATGTTGTGGTGGCTAGATGACTGGATCAGAGCATTTCCAAAACAGGGTGTTCCTGGTTTGCAGTGGTTAGTGCCTTACAAAGTGATCCAAAGAAGCACAATTGGTGAACTGGCATGGGGAGCGAAGGTTAGCTGTCTGGTCCAATCCACAGAAGAGCTACTATAGTGCAAATTGCTGAAAAAGGTCATGTTGGCTATGATAGAAAGGTGCCAGAACAAAGATGCATCACAACTTGTTGCTGCAATCCAGTCAGAGTGCCCATGCTGACCCCTGTCCACTGCTGAAAGCACTTACAATGGGCATGTGAGTGTCAGAACTTGGCTATGGAGCAATGGAAGAGGGTTGGCTGGTGTTGAGAAGGTGTTGGCTTGGTCTCCAGATTCACTAGAAAACAGTGGGGTGAGTGGGGAGTGTGATAAGGTGCCCTCCAGGGTGCCCTTTAGGTGGACAAAATGCGACAAAGTGCCCCTAGGGTGCCCTTTCAGTGGTTAAAACATGATAAAGTGGCCTCTAGAATGCCTTTCCATTGAACAAAATGTAGCAAAGTGCTCTTTCAGTGGGTAAAATTGCAATGCAGTGCCATAGCGACTGCCCTACATGCTAGAAAATTAGTTGGCCTCTAAATACTTGTCTATGGTTAGATAGTTAATAGTTCATTGTGTGTCTTTATTACAGAAATGTAGTAGTTGTTGTAGTTCAAGTCACAAACTATTCTAACTTAAACCAGGTATTAGAATTGTTTCACCATAAAGGCATCATGACTCTCGGCACTCGTGCCCCACTGCATACAGCTGGTGCCCTTTTTTTTGTTGCCCCTGCCTCTCAGACAGCCTGATTCCACCACTGGCAACAGATGTATCGCACCTTAGGTACATCATGTAAGTCATATGATGTAAGTAAAATGTTAACATTGTAAAACAGTCACAGTTAGGTTAGGTTTAGGTACAAAACTACTTGATTAGGGTTAGGTGAGTGAGTGCAGCCTTAGTGAAGATGTTTTTCACACGCTTCAGTTTATTAGTATTGTAATATTATTGTATTGTATTGTATTGTATTGTAAAGCAAGCTGCCTAAGGAGATGAGACTTGCCTCTCAAGTGTATGTTTTTAATAAACTTGCTCAACTGAGATGAGTGTTTAGATTCTTATTTTCTTTTGCAGTACTGCCTTTTTATTTTCTGTTTTGTATCACTGCACTTAGAGACTTACTTCTATACGGAATGGTTTTGTCGTTGCATGGTTTTGGTAGTTTTATTGATTTGTATGTTGTTCTGTGAAGCATTTTGTATCCTTAAGTGTTCAGTGAAGCTCATTTTGAAACACCAGAACTGCACCTACCTGTCCAAACACATTTGCACTCACATGTATACACACACATTTGTGCGCCCAGATTTGAACAAACACAGAAACACAAGCAGCTCTGTCAGATACGTGATCATTGTGCTTGTTACATCTTTTTTCCTTTATCCACCCAAAGTGTTAGATTCTTTTTTATGTCAGCCTTTAACACTCATCTTGTATGCTTTAATCCCTTATAGTGATTTAGCAGTTTCCAAGCTTCCTTTACTCCTCTCCACCTCCTGTTCCTCCCCTCATACAAATGACTGCGACGAATGGAGGACTGTCTCAATGGGAAATCGTGCAACACTTCATTGCCTCTGCTGTTTTTTGGCGGCCTGTAGAGGTCTCAGTCACCTGAGGCCTGGTTCTTCCATCTGCGATGAGCTAGAAATCACAATAAATCAACGTTTTTTATGTTTACTGCCTTTTAAATGACTTTTATTTTTTATTTTAATCAAAATGCTAAAGGCAAATAAGAGAGGGCTTAAATGCTAATAGAAAATAATTACTCATTGCAAAGGATGTGTATTAACAAGAACTGGGCATGCCCACATTATCTGTTTATCTGATTAAATCACACAGTATGGCAGGATTTTTTGTTATGGAAGTCTACGGGGTAATCATTTATGAGGCACTGTTAGTAATATCAGCCTGTAGGCTTCATTAAAGCTAAATATGTACTGCATACTGATATATTAGACAACCATTTTTATCCAGAGGAAGGTCTTACAGGTTGCAGCAGTCACTGCACAGCTTTGACTACATTATAAAAATGGCTGTTTTATAAATGTTACACATGTCCATGTAACTTTGCTGGTCAGAAGGTCAATGTGGGAACTGTCAGCGTGGCAGAAAATTGCTGCAGACTGTTCTTTCTAAAGTGACCTCCTTAGACTGAAATGAATGAAATGTTGAGCTTGTAAACATCGATCACCTGAAGAACTGTGAGCTAAAAGAGACATTTACACGACCTTAGTGCAGTTATATACAGCCTGTACAACAAGCAGCAACCCTCCAGTGTGTACTGTATAAAAATGGTGGCTCCTTTAAATGGAAAGGGTGTCTGTAGTAGCTTTTTTTACCTGGAATTCGTTGGCGTCATTTCCTTATTCAACACTGCAGACAGTGGCAGGTAAAACGAGAAGCCTCCTCTGTCTTCTGTACTGCAGGTTTTCTTTACTCTGACTCCTGAAAGAAGAATGAAGTCTCTGACTTTGGGTTGTACTCCTCAGTATGTATGCAGTGGTGGTTATAAAAGTTAAAGTACATCACAAATAGAAGTTCTACATGAAAACAAATAAGATTAAAAGTGAAGAAGTATTGTCAGCAAACTGTGGTGAAAGTATTAAAAGTAAAATTGTTTCTGTAATAAAATACAACACTTTGTTTCATATTATGAAATGAATTCTGTGGAAGTAGCATTATACTGTTGTAGCTGCTCGATGTGAAGCTAGTTTTAACTACCTACAGTGCAGTTAGATGTGTTAGCAGTTGTTCCCAACCTGTGCACATTTAAGGAGGAGTTGTGAGATGATTAAGGGGTAAGAAAGAAAAGAAAGTTCTGCTACACAGATGATTAAATGTTTTCGTTAATCTTTGCTGTTATTTTGCCTCTTCAGGCCTCGGACACTTACGAAACCATCTGACTAGTTTAGAGAGGGTGCCACTGTTTGGTGGGACTATTCATAAACTCATAAACATCTGAAAGATGACCCCAAATACACACTGACTGTTCATATGGAATTCATTGGGCAAAAAGGCTGGGAACCACTGGTTTAATCTTTGGCAGTGTATTTTATTTTATAAGTTTGTCACGTGTTTAAAAATGTAAAATCGTAATCTGTAAAGTAACTAGTGATTAAAGCTGTCAAAAATGTAGTAAAAAAGAAAAAGAACAACATTTCCCTGAAAATAAATGTACAGAAGCAGCAAAAATGGAAGTAATGTTGTAGCGGAATAAAGTACAAGAACCTATAAAAATTGTGTGCAGTGAGTTAATGCACTCCGGTAACACTTCTCAATATGGCACAAAAAAGTAGGTAGTCACCAGGGGTGGAAGTAACTAATTACAGCTTTTCAAATTGCTGTAATCAAGTATTTTTTGGGTACTTTGAATTGATTTGAATTAGTATCCAAGCATTTCATCTGTATTTTTGTAGCCAATGAGGTTATCTGATCATAAACAAGCCAATGGAAAGCATCACATATGGATGACAAAAAAACAAAACATAAGCACTTTTAAAACCAGTACTCTTTGTAGTTGAGTAAAATTTCAGTAATGTAACAGTACTTGTACTTCAGCACAGATTTTCAGTATTCTTGTCAATGATTTGAGGACTATATAGTAGATAACAGTATAGCTGCTATATCAATGAATCATTAGTTTCTCAAACTAGATTCATGATTATTTAACCATGATTTACCCTTTTTGTGCCCCTAAAATAAATTGGTACTTCCAGCATTGCGGTATGTTGGTGTGTCACAGTCAAGATAAATTTAAAGACCAGTCCTCCTCATAGTGGCAGGTAACATTACTATATTATTATCATAATAATTTTCAGACCTGTTGCTAACAGTTTCAGATTAGAAAAGGGATAAAAAAAATATATCACAGTCATTAAAAGTAAATGAGTATAATCAGGTGGCAGATCTTTACAGCACCAATGTCTGAGATGGATGACCTCTCTGAAACAAATACATCAAATAGTGTAATAGTTATGAGGGCCGTAATGTCTGAAAAAGTTCTTAACTTCTGATCGTTATAAGTTCCACAAATAAACATGTGATCTTATTTTTAGCTCAGTTAAAAATAACAGTCCAACAGATGGGGCTTAATCCTGCTCAGAGCAGTGGAAAAGTCTCAGTGGAGCACATTTCCCCAGGCTGGCTCACTGTGTTGTGGAGAAGTTGTTGGACAACAAGTGGCTGATCCTGTGACTTCCTGTGTGATTCATCTGTAAGCTGTGAATGGCTGACCAGGCAGACAGCTGAAACCGCCGATCAATCTCCGAAAGCCTTTTCTGTGGATATCAGGGCAGCCCATTAAAGTCAGGGAGCAGACATCCATCCAGCTGCAGACAGCGTGTCGATAGCCGCGGCAGGGCTGTGACAGACTGTGCCATTTTTAGGTCGATAATGCTTTAGATCTGCATGGACTCCCCGTGATCAACTGCTCCACATTTCTCCCTTAATGAGCCTCTGCGTGTATGTGTGTGTAAGATGGGGAGGGGGCTATCTGTCTTTGTCTGTGTGTGTGTGTGAGAGTCTGTGATGTCTAACTCTGTTTGTAGGGCTAGGCTGTATGATCCCATGTGTGTTTTAAAGGAGCAGCGCGTAGGACTTAGTGGCATCTAGTGGTGAGCGTGCAGATTTAGCCCTGTCTCCTAGAAATAACGTTTACATACAACTCACTTGCCACAAATATGTTATGATGGTAATGTACTTGCAAATGAAATATCTTTTCTATTAAATGCACAATATGTAAGTTTTGTCCGTCTCTCACATTAAAACAATAACAATAACAATCCTGGGAGTTTTATTTCCTCAGAAATCATGTTCATGGACGAGGCATTGTATTCAGTTTTATTTGCTTATGTCTAGTCATGTTTCCTAACTTCCTTTGCTAACCAGCAGCTAGTAGGAAATGTACCATTACCTTGAATAAATTACATATTTCTCTGGGTTTCACCTTTATTGGAAGATGTCTGTGAATGTTCTCATTTGTCCAGGTCATTGTAATCTCAGGAAAGATTAAATCAAAAGCAACTGGACTTGTTAAAATGTCTTTTGAAGATGTTTCACCTCTCATCCAAGAAGCTTCATCAGTTGAACTGACATAAGATTTATTAAGCAATATTTAACCGAAGTGATGATCTTTCTGGGACCCAGTGGTTCCCAAACTTTTTCTGGCATGCTCCCCTTCAGAAGCTGAGAAAAGTTCAAGCCCGTTCCATGATTAACAGTAACTGTGGAAGCAAGTGATAAAAGAGGATTTAAGCTGAATTTGAATGAAATAAAGGTCTCTATGATAGCATCAGCAAACTCTTGTTTGTTTATTTCCCAAAATAAATCATATTTATTTATATTTACTTTGTTTTTAACTCTGGACTGTGGTGCATTTCTAGCAAATCCAGCTTATATTATTATATGAATATTTTTTTTTTCAAAGTAATGTTGTCTGTGAACATAATCGGCCAGGAGTTATGTTGTCATTATAATGTAAAATTAAAACAGTTTAGCAGTTAGTTACATACACATGTAATTTCTAGGAGACAGCGTTGGCAGATTGCAAACACCTCACCTCATTGCCCCCTTCCAAGCATGTAGGAGAATCTACGGTGACCATGAAACTCCCAGAAAACAAAAAAAGGTCCTTGGAATGAACAAAGGGCTCATTCTAATGTAACGAAAACACAACGATTCTTATTCTCAGTTGATTATACACCAATGAAAATGTACTTACGACCACTATATTCATTTCTGCCATAAACTGAGAAACCCGGTTAAAAGTGGGTGTGACTTTCTGCCACTGTGCTAAATTGGTTTAAATCTTAATTACAAGACAGGGATTACTTTGTGTCAATTGGCAATTATGAATCTGTGCAAACAAAAATTACATGTGGAGTTCCTGAAGGGTCCATTTTTGGGTCTTTACATGCTCCTTGTTGCTCCGATTATGGAATATCATAATATCCCCTACCATACTTGTGCAGATGACTCACAGCCCTACACAATAATGTCACCACATGACTACAGTCTCCTACATCTGCTAAATAAGTGCATTGAAGAACTCAATAAATGGATGTGCCAGAATTTTCTACAACTACACACACAAAAAACTGAGATAGTTGTTTTGGCCCCAAAGAACAAAGATTAAATGTCAGTGCTCAACTTGAATCCATGGCACTAAAATCTACAAATCAAGCCAGAAATCTTGGTGTAGTTCTGGACTCAGACCTAAATTTCAACAGTCACATAAAGACAGTTACTAAATCAGCCTTCTTCCACCTTAAAAACATATCAAGAATTAAAGGATTTCTGTCTAAACAAGATACAGAAAAAGCTGCTCATGCTTTCATCTTCAGCAGGCTGGACTATTGTAATGGTGTCTTCACAGGTCTGAGTAAAAAATCAATCAGACAGCTGCAGCTTGTCCAGAACGCTGCTGCCAGAGTCCTCACCAACACCAAGAAAATGGAATACATTACTCCAGTGCTTAAATCACTGCACTGGCTTCCTGTGTGTCAAATGATAGATTTTAAAATGACTTATCTATAAAGCACTAAATGGTCTCAGGCCTAAATACATCTCTGATTTACTGGTACGTTATGAAGCAGCCAGACCCCTCAGATCATCTGGAACAGGTTTACTCAGTGTTCCCAGGATCAGAACCAAGTGAGGTGAAGCAGCCTTTAGTTTTCTCTGCTCCTCACCTGTGGAACAAACTTCCAGAATACCTGAGATCGGCTGAAACTGTCAGCTCATTTAAATCAGGGCTTAAAACAGTACTTTAGTAGATACACAACTTCTTGTTCAGATAATCTGTAGCTATTGTTTTTCTGTGATTGCTTTCACTTTTGTTTTTATGTTTATTTATATGCTATTCCCATCATGTTTTTAACTATTTATTGACTTGCTTTTGCTTTTGTTTTTATGATCTCAAAAGCAATTTAAATGTTCTTTTAACATTTTATTTTAATATATTTCTATGCTCTTGTAAAGCACCTTGAATTGCCTTGTGTCTGAAAAGGTGCTATATAAATAAACTTGCCTTGCCGTGAAAATATTACACACTGGACCTTTAAGTCTTGTGTGCCTTACAGCCCTGCTAATAAAGATTCTTGTCCACATTCTGCAGCCTTCAGACACTAGTTAATAACCTTGTCTGACCCATGACCCAATTACCAAGTCCAAATATTCTCATGGCCCCAGCAATTAATGCCTTGTCAAGTTGTCATGCAAATTTACATATGGCATACTTTTCTATCCTATTTTCAAAGCTGCGATTCCAAAAATAACTCAAAACTATATCAACCAAATGTCATCATATCTGTTTTAGAAATTTCCAGCGACACTGTCTGAATAACAGATGAGCCCCAAGAGGGATCTCGACTCCAAAGTTAAGAAACTGTGCTGTGCACATTGATTTCTGAGAGATGAGAATCAATGATCACATCATCTTGTCTCTCTGTAACCATCTCCTGCATTTAAACTAGTGATCTTTGACATTTCTGTGTAAACAAATGTCAGCTTTGCTGCCTTCCATGCACATAAGTGATTCTACCTTTCTATCATTCTGCCATATCAAATAGGTCTTACATTTAATTGCTTTCATTTGCTTGAAATAGCTATAGAAAAAATGGATAGTTAGTCTGAGCAATGATAAGTCTGAGCAAGAAATGTCAGAAGTCAAAGACAGGGAAAATTACACACAAGAACTGACTTCATTGGTTGCCAAGTGATTTCTAGACAGTGCAGAGCAAAAGTGCCCTCCTGGATGCCCCTATGGTAGATACAATGTGATAAAGTGCCCTCAAGGGTGCACTTCTAGTGGACAAAATGTGGTAAAGTGCCCTACTAAGTACCACTCCAGTCAACAAAACATGATAAAGTGTCCCCTAAGGTGCATTTCTACAGGATAAGACATGATAAAGTGTCCTCTAAGGTACCTTTCTAGAAGACAAAACATGATAAAGTGTCCTATAAGGTGCCCTTCTACAGGACAAAATGTGATAAAGTGTCCTCTGGGTGCCTTTCTAGGTGCCTTTTAGGGACAATACACGCTAAGGAGCCTTCTAAGGTGCCCTTTTAGAGGACAAAACATGATAAAAGTGTCCTCTAAGGTGCCCTTCTACAGGACAAAATATGATAGTGTCCTAAGGTGCCTTTCTAGTGGACAAAACATGATAAAGAGCTCTCTAAGGTGCCCTTTTAGAGGACAAAACATGATAAAGAGCTCTCTAAGGTGCCCTTTTAGAGGACAAAACATGATAAAGTGTCCTCTAAGGTGCCCCTCTACAGGACAAAACATGCTAAAGTGCGCTCTCAGGTGCCCTTCTAGAAAATGACATGCAACATAGGCTGTCTTACATACTAAAAAAATATTTGGCCTCTACGTGCCTTTAAATAGTTAAAAAGTTCCTTGTGTGTCTTTATTATAGAGTTACAGTAGTTGTTGTACCAATTTTAATCTAAACCAGGAATTGGAACTTTTTCTCCTTAAATGCGTAACGACTTTTGATGCACTGGTGCCCCACCATGTACAACTGGTGCCTTTTTTTTATTTTTTCGCCCCTGCCCCTCGACAGCATGGGTCCACCACTGCTTGGTCAAAAAAATTGGATTTCATGAATCACACCTTCAGTGATGTGTTTGCTGAACCTATAGTGTGTCTTCATGGATATAGTTTTGACAGTATGAGCTCTACAAACCTCAAAGCGACCCCACGCTACATCTTCAGCAGTGTGGGAAGCCCATGATAGTTTCATTATTATCATCCATGCCATGCTTTAGTGGTTTGACCCCTTTGCCTCTGGCTGACCTGGATCTATTCTCAGCTCTTTCCTTACCTCCATCTAAAGAGCATGTGGAGTAGTTTCTAATTGTCTGTATTGATTACGCAGTGTGAATATTGTTTCTGTCTTGCATGATAGGAATCCAATTATTCCCATCGCCCTTCAGCTGAAAATTAGCATTGACAGTGTGACTCACCACGACCCCTGTTAATGACTCCATTGTCTAGAGGGACTGTACAGGCTGTTTATTTATTCATCTAGTTATTCAGCCAGACTGACTTGACAGACAAATGCTTTCTTTCTCCAACAACATCCTGCTTCCACCCATTCACTACCAGTAAACACTGATAAACTGGTCGTGATAGAAACTGATAGAAAGCAGAGCGGTTTTCCAAATCTGTGTTGTGCCTTAGGACTCTGGGGCAAATTCCTATCAGAGCACCTCTTTTGAGCATCCAAATGGGCAATGGGCTTTGTGTCTAATTATCATGAATCAAGCACAGTTAATTTCCTGTTTGATCATTGACTGTAGACAAGTAGTCCCACAGCGACAACCTCTACGTTCCAAATTAGATAGATTGTAATAAAGTCTCTGACACTTTGTTAGTTTTTTTTTTTTTTTTATTCTTTCTTACTCTTAAAAGGAACAGTTCACTCTATATTTTTCCCCTGGCTTGTTGTGCTATTTATCCCTTTAGAGTTGCAGAGTTTTGGAGATATCAGCCGTAGAGATGTCTACCATCTGTCAAATATACTGGGACCAAATGTCACTCGGCTTGTGGTGCTCAAAGCACCAAAAAAATACTTTAAAAAAATTCAACAGCAATGTCTCATTGCAGAAATCATGACCCGGTTACTCAAGATAAACTTTGTTGTGAGCAGTTTCATGTGGGAACTATTTGTACAGTTGAACTGTTGCATGTGTCAAACCAAACCAAAATGCAGACAGGGAAGAGCAGTACTAGTTCAACAAAATTTAATAAAGAAAAGGAATGTTCAATGGTCTTACACTTACGTGTTGCAGGTCAGATCCAGAGTCCAAAAACAACCAAATCCAATGGGTTCAAATGAGGACCACAAAGTCCATAAAACAAAATCCAACAAGTCCAACAAATGAAACAGAGTTCAGAAACACGGGGATGACACAAAAGGGTGACAACAAGTTGACAGAAACAGAGAACCACAAGGACTAAAAGGACAAGGAACTAATCAGACACAGGTGAAACAAATGGTACTCAAAAAGGGAGGGGAAAGGACAAAGACAGAAAGTAAAGTCACAGAAACAATAGGGAAAGGGAGAACTACAAAATAAAACAGGAAATGAACAACAAAAATCCCAGACCACCTTTTTTTCTACCAGAAAGACAGCTTTGAACTGTACCTTTAAAGGTATAAGTGCTGTATTGGCATTAAAAGGGCCAGGATTCAGCAGTCACCTTTCAGATTGCAAACACCTTGTTTCACTCTTCCCTTCCAAGCATGCAGGACAATGATACTCAACTCATTGGGGTGCTGGGCGGCCCTCAGACAATTTTCTTGAAGAAGACGACCAAAATTTACACAGAAACAAGGATAATTCTGATCACATAAATGTGCATTTGACACTAAAATAGCTTAAATATGCATATATGTAAGAGCAGTGTATGTTTTATGGTTTGTTTATGAATCATCCCAACATTTGATGTTGTATGATTATATATAATTGATGTTGTATAAAATCTTTCAAAGAATTTACATCTAAAATGCAGTTGCAGTTATAATTTCAGAAAAATATTTAGATTTATCAGTAAATCAGTTGGTTCAGTTTGTCTTTTTAATTATTATTTTTGTGCAATGAAATGATTACAAAACAAGTGAAGACAAGTACATAAACAGTCCAAACAAGATTAGACAGTAAACAATTCACCAAAACAAGGAAAAAAAATTCTAGGGACAAAAAAGAGAAATAAAAATAGAGTAAAACAAATGACAAAGAAAGCAACATGAGTTCAGCCTAGTGGATATGTAGTAGACATGCACACACACATGTCTGTGAGTTATGGGTGTGGTTGTGTGTGTGTTTATGTATGTGTGTGTGTGTGGTGGGGGGGGGGGGGGGGGGGGGGGGGGTATGAGAACTTATGGTGGCTGCAAAACTCATGCAAAACACCAAAAATGTTGTATCTAGTTTTGTATCTAATTAAAACACAACGATTTGTGATTATTTTCAGATGATAATACACAAATGAAAACATGCTTAGGAATATTATATTCCATTTCTGCCATATTATGCCAATAAATCTCTGCAAATCTTTCACACTGAACCTTTGAGGACACTTCCAAAGTGCAGAAAACAACTGAGGGACGTGTGTAGCATTTTGACCACATTATGAGACATTAAGCCAGTAATATAACATTATAAACCAATAAAGCATTTGCCAAAAACCTTGACAGCTTTTATAGCACAAAGCTGCTTCATGGAGCAAAGTTTGAATTATGCACACCTTTATCAGCACAATCAAAGTTAAAGCTTTTAGAGTTTAAAGCTAAGGTGCTGGAGGGACAGAGAAGCTGTCAGATTAATCACCTCCGGCGTAATTAGCCTCCTCTCTAAAGGGGTGAAGCAACATCTTCTTTGTGACAAGAAGCCACAGGATTTAAGAGAAACGTGACCTTGTAGTGATTAGAGAAGCACTAACAATAAAGAGGCTGCCAGACTTTTCAGCCGTCATCTCATTTGTCTGTAATTCACAGCTACAGGTTAAAGTGTTGTAGAATGCTGTGTGCATCCTTTAAAGTTACTGGAACCTCCACCACTTAGTTACAACTAATTGTAACACTATTGTCCTAATTATACAGAGCAGAATTAACTTTGCTGGTATAGTTCTTTGTTCTGTCAGCCAAACTTCTGTCACCGCTGTGAGGTGATGTTATTAACCTGACGGATTTTTTTTAATTTTGTTTGCAGCTGCAGTATGCAGAACCTCTTCTTGTTTTTCCATTGATTAGAGTGCAACACCAAATTGATGAACACATCAGTAATTGCGAGTAAAACAAAATGGATTTTAATTACATTTTAAAGTCTGACACCGAGCTTTCATAAGCACTTTGCAATAGCTTTGTAATGAATAATGGCATTAGAATTACATTTAAAGCTGCAAATCAAAGGCATACCGGTAAACAGTGTCCTCAAGCATGAAAGTGAGAGAAATGGGTTTATAATCCAACATGACATGACTTGATAAAGAAAACAGACTTATACAGAGATAGAAATAATAATATAAAAACTTTGTTCTTTGATCCATCCTTCCTTTCCTTTAACTCTTTATTATAATATAATTTTCCGTTATCGACTACTGTGACAGTGTTTTTGCTGCTACATATCCATCACATCACATCATATTACTTATAATTCAGAAGAGGTTTTAAAGCATCATTTCACATGCTAACAGACGAGATCCATCTGCTTCTCTTTTTAAGAAAATATTCATTGGTTTCCATAGATCATATGAGGGAAGATCTCCCAGCTGCATTTCATAATGTTCACAGATATGGACGAAAAAACAACTTCCATCTTATTGTTGTATATCATCGTTTCATCATCACTGGATGCAGGAAGGACTACAGGCTGTTTCAGCTTGGATTACTAGTCACCTCCTCTGGGCGGCCAGGGCCGTGCTAGATGAGTATTTTGTCACTTAATGCTATGTTCTGGTCGGCGGATTATCTTGACAAAGGAGAAGTGCTCATTAACATGGATTTGAACAGATCTGAAGACAAAATTTAAGAGAAATAAACCTTGCTGTGTGTGAACAGAAGATCTTTTACTTCAACCTGTGAAAAATGCAAGCAAAAACAAAAGAGTTGCATTTATGTTTTTGTTGAGTAATTACCACGATGCCAGGGCAAACTGATGCAATCGTAAATCATAATTGTTTTGAACATAATTTTATCCAGTGCAGTCGATTTAGTTGTGATCCACCACTGGTAGAAATGAATTTGAAGAGATCACTGCATTTTTCCAAAGAGACCTTCATTCTGCCTGAAGTTGTTTTTGCGTCTTCGCTGCTACAAGTGAGGCTCTTTAAAATGGATAATTAGTTGCATGGTGCCGTCATGTCTGAAAAACACTGCAGTACAGTGCTGTTCAACACAGTGTGAGTTCTTTTAAATACTTTTTTTTTTATTGTATCAGGTTGTAAACACCTTGTAAAACAGTAATAAACAATCATAAACAAGTTATAACAGTGCATGCTGAAAATGTCAAGATGATGGAGCATATGACCAAAAAAATCTGATTTGGGCCACTTTTGCCTGCAGTGTGAATGTAGCCCAAGTTCAGTAAGCAATAAGATCTAAGGCAGCCATTGCTGGGCAAGTTACACAGGAAGTATAATAAGTTAAATTTTACTTAATGCTTCTTTAAAAAGTAATAATATTACTCATGACTTGGTATCAAAACTAATTAGTTACACTACTAGTAATGTTACGTTTGTATCTTGTTGGGGGCCTCATTGTGCCCTAAAGTTTCTCTGCTGATCCAGTGAACTGTTACACCCAGAAAGCTTTTGTTGCAGCTGTCCAGATGTTGGCTGGGGTGGAAACAAAAGCTGCCAAAGAGGAGGAGGAGCCAAACAAACTCAAAATAACGACAATAAATCCACCTGTGGAAGATCTGCCTCTCTCTGTCTCCCTCATCCTCCATCCTTCATTTAGCTTTTTGGGGAGCAGCTGACCTGCCACATGTACAAGTCACAGGATAGCCTACCTGGGTCAAAAAGTAACTCAGTAACACACAGTTACTTTTAATTATAACTGTTAATATAATTACTGTTTTGGAAATTGTAATCCCTCACACTATATCCTTACAGGAAAAAGTAATTACAGTAATATATTTCTGATAAATATCTTAAGCGACACTGCTTTCAGTATAGATAAATGTGGACTCACTATTTGGCAAGCAACAGGTTACTGTTACCCATGTGTTGTAACAACTTCTTAATGATTTATCAAGTGTTTACAGCCTAATTAATAACATAATTATAAAACATTTCTGGATCATTAATAAGGGTAGTTCTTATTGTAAAGTGGTATTTTTTTGTACCATTGGTTTGAGCAAAAAAAGTTTTTGTGACTTAGAATAAAAAAACAACATTTGGGCAAGAAAGGGAAAGAGAGAGAAGAAAAAAACCCCACAAAAACTTTGGGCGCTTGAAAAGAAGAAAGAAGTCTTTGCTCCTTCCATATCAGGTCTGAAGGGGGAGATGAGTCCTTTGTGGACACCATATCAGCAGTGACAGAATGTCATTAACTGCACATCCCTCGGACGCCTTCCTCTTTGTTGTGTTCAGAGCTCAGTGGCATCACCAGACACACACAAATAGATTCATGCCTCTGGATAAACAAATAAATAAATAAATAAATAAATAAAAAGAAAAGAAAAAAGACAACACACATTCCTGGCTGACTGATGGAGTAAAGCATTTTCCTGGCATCCACAACAGAGGAAATATCACCCATCCATCACCATCTCCACCACTGTGAGAAGCTTAATTAATGGTGACCTTATGAGTGAACGCATGAGAGTCCTCTCCTGCACTAAGGTGTGTGTGTGCGTGTGTTTCGAGTGGTGAGGAGCGCCCATGAAAGAGTAATGAGCGCCTTCAAATGATGCATCAGTCCCCAGTGGCTCGAAGAGATGCAGGGGATTCCAATCTTTCACGCAAGGGAGCGTTGGTGTGACATTTCGCCAGAAAGCAATCGCCACAATTGGCCACACAGAGGCTGCTTCCTCCTGTGGTCCCAAGAGTGCAGGCCAGAGCATCTTGGAAGTCCCACCCCTGTGAAGGTGGCTTGCTTAAAGGACCGCAGAGGTCCTGTTGTTGTGTCTTCACTCCGCTGCTCCCTCCATAAGCCTCGGCACAGCCTGGGGTATAGGAGCCTTTTCGGTGGATCGCTGCACACGCAGATGTGACTGGAATCCAGATAGGTTGTTAGGGGAGACACCTCATAGGAAAGCAGAACACGCATATTCAGAGGTGTGCACAGGGACGCACCAGTAGAGCAGCACCGGTCTCTGTGGGACACGATGGAGTCTTCTTAGATGTGTTTGCTCAATTGGAGTTGACATGCAGCCCAGACTGATAGATTAGAAGTGTCTGGGCTGAGCACATTTCTCTGCTTCTGTTCCTCCGTTTCTCCTTTTTCTCTTTCTCCAGTGATTCTGTTTAATGTGACAGATCTTCAGAGTACAAAATACTTAGTTACTGTATTATATATATTATAGATATTTAATATAAAATGGCGGCGCGTGTAGACGCAGCGACCTCACGCTCTCCCGACAATGCGGTGTTTTGTTCGTCAAGTAAATGTTTGTCTGCAAGTTTTTCTCGTCAGTCTGCGTCGGAATACATGTACAGTCGACAGGCTCTCTTACACATTCGAGAGAAGCAAGATCTGCAAAGGTTTGAACATTGAAACACAGACGCTAAGGGAACTTGGACTGCTACGCCGGCCTACTACCTCACCGGACTCGCCTGCTACCCCTCCCCCAGAAAGGAGGCGTCGGAAGGAGAGCGTGCGCAAGGGCAAGGAAGAGGGGCAAACGCGGAGGTATCCGAGCTAGGCTAGAGGCTAATCCAACCGCCAGCCATACCAACCATCCTCTTGGCTAACGTACGATCACTGGATAACAAAATGGATCACATACGACTACTGAGATCAGCGGATGGAAAGTGAGTGTGACTGTTGTGTGCTTGTTTTCACTGAAACATGGCTAAATGACAACATCCCCGACTCTGCCATACAACTGGAGCAGCTAGCATGCTACAGAGCGGACTGGGCTCTCGTAGACGGAGGGAAGACTCGCGGCGGGCGGGGTCTGTGTTTACATCCGTGAGGCGTGGTGCCGGGACGCCACTGTAGTAAGCAAACACTGCTCACCACTGGCGGAGTTCATGATCATAAAGTGTCGCCCTTTCTACTTGCCCAGGGAGATGAGCGCGATATTGATTTTCGCGATTTATCTACCCCCCACGAACAACAATAGCGATAGAAACGCGGCGCTTAATGAACTGTACCAGGCAATCAGCGAACAACAGGACAGCACATCCAGACGGTTTCACCATCCTCGCTGGAGATTTTAACCATGCTGATCTCAAGACTGTTCTTCCAAAGTTTCATCAGCATGTTCACTTCCCAACAAGGGGAAGCAACATCTTGGACTTAGTCTACACTTCACACAAAGGAGCATACAAAGCCACCCCCCTCCCCCACATCAGCCTCTCTGATCACCTCACTGTTATGCTGAGGCCAGCATACAGACAGAGAGTGAAAGTCACCAAACCTGTTCTGAAAGAGGTAAGAGTGTGGCCAGAGGGGGCCACTTCTGCTCTTCAAGACTGCTTTGAGACAACAGACTGGGAAATGTTTAAGCAAGCACCCACCTACAACAACATCACTGACATTGAAGAGTACACAGACACTGTGCCCTCCTACATCACCAAATGCATTGATGATGTGACCCACATGAAGGAGCATCACCACCGAGCCAATCAGAAGCTGTGGCTGACAGGGGACGTCCACGGCTGCTGAGGGCCAGAGACAATGCCTTCAGAGCTGGAGATGAATCTGGCCTGAGAACAGCAAGAGCCCAACCTGTCCCGAGGCATAGGAAAGCAAAACAAGACTACACACACAAGATAACCTCCCACTTCAAAGACAGCAAGGATGCACAGAGCCTATGGCAGGGCATTCAGGCCATCACGGGACTACAAGCCCGCGCCACGGAGCTGTGAGAGCAACACCACCTGGCTCAACAACCCTAAACAGCTTCTTTGCACGCTTTGAAGCCCAAACAACACCTACCCACAGAAAACCCCACGCCTCCGCGAACGACCAGCCTCTGTGCCTGTCTGCCGCCAGCGTGAAGAGGACACTCTCCGCCATCAACCCCACCGGAAAGCACCCAGGACCAGACAACATCCCTGGTAGTGTACTGAAGGACTGCGCGGAGGAGCTAAAGGATGTCTTCACAGACATCTTTAACACCTCCTGAAGCAAGCCCCGTCCCATCATGCTTCAAAACCACCACCATCATACCTGTGCCAAAAGACATCATCTCCATCCTGCTTAAAATGACTACGTCTGTGGCACTGACCCCCATCATCATGAAGTGCTTCGAACGACTAGTCATGTCCCACATCAAATCCCCCCTCCCCTCCACCTGGACCCTTCCAGTTCGCATACAGAGCCAAACGATCCACGAGGATGCAATCTGCTCCGCCTCCACCAGCTCTCACTCACTGGACAAGAAAGATCTTGTGCGAATGCTGTTCTTTAGACTTCAGTCAGCATTCAACACCATAATACCACAACAACTCATCTGCAAACTAGCCCAAACTAGGCCTCAGCCCCTCTCTCTGCAACTGGCTGCTGGACTTTCTCAGCCAGAGGCCACAAGCAGTGCGTGTTGGCAACAACCCTCCAGCGCATCACCCTGAGCACGGGGGCCCACAGGCTGTGTGCTCAGTCCTCTGCTCTTCACCCTGCTGACAAAACGATGCACACCAACCCACAGCTCCAACCACCTCGTAAAGTTTGCGGACGACACAACACTGGTGGGGCTCATCACCAAGGGCGACGGGGACTCACTACAGGAAAGAGGTCGAGCTCCTGACCATGTGGTGCAAGAACAACAACCTCCTGCTGAACGTCAGCAAGACTAAGGAGATTGTTGTCAACTTCCAGAGAGGCCACACCAAACACCCGCCATGACCATCAACGGAGCTGCAGTGGAGAGGGTGAGCAGCACCAAATTCCTGGGGGTGCAATCAGTGAGGATCTCTCCTGGATACCAACACAGCATCACTGGAAAGAAAGCCAGCAGCGCCTCTATTTCCTGCACAAACTCAAGCGAGCGAGTGCTCCACCAACCCATCCTGACCACATTCTTACAGAGGAACCATTGGGGAGCATCCTTTCAGCTGTATCACAGTGTGGGGTGGGAGCTGCACCGGGACTACAACAAGAAAGCACTGCAGCGCATTGTGAAAAACCCGCTGGGAGGATCATTGGGGCGCACCTCCCCTCTGCAAGACATTACACCACCCCTCACCGAAAAGCCACCAAATTGTGAGCGACACAAGCCACCCCGCACACAATCTGTTTTAGCCTCCTGCCTCTGGAAGGAGGTACAGGAGCCTCCGCTCCCGCACAACCAGACTCACCAACAGTTTCATCCACCAGGCTGTGAGGACTGCTGAACTCTCTCCCCCCCCCACCTCAGCCACCAGGCTGTGAGACTGCTGAAGTCTCTCCCCCCCCACCTCAGCCACCAGGCTGTAAAAACTGCTTTTTTTTTTTTTTTTGTTTTTTTGTTTTTTTTTTTTTTTTTTTTTTTTTTAGTTATATAGACTATATTTTTAATTCTTTAATTCTATTTTAATTCTGTTTGTGCCTGTGCACTTTACTGTTTGTCTTGTCCTGTCTTGATGCCCGTCGCATGGGATAGTGAGAAAGTAATTTCGATTCCTTTGTATGTCAGTGCATGTGAAGAAATTGACAAATAAAACTGACTTTGACTTTGACTTTGCTTTGACTTTAATGGAGTATTTATTTTTCTAACAATGTTTTACTTTTACTCCCCACATTTCAACACAAATATCTGTATTTTTCAAAACAGCCTTATTACCTAAGTTTTAATGCATTATATATATGCATATTTTATGCAATCATTGATTATTTTTATTTTTGCATTACTGACGCCACCTTCAACATCATGACTGATTTTAACCTAAATGGATTTAGACAATAAACCCCAGAAAAGATTATTCCTTGATGCATCCATCAGTGCATATCATGCATGGCCAACATGACAAGACCAAAAAAACATAAAAGATGTGGCAAAACAAAATGACAAAAAGAGTAACAAGATTAAAACCACATAAAAGACATAACAAGACAAACATGACGTCACAAGATAAAAAACTGGAAAAGAATAAACAAGGGCAAATATGACGTAACAAGATAAAAGACATGTAAAAACATAAAAAGACAAACACAAGGCAACAAGAGAAAAAAAAATGTAAAAGATGTAACAAGGGCAAACACGAAGTAACAGATAAAATAATTTTGAAGATGTAACAAGTCAAAAAGAATAACAGATAAAAACCGTGTAAAAAGTAACAAGAAGAAAAAGACATAAAAGTTGTGACTATCCGAAAACAACTTAAAACTTGTGACAGATAAAAATGCCTAAAAGAGTAACAAGACAAAACAATGTCGTATGTCCTTCAGAGGACTTTTTACTTTTAATACTTTCAGTAATATCAGAGCCTGTACTTTTTCACTTATATTGAGTAAAATAAGTTGAATCGTGATTTTGTTTTACTCCTATCTGTGCTTCTACTTGAGTAAAGAATGTGTGTACTGTTGCCACTCTGCAGAGGGTTTTGGAAATTGGTATTTCAAACTTACATGTGACCGCGTCTTCACTGCCCAGGGAACTATTCATTTAAATAAAATGATCTGCTTTAATTTGGTGCACATTCACAGCAACACACCACACAGTTGAGATTTGTGGCAAGGTTTAGCTCGATATAATGAAGACATAATGTTTATGAACGGCCCATAAAGCACTTTAACAAAATTTTAAATGTTACAACCCCATAAAAAAATATAACAAGCACTATAAAAATACACAGCACTGTTCCAATTCACATTAGCAAAATATATGGCCCACAGGATGCTATAATGATCCATAATTTGGGAAGCCATCCTTCTGTTTCCTCAGTTGTTTTCTTTAGATTCACACCCCGTTGTCACCAGTGGGATAAAGATAACAAGAGGGCAGCGTCTCCCCAGTGGTCCCCCTTTCATTTTTGGCTGCCCGAAAAATTCCAGAAAAAATGCTCCCCTAAGTGAATCTTATCGCTTGATTTGAGAAAAGGTTTTTTCCACCTTTCCTCGTATTCAATATAATCACCGTCTCACTCCTTCTGTGTGTCTGGCTTTTGCTCTTTCTGTCTCCAGTTCTCTTATTCAAAGGGATAGTTCACCCAAAAATGAAAATTCAGTCGTCATCTACTCACCCTCATGCCGATTGAAGGTTGGGTTTATTTTTTTAGTCCACAAAACACTGCTGGAGTTTCACAGGAAAACAGTGTTGCAGAATCTCCCAAACAATGGAAGTGAATGGTGACCAGTTTTTAAATGTAAAAAAACAACTGGGGGAAAAAAAAACCAAAACATAATATGCCTCCATACTGCTCGTCTGGTGTAATCCAAGTCTCCTAAAGCCCCAACATGCCAAGCTGATGAAAAAAAATATTTACACCATGTTTTTAGCCTGAATTTTTAGCCTGTAGATCTTTAGCTTGGAGCCACGTTCACATGCACATGCACACTGTCTGAACTGGGTGTGTGTGGTGTGACAGTGTGCAAATGGCATGTTGGGGTTTTAGGAGACTGCAGCAGTATTTGCGAGTCTAAAAAAATAAATCCAACCCTCAGTCGGCATGAGGGCGAGTAGATAATGACTGAATTTTAATTTTTGGGTGAACTATCTCTTTAAGCAGGCTTTGCTCTTTGCTAGTTATCTCTCTTCTTCTCAAATAAAACCACATCCCTCTGCGTGAGTGCCACCTGCATGTGCTTGGAATCTGCTCATTTGTCTTATTTTGAGGGATCAGAACAGAGATGCATGGAAACAAATGTAGACGTGGGCCACGTGCAAGAAAAGTATGTTGACCCTTTAAATGCTGATAATTACCCAGCGCTAATTACTATATTTAAAGGGATAGTTGACCCAAAAATGAAAATTCAGTCATTATCTACTCACTCTCATGCTGATTGAAGGTCAGGTTTATTTTGTTAGTTCAAAAAACACTGCTGGAGTTTCACAGGAAATCTCCCAAACAATGGAAGTGAATGGTGAACATAAAATGCCTCCATTCTGCTCGTCTGGTGTAATCCAAGGTAATCCAAGGCCCGACATGCTGTTTGCACACATCACATCACACACACCCAGTTCAGACAGTGTGCATGTGCAATGTGGCTCCAAGCTACAGGAAGATTCAGACTAAGAACATGGTGTAAATAACATTTTTTAGCCAACTTGGCATGTTTAAGATTGAAAACTGGTCACCATTCACTTCCATTGTTTGGGAGATTCTGCAACACTGTTTTCCTGTGAAACCTAACAGTGTTTGGGACTAAAAACCTAACCTGACTTCAATGGGCTTGAGGGTGAGTAGATAATGACAGAATTTTCATTTTTGGGTCAACTATCCCTTTAAGTATACTTAGTATGTGTAAATTACTGAATAAGATGCAAGTTTTAAAAAAGTGATTTTACTCTCACTCATCAGCATAATTTCTAGACACATCAGGCATCTGCTTTCAGCAAAAAAAAAAAAACTCTAAGACCCAGGGTTAGGATTAAGTCCAACCCTAACCCAATGAAGTTAGCAACTATCTGGTGAAAACAGTAGAGCAGTTAGCAGGTAAAGAGCCAATGCCTGGTTGCATAAAACCACTAAGGTTTAATTTAATGAAGAAGCTCAACCAGAAACTGAATATATCACTCATACTGTCTCAGACACATATCTACATGCAATAATTCTTTCAACAATATCTTACTGTCTCCCAATTTGGTCCCTCGCCACAAAGGAAATTACCGAACCAATAGCAAGACCATACAATAGAGCTAATAAGATCCATGGCAACTTTCCCCTTTGGACTCACCACTGCACTGCACTTTCACATTCTAACGCCACGACTTTTCAGAATCACACACACACACAAAAAAAAATCAAGCTATTAAATTTTATTATCAGATTGAAAACAATAACATGTCTCCAACACTCACTGATCTGGTTCCAAGACACAACATAAGACAGGACAGCATCACTAGATCAGTCTCCGTGCACTTTTCCCAGTACCAGCCTATAAAGATAGCTGTGGTCAGAGATAATTTCAAACAGGCATTTAAATGCTATCTGATGGAAGGACACACTTGCAACCACCAATTTAACCCATAATATCTGCCCACTTCATTTAAGTCCTCACCTCTCTGAATGTCCATGTTGATGACTCTTTTCGTTTTTTCTTGACTGTCTCTGTTTTGTGATGCAGTTTTGTCTTTTATGTGCTGCAGAAAAGAACCTGCTGTAAACCAGTTTTAACAGAGTCAGGCCCGTTTAACTGTAAGTGATTTTATTTTCACTTTTAATCTCTTTCCTGTATAATAATAAATAAGTGAAATGAAATGAAATCTGAGGATGCCTTAGGTGAAAATGAGTTGCATAAAATCATCCTGAAGATTTCCTTAGGATGTTGTAAGGGCAAAAACCCTTTAATCTCTAAGTGTTTGCCTTGAGCTATTTAAGTATTCCTTTATGTGTTGGAGGTGCTAGAAGTGAACCATGACTCTTCCTTAAAAGTAAAATGATTTGTGGAACAAAAGACAATTGTTGAATTTACGTTATTAAAGAGGAGGAGATGCCATAACACAATTTTCAGGACAGGGAAAACCTACTGGATGAGCGCTGTGCAACTTGTTAGAGTATAGATTTGATGTTAGTACTAGCAGTGTTATAGCCAGCTAGTTTTTCTGAAACTCCCCAGTTGAATCTTGTCTATCTCCTTTCTTGTTGTCACAGTAATATTTTTTTATATTTCTTCATTACTATTGTTGTAATGTTTGTTGTAAAATTCAATTTACTTTGCAACATGAGCTTTTGCTTACCATATTCTTTGAGGAGAACAACATTACCCTCTTCTTTTTATTCATTTTATTGTCCATTTTGGAGAAGTTAGCTCACCTAGTGTGTTGTAACTAAGCTATTTAGCATGCTGAGTGATGCATAAGCATGATAATCGGAATGTCCATGTGCTTTATCATGACAGAAACTACTGTGAGCAGCAGGAGTCGAGTGCCCTGTAAAAGCTCATGCTGCATAGGGAATCCTCGCCACAAGCCTCAGTCCCGTCTTCTCAAAAATGCCCCTTCACCACATTGCCGCCCAGGGCAGAGGGCGCCAGGATTCGGAGGCAGCTATGATGCCATTTAACAGCGGGGTGAGAGGCTTAGACACGACTCAGAGAAGTTATTCCCCACTGTTTGTCATCATGTTGCTTTGCTACTCGTTGATACAAGTGTCATGAAAAGAGTCTGAAGCTCTGTGTAGACCTGGAACATTCATACACGTTTTGCACAACACACTGTTGTAAGCAAATGAGTTATCAGAAAATTTATGACAAGTTGTAGGATTTCCTGCAGATTTTCCCCCATTGAATCAGGCTCTCACCATCTGTAGGGACGTGCGTGTGCATCTGCATTTTTAGAACAGTCAATACTGCCCTCTCTCTGAAATGACCTGTGATCAGCCATCGATTGTTTCCCAATGATGCCAAAAATAAACTGCATGCCACAGCTTTTAAAAACATCATTACTGTACCAGCTAATTACTGGTGGAAATGATATATATTATTATGATCTATGATTATTATTAAGTAGTAAACTATCACCAGTTAATTGCGAAAGCTGTTCCACTTGCATTTTACTCTCTAATTAACAGCTATAACTCTTGATTACAAGTCATCCCGATACTGTAATGCTTCATTTACTTTATAGTTACTCAGTTATTTTCAGCCATCCATATGTAGTTATTCTTATCTTATCTTATCTTATCTTATCTTATCTTATCTTATTATTCACATTTCACAGGTCAATCTAAAGGGCATTTCCTGAAAGTTCCTTTTGTATGTTCCCCCGACATACACAGTATTTGTTTAGATCAAATTGTCAAATCATTGACTTTTGTGTCATGATTAACCAGCTGTACAATTAAGTATTTTATTTGCCTTAAACTGTAAAACTGCAACTGGCTAGTGTCATTCACACCAGCAGATAAACATCCAGATGGTTAATCACCAACACTGACTAACATTTCTATGTCAGAGGGAATTCCAGGCACCTCCACCTTTACATTAGCGCGCACACCGCCTCCACCACAAGCCAGCCTGAGATTAACTAAAATGAAAACCATAGGGCCACTGCACAGAGCCAGGCTGAAGCTCAGTTTGTTTCTATAATCTGTTTCATTTATAACAGTTTGGTCCCCCCGGAGTGGGTGTAGCACTTTGCACAGTATAATTCTAACACCAGGTGGATTTCAAAGGCAATTAACCACACCAGACAAGGTACAGCACTGCAATTATAACAAATTAGGCAATTATCACCATTCCCCAATACTACAGGGGGATGAATGTAGCCCTCAGTATTTAGCGAGTTGATGATCCAGGAAGATCGATGGTGTAAAAGGGGGAGAGTGGGAGCAGGGGAAAAAAAAAAAGGGAGTGGGGGCTGCATTTCTAAGAAACAGAAATAGACTCATTATGCTATTATATTCACATCATGTCTCACAATATGTTGTCACAGCTCCTGCTACTTTCTCACATTCCACCAATCCCATTTATATTCTTATGTCTTCTTCTGCTTTGTCTTCACTTGAATAGGATCTAAACATATATTTCTTTGTGCCTGTGGCCCTGACTGATGTAAATCTTTTCTTTTTTTCTTTTTTTTCTTTTTTTTGTCTTTTGCTTAAGTACAAGAATAACATTATTGCCTCTGAGCATCTTGCACAAATTTTTCATCAGGCTTGGCAATATCAGGAGCGTTGTGGGTGAAGTCAGCTTGATAGTCCTTCACCTTCAGTCATACATCGTGTATTATTGCTGCAGAACCTTCCACATAATTGTTTTCTTTTCCTCAAAGTACGCACCTTGAGATATCAGGGTTTTTCAAGGTATTATTGACGTCATGCCATTGGGCTCAGGTGGACTGCCACTGAGGCTCTCAGACACACTCTATTCAAGCTTTACAAATCAAACTGTCTGCACTGCCGTCCTTGGCACATCCTGGAGGAAATTGATTCCGGAGGGAAGTAATGACACACTCATTCACACAAGCACACACACACACACACACACACACACACTGCATATACAGTACATGCAAATGAGAAGCCACACGAACACATTATATATACACACACACCCGCACAGCTGGCAGATAAGTGATCAGTGTATATCTCCTAACTATTCCTCCTCCCAACTCCTCCTTTGAAGTTTGGACTGATTGTGTCTGTCCTCTTGACTTGACACCCCACCACCCGTCCAGGCGGAATAATGGATCCAATCTGAGCCTGTCTGACTCTCTGTATCACCTGTGGGAGCAGCAGTGTCTGAGAAATACCTTCAGTTCAATTTGTTCTGAGCTGTGCATGTGTGGTGGTGTGTGTTTGGCACGCGTGTTCCTTCACACAACCCAATTCTGAATGTTGGGAGACTTTTTCTTAATTGACATGGGGGCTCCTGCTCTGCTTGAGAGCAGCCAATATCTTCCCTCTCCTCCGAGCAACTAGCCAGGGTTACAGAGTGCCTGCATGTTGCACCAATGAAGATTAATGTAATCCAGTGGTTCTCAAACCTTGTCTGGCATACCCCGCTTCAAGGGCTGACAAAAGGATCCAAGTTAACTTTGGTGAAATAAAGGTCAGCACAATAACATCAGCATCAACTCTTGTTCGTTGATTTTCCCAACATAAATCATATTCATTCAAGTTAATAATTTAATAATATAATTTCCCCCTGGTCATTCATGCCTCACCTGCCATGGCTTTATGCCCCTCCAGTGGGGCCTTTGAGAACCACAGATGATTAGTTCCAATCAGAACTTAGCAACAGCAAGTTTAAAATGAGTAAACTGAATTAAAATTCAGCAGAGCTCTGTTGCACAACTAACAACTAATCTCTGTAGATTTGAATCAGTATGGAGATGCTTGCTTACCCAAATTAAAATAGATAAATAAAACATTAATTTGTGTTCTTTCAGGATCTAGTAAGGGGTGTAAAAGATGGGGAAAAGCCTAAACATTCGGCTGTTCAGCGGCCTTAACATTGTTTGCTAGCTAGCCAAAAAGTTTTTTAAAAGGTAATATTGCTTGCTAGCTAGCTAAAAGGTTAACACAACATCAAATTGTTTAATATCTTGCTAATAAGTAAAAACAAACAAACAACAACAAAAAACACATTACACATTACAGTGTTTGCTAGCTAGCTAAAACCTTAGCTAGGTAGTCCAAAACCTTACTTTGTTTGGTAGTTAACTAAAAAGTTAACACAACGTTATGTTGTCTGCTGGACAGCTGAAACCTTAAGAAAAAGTGATTCTGTTTACTGGCTAGCTAAGTTAGCCTTGTTAGCTTTGTTAGCCAGCCCACAATGGCTCGGTGTGTCACAGTTTCATCCTCCCTGTCTCCCCTCCTATTCCTCTGCCCCAGAGTTCTCTCATTCTCCCAGTTTCCCTCCTGTTTCTCTGCCTCAGTTATTTTCCACTCTGCCTGCCTCTGCTCCACTCTACCTGCCAGCCACTCCCACCTAATCAGCCCAACTCCATTCACCTGCAAGCCCAGCTGCAGCTCATCCCCAATCAGCCCAGCATATCAGGCTCTCCAGCACACTCACTCTTTGTCAGATCGTTCCCTACCTTCATGGAGGACTTTTCTACACTCATGACCTGTCTGATCTCGGGTTGCCTACCCTGCCTGCATTGGACTCACCTGCCTCATCTGATCTCTGGGAAACCACCACAGCCTCCTGTCCCTGAGCCTGTGATCTGCTTCTGTATTCCTGATGTTTGTCTGCCTGTCCCTGTTGCTGGTTGGTGTTTCCCTCCTGTGACGTGGCAGTGTGCTTGGTCTGTCTGCTCACCTGGTCCCAACTTCGCCTGTCTGGTCTGTCTGCTCACCTGGTCCCAGCTTCACTGCCTGGTCTGTCTGCTCACCTGGTCCCAACTTCGCTGCCTGGCCCCAACTCCGTGTGTCTGGTCTGTCTGCTCACCTGGTCCCCACTCCGCTGCCTGGCCTGGTCGGTCTGCTCGCCTGGTCTGCCTCTGCTCACCTGGTCCCAACTTCACCGCCTGGTCTGTCTACCCGCCTGGTCTGTCTACCCGCCTGGTCCCGACTTCTCCATCTGGTCCTCACTACCCTGTGGCTAATCCCTCATCTGCTCATCTGTCTGGTCAGTCTGCTCCCTCTGTCCCTCAGTTCGGCTCTACCCAATCCCTGAGCCCGAAGTTGAACTGTACCTGTGTGTTTTCTTGTCTGCCCGGGTTCTTATTTAGCCTCTGAACAATAAAGGTCATTACCAACGCTCCCTCCTGTTTGGTGTACTGCAATTGGGTCCTAACCACATCCGTAACACGGTGGACAGGCTATAATTAAAAAAAAAAAACAAAAAACAGAAGATTCAAAATGGACAACAACACGATATAAAACAGGATAAAAAGACACTGTTTGGCAGCAAATTGCAGACTGTTGTTGGATCAGCTGGGGTGAAAGAAAGAAGAGACACATCATAAAACTCAGTTGGTTTGAGTCTGTCCCTTAATTTTCTTTAAGGAACTTGTTTTGCTCAATCCATCTCAAGTGTAAGTTTGAAGTTAATGCAGGATTACATTTTAAATTACAGTTTTGGAGCGACAGAATTAAATTTAATTTGGGTTTGGAGTAAAAACTAAGCAGAAGTTTCAAGGGGTTTAAATTTAATCTGTCTTAATTTTAAGCTAGTTAAAAAGTTTGGTGCAACATAATTAAAAATTAAACCAGATCTAATGTGGTTTAAAAATTGATCCTTGTTGGTGCAGCCTAGCCACAGAGATGCCGTCTCATTCTCAGTCCTCATGAGGAAACTGTCGCCTCGTTATGTTTCCATCAGGGCTGCTGATTTGGCTGCGCTGCCTACTGAGATGCAGCGAGTCACGCTCGAGGTACAGAGGAGTACGGTGACACATGTGAATTATGAGTAGAAACATCTCTGTGAGATAAATTGCATTGTTTCTCTGTGTGTTTCTGTCTTTCCCAGGCCATTTTTCAGACCTGGATGATTTCATGTATGACATAATTAGAAAGCTGATCTTGGCGTGTGCACACAACCTAATACTGTAGATCATGAAGGGCTTTGGGGAAATCATACATGCCCCTCATTCTAGATAATCAGTTGGAAAAATTATTCTCAAGATACTGTAGGTTTTGCTCCCATCTCTAATTTCCCATCATATACACTCTGGACTACCTGCCCTATATACAGTCCATAGAAGCTGATGAGTCTCGGAGATATGTGATATGAAATTGCTTTAGAATCTCTGTCATGGTTTGAGCTGGATGGTCATGTAAATCCTCGAAGCAGCTGATAGAATCCAGGCTGAGGATATGAACAAGTTTTTTTTCACCATCTTTTGCAAGAATTGAGAAAGGCACTAAATCCTGAACGATGTTACTGAAACTCTGGCCAATGAGTATTTTTTTTCATCCAGTTCCCACAGTTAAATCTCAGTAGTAAAGTGAGGGTTAACAAAGGGTTCTTAGATGTGAAGTTTAGTGAAATCACTGAGGCGTCCGACTGGCACGTCGCTTCAGCTCAGCTCCTCTGCATGCACTTAGAAAGTCCTGCTATGAAAGCTGGTATAATTAAAGTGTTTTGCTCTCACAGCCGCCTCTACCATCCAAACAAAAGTGCCAAAGTACACTGTTACCCCTCTTGGCTGTTGAGAACAAAAATGCATTTCCAGCCTTTTAGGCTGTTTAAATAGGACTGGATGTGGAGTTTCAATATAAATCTGGGAGATGATTTTCATAAAAGTCACTGGTAAAAGGTAGGATAGCACTCGCTGAGTGTTGGAATGGGCCATTTCGTACTATCCATTAAAATTCTGTGGGAACACTATTGTGATTTAGATCCAAAAACATCTGTCTCTGTGGATGAGTCACTTAATGTGAGCAGACTGAGTGCCGCATTAAAAAGAAGGAACGTTAATGGTCCCATTTGTGTGGAATTATCGTCCTTCACAAGTTCTTTCATGATCGAGTGATAGTGGAGGTTTTCTGGTGAAGGGCCAACACCTGCTGGAGGTTTTGTGAGGAGTGACAGGTTTTATGCTGCGCTCTAAGTCTCAACTAGTGTTTGAGATAAAAACTTGATATGTTGTGATTTTAATCTAAAAATTCAGACTTAAGAAATAAGTGATGCTCATGTTGTAGCTAAACAAAAATGAGTCCTGGTTTTTTTTTGGTTGTGAGTAGAAGAGAACCCTATATTTGCAAAACTTTTGTGCATGCACACTTGATTCAGCACAGTAGCACTTGACTCTGTGTCTGAACTACTTTAAATTACTTTCAGTTTTTTTAAATGCCATAAATATAATTTATTTCATTATTTGAAATTCTTGGTTATGTTTTGGTGAGGCGAGCAGCTTCGGGCTGGTTAACGGCAATGGTGAGGCAACAGCATCAGCCAGGAAGACTTCAATGATGAGATGGTGGCATCGGCCTGGCTGACGGCTATGGTGAGGTAGACGGCCCAGGCAGACAGCTGGTTCGGGCGGGTAGACAGCACCAGCGAGGCAGACGATATAGAGTAGATAACAGCTCCAGGCAGAACAAACAGTGAAGCTTGTTTTGTCACGGCATATACAGGTGGGAGCACTACTTTTCATTCACCCATCTTGGAGTAGGAAAATGCTAACCGATGACAACCTGATCACTGTCTCTGTACTAAAAGAAATGTTGAAACACCAGACGTCTACATATGATGAGCTTTTAAACTGACAAGAATCCAGCTTTAAGACTTTAACACAACTTCTGACTGATTCATCTGACAAGAGAATCAATTCCTTGGTTAGGGAGGTTCAGGATCTTAAAACTTCACTCCAGTTCTCACGGTCAGAGTCAGACAGCCTGAAATCCACAGCCAAAGAATCTGCAGTAGCAGTCAAGTTGGTGGACAGTCGGATCAGCACCCTGGAAGGCAAAGCTGGGAGTGACTCTGTGCACACAGCTCAAATCTCAGATATAACTAAGAAAACTGACTACATAAAAAAAACAAAGTAGAAGGAACAACATTGTTATAGATGGAGTTGAAGGCCACAATTTCTGTGAAACTTGAGGAGAAAATATGAGATATTCTGTATTTACGCTACACTGGAACCATGTTTAGTGATGTGTTGTGCAGGGACACTTTTAGTTGTTGTCCTCCAAGAGGACTAGTGCAGCAGAAGCAGTATTATACTCTGCTTAAAAGTTTAAAAGGATATTATATCCCCCATTTTAATTTTGATTTATTTTTGATTTATTTTTAATTTTAATTTTGATTTATTTATTCCTTCCTGGTTGTGTGCAGCCAGCGAGGTGTATTTATTTATATGTGTTATTTTTGTTGTGCATATTTGTACTCAGTTTGCGTGTATGATTGTGTGCTTATTTTGTATATTAAAGTTGTGCTGAGATGCAGCGAAGATGAATAAATCAATCAGTAACAGAAGAACATTTTTTGTGTGTATTTCATGGAGGAGGTGACATATTTACTGTACTCTGAACACTTATTCTTAGGCTGTACATAAAAACAACATAAGTAATAGTGTCATGATTTTGGGTTTTGTAGTTCTCTTCCTGTTTTATTCTGGTGTGTCTTCCTTTGTGTCTTTACTTCTTGTCTTTGTCTGTCCTCCCACCTTTTTTTTTATGTATATTGCTTCCACCTGTCCCTGATCACCTCCCTAGTGTATTTAGCTTTGTGTCTGTTCCCTCTTGAGTTGCTAGTTCATCGTCATTTTTGTAGTCAAGACTCTCAGTGTTTTCTTTGTTTCCTTGTTTTTTTGTTTTTTGTTTGTTTGTTTGTTTGTTTTTTTTGGTTTTTTTTGGACTGTTTGTTGGATTTCACACACTTTGGACTTGGTTTGCCTGTCTTCTGTTTTTCTGTGTTTTTGTGTTAAACTTTGGATCTCACCTCAGTTGTGCAGGTCCCCGTCCACCCTGCTGACACAATAGTAGATGATATGGCTGCTAAACAAAAAAAAGAGAACATTTATAACAACAGAAATCAGTGCACCCCACCATTGTAGACACTCACAGCTAAGTTCTAAAGTGACAAATCATGCTGTTGTAGGCTATTTAGCTATTTAAGGGTACAAGGTTCATATCACTCACAGTTGTGGTTTATGACTGGTCACTTTCAAAACTAAATTCCCCCTGTACCTTGTTTGTAGTGCTGTGGCATAGCTTGAGCTTGTAATCATGCTGGCATTAGCATTTAGCTTAAAGCACTGCTGTGTTTGAAGTTTGAACCCAAGATCGCTTTTGTTCTCTCATAATATTGTTGCTTTTTTGCTTGTGGCAAGTCAAATTCAAAAGTCGACTCAGTCTAATGCTGAATATGTAAATTCTGCTGCCAGGGATCTCTCATACTGAAATAAAAACAAAAAAAGTATTTGATGATGTTCTGAGGTAGCGTGGGATCATGAGAGTTGTTATTGTCGCTATTAAACAACCACCATAGCTGATGAAAATCTGACATGAGTCAGTTAGGAATCATGTTAATGGACAAGGTAATATTAAAGTTTTATTCACGTCATGTTCACGTCATGTTTAGTCACAGGGATCAAATTCCTTTCTCTCTCTCTGATCTATCAGATGTATCCCATTTTTTCCCCATAAGTTATACTGTAGGGACTAGTAACGGCTAGGAGGAAACGCACCGTTACCTTGATTAAATTACAGATTTCTTGGCATTTGATCACGGTTTAAAAGATTTGGGATAATATAAGTACTCATCTCTACAAAATATGTAACATATGCCAAGTTTTAGACATTTTAATGCATAAATGTTAAATATTGCAGCTTCAAAGTCCAGTGAAACAGCATTTTTACAGTGTGAAGCTTCCATATAAGAAAAGGGACATAACGTCAGGAGGAATTTGATTTGAACATTGAAAATTGGGTGAGTTTGTGTCTTGTATTTTAGCTCTGTTCCCCTAAAAGTTGAAGATTAATTGATGTGTGGATGTCATGATATTCTTGGTTGAACCTAGTTGGTTCAAGCCTATGTAAGCATGTCATGTTTTGTTGCACAGGAAGAAACATGATTAGATTTTAATATAAGAATATAAAGCAGTTGATTTTTTCAGGGGACATATATTGTTAAAAATGTGCACAATATGACTGGGGATGTGATCTAAAAGAAAAAGAAAAAGATGCCCCTTACAACCAAGATATTAATGCCAAAGAATGATAAATAATGCAAAACTTGCATGAAAAAAAAAAAAAAAAAAAAAAAAAGTCTGCCCTGATTGTCTTCTGCAAACCAGGAAAATCCAGCATGTCTTTGATTTAGATTTCTAATGGTGGCATAAAGTGACATGATCAGCCATCCTTGTACGACATTACCTGCATTCCGCAATTTGCATCAGATCTGTAGGTGATAATTAGCTATGCCATGATCCATGTAATGAGAGATTATTTTTGGAGATATTCACAGATCAGACATGGTGGGAAGATGCAGAAAGAGTGGGGAGGGGAGGCGGCGGGGGAAGAAACAAGCACGCTGAAAAGATCCAATCTTCCCACACTGTTTAAAGCGAAGGGATAGTAGCAGATGGTAATGTGCAACAACACGGAACGCCTGCTTAGTAACAGAGTTTTATATCACCAATACAGAGCAGACTGGAGATGACGCTCGTGCTGCCAGCTTCAATAAGTTCCCCATTATACACACTGTCTGGTGTGTTTGTGTACAGTTAGTACGTTCACACATAGATACACAAAAAAGCACATACACTATTTTATTCCCTGTCAGCTCTGCATTAATAAGCTCCATAATAAGCTCAGTATTCTTGCCACATTTTCAGTGTCAAGGGCATTGAGCTGGGTAGAGACAGTAGGGACATGTCCTATATCAATATCTAGGGACTACTGAATTGTTCCTATAGCAATAATTTTGAGAATAAATAAATAAATAATATATAACCACACTGCAAGAAAGGAATTTTAGGAAAGTAAAAAAAGCCTTGTTTCTGGGAAATATTATATCTTATTTTTTGTCTAAAAGAAAAATAATCGTGTCAAGCAAGTTTTGTATTTGAAAAGTAATCTCATTTTAAGAAAATATATCGAACTTTGTCCTCATAAGATATTACAGCTAATATTGAGCTTTATTTTACCAGCAACAAGGTACAACAATTATTTGCACAATATTGCAGCAGAGGAACAAATTGTTTTTCTTATTTATCTAGAGTAAGACCATCTCCACATCTTCTCCACATCTTTTTTTGATCATGCTTTTTGAAGAAAGTGGGTCTCATTGTCAGCTTTTTTTTTTTTTCTAATTATTGATTTATTAATCAGGCGAAAAATTACAAGTGACACAAAGTTGAATGAATTTGATCTATGTAGGGAAAATAAACAAACAAAACTATGTGATTCTATCATGCTAACCTTTATTTCACTAAAATTCATCTTTGAATCCTTTTTTATCAGTTATTCCCCAATTATTGTTGATTAATAAAAATTGTGGGGTGGGGGTTGCAAGCCTTTTTTGGGTTTTGAAAGGGGGGCATACCAGAAAAATCTAGGAACACTGATTTAAGATATAGATTCCTGAAGTCAGCTCAATCAAGAAACCAAAATTGTATCTCTTATATTATAGTGAGATAATTCTTAAAATCAGCTCAATGAAGAGACCAGATAAGAAGATATTTCTTAAATAAGCAAAATATTTGCCCTTTTTCCCTGTAGTTTTAAGGCTCCTTCTGGTCTTTCAGTGGCTAGATTTATTAGCTTGTTTTAAGAATTCTAGCCAAGCAAAATTGGCTTACCCCATTTGTCAATTTTTTTTTTCTGAAAACAAGACAATTTGATAAGAATATATATGTTATTTCCAGCGCAGTGTTGTCCCTCAGTGTCTAGTCAATTAACATAAATAAAAGATGGAGAACATGGCTCTACTTCTTGCCATTGTACAAACTGAAGCCAAAATGTCCTGGATACAGGCACTGCCATCTTCTGCTGGTGACGCTATTTGGAGTCAGAGTCCGCACAGTAGTGACCAGTGCTGGAGCCTCACTTTCAAGTTCCCGTCCACACAGCCAGCTGACTCAATCACATGCAGAGCTCAGCTGTCAAACGTTGCATGAAACCCCATTTTTATATCGTCAAATTACTAATTAAATGCAAACTGATCAGAAAAATGAACACTTGAAGAAACATCAGTGTGAGAGGAACTACTTAAGATGACAGAAACCATCTTTGGGAAAAAATGATTTGACTGTTTTATTTTGGTCAAACTCCCACCTATTAACACTGAGGAGGCAACAATTGATAATTAATTTAAAATAGAAATAAAATTCTCTGATTTCAGCTTCTTAAATGTAAATATTTTTTGCTGAATATCTTTGGGTTGTGGACAAAACAAGACATTTGAGGACGTCATCTTTAGCTTCTGGGAAACACTAAGTGACATTTTTCACCATTTTCTGACATTTAATAGACCAAACAACTGATCGATTAATCAAGAAAATAATCATCAGATTAATCCACAATGAAAACAGTTGCAGCCCCAGTATACAGTCTATGGTTTTACGCAATTTATTCCCATGCGTGCTGTAATCTTAGACAGCCCTCCTCTGGCAGCAGCACTGCGTGACTCCAAGTACCCGCATGGACCCACAAGCAGGAGAGTGACTGGCTTTGATGATGCCAGTCAAACACTTTATTGTCCCCACCAACAGTAACATGAAATATCCACCCTTGTTCAGTCTCTTTTCTTGATCTTCTTCTCTTTTTTTGTTCATAGCAAATGTAAAAAGAACCAAATCAACCCACGCTTATTTAACTGTACAGAAAGTCCCTTTTACGTCAGAAAAAAGGAACTCTTTTGATCAGTAATTAATCATTTAAATAAAATAATTAGCCAACCCTGATTATAAAGCACACCTCTGAAAAGCTTTGAAGATTACATGTGAGACTCATTTTGAAAAACTCCCAAATGTGCTCTTTTCTTTCTGCATGATGAGTCACAAATCTGAGTCTTGATGATCAAAAGAAATGGTTGGACTGGGTTTAAGCTTTTCTTGGTTACTGGTGTGAAGGAGGAAAGCAGACTTTTTTCTTTTTTTTTTTTTTTTCTTTTTTCTTTTTTTTTTTTTTTTTTGCCCTGGCTTCCTCTAATGACCTGAGCTGCCATCTGTACTCAGCTGTGTGCCAGGCAGGAGTCGGTCCCTCCTTACATCTATCACCACAGTCAGAGGGTAATGATACAGGCGAGCCAAGGGGAGGCAGCGGCGGGGGCCAGACATCTCCATCTTCTTCCTCCTCAGGAGTCACAGTGACCTACACAGCACACACACTGACTGACTTTTGGACTTGGATGACATTGGGTAAATTTACTAATCTTGTTACTGTTTCTCTTACGCCTACAGTCCTAAAGTACGTTTAGATCTTCCTCCAAATTTTCTAATCACTCTCCTCTCCCTAAGATGGAAAAGGTGAACCACTGTTCTTTTTTGGCTTGCCTCTGTTGATATGTTAAAATGTCACCCGCTGTCACTGTGAACTCATTTACTGATTTTTCCGTGCTAGTTTGGCGCTGTGTGGTGTTTTGGCTCTGTTCCCCGGGGGGGAAAGCCTTTAAAGGTTCAGGAGTAAACAAAAGGAGACTGATATAATTGGCCTCTGAGGGTAAATATTATTTCAAATGAGCTCCCCTAGAAATACTTGGAAAACAACCGGCAATATGTGGATTTCTCATTAGGATTTTCCAAATGAGCACAACCTTGTTGGTGGAGTGCATTGAAATTACCTCCATGCCACTCATTATCCAGTCATCCCCTGAATGAATAAATCCTCAGTGTTCTCATACTGTTATGATTTTATATGTACACCCAGAAGCTTTTTGGTATGTGGTGCATCAAACATGGGATTCTGGGGACCACAACCAGCCTGCCAATGGGTCCAATTTGGCCCACTGGATGACTTTGCAGTATTAAAAAATGCAGAGCAGTCATTAATTCCAGAGCAGAATGCAGTTCTCTGGAAAAACAATTAATACTTATTGCGATTATATTTGAAGCTCCCATAAATCTGCTAGCGGAGTGCTTATTGGTTATGTGTTTCCTGTAAAATGGGCAGTTAGGGAGGGACTTGTCGCAGAATTTACACCCGAAACCAACAGAGGCCATTTTGGTGAGGGAAATAGGCTACAGTACTGAGTCGGTGTTCCCACCGGGCCGGGCCGCCAACAGCGCGGGTCCAACCAACCCAAAGCAAGCCAGCTAATCGCTAACTGCCATTTGCTTGGCTAGCCCCAGGGCACCAGAAGCCAAACCCAGCAAAAACACCACCCCAACACGACCCAAGTGCTGTATTCCCTGTGAGTCTCTGAGGCTGTGACCGTCCCGGGGACCAATCATGTTCAAAGAGAGGCTTCTGCCAGCAGCGAATAGTCACAGTTGGGTACTTTAGCAACAAGCAAGAAAGCTCTGTAATTAAATAACCGAGAGTTGAAGTTGAGCAGCTGTGGGACATCGGAGAGGAACCAGAGAATATTTTCTCCATTAAGTATGATCCAGGTTCACCCAAATCTTTAAATAAAGTTGTAAAGTTGTGTTTTTGTGCGGTGAGGCCCGTTCTCCAGAAACACTCCAATCAGCTCAGGGGAACGGATGTATTTGTCTTCAACGCTCCACTGCTTCATAAGCAAGAAAGCGTTTCATTGGACACAAATTTAGTAATGCCCCCGAGTGCAGGATGAATCATCAACAGCTTAAAATCGTTTTCCAGAAAAAGACAAACGTACTCTACTGTTAAAAATACCGGAAAATATCTACAAAGCAACTTTTTTTGTCATGGCTGGGTTAGATACTGGTGTACAGGCAAAACGTGTGTAATACAATGGATAAAAACACCTAAACATGAATTTTGACTTCATGGGGACTTTAAAGACATTGAGCATTGTGCAGAATATTGTCAATCAACAGCTTCACTACAAAATAATCAATTTCAGACTTCAATCTTCAAACTGTATTATTGGAAACCTGTTGCAAAGGCACTGCCTAAACCTTCTGTAAATGGTTTATAGGGAAGGTGATAACTTTCTTTCCTTCTTCCTCATTAGCTTCAACTTCATGTGGGGTGATGACAGCATTACCACAACGGAGTCACAAAATCACATAGCCAGACTTATCTCCACAGTGCTCAGTGCTAGAGAAGTCATTATATTTGAGCTATAGAGAGGCAAGCCCCTGCCCTTCTGCTGGACCACCACAGGGCCTCACTTTGGAAAAATATGACAGAATTGAATTTTGCCTCAAACCACATCATGTTTGTCAGTTTAAAAGATGTTTTTACTAGTCAAGAAAGGGCCCTATTTGTCATCAAAGTGTTTAAGTATAAGACTGTGAAGATATGTACTTAGGAAGGCTACACGCTCAGAGGTCAGGCGTCATGACGTTCTCCCTCCAATAACTGCCATCAGCCGCTGAAGCTACGATGCCTGTGTGTTTTCATATCATTTTTTTCCCTCTCTGGACAATAAAAGCACCAGGAGTCACAGGATAAAACACTCCAGATAAGATAACATTACAACAGATAGTAATATCGGTGTTGACAGTATATATTGTGTTGAGTTCACTTAGCAGTTTGACACAACACTAATCTAAAATATGACAAACCTACCACAAATTGCGACTTCCCTGGCTTGTAGAATTATCTTTTAAATTGTCAAACTCCATTATGTACAACTCATGATTCAAATCAAAAAGGAACAAAAAATGATTTGTCTCTCGCCATTGACTACCTCCAAGTAAAGTCTCATGGGGCACACTGGACGACGGGGGAGACTCTCTATAGACGAATCTGGCGAGTACCGGAAGTTAGCAAGCTGCCATTACAGTGCAGTGCACTGTGAACCTGTGCAGTTTGGCTGCTCCAACAGTTGTGTCAAATTTCAACTTTGGACAAAAACGGAACGCCAAATACACAAACCTTTTCTTCATGGAGAGTGCTGTTGTCGAGAGTAGAGACTCTAAGAGATTCACTGAGTGTACAGGGGACTATCATGTGTCATAGTGGATCAAAACTATTAACAGAAAGCAACTTTGTTCTGGAAAATCTTGAGTATGTGATGAAAAATATGAATTCATTCAGCAAGTAAAAGCAGACACACTGTCTAGAAGGGAACCCCAGATCAGGAAGATCTTGTGAGGGTGAACATTTTGACCGAAACCATGAAAAATCTCATGACCCTTTGCAATTGTTCACTTCTAGACCCAACCAGCAGACACCAAAAGTGACGACATGATGTGCCACCACTGCAAGGGCAATGCCACAAGATGGCGGAACACACAAAGCGGTTGCTGGATTTGTAAATAACGCTCTGACAAGTTTGTATTTCTTTAAACTAATTGCACCTATCTTGGGTGGCAGAAATGCCTGGGTGCTCAGGATGCTGTGACGTTGCCCCTGCAAAATAACGCTGGGGCGTAATTTGTTATGGTGGAACATTTGCTTGTCGGAAAGTGTTCCCTAGCATCAAAACTGCTAAAAACTGCAAAAGAAAAAGTGACAGCTGTTAGCTTGTTTACGTTCACTGTTAGAGTGAACCCAGGTGCTAATTTGCCATTTTCAGCATGTAGGTTGCTACCTTGGAGGTTGTTGTTGTTGTTTCCTGTAGGGACGGGGGAAAATGCAGATATCAAATACTGCCTCACCACCTGAAACAGGCGGACATCGGCAGGCTTACATCTAAATTCCACCAGGTGTGGTTGTGTTGCACTATGGTTGCACCACATCAGCTGGCGCTGATCGCAGTCATTCTACACAATGCTTGTGATTACACCAGCAGCGACTCAGCGTGTCCCGGAAGTGGCTCTCCACTCTGCTACACTTCAAATACGCGCAAAATCTATTTTTGACAGATGCCGCATCAGTTAGCACAGAGCCGATCAAATGGGCAGGAAGTCAGACACAGAAAAGGTAGGGAGAATCCGGTTAATTTTCAAAATAAAAGACCTCGTGCAGACTCATGATCATAAAGACAGACAGAAAAGAAATGATTTAACCACGTATCCTGCGTATCCATGGTAGAAGCACAAGGAGCAAGAAAAGAGGATCTAATCAACAAAATCTGAGCAAGTAAACATAATCAGGTGGGCAAAACGCTCCGCTGCCGGAGTGTTTCTGAAATGCTGCTGGTGGGGCTTGCAGCCGTGTGGAAGACAGATCAGAGCCGTGGCACAGAAGTGCCATGCTTGGTGGAATCAACTGGTTACACCTACAGACTACATCTAGTGAGTCAGACTAACACCAGGGTGGAAATGTATGGAAAATCAAATAAGTTATAGATCTTGACAGCTTTCTCGGTCAGTATAGCACACACTGAGGAACTGATTGCTTCAACTGACTACATTTCCCATCAACGCTGACTGGATATCCACATGAAAAGTGTCAGATTTTCCCTTTAATATAACTCAGCCTGTTCATCATCTGTTTTGTAAATGGGTGGTTCATCAGAAAGTAATTGTACTTCTTTACACTAAAAAAAAAGGGAAAAAATTTGGAGGTGTTGTTATTTATAGCTAATTATGCAACAGTTTTACTGGTCCAGCTCACTTGAGACCAAACTGTGAGGCCCATGAACTAAAATGAGTTCAACACCCCTGCTATTTAATGATACATTTCTGGTTCTAAGTTGTTGTAAAATAAAAAAAGGTGACATTGAACTAATTTAATTTTTCTCTCTTGGCATCCTTTGGGAGTTCCAGCCGCCAGGACACAATCTGCGGTTTTGTTTTTTTGTGGTTTTGTATGCTCAAACTAATGAGCTGTGAGTACCAATATGTACGATACTTCTGCCTGTCTACACATATTAATCAGGAGACAATGAATTTCAAATTATCCCCCGACCACTGGAGCAGATTAGTTTGATTGCTCACATCGTTGAAATGTGCATAAATGTATGAATTATCTGTAACTTGAGAAAAACAAAACACTGACAGTGATGAGGGTGCTGCTGTGCTGTTTTTCTAATCACCACTGTCTTGATGAGAACATTCAACTCCAAATAATAATGGTCATCTGTTAGAACTTCAAAATAAAATGCTCCTTAAATTAAAAATGGAAATCAATGAGGCTAACTGTATGGAAATATGAGATGAGGAAAGGATTGAGTTTTTAGAGCTGGTCTGGTCTGCTTGTATCAAATGGCTCTTTATCCTTTAAACTGAAATCAATGCTGCTAAGTGAGTCCTCTCTGTTGTATTCCTGCAGCTGCAAGCGAGAGTGAGAGAGCTGTTTATTGTGATGCCGACCAGGAGCAGGGAGAAGGTGCAAAAATTTCACTCTGACGTCCCGGTGGAATAAGAACACAAGTTTTATCCAGACACCTTGAGACTTGTGTGGGTCATCTCCGCCATTCATCTTCTGAGTTTACAGACTGGAGACAAGGAGACAAATGACTCGTAGAATGGAAGATTTCAATCAAATGTAACAATGAGAAAAGAAAGGGCCTATACTTTATCTGTCCAGGGGAGGCCGGGGGCAATTGTAACATTTTCCTTCCAGACTACTTGACATAGAGTAGTCTCTGATATAAGAAACATACAGTATATATATGTGAGCCCTATACAATTTATATAGTTTCACTAATAAACCAATACTACAATATTAAATTTAATTCGAGAGTGTTACAATTGGTTGGGGGAAATTGGAAAAATAAGACATATTAACCCACTAAAAGTACACTTAAAAGTAATCACATTACTGCTGTAGTATCTAGTAATGTTACTTAATTTCACTTTTTGTATATAGTTCAGATTCTTTTAGACTTCAGGTATTGTATTCATTCAAAGCAGAAATACTATTCCTATTTTTTCAGAATACTAGGCAGCTATTTAAATTTTATCTATGTAAATTGAGTTAAAAGTAATTTTGCATTTAAATTGAGTGAAATATCTTATAGAGAAAACTATGTCAACACAGACAAACAAGGTGTTTACATTGTGGCTTGGCTTGAGGACATCTCCTTACAAGTCAATCCTTGCAAGTCATCTTGTATGCTAGTTAGCAACACTGCTATTAGCATAGTTTGTTCATGTTCATTTTTAACCAGTAACCTAGAGATAAAAACTGATGTAAGTTCAAATTCATGGTCATCAAAACTTCAACAAAGACAAATTTATATTTCAATATATATATTTCTTTTGTTGAAATCTTGTGCCAATGTGAAATGATCCCACCATTTTCCACAGACAGAGAGAGAATCCTACTGAGTTGGGGGTGTCACAATTTCAATATTAAATCAAAAATTGATCAAAATGAGCTTTCAATTTCAAGAACTGAATTGAGAGGCAGAACTGGTGATTCTCCCAGTATTTTTTTTTTCTTTCCACCCCTGCTTACTTGTGTCATGGGGAGCGTGTCCAAAGAAAAACAACAACACTTCAAAGACATCACAGCGTAGCTTACCAGCTGTTTTATCATACTTAATACTATACAGAATATCTTTTCAAAGAGGAATTTGAAAATGTAAATGCCAGTTGTCAGGACATAAATTCAATGATCAGCTGATCTTTACAAATTAAGACTTGATAGTCTAAAAATTGGGTAGCTGTCAGTGCAAAATAAAAGTTTAAATTGAACGATTGAATTGAATTGTAACCTTGAAATCTACAGTCATCTTGAGCTGTGGATTTAGGAAACTGTGACATCCCTACTACTGAGCATATGCAAAGTAAGTGTGATTATTCTAGCTTGTTTCTCATCGGAGGAATTGAGAGCGTTACAATTTCCCATTGTTACAATTGTTCCCAGTCTCCCCTACTGTATTCTCAATAGGCAGTGGTAGCAGTATACTGAAAGCATGAAAAGGTGCAAATTCTATTATAGTGATAGATACATTTTTAGTTTGCTGTTGCTAATGTTTGTGGCTTTCAATTAAAACAGCTGACAGTTTATTAGTAAAGCACACTGATTGATAACTGTTCATCTTATTTTGTCAACAGAAATGGTGATGCAGCCAAAAAAATCAGTTCTTCAGAATAAATGTATTCAGTATGTCAGCTCTGAATGGTCGTTGCTCTGCCTGTCAAACTGTTTTACATGTTGTGTCAGTCACTACGATAAATCCGTCTTTCCCCTTCAGGCTTTCACGTGTTACTCAATCTGTAAGACACACTCAGGAAACTCACTAAAAGACTAGAGCCAGTAGATATATCTGTGGGCTGATATTACCCGTCGATATTGGTCTGTGACATATTGGTCTATATCAGTATCGCCAGATATGTTGTCCGATATGTCCCAATTTTTTTTTTGACAGAAAAATGCAAATTTTTTAAAGTTTTATCGGGAACATTTTATGTGTATTTGTTGTATGTATACTACCAGTCAAATGTAAGGACACACTTCTAATTCAATGTTTTTTCTTTATTTTTATAAGAAATAATGATAACAATGATGTTATTAAATATTTGAGTGCAAGTCCAGAAGAGACTTTTATATTTTAGATTCTTTAAAGGAAAAATAAGTCTTGCCTTGTTTTCACATTCTTGCCTTCTACATAATTACATATTTCATAGTTTTGATGTCTCCAGTATTAATCTACTATGTAGAAAAATAGTAAAGAATAAAGGAAAAAAAATGAATTAGAAGATATGTCAAAAATTTTGGCTGTTACTGGATATGTGTGTTTTATTAAATTTATACCTATTTATAATTATTAAAAATACCATTAAAAGTTTACTGTTTCAGTTACCTGATGTAATTTTGGACAATTAAGTTGTTAAACTGTAAAATAAAATATCCTGCCTCCAGTACAGATTTTTGTGTGAGGGCCGATATTTCAATATATAATATATATTTTACTCCCTGTTATCAGCATCGGCCCCAACAATCCAGCATGAGTCTGGCTTTATAACAGACCCTCTCTGCACATGAACAACATGAGGAGGTGTATTGTGTATTTTTGTTTAATACAGTTTGCTTTAACCACACATCTGCAGTAATCTTGTTGGAACAGAACATTTACACATCAACATTCTTCATTAGAGATACAGCTGGAGTTACTTTCAGACATATTTGATCACAACAGTTATAGCTGGAGGGTGGACTACAGTGTGACACCACCTAGGACTGTAAACAACTACAGCATTCTCTTGTCTTTTTACTCCCACTTTTGGGCCTATTTGGTGACGGAGCCACGCTAATGCACAGTGAGATATCATATTCAGCCTGTCCTGTACATTTGATCACGGTCTCATTGTGACTGACACACAGATGAACACGTTATTGCACTGAGCTACAGAGAGGCAGACGGTCAGACATCAGTGGAAGGAGGTGGGGGTGTCTCCACCCAGAGGTTTCAGCACTGTGGACAGCTCCTCGTGCAGCCTCGCTGTCACCCAGCCTGACCGGGGGTCCTCGTTTCAAACGGGTTCAGTGTATTGACTCATTCAGACTGTGTTCACTGGGTGAACTGCGGCTCATGTTTGACAAGCTCGCCATGAGGGATTTGACTTTGTGTGCGTAATAGTTCCTCAGGTTGACTGAAGGCACCTCTTTGATCCCCTCGTCGAAGTCGCAGCTCCTCATGGCGATCTCCAGCTGCTTCTGTCTCTTGTAGAACAGAGAGAACTTATTGAAAATGAGCGTGATGGGAAGCACAACTACTAAGATCCCGGCCAGGATGCAGGCGGAGGCGGTCAGCTTGCCCGCTATGGACACCGGCACCACGTCTCCGTACCCGACGGTGGTCATGCTGACGGTGGCCCACCACCAGCACGCCGGGATGGTGGACAGATCCTCGCTGTCCTCCTTCTCCACCGTGTAGGCCATGACGGAGAAAAAGGACACCCCGACTGCCAGGTAGAGCAGCAGCAGGCCCACCTCTTTGTAGCTGTTCCTGAGGGTGGCCCCCAGGGAGCGCAGCCCCGTGGAGTGCCGCGCCAGCTTCAGGATGCGGAAAATCCGCATCAGCCGCAGCACCTGCGCGACGCGGCCCAGGTTAGCGAGCGCCGGGCTGCTCTCCACCACCAGGTTAATGAGGAGTGTCAGGTAAAACGGAAGTATGGACACCAGGTCTATGACGTTCAAAGGATGCTCGAAGAAGTGCAGAAGATCCGGCGCCACCACGAACCTGGCGACCAGCTCCAGAGTGAACCAGCCGATGCCAAAGTGCTCCACAGTCTCAAAGCGGGGGTCCTCAGTGGGCTGTCCCTCACTGTCCAACAGGCTGAACTCGCTCATGCTGTTCATGCACATGGTGGCGATGGAGCCCAGCACCACCAGGATGGAGAGGATGCTGATAATGCGGCTGGCCACGGAGTACCCGGGGTTATCCAGCATCAGCCACACGCGCCTCCGCGCGCTCCCCAGCAGCTGCTTGTCAAACTTGGTGGCGTCGCTGTAAAACTCCAACAGCTCGTCAAAAGAGGACGTGGTGCTCCCCTCGTCGCTCCTGTCCTCCCAGTCGTCCCGTTCCTGGTCCATCTTCCTGCAGTGGTAGGCGCTGCTGCAGCACGAGTCGATGAAGAACTCGTTGATGCCCCAGTACTCGATCTCCTGGCTGAAGGAGAAGATGCACAGCTCGGCCATGACGTGCAGCCGCCCGGTGTTGTAGAAATTCAACACGTAGGGGAAGAGCGCGGGGTTCCTGTCGAAGTAAAACTCTTTCTCTGTGTCGTCGTAGTCGTCGCATAGCTCCAGGATGGACTCTTTGGACTGACAGTGGAGCAGACGCGCCAGCCGCGTCTCGGGGAACCGGGAGAGGGTGTCGGACTGGAGACGCTTCTTGAAGCCGCCCACGTTGATGCGGATGGCGGCGGTGTCATCCATGTGAGCCCCGGAGCCCGGTTTCCCCGGGACCTGACCTGTCATGTCTGGAGAGGGGGGACACAGAAACAGACGCACGGCGCACAGACAGAAAGACAGAAAGAAAGAGTGACAGACAGAATCACATTGACACAAAGAGAAAGAGACAGCACAAAGAAAGACGCACTTTCACAGAGAAGAGGGAAAGAAAAGGAGAAGGGGAATTAAATATCATTTGAATTAATGCCACAGTTGCTTTTTAAAGTAAAAGACAAAATGTCCATTTGTTGTAGCCACGTGTTTTCTCTCAAATGATGCACAATGATTTCCAGCCTCTGAAACAAAAGCACGCCTAAGAACAATGAACTTACTTTAAAGCGCGGCCAGCTGACCGAATCCTCCTACAAGAAGACTCCGCATTCTCACTCTTCTGACGGCATATTGATGCAGTTTGTGGCCAAGTTGTGGCTCTAAAATAACCGTGGAGATCTCTGTCCCCTGAGTCCACACTGGCGCGTCTCTGTCAGCTTTATTTTCTTAGCTTGGCGAGAGGTAGAAGAGGATGAGGAGGAGGAATAGTCCTCCAAATGGAGTCGGTGCGATGTCAAATCTGATGTTGCCTCTAGACAAAAATAAACTGACGCTCCTTCCTCAAATAAACCCGAAGGCTCGCTGGAGCTGCTGGTCCTCACATCGTGCGTCCTCCGGGCTTCACACCTCCTCCTCCAGCCACAGGTATCTGTCGGCTGCGTTTATAACAGCAGATCTGGGAGCCATAGGAACTGAAACACGCCCTGACAGCCGCTTCTGCTGTGCGAGGGAATTCCCTCTCTCTCTCTCTCTCTCTCTCTCTCTCTCCTCTCCCTCCCTCTCTCTCTCTTCTTTCTATCTGTTGCTGCGCAGCAACACGTAGCTCTCCCTCCCTCTGCGCCGCCTTCCCCAAGTGATCTCAGCAGCATCATGATGCTGAGGGGCGAGGCGCAGCGCCCGGAGAGGGAGTCACCAACTAACGAACACACAAACACAGGAGAACAGTGACCCATCATCAAGTGAAAATAAACCATGACGCGTCTCCACTTTCACTGTAAAATAAAGAATAAATGCAAGAAACTTTAGATCCACAGGCTTGATATTATTGTAGGTACATGACAGTGATGCCATATAAAGTGGTCTTTCTGGGGTTTCCCCCTTTTCCTTTAATGTGCTGTAGCTTTTTGTGCATGTAAGAGGTCTGCACACTCTCAAAGACCAAAATCCATGCCAAAGGGAGTTACTCACTCCCACAGAAAATATTGCTCCTGAACTGCCTGAAATGCCTCGTTTGTAATCCAGTCTTTGTTCCATTTCTTGGTGACATCACTATGTAGCACATTTGCATAATGTGCAGCTAGTTTGGAAGGATTTTTGAACAGGTTAGGGGTCTTAAAAAGACAGGAGCTAAAATCAGGTGTTTCAAACAGAGGATGAAAGAGGTGCTAGGGGCAACCCAAGTGCCACCCCATTACCCTCAGATATGATTGGTTATCTGCCCAGTGAGAGGCGGGACCTTAGTTTTAACAGTTTGATGAGTATTATTACGTGTGTTGTTTTCTTTTATATATAGCCTTCCTTTAATTTTTAACTAGGTTATTTTAGTCTACTTTATAAATTAATAAATGATTTAAATAATAAATCATAACCTCATAACCTGAGGATAGATGCACAATGAAGGTACAATTTCCTTTTGAGGTCTTGAAGAATAATGTATGGTAGCTTTATATTATATTTCTGCAGTGTTACTCTGTTGTGCTAATTAGTAATTAGCTTTGAAATACAAATTTTAAACACAGAGTCACCATTTGCAGTATGTACAGCATATAAAACAATAAAAAAACAGTACAAGATAAAACACAAAATAAAAAGAAAAAAGAAACAAATACAAAACAGGCCCAATAAACAACCCACATCAAAAGTGAAGTGCACAAATAACAGTGCACTAATCAAAGTGCCTATGTATAAAATGCTTTTCAAAATCAGGGCTTAGAAATTGAAGTCCATGAAATTTAAAGTGCACAACTTTTAAAGTGCACATGCAAAGGTGTCTCCCTACAGTTTGCACAAAAAACAACAACGAAAAAACCCCACTTGTGTAGACAAGTGAAAGACTTAAGAATTAATTATTCAATCTATGTATTGCACTAGGGAAGAAACTTTCCACAAACTGAGTGGTGGCACATTGGAGCTAAGAATAAGAAACTCATACTTATAATGTTGATAATTGAAGTAGATATGAGAAATGGTACATAATAATATGCAGTGATGTGCATGTGGGCATGCATGTGCACATCCCTGAGTGCTACAGTAATGACCAGTACGAGAAAAAAAGTTTTTTTTTTTTTTTTTTTACATGAAAGCACGTAAACCTTTTCTAGTAGAAATAAAAGTGTGAGCTTGAAAATGTGCATAACATGGTCACTCTAACAAACAAACTTTGTTATATCATATGATAACATCACTAGACAGCTCCAAAGGATAGAATAAAGAATTAAAAAATCAAACTGACTCTAATAGATTATAATGGCCACTCTGTTAAAGGGAAACTGTCATTTTAATATTGCACTCCTCTGTATGGGCCAAGCTACAAATATTCTTCTACATTTCACACGTTGCAACTCCGGGTGGGTTCACACCAGCCTTGTTTAGTCCGGGTTAATTGAATATTGGAGTGTCCACCCTTCTGGTGCAATTTGTTTTGGGCTGGTGTGAACGCCAGACTCAGACTCTGGTGTGACAACCACTCATTGGTTGGCCTCGAAGTGGTGGTCTCAGACCGCCATCATCTTAACTCTGGAGCAGTTCCTTTGTAGTGTACCATTGTTTTTATCGGTTTAAAAAAAAGTTTCTCTTCCTGTTTAAGTGACTGGTGACCTAGTAGCATGTTTGCTACCAAAATGTGGACTGACAGGGAACAAACCCAGACTGACGATGTGAGCAATGCCTGCTTTATTAAATTATATAATACTCACCATCAAATGAAATGTTCGTGCACAGTCCTCCAAAATCTGCTGAAATGCACTTCACATTAACACCAACATGAACAAAACCTGATGGTGCCCCATGATGGATGACATCCAGGTTCTAGTGTTTACAATTTCTGGACCATTTGAGTTTTGCCTTTGTGAAAATTGAAACAATGTATCATCCTCACATTAGTTCAATACAGGCACAGAGCCTCTGACCAGGGGAAAAATACAGAGTGAAACTTTGTTGAATGGATATGATTTATGTAGAGAAAACTAAACAAACAAGAGTTTCCTGATGCTGTCATGCTGACACATGCATGCAAGACGCCATTTACACCATGTTTTTAGCCGAAATGTCAACTGTAGCATGTATCCAGTAGGATGTAAACATGGCGTCGATCTCGCGATATTTTCACATGTGCATCCATTAAGAGATATACGAAGTCTCGCAAGATCGACGCCATGTTTACATGCTACCTGCTACCTGCTACTGCTACATGCTACAGTTGACATTTCGGCTAAAAACATGGTGTAAATGGCGTCTTTTGCGGTTAAATTTTAATGTTGCGGCTCGCGGACACTTGGATTACATCACACAAGCAGGATGGAGACATTTTGTGTTTGTTTTGTGTTCTTTTTTAACGTTTTAAACTGGGTCACCATTCACAGCAATTGTACTGGATTTGGCTGCAACCCTGTTTTCTGCTGAAACTCCAGGATTGTTTTGTGAACTGAAGATCTTCACCCATCCTCACATCGGCATAGGGGTGAGTACATACTGAGTGGGTTATCATGTAAAGGTGGAATATCACTTTAAGGCAGCTCCACCCAAAAGCGTACCCTGCTTAATTGTCTGTTTTATTCTAAATGGGACCATCATTTACAAAATGAACATCATGCCGTATTGAAGAATACTTGAAAGTAGCAATTGACACTATTAAACTCATTTACTGTGGACATACATTAAGTGAGAAGTAAGGTCATTTTGCCATAAGAGTACATACAATCGGACTTCATTTTGCAACCAGTGGAGTCTCCCCCTGCTGGCCATCAGAGAGAATACAGGTTTAAGGCACTTCTGCATTGCCTTCAATTGTCAGACCTGGAAGCTCTGTCCACTATTTAATATGCAGTCTGTGGTCGTCTCCAAGCCCGTGCTGAGATGTCCCTGATGACATCATCAGGAGGTCACACTTCACAAAGCTCATACTGAGCCGTAGAAGACATCCTCAACCATTTCCACAGGCTGAGAAGTAAGCCACTCTTCTGAACTTTATGGCAAAAATCTACGAAGTGCCCTTTAATATTACAATAGGATGAAACTAAGCCTATTCGGTACCATAGAAACAGTATGAGCAAGAATGTCCCTTTAGTTTTCTAATCATTTTTCTTTTGATGCACTGGTTATAAATACTGCTGCTGTTTTTTTGTAAATATTGTAAATACTTGTTACATGCTAGACTGATGCTTTCATCTAAAGGTTACAATTGATTGTCAGTCATTGATCACACACATTCACTGTCGTGCTGTGAGACTCAATAGAATTATGACATTCAACCCATGCCAATGTCTCCTCTCTTGAAATTCTGTTTACGAAACCTCGCTACAGAGTATATGAGAACCGTGCTGTTTGATCACAGGAGAATGTGGGCTTTCAACACTGTCCACCACCACCACCACCGCCGCCGCCATCTCCACCATTACCTGAATCTCCTTTCATCAGTGCAGAGGCGACATCATTAACAGCCGGTGTCTGGCCCGTGTTAAAGCTGCGGCCTTGCAGAGCAGCCTTGCTTTTATTGATTAAACGCCAAAGGTTTTCTTTTACACGTCCCATTGTGTGTAATGAAGATGATAGCGGCTACAGACAAAAGCTGCCTTATAGACAAATTCTCTTGGGTGCATGTTTGTTAGCATACCATTAGTTAGCTCTTTGTCAGGAGGCTTTTTGCACATAAGAAAGATTTGATGCTGATAAAATGTTGATAACAGCCAGAAGCTATTGAGTCAATACAGGAGAGTGAGGGTGGTTGCAACACATTGTGTGTTTGTCTCAGTTTCTCAGGCTATTTGAACCAACCAAATCTTTACATATTAAGCTTACATCTGTCTGCTAATTACCCATACCATTGAAATACACAATACACATTAAAACAATAACAAAACATGTAATTTAATGGAGTGAAGTAGCGTGGGATCATGGGAATCTTCACTGTTAAGCAACCACCATAGATGATGACCTCTCTATAAATATATATTATGTTATGTTTAGTCACGTTCACTGACATCCTTCCTCACCCTCATATCACATATCCGTTGTATCCCATGTTTTTCCAGGAAGTTATAGCAGCTAGCAACTGGTTAGCAATGGCTAGCAGGAAACTCACTGTTACCTTGAATAAATTATGGATTTTTCTGGGTTTGAATATTGTTGAGATCATGTAATTACACAACTTAACAAAATATATAACATGTGTCTAGCGTTTTTTACACATTTTAATGTGGAAAAGTTACATGTTACAGCTTTAAAGATGATTACAAATGACATATTGTTCACAGTATTTATTCAAATAGAAGAAGTCAGATGTTGCAACTGACCTGAACCCTGGTGATTGTTGCAATATGTTAAAAATACATTAAATTTCTCTTTTAATTTTTGCCTTTTATCTCAATAAGCCAGTATTAATTATTATTATTATTGTTATTATTATTATTATTATTATATTATTATTATTATTATTATTATTATTATTATTATTATTATCATCATCATTATTATTATTATTATTATTATTATTATTATCATTATTATTATTATTATTATTAGTAGTAGTAGTATAAAAATGTACTGAAATAAATGTAAAAAGTAGTACTCTGAATGTTAGTGGGCTACATTTTGGAAATTAATTTTTCTGGAATAATTACAAGCATATTCAGATAGAAGAAATATCTCTTGCCATTGCAATATTGGTGGATTCCTGAATAAAATATTTGGATTCAGCTGCGTCCCTAATGAGCATGAGTACCATCACTCTAGCATGTTACTGATTGGAGAAATAAGACTTGTTGCATCCATCCCCTGTTTCAAGCATCCCCAGTCTCCCCTAAAATGCAAAACAAAACATTAGTTTGTGCTGTGTGAGAATTTTAAAAACACACATGTGGCCAATTTTAGGTCCCAACACCCTTTTAAGTAGCTATGATAAATGTTGTAGCACCAGCACATCATTTTGTTGAATGAGAAGACGTAAAGTGAAGGATTTAATAGCTCGTATTGCTCCCTCAGGCTGTGCCACTGCCATCATCTCCAGTGTCTGATAGCCACCCTGTTTAAGACACAAAGCTTTAGCAGCATTTGAAAATACATTTATGATCATTGGAAGCAATTTCCTACTTGCCGTATTGTATTGCAGTACTTGTTTGGAACCATAACCACAGGCTGCAGGCAACACTGGAACTATTTACTCCTAAATGGGAGTTTCATTCCGAGATTTCTTTACTTCCAGGCAGTCGGCACATTAATATTTCATAACATTTTTTTCCTCCCAACAATTGGAGCTTAACATGAGTATGTAAGCCCATGAGATTGCCTGTACAGATTGGGTCTTTACAGTTGCATTCGCACACACCGTCTCCTTGTCCTGGATGCTTTTAGGGCTTTCAAAGTAAAACCTATGCTCTACAGGTACTCCCTGTGGGGTGTTATATATCATGTTACAGGCCTCTACAGATCTTCTACACCCTCACACAGCAGATTTGTAGGATTTGGGAAGATTAACGAGGGCCTTGAAAACGCACACAACAACTCTGTGCTGATTACGATATTGTGAAATTACAGACTTTTTCTTATTAATGCCCCTCATTTATGGGATCCATCTGTGCTTGTGTGGGAATGTTTTGCCGTGATTATAATCCTATTTAGTCTATCATTATCCTCGTCCAGCAGGGTCTTATTGTGCCTGGGTTTCATCTTCTGCTCACTGAGATTCCTTGATGTTTGTGATCTGCATTATTCTCATTATTTCTCATCATATTTCCTCTCGCTGCGCTTTTTAATCCCACGTAGGCAACAGCATGCCTTTACTGCAGCACATTAGGATGTGACAGCTCTCAGGATTACATTATTAGGTGACAGTCAGTGTTTATCCTTTATCTGCTGGGAAATGTTCATTTTCTGTGCAGGATATCTGATTTAGGTGAAAATAATGGGTGTCTTCTCGCTCTGCAGGCTCCATCAGTCCTGAATGGTATCTCTGACAGCACACACACACACACACACACACACCTCCTCAGATTTCATTAGCGTGGGTGAAGAAGCCTGATGTTTGTAATAACGAGTGTCATCAGGACTTTGTTCAGGATTACTGAGGTGGTTCATTCTAAATTATTTCTGCTAACCAGACTATCATCTGCAGATTATTCACTTTCTGCTTTTGGTTGAACTGGGCGGCTTTTGATTCATTCTTCTCCCACATGGTAGAGTTTAATGTGCTGCTTTGTGGAGGAGGAACTATTTCTCATAGCCTATTCCTCAACAAGTCTGCTCAGATCTGCTCTTTTTTATTGATAGCAGGCCTTACTTTTCAAAGAAATCATCTGTCTCAATTTCTCATTGTTACAAACTACCAGTGATGGAAGAAGCACTCAGATCCGCTATTTAACCAAAAGTTCTAAGTCCTCTATTACAAATTTTTAAAAAATGCTACATTCAAAAACTTACTTAAGTAAAAATACAGAAATATAATCATGGTATAACAGCACTGTTTCTTATGATATATTATTATATATGACATAATTAGATTGTTTGATTACTGGTGCATCATTGCATTGTAAGTAGAATTTTATTGTTGTAGCTGATCTAGGTGGAGCTCAGTTCAACTACTTCATAAATGTTTAAGTAGTTTGGTCCCGAGTGTCACAGATCACAGGATAAATCTGAGAGGTTGTGAGATTATTAACAGGGTAGGTTACAAATGAAAACAAAATTGTGTTTGGCTTTTATCTAATATTTGCTGCTTTATGAAATATAGAATAATTTGGCCTATTCGGGCCTTTAAATATTTTTAAATCACCTGACAAGTTTGGAGGGGAATCGTCTCTTTGGTGAAAATGCAAATATCTCATGTGAAACATGACATGAAGCACCACTTCGACCCTGCTTTTTTGCATGGGCTCACAGGCCAAAAGTATTAGGAGCGACAGGTTTAATTTGTAACTAGAAGAGGTGACTCAGTAGAGTGCAGATCCCCACCAGGCAACAGGTGGTGAAGCACCTACTGCAATGCCACCACAACTGCCAGGCACAACTAGCAGAGAGGTATAAAGTTCCACCAATATTAATATGATCTCCTCATACATTGTCCCGAGCTGAAACAAGATTTAAAACTTGAGAGGTTATGGCCCCTAGTGGTCAGTTAAGAAGAGAGAGAACTCAGCTGTCAATGGTTAAATAAAACAGAACAGCAAAAAATAGAATTACTGCCTTGTATGTCTCCACCAACCAGTCAAGTTTACATCCATGTCTGTCCAGACTCATATAATGTCTGTAGTGAAGACTTTGAAGGAATTTAATAAGGTATTAAGTGTATTTTTTGGGAAAATTAAAGTTCTCACTTATACCTGTGTGATTCCAGTGAACAATTTCCAGTGAAAAACATGTTGTCTTCACTTAGAGACTATTTTTGCAGAGGAGGACAGAGGACTGATAGTGAGCTGAACATGATGTTGTCAGACTGAAGATGACCTTTGACCTTTTAGATATAAAATGTCATCACCTCATCATTTCATCCTATCAGATATTTGTGTGTAATTTTGTCATAATTAGCACATGAATTCTGGCCAATAATGTCCTTAGTGAGGTCACTGTGATCTTGGACATTGACCTCTAGCCACCAAAATCTAATCAGCTCATCTTTAAATCCAAATGAACATTTGTACCAAATTTTAAAAAAAAATCCCTCAAGGCCTTCTTGAGATATCATGAAAACAATGCCTCCAGAATAAAAAAAGAACAAAAATAAATAAATAAATAAAAGTAATTTTAAAAGTTTTTCATGGTTTTTCAAGAATTCTTTGTCACAGAGGTCTTTCAGCACACAGTCATGATTGTGCATGAAAAAAAGGACAAACAAACAGGCTAATTGGTCCAATAGTATTCAAGATTTGCTGTGGACAAGCTGTAGTTCCAGTGATCACGCACACACTCACTTACTCATGCAAACATTTACGCTTGGGATAACAATGCATCACATTTCATCATCTCATCATGTTGTTTTAAAGGTCCAATGTGTAAGATTTACAGAGATTTATTGGCAAAATATGGCTCTAATGGAATATAATATTCATATGTATGTTTTCATTAGTGTATAATCACCTACAAATAAGAATTGTTGTGTCTTTGTTACCTTAGAATGAGCTGTTTTTTTTTACAGACGACACAGGCCCACCTCCATAGAGGCCACCATGTTGCACAGTATCTACAGTAGCACAGAACAGATGTAACCAAACAACAACAACAACTCTAGAGACTGCATTTCATTTTTTTTTTTTTTTCCGCAAGTTTTTTTGCGGCCACTGCAGTTTTTCCTGTATGCTTGGAAGAGCAGAGTGACATGCAATCTGCAAACTCCACTACATGTCACTAGATCCTGCACACTGGTCTTTCAATGCCAAATCTTAATGTTGAAAGCAATGATAGCTGTTAAATAAATGTAGTCACATGTCAAATGCAGTAAGGTAAAATATAATATTTCCCCTTAAACTGTAGTGGAGTAGAGATGTTAAGTAACTTAAAATGGAAATACTCAAGTAAAATACAACTCAAAATTGTGCTTAAGAACAATTCTTGAGTAAATTTACCAAGTAACCTTCTACACTGCAAGTAACAATGTAATGTTGAAAGCAATTATGAGTCTCAATTATTTATTCACTTTTTCTACTGAACTGCAATTCAATCACCCACTTACTGAAATGATGTTCTGGCTGCAGAAACTGTGACAAAAAAATTGTATTTGGAACCTTTTTTTGATCACATAAAATACCTCCTGCATTTGAAATCAGCATCATTTAGATTCTGCACACTCCTGGCAGGCTTTAATTCATATCTCATATCTTTTGATGGAGTCTTTTGCAGAACACCAGTATAAATTTAATCATAAAATAATAGACAGCTTTATCGTTGTGTCCCAGCCCCAACAGCTGAACAGTAGATAAAGGAAATAAAATGTCCTCAGTATTAAAATGATCTATGGCTCAAATTTCAAGCCCTGACCTTAAATCACAGAGAACAAACTATTGTGTTTGCCCTTCTGAGCAAGCCTGTGTAGGTTTTGAATTGAATGATAGCGATAGTTGGGTCACAAACAGTACAAAGTGAAGCTTTGCTGTATATTTCAGTTACACTGATTTCCAGGGGAACTTTTTTAAGATAATTCAGGCTGTGTGTTTTGGGACTGCGGCAGAGGTGGGCTGAGGCTGTCTGAGGGGCGGGGGCAAAGAAAATAAAAAGGGGGCCAGCTGTATGTGATGGGGCACCAGTGCATTAAAAATCGTTATGTATCTAAGGGGGAAAAGTTCCAATACCTGGTTTCGATCAAAATTGTTTTATTGTACAGCGACTACCACAACTCTGTTATAAAAACACAGAGGAAATATTTAACTATTTAAAGGCATGTAGAGGCCAAATAATCTTTTGTTACGTAGGACAGCCTATATTGCACTTCATCAGTGATAGACTGAGGCTGTCTGAGGGACAGGGGCAAGGAAAATAAAAAGGGCATTAGCATGCCGAAGGTTGTGATGCATTTATGGTGAAACAGTTCGAGTTCTCTGGTTTATGCACCTATCTTGCAGCCTATATGGCACTTTTTCAGATTTTGTCCACTGTAAAGGCAGAAGGCACTTTTCCCCATTTTGTCCTCCGGAAGGATCCCCTCGGGGGCACTTTATCATGTTTTATCCACTTTCAGAGCACCCTAGAGGGTACTTTTCTTGTTTTGTCCACTGGAAGGGCAGAGATCCATTTTTTCTTGATTTGTCCAGTGGATGGGCACCCTAGAGGACACTTTTTCACATTTTGTCCACTGGAAGAGCATCTTAGAAGGCACAATTTCCCATTTTGTCCACTGGAAGGACACTTCATCATGTACATCGTGGGCGCTTTATCATGTTTTATCCATTGGAAGGACACTATAGGAGGCATTTTTTCCCATTTATCCAGCAGGAGAGCACCCTAGAAGGCACTTTTTCCTATTTTGTCCACTGGAAGGGCACTCTAGAGGACACTTTATCATGTTTTATCCAGTGGAAAGGCAACCTAGAAGGCACTTTTTTCCATTTTGTCCAGTAGAAGGGCACCGAAAAAGACTCTTTTATCTACCATGGGGGCATCAAAAAGGGCACTTTTTCAAACACGGGGGCACCAAGGGGGGGCAATAGCCCCCTTTGCCTCCCCTCTGACTCCGCCAGTGGACTGGGGTATAGAATAAAGTCTCCTCAATGAGGAACTGCTCAGAGCTGTAAGGGGACCAATCTATTACAAAGTTTTCAATCATTCTAATACATTCAGGTCTTGATTTTTGAATCTCATATTCCATAATGATTCCCACACGGTCAAGAGGAGACAATCAGTCAGTCCATTTATCACCTTCAGAGAGTCAAGATGACATTTTCTTCAAAGTTTCAGTAAAGTGTGTGTGAGAGAGACAGAGGACGGGATAGAGAAGGTGTGGATGGAGAAGACAATATGAGAAAGAGACAGAGAAGAGGAGAGAACGTAAGAAGAGGATGTGTCTATCTCTCTATCTTCTCTCTCCTTCAAAGCCTGAGGTGGAGGCTCGAGTGAGAGCGTGTAGGAGTTTTTTGTGTCGACTAAATCTGCTGCTCCCTATCTTTTGCTCGGCTGCCTTTATCTTCCTCTCTCCTTCCTTCGCTTTCTTTCCCACTCCTTTGCTGAGCTTTATGTGTGTCTCTTAACATTTTATATCCACTCCTATTCCTCTTTCCTGCTATCTCTCTCATATTTCCTGACTTCAATCCTCCTCCGACGTTTGAGAGGTCAAGGTTCGCCAATACGTCGGCCTCATCCTTGATGTCACGGTGTCATCTGAAGCAGTGCCAGGGGACTCCAGAACCGCTGGGGGAGAATGCCACGGCTCTCTATCCATGACAAAAGCTGTCAGTCACTGTGAGTCCCTGCCAGCGCTGATGGATGAACCAGCGGTCTCCGGAGAGATTTACAGAAATAGAAAAAAAGGGGAATCTGTTTAGTCATGTTATTGCGACATGTGAAATAAAATGTGCTTTCATTCGTCTCCCCTCTTCCCCTTCACGCCACAGTAATCACATCAAATGGGCCTTGATTATTATGGCAGAGAAAGACGGCTGACTCAGGACACAGTGCAGACATGCAGGAGCAGAGTGAATACAGATGGAGACTGGAGACGCGTCCAGCTCTGAGTGTCAGTACAATAATTATACATATCACATATTAACAAATTATTACACCCATGTGTGTCCGTCTGACTGTGTGTGTCTGACATGACGAGCACTAATTGGCTCTGAAGTCAAGCAGTAATGTGTAACTGTAGCAACAGGATACATACACTCTTAGAAATAAAGGTGCTAACTAGAACCATAAAGGTTCTTTGGCTTATCCCCATAGGAGACCCTTTTTGGTTCCTGGTAGAACCTACAAGTAAGTTTTACCTAGGCCCCAACATAAAGGACTATAACTAGAACCATCTGTGAAAGGTTCTCACCCAGAACCTCCTGGGTGAGAACCTGTCTATGATGTAATAGTTCCCTCCAGAAGGGGTTCACCAAGGGGGTACTAATGAGAATCTTTTTAGCTTCCATAGATTTTATTTAGAACACACTCAAGTGGTTCTACTGAGAATCTTTTCATATTCTAGAGTCTAATCTAGAACCCACCAATTTCTAGATAAAAAGGTTCTACTGAGAACCTGTAATTCCTGTACTGACACTCAGAGCTGGACGCGTCTCCAGTCTTCTACCGAGAACCTTTTTAGTTTCCATGATTTTTATTTAGACATTTATTTAGACATCAAGACACTTGAGGAGCTCTACTGAGAACCTTTTTATATTTCAAGGGTTTTATCTAGAACGTACCAAGAGGGTTCTACTGAGAACCTTTTTAGTTTCCATGGGCTTTATTTAGAACACACTCAAGTGGTTCTCCTGAGAACCTGTTTTTAGTTTCCATGGATTTTATTTAGGACACACTGACTACTGTACTTTTATATATTCCACAGGTTTGATCTAGAACTCACCCAGGGGGTTCTACTGAGAAATCTTTCAAGTTCCAAGGATTTTATCTAGAAAAAACAATGGGACTCTATCGAGAATCTTTTTAGTTTCCAAAGGTTTTTATCTAGAACCCACCCAGGGGAGTTCTACTGAGAACCCTTTCATGTTATGGTATAAAGAACCCTTGACAAAAGAGAGTTCTTCAAAGATTTTCATAATTTAATAAATAGTTCTACAAAAATTTAAACCCTTCCTTCAAAAGGGGGGTTCTTCAGGAGCAAATATTTCTGTATAGAACATTAGCCCTTCGAGGAGAACCTTTTTGGAACCCTTATTTCTAAGAGAGTAAATGCAGAGGCCATGACAATAATTGGAACAATCAGATGTTGTGCTAAAGATGGAGGTCTGCTCACACTGCATCACATGGCTGCTGGCAGTTTATTTCTGTACTTCAGCTTCATCTGGTTTTGACAGTTAGAGCTGGACCGCAGTGTCCTTCAGATTAGTGTTAGCACTCAGAACATGCTCTGAGGATGAAAGGACTTGTAGCACTGAGCCCCTGTTGACCTCTCTTTTCACCTCCGTCTTTTTCGTCTGAATCGATGTTGCTCCTCAGGGTCATCCAACTTCTGCACAGTTTTAATAAAGCGCAGTTGTACATGTGAGGACAGGGTGAGCGCAGCCCCTTCCCTGAAATCACTGCCCGCCACAGTAAGACGGTGAGAGGTAGTTGGCTTATTAGTATCAGAATCTCTGTATGATGTGATGGTTAAATTGGAAAGTCAATCAAACAACCACAAAGAGACACGACATTGCTACAAAGTGAAACAAAAAGACTATAAAGATGTGCAAAATGTCTGTGTGCAGGAGCCCATTGTCACATAATCTGTGGCTCTAAGCTATTTGGACTCACAAATAGCAGCTATTACCTGATATGATTTCTTTTTGTGTATAATAAAGTTTTTTCTTTTAGACACTGCAAAAGACACAATACAGTGCAGTACTGTAGGGAGGATAGACTGGGGACACTTGCGACAGGGCATGGTTGAAACAAGTTTTATTTGTCCAGTCAGCAGAGTGATGACACAGGGCCTCATTCACAGACAGTGTTTAGGCACAAATTTGTGCTTAAACTGTGTGTATGGACATTTGATGCACAAATCGAGGGAACAAACCTCAATTTGTTCTTACTTTCTGAACAAATTTAAACTTCAGACTTATGTGTGCGTGCAAATGATAAGAGCCTGGCTGTCTCAAAAAATGTTGACACACACATTTTAACTAAATACATGGCATATTAAAACTACATTAATCAAAAATGCTTTAACAGAAATGTTTGAAGTGTTGCATTTTATGCATGAATTCTTCATTGAATACAAAAAACACAGGCAACTGCAAATATCTTTTTATCTTTTTTTAATATTATTGTATGTTAATGTTTTCATGGATGTCATCACTTTCAGCCTATCCTATCCCACTTATGGATGTTTATCCACTGACTGCAGTAAGTCTCTCATCTTGGCCTGACAAATCAGGTGCTCCTTGCTCTGCACCTGTTTCTTTATTTTTCTTTTGGTCTGTTATTCTTTTTTTTTTTCTTTGCATCAACTTCTATGTCAAACCATTTTTTTTTTTTTACCTGAGCCATAGTCCATTTCTCAGGGGATACAGGTCTTAGAAAGAAAGTAGTTCTTGCATGAAACTGCTCATAACAAGGTCTGTGGATTATCTTGAGAAAACGGGCCATGATTTCTGGAAAGAGACATTACTGTTGAAGGTTTTCAAATGTAGTTTTTGGTGCTTTGAGCACCGTAGGCTGAGTGCTGTCTGTACTGAAAAAGAATGAACCAACTTAAAAGTTTTCAGTTTTCAAACTTAATTATTTGCTTTCCCCAAAAGTAAATTTTGCTCCTTAACAACCTAACATTATAGTTTTTTTTGTCCTTTGTTTGATCTCGAAATACAATTTTGTTTTGCATTAGACCTAACCTTCTTTCTGAGTCACCAAGAAAAAATGGGGACCCAACTTAAGGGGAAAAATCTGGAAAACATGTGGATGTCATGACGCCAAACCCACAATACTAATTCTGAGACTTCGTGCCGACAACCGATGCTGCATCCAGGACACTGCACGACATCCCAACAGAAAGACTAGCATGTTCAAATTTTTTACCTCCCACGACGGGTTGTGTTGCTTCTGTGTCATTGACCATTAAGAGCATTGCTGAAAGCACTCTGTCAGAAGAGATGAATCTGTGCACAAATCTAAACACTGTGAAGCGAAAGAGGAGTGATGTTGTTGGTGTCACAAGGTGGAACTGTGAAACAGGAAAGGTTCATCAAGCTGTGTATGTTTTTAGGCTTTTTCAAGCACAACATAGCCAGTATCATACACACCACTTGGTATGCTTCATCTTTTTTTAACATTCTGTCTCCCAGAAGTCTGTTGCAAATGCTTCTTTTCTGGTGACCTCATGCATGTCATGAAAGACTGCAAACGATGATTGGTCGTGGAGCAACGTACATGTCTATCATGCCTTTTGGCCGCAACATGGCAAGAATTTATGACTTCATAATCACCTAATCTGACACAGTCCAGCACTATTTAGAATAAGAATAAGGCAGGTTAAGGGAATGGGTGTAATGTCAGAAAGCAGAAAGCTGAATGAGACTCATTCAGAACAGGACATTGCTTCAACTACTAATGAAATACACTTTTTACAGTGTAGTTCTATTATACTGGAGGGAAGGCAGCCATCTCTACAGATGACGTCTCCAAAACTCCAAAACTATCTAGAGGGATAAACAGCACTACAGGAAAGAGGGAAAACATATTTTTGATACACATTTTTACTCATTTCTCAAATGTTCTTCCCTCTCTGAATCTGTGCCCCAGTCTAGGTTTCCGCAGCTGCACCTGCATGAGAGCATCTGGCATAGGCAGCCCAGATGTTCATATTCATTTCCAACAGGTTTGTCATGCATAGACCATTATACATTTAAGACACACCTGAAAAACGAGTCTCCATGTGTCATTATGTAGTAATCAATATATGTTGTCCAACTGAGGGGTTTTTTTCAGTCTGAAGACTGTTTGAAATGCATTTTATATGTAGATCATTATGCTAATTTCTTTGTATATGAAATGGAGTTATGTGGTAGTAATACAAATGTAGGAGTAGCCTTTATTCCAGTGTGTGTGTGTGTGTGCGCGCACGCGTGCGTGTGTGTGTTGTGTGTGTGTTTTAGTGTGTGTGTCAGAAAAGGCTGTTTGTATTTGAAAGAAAGCAGCAGGCTCATCTGCACATGATAATTTTGTTTATGTTGAGCACACCAGAACAAACAAGCCCTCATCATTCATCTGTTCACAGAGAGGAAGCCGGATCAGTGAGATCTCACAAAAGACAACACAACAATGCGTCCCAGTCCATCCCTTTGACTGGGACACACCCACAGCTGGACGCACGCTGAAAGGAGATCAGATACTGTCTCCCTGATGTGACCCGCCTTGATTGCATCATTGCTTTTTATGATGATCCATTTTTAAAAATCTCCTTTTCAGCTGCTGATGAGGCCTCTGAAAGCGATGATGATGAGAGGAGAATAAATGTGGAGATTCATACACAATCACACACCTGTTGTCTGTAGGTGAGAACATCATCAGCATAACGATGAGTGGGATTTCACCCGGCTCTTTTAGATCAGCTGTGTTGTCAAGACACATGAGAGATTGTCACCCAGATTTCTCTGAATGTGGCCACCAGGGGGCATCATGTTTAACACCAACCACAGCACTGGTAAACAAAAAGCCAAGTGCGATAAGCCTCGGGAGGTTTCTTTCTCTCACCTCAGGTGTGAACTTGACTGAGGTAGTAGGTGCTCAGCGAGGTGGGACTCCCACCGCTGATTTGAGGATGTTAACTATTTTTTTTTAAAATATAAATTCCATCACATAAATAAATCCCAACCAGTACACACTTTGTAAGCATTAGCCTCAGAAAATGCAGCATAATTTAAAACAGTTGATGTAATCAAGGGTGTGGGTTTCATGTCAGCATTGGGGAGGACACATATTAAGCAAAGGTCCTCCCCCAGGAAATTTTGAGCATCGACCACTTCATCTTCTGCAATCTGGTGACTTTTAATGCACAAATTTGTGCCTTTTTTTTTTTTTTTTTTTTTTTTAGTGGGAATGTCTTTTTTTATGTAAAAGACAATACAAACTGTTGGAAACATCATAATGCAGGTGGTTTGTCAAAATAAAAGTTTTCTGCCAATTTCATGTTTTTAATATAAATTTAGGAAGAAATGTCAGTAATAACATTAGCATTATTTATTATTGTGATTCATCACAGTACAGTCATATTTTTTAGTTTACAGTTCAAAAAACGTGTTCAAGTACGGAGTATCTCCTTAAGAGCTGCATCAAACAAATAAATTATTTAATTACAGCTTTCTGTGCCTATCTGCCCCGCAGCGCTCTTTACAGGCGCAACAGGAACCGCACCTGTTCTCATGTGATGCCTTCAAGTGCATCCCGTGATGGTCGTACATTGGAGTTGCCACTGAAAAAAGTACAAAATAATGCATTGAAGTAATTAATCTGGGATAGACTTCTGTTTTTATGTATTATATACTGTGTTCAATAATTTATTTTTGACGGGTGGATTAGAATTAATAAGCTTGTCCGATGAAAAAAGAATTAAAAAAAAAAAATCTCCAGTCATCTGGATCAATTGTGGAAAGTAACTAAATATACTTATTGGCTTATTGCCCAGTGCTAGCTCATGTATTAGGCTATTATAGTTAAGATGAAAGTTTACTGAAATTACCTATAAAGTAATTAAAATGGATCCTGCTCTAACAGCCGCAACATTAAAGTGATGAACACATTAATGCATTTCTAATTATGATACAATAATAAAAATACATTTAATTTTGAATTGGGCCGGTCTGCATACTTTTGGTATGCTTTAAGTCATGTTATTGCTAATACTTTTGTACTTTTACTTTTACTTGTAACAGAGTATCCTATTTCTACCCTGTAATATTGCTACTCTTACGTGAGTAAAAGATCTGAGTACTTCGTCAGCAACTGCACAAACTTGGTTAATTTAAAAAGTCCGTTTTTTCCGACCGCCTTTGAAGGGAGCACAAACTCCTGATCCGCCTCGCAAGCTTAGGGGACTTTTCCTCTGAGTTTCCTGTGAAGAGACAGGGATAGACGTGTGTGTGTGATGGGATGAGGTGAACAACAGCGGACAAACATGTGAAGACAGCGGGAGCTGCGACCCACACAAATCTTCTTTCCTTGTTAAAGAAAAAGGAAAACATGGCGAACACAACTTCTCAACAACATGAGACCTCTTCATAGTATAAGTTCCGCTCAGGCTCACCGCGCTCAGATCCTGGAAAATCCTCTCCAGGTGAGTTTGTTTAACTCTCACACTGTTTGGTCAGGTGGAGAAAAGTTCACTCAGAGTGAAACATGAATGGTGAAGTGAGACAGTTGTCTTGCTACAGCAGATTCTAGCTGATTATTTCAGAGGATGTGGAACTGGTTCATGCATAGTACTGATAAAACCACGATTGTGTTCATTTCTCTTAACTTTTAATTTGAAGAGACTTTTTTCCACCCAGGTTAAGTCACTTCTTTTAAGGTGTAAATGAATATAATAAGAGGTATGCATATATTCGCCAAGGAGTTCAATTTAGCCATTTAAACAAAATTGTATCGTACTAAAATATTCATATGAAATGAATGCAGTCCATTATAGTTTCTTTATTTTCCAAAATGTCACTGAACAAGGTCAGTATTATTCCCCATATCTGCTGTAGATCAGTTTTTTCTTTTGCCCACTGTATCTGTGAGAGGGATGCACAATAAATATCCGGGGCACTAAACAATCGGAAACTCATTATTATTTATTATTCCAATAATGAATTTTTTTCCAATATTGGCTATAATAACATCTGATTTGACAGATTGTGTCAAAGCATTAATCTGAATTCTTTTTAGAGGCTGACAGTTATATATCAATCAACCGATATTATCGGCCTGATATTGTTCTGTCACAGATGTATGGATCTGTGTTTATCAGCCTATGTTGTGCGATAAGCACCTATATAAAAACTTTTTTACCAACGTAAAGCTGATTGTTTTTATTTGTCAGCTTTATAGTCAGTAGCTTGTCTATCTTTGCCCCTTTGACCCTGTATTTTTCCTTATTTGTGTTTTTTTATTTATCGTTATTTATAATTATTAAAAATGTATCCTGCCTCCATTACATATCTTTGTCACAAGAGTTAACCACTTTTGAGGCATCATTTAAAAATATGTGTTAATGTGTATATTCTATATTCTGCATATTTTATTCTATATGAAATAATATTGGCTGATATATAAATATCACAATTATTTTTTCTCCTTGATATTGGTATCAGCATTGGCTCCAAAAATCCAATATCAGTCAGGCTCTAATTCATAGGCAAAAAGGCTAAAGAGTATTTGTGAAGTTTTTTGATATACTTATGTTAGAAAAACTAAATGCAAAAAACATTTGAAGACTCAGAACTGTTGTTTGCTTTTGTTGTCAGTCAGATTTGGTTCAGTCAGAGCTGTGGAATATGAAATCTTCCATCTTTGCTCACAACATCTGAGCCTTTCTCACCTTCAGGGTCCACAAATTCGAGGTTATATGAACTTCTTTTTAAAATAGGAAAATGTTAAATTATTGAAGCTCTTCTCCGTATCGTCCAGAAGCAGGTAATTATTGATTATCGACTGAAAAAATATCATATATCCTTGTGTGATATATATCACGCTGAACCTGTTTCAGCTGTTCAGCCTCACTGCAACACTGCACAGATAAGAGCTGTGATGTTTTTTAACTTTCAGGAACTTCCATTCCTGTAACCTCCGTTTGGAGCAGGAAGTCATGTGCTAATGTCCAAGAGCAGATTCAGTTTTAAAGTCTGGGGAAAAAAAAAAAAAAAATCTTGGAAGTCAGAATTTAACCTCAGCTTCCAAAGCTCTTTGTGTAATGAGCACTCAGTGTGGATGAGGGAGCCAGGCAGCAGAGATCTATCGGCGTTGGCACCTGTCAGGACTATTTTCTAAAGTGATCGGGACTAAATCATCGCGTTGAAAGGCCTTTTCTTTCTTTTGAACTTTTAACTTTACAAGTGGGCTCTCCTGACTCTGTGCATTAAGCTGAGTACGTGCACATCTGTGTGTATGGTAAGTCCCTCTCTTCCACTGTGTGTATGTGTGTTTGCTGATGTCCCTGTTATGTGTGTGTCTGTCCTCTGCCCTCCTACTCCTCTGCAGACACACATTCTCCTCGTGCTCATCTTCCCCTGTCAGTGTGTTTCTCTCTTTCTGCCATGTTTCCTCTGTGTGACATTACCAACGGGGGGCAGAGACAGAGAGACAGAGAGGAACAGAGGAGGAGTGAGAGGCGTGAGTAATGAGTAATGGCTCATGGGTGGGTTGGTGAGAGAATAGATCTACTGTAAGAGTCCTGAACAGCTGGCTAATGGTCCCAGCTCCCCCTCTGTCCATTGCTGCCCACCATCCCAGAGAACATCCCGACGTCCAGGGGACAATATCGGTCTGTCTCGCACTTCGGCCGCCTCCCAGAGAGGAAAATGTTTGCAGTGGTGCAACTGAAAATGTTGATGTTTCAGGAGCGCACTAAGGTTTTGAGAGATTGTCCCGTTCGTTGCCTCCCTGAAATGAGAACAGAAGTCATCCACATGTCCCCAAGAGATAACTGGCACTGGTGTTGCACTCTGCTGGTTGAAACAGCTGATTTTTTTTTTTTTAGTGTTTTGTCGTTGTTGCTGATGTTTTCAAAGGGAAAGTTCAGGCTTTTTGAAGTTGGGTTGTATTTGGTACCCTATCCATAGTCAGTGTATTACCCACAGTAGATAGCTGCAGCACAGCTCTCTCTCATGTGACTGATTAAATGCACTTGCTGGTATACTCAAAGGAATACTTCGGAGTATTTGAAGATAGTCAATAGTCTACCTATAATAAATGGCGACTGGAGTACTGGTGTAGGACGCTAAGCAATGTACTGCCACCTAAAAAGGCCCGCCTACCACAAAATTCAATATCAGTTTAAGTTCATGCTGTATTTAGAATGTTTTTGCTGCATTAGCATGTCGTCTGACAGCCTTTTCTGATGGGGAATTGCCACTTTACAAGGCAAATATCACTTAAAGGATGAAACAATTTATTCCCGACTCTTAGTTTTACCATTTCAAAATTAATTATTGTTGAAAACTTGTTTCATTACAGCGCTTTAAAAAACTCACATTAAATACTGTCCAGCATCAAACAAAGTTCAAAACACTCTCCCAGGCACAGCATGCAGCGTGGCATCTTCAGTGTTAATGCACATTTGCTGTGATTTCCATAGGTTTACATAAGGTATTGGCTATGTTATTATTTTAATGTTTATGCAAACAGAAAGTGCACGATGCTGCTAATTTTGTTTGAGGATTTTAAATAATACTGGTAACCATGATAGTTTTGGTCAATATAATTGTGATATGAAATTTTCCTCCATCCTCAAGTGCCTTGATTGGTTAGTTTGGTGTGACTACTGTGTTTTAAAGGGTTAGTTTCGATTCACCGAAGTCACACAATAACACGAACAAACTAACCGATCAAGGCACTGGTAGACCAGCAACGCCTGTGTTCTGCGAGGTAAAATTACTGTTTTCGCCAAAGGAGTTTGGTTGCTTTGGAAAGAGGGATATTTTGCTTATATTACAGCAGTTTCTTTTCAGAAGAGGCTGTCTGAGGGCAAGGTAAAGTGGGAAAATAAATATTCATAAAAACATTCTAAATATAGCATACACTAACATAAATAAAACTTTAATATTACCTCTTGATTTCATGTCATCTTTCATTGGCAGTTGTGGTTGTTTAACTAGTAAGACAATAATTCCCATGATCACATGCTACTGGTACTGTAATCAAATTATGTCTTTTGTTATTGTTTTAATATTAGAAGGAACCTTAGTAGCAGAATTTACATATTTTTTAAGTGGCTTAAATACATTTTGCTGCTGACCCTGTCCACAGCAGTACATTGCTTGGTTTTCTACACCGGTGCTCCTGTTGCTTCTCTAAACTGGGGGCATGCTGACCTCTATCTTCTGTGGGTAACACACTGACGATAGATAACTACCTCATACAACCACACTTCAAAAAATCCAAATTGTCCTTCTATACTTGTGCAGAATTTGTATCGAGAGCTTGTGTACTACTAAAGACTACACTGCCAGTTTCCACGGGAGGTGAAGAAGGTGGGTGATGGAGGACTCGACCACTAAAAATAACTGTTTAGCAGAAAAACCTCTGCAAGAGACTTGGCTACATCGCCGTGTTGAGTTCATATTTCATCTTTGTCCTGCTAACAGACTTTGATCCAGAACAGAGCCACTGGCTTCATGTAATTGACTGTGGATATTGACCATCCCGGAGGATTAATGTAAATATCTCCGTGGCCCCGCTGATAATTCTCAGTGTGCCATCATCAAGCCAAAATAAATATCTCATGCACAATATATATGAAAATTTAATGGGCATAAAACCATATAATTTGCAAAGTCCTCCAAGGGCAATACATCACATGATTTTTAATGAAAGCATTGTTCTTCCTCCTCTTGACCTCACTAATTGTAGAGTTCTTAGAAAAGCAAAATTGTGAGTATGATGCTTGTCCTGTCTAAGACCTTTGGACGTACTTTAAATATTGAGAGTTTTCCTTGGTAGCAGGTCAATCTTGTGACCTTGCTCACAGTCTGCTTCAATTTTTCTGATAAAGGATAAATGTATGACTAAAAAGATGTATAATAAAGAACTGCAGTGCTACAGAGATGCCCTGGTCTACAAATCCTCAGATGTAAGAAAATATGAAAAACGATCATACCCACTAATCGTTAATCATATCACAAGGGCTGCAACTAACGATTATTTTCATCATTGATTAATCGTTGATTATTTTCCCAGTAAATGATTAGTTGTTTGGTCTATGAAATATCAGGAAATATTCACATTTAAGAAGCTGGAATCAGAGAATTTTGACATTTTTTTTCTTAAAAAATTACTCAAACTGATTAGGTTATTCTATTTTCAAAATATATCAATTTGTCATTGCAGCTCTGCATATCATAATATCTGTCAAAATAATTGCAATATATATAGATGTTTTTTACTATATCCTGCAGCCCTACCTAGGAGTGACAAAGGCAATCTATGGGTGAGCCACTGAGTATTTTTGTGATCATGTTCTTATCACCTACATTTACATATTTTCATATACTCAACAAAAATATGAATACAGAACTTCTGTTTTTGCTCCATTTTTCACAAGTTGAAGTAAAAGATCTAAGACTTGTTCTGTGCGCACAAAAGGTTTATTTCTCTCAAATTTTGTTCACAATCTTGTTCGTTATCTTTTGTCAAGATAGTCCCTCCACCTGACAGGTGTGGCATATAGAGATGATGATTAAACATCAGGTTATTGCACGTGCGCAGTGGACTGGTCATGATAAAATGACACTAAAATGACGACACTGAACTATGACTGTTTCACACAGGGCTACAGATACCCTTTTTTCCCCAGGAGGGCAAAGTTATGGCCCACCCTGCTCTTTCTCTGATTGGCTTACCCTGATGCTTACCCTAACCCTAACCCTAACTAATCGCTCCTCATGCCTAAACCTACCCAATCCAACCAGTGAAGGTAACGGGTACCAGCCAATCAAAAGCAGAGTAGGGTGGGGTCTTCATTTTGCCGTACTATCTGTAGCCCTATGTGAAATAGCCATAGTTCAGTACCAATAAATTCTTCCAAGCATCAAACTGCACTTTTTAGGGTGTCCTTTTATCGCGACCAGTCCAAGTCTGTTTAATTATCATCTCTATATGCCACATCTATCAGGAGGAGGGATTATTTTGGCAAAGAAGAAGTGCTCACTAACATGGATTTGAACAAATTTTTATTTATTTTTTTTTGTGTTAAAAAAAAGAAGTCTTTTACTTCAACTCATGACAAATGTGGGAAAAAAACACGTGTTGCATTTGTGTTTGTTGAGAATATAATCTAACACAGAAACTGGCCTAAAAAAGTTAGGATGTCAGCAGTATGCGATCTCTCTCCATCCTTCTCTCTTTGCCGTTGTACCTCTGAGTTTACACTCCTCTCACCCATCATGCTTCTTCTGTCCTCACCACCTCTGAGCAGAAAGTGAAGTGCTTCATCCGCAGATCAGCCCATCCCGGGGAGGGACAGATCCCCATTGTCAGTGGACACAAAGGGCCGTGCTGTCTATCTGTCTGTCTCTCCGTGTGTCAGTGTCCTGGTGAGGAGGAGGAGGAGGATCAGTGCTGTCAGTCCTTCCTCAGCTTCAAGGCCCAGTCAGCTTCAGTATAGATTCAGGCAGGAGATTCAGATGTGCTGTTCGCAGCTAAACATGCAGATGGGTTTGAGTTTCAACTTTGCTTTGTGCGAGTACACACTTTTGAAAAATTGCTTGTCACAGGAGTGCATGTGTGTAGCATTACATATGCCTGTGTGAGGATGATGAATGTCCTTACAAGGTTGGATGGATTACAGTATGAATATAGATAAGGTTTAAGGTAAAACATGAAGCCCGTAGATATACAGAAATAATGTTATACACTGAACACTATTTTAAGGTGCGTGTAACGGAAAAAGGAGTTATTTTTTCTAAACACATCATTCATGTTAGGAAATAGTTTCTGAAAACGTGTGAAAAGCTGAGAGCTTTGTAGAAGTGAATTGTGGTTTGACCGCAGGATTTTTTGGACAGACCTCAAACATGGCTATTTCTAATGGAGAGAAAATAGTTCCTACATGAAACTGCTCACAACAAGGTCTGTTGATTATCTTCAGTAACCAGGTCATGATTTCTGGAAAGAGACACTGGGTTTGAATTTTTTAAATGTATTTTTTTGGTGCTTTGAGCACTTGTGGCATTGCCATTATATTGGAGAGAAGACAGACCTCAGTATGGCCAATATCTCCAAAACAGTACTAGGGAAGCAACTAATGATTGTATTCATTATTGGTCATTCTGTGGATTACTTTCTTGATTAATCACTTTTTAATCAATTAGTAATTTGGTCTGTAAAATGTCAGAAAATGGTAAAAAAAAATGTTGATTACTGTTTCCCCAAAGGCCAAGGTGATGTCCTCAAATTTCTTGTTATATCCAAAATGCAAAGATATTCAGTTTACTGTCATAAGAGGGACTATGGAAACCAGAAAATATTCACATTTGACAAACTGAAAAAAGAGAATTTGGATATTTTTATTTAAAAAATGACTCAAAACATGATTAATTTGTCAATAATTGAACAGTACCACAGGCTAGGGGGAAAATGTGTATGTTTGATTTTGGCGTGAACTTCCCTTACAGTGACTCTTTCAGTCCAAATCAGCCCAGGAGTTCACTTCAGCTCACTTCAGTTCCAATAACCTGACACAGAAAAAAAAACATTACCATCCAGTCACCGTCCTCTGGCTCTGGTTGGTCCAACATGTCTGGACATGTCCAATAAAGCTGCTAGACGGAGCATCCATGTTTCAGGTCTTTTTCAGGTTGTAGTGGTGTTTGACACTGAGACGGCGAAGTGGACACGACCCCAGCGTTTCAGAGCAGAAAAAAATGCCCATTTTTTTTCATGTGTTCGTGAGTTCTAATTTTATATACTTGGTGGGTGGTGACAAACTCAGAACACACAACTGTTGTTGCCTTACACAAACTTTAAGTTTTGCATGCCTTATGTGGAGTTTGTACCACAAGGGTGAAAAACTTCCAGAGAGAAATTACTAGAAACTCAAAATGACTTTATCTCTGACATTTATATAATTGAATTTATAAAACACACTGACTGCAATTTCATTTAAAAGATACAGTAATTCCACCACAAAACAGACAGAAAAACAGAGTCCCTGATTGTGTCTCGATGATGAATGTGCTCATGCAGTTCACAGAGTCTTTGCTGACTTTTGCATTTGTTAGTACTGATATTCAAACTTGCTCGACCGCTGCAGTTGGACCACATTTTGAGTTTGTGTCATCGTGAGTTTTAAGTGCTGAGTAAAAAACATAGGGATCTTTCTTTGCCTAGTTTCCTTGATCAACACCAGTGTGTCAGGTTAAATAATCCAGTTACCTTATCTGATTCTCACAGTTCTTTTTAAGTCTACGGCAGCAGCATTTAAAATTAACCAGGCTGTCTGGAGTCTGTATCATTTTGTTTGGAAAGCTCTCAGCTGTTCTCAGGTTGTATTTTGTGCAACTGAATCACACCTCTGGAACACATTAATTACATTTTGACAAAGCTAAAAGGAAACTGCAGTACAATCAGTTCCCTCATGTGACTTACTGAATTCACTTGCTGGTACGCTTAAAGGGATAGTTCAGAGTATTTGAAGATAGTCGATAGTCTACCTACAGTAGATGGCCGTCGGCACACTGCCAGTTTAGAGAAGCAGAGAGGAGTACCAGCATGGAAGCAGAGGAATTAACTGCTGTGGACAGGGTCAGCAGCAAAAGGTATTTTAGCCACATAAAAAAGGCCTACCTAAAAAATTTCAGTATATCAGTTGAGTGTAAGCTATGTTTAGAATATTATCACCCCTTTTCTTTGCTGTTGGACATCCTTTTCTGATGGGAAACGGTCATTAAACAAGCCAAATATCACTATCTCTGAACCAACCAAACTCCATAGGCAAAATCAATAATTTTACCTTGTCAGAACACAGGAGTTGCTGAGTTAACGCTGCCTTAATCTGTTAGTTTATTTGTTATTGAGTGACTTCTGTGTTTTTAAATCTTAGTTCAGATTCACTGAAGTTACACAATAACTTAAACAAGTTAACTGAATGAGTCAAGGATAAACCAGCAACTCCCGTGTTAAATTAATGATTTTGACAATGGAGTTTGGTGGTTTGGAGAAGCAATATTTGTTCTTTTATAAGAGCAGCAGAACTGTCAGAAAAGGCTGTCTGAAGGCTAAGTAAAATGGTGAGAATATTCTTAATATAGCGTACATTTAAACTGCTATTAATTTTTTTTTTAGGTGGACCTTTTTTAAGTGACTAAAACAACTTTTGTTGCTGATCCCGTCCACAGCAGTTTAGCTTCTGTGCTGGTGCCCCTCCCTCCTTCTCTAAAGTGGGGCATATTGACAAGGGCTGTTCCAATAGTACTGGCCTGGACCAACCCTACAATTATTGAAGACTTCATGAAACATACACGCACATACAGACACACACACACAGGAGTGTTAAAGGAAAAGTCCACCCTAAAACAACTTAATAACTGTCCAAACAGATGCAGTGGAAGAAGTGAGTACAAGTCCTGCATTCAAATTTATTATGTAAAAGTGATTATAATACTGAATGGCTCCAGTCCTTTTAGAGTGTTGAATTATTATGTTTTATTTCCTTTTTTCATAATTTTTAATTTGACAGAGACCCTGACATGCAGAAGAAAAGCATCAGGGCTAGAATTTGGTCATCAATTAACACAGACAGATGCAGGTACAGTTTATCACACAGGGAATTAACTAAGTGCCAGTGCCCCCCTTTTATTATGAACAAAAAGGAGACTGTTTTTTTTAAAGCCATTAATCTGTCCTGAGAGTAACAAGCCTGTTTCATCCAGTCTTTGTTTCACTCGTAGATTTCTGTAGAAGAGGAGGCGTGTAAGTCATCTTTTCAGAGCATAGATAGTTGACATTATCCATACCAATAATCAAGAATTATGGACAGAAGAAAAAAAAAAAAACATCCTAAACCCCATTCATACCCACTCCAGCACCGCTACCCACCAGTTACACACAGTAGACTGTGAGAGTTGTATTGCTCCTTTTACCAACAAAACAAGGAGAGAAAAAATGCTCTAGAGAAAAATAAATCAAAGATTGATTGCAAGGAATTAAATCATGTCATCAAATCATGAGTGAACAAATACGTTTACTCTTCATCGTCAAATTCAATCTTGAGGGCTACATTAATCAAAGCATTGGTCTAATTATGTGCAGTTGGGGCAGTGGAGCAGTGTTTTTAATCTAGTGAAGTGAATGTGCTCAGGTTACTAAAAACTGAAGTTTTATTTACTAGTCTGTGTAACTTCTCACCTTTGCCACGTTCAGGTTTGCCTGCTTTACTATTGCCTCTCTGCTCCCTTCATCTTCTTCTCTCTGTACCTTGCATTTTTTCCATTTCTGGTCACACATTTTGACTTAAAGGTACAATTCATCCCAAAATCAAAAATACATATTTTTCCTCTGGCTTGCTTGTAGCTTTGTGCTATTTATCCATCTAGATAGTTGTGGGTAAATTGCGGAGCTTTGGAGATATCAACCGAAGAGATGTTCATTCCATTATGGAACTAAATTGTACTCAGTTGTGGTGCTCAAAACACCAAAAATAATCCACAGACCTTGTTGTGAGCAGTTTTATGTAGGAACTATTTTCTTTCTGTGATAGAATCTACCAGAACTACTTTCTTCCTGCAGAATGATCTACTAGAACTACTTTCTCTCTACTAGAAAGAAAGTAGTTCTTACATGAAACTGCTCACAACAAAGTCTGTGGATTATCTTGAATAACCGGGTCATGATTTCTGGAAAAAGACACTGCTGTTGAGTTTTTCAAATGTATTTTTTCCATGCTTTGAGCATTGAAGAGAAGGCAGACATCTCTATAGCTGATACCTCCAAAGCTCTGCAACTCACAGCTACAGTAGTTGGATAAAGCAATACAGCTAAGAGGACAAATGTGTATTTTTGATTTGAGGGTGAAATGTCCCTTTAACTGGTCAGTTTACTTAGCAGTGTAGGTAAAAGTTTTTGGACCGTGACATTTTCACAATAACAGCAGGGGGTGGGGTATCAGATGACAAGTTAACACAAGTTTTACTGATAATAATAAATGTATTCATCATGTAAATACATGTAAATTATTATCATCAGTGGTTTTAGTCGCTAAGTACATTGTTGTTTTTGATCCCACTTTAGGATCAGCCATACACCTTTGCATAGGTCCCCCCTGGGCCTTGCGCCGGGGTCATCTGTTCCCTTTAACTCCCTTTAATGGCGGGCCTGACAGTATCTAATATGAAAAGGTCCATAGGGGGTTCACTGACATAGGCACTGTGTCACTGTGTAACAGTTTTTGACTCACCGCCATCGAGATCACTGGCTCCCAAATAACACCCAATTAGATACAACTCTATAGAAGGAGGAGGAGTGTGGATATAATTGGACGACAGTCATTTCAACTCTCCATGGAGGAGGAACTGCTTAATCACCTCTAGCTATACTTTAATAAAGAAACCAGCCCATTGATTCTGTCTCCTCTCTGAATAACCAGCACTGAGTGTTGAGTGACATATTATAACTTTTATGATTTCAGTGGTTTATAATTATTTATGCATTAACATGCTGGCATTAATTTCAACTACACTGTATACTAATGGGTAGTTTCATTTATAATATTATATATGATACTGTGTCAGCGTGCAAATATTAAACCTATTATAAGGAGTTTTTAAGTGGTTATGAAACGGTCTCAGTTTAATACAGATGCCTCTATATGACCTACGTAAGTTAACAAGATCATCCACAAGAAGATTGCTATTTCTATGTAGTTATTCTTAATGTCTGCCACCATTCTTCTTGAAATCCTTGAAATGAGCCTGTGTTTACATTTCGACAAAAGATTACAGTGAAGAGCATGTTAGCATTAAAAAGGAAAGGATGGAATTCCTTGATAAGTTATTTGCTGGTTATAAGTGAAACAGCCTTAATATTTCCATGTAGGGGGCTTCCAAAAATTCCAACAAAAATATGAAGTCTGAAGTGTAAACATAGTAATAAGGAGCTCTGGGTTATAGTCTCTTGTTTCTGAAAAGTAACTAGTAAATGACTCTAACAAATAGATGTACTAGAGTAGAAGTACAAAGCAGCATAAAATGGAAATGTTCATGTAAAATGCAAATACCTCAAAATTGTTCTTAAGTACCGCACTTGAGTAAATGTTACTTTCTGCTGTTACATAGATGAAACAGCCTTGAAATATTTCCCATGTAGCCGCTGTACAGTGACGTTTAACAGCAGAAAAATGTTCAGCTATGTAAAACAAAAAATAGTGAAGTCTGAAGTGGTAAACACACAAGTAGAGTGCAGCGCAGGGAGCTCTGGGGTGTGAAGTCTCTTGCTTTCCTTGAGTAAAGTGTGTAATGTTTGCTAAGTAAGCCGACAAGCCAAAGGCACTCCCAGTGTACCGGCCTCGCCTGCCTCCACCGCTTTGTTTGCTCTTCCTGTCACAGGAAAACTCTTCTCTCTCTTTATCTCTCTCTCCTGCTTCCTCTCTCTCTCTCTCTCTCTCCACACACACACACGCACACACTCTGGTGTGGATTTGTCTCCCTCAGTGGGTAGAGCATTAGGTCCTGCTGTCTGACTGAGGTGCATGATTCCTGCTGTGATTCACCACCTGGACTGCAAATGCATGTGTCCTCTCCTCCACCAACACCAAGACAACAAACAAACAAAATTAGAATAATTCACTGCAATCAGATTGAATTCACTTAGTGGTGATCTTAAAGAGATAGTTCAGATTATTTGAAGTGGGTTTGTATGAGGTACTTCTAGTCAGTGTATTACCAACAGTAGATGGTTGGTGGGAGGCCCCCAGTTTGGAGAAGCGAGGGTACCAGTAGTACTGCAGTAGAACTGCTTTGGACAGTGTCAGCAGCATGTGTATGTTAGCCAGGGTTAACAACTAACAGGGCTGCAACTAACAGTTATTTTCATAGTGGATTAATCTGTCGATTATTTCCTTGATTAATGATTAATTGTTTGGTCTATAAAATGTCCGGAAATGGTGAAAAACGTCAGTCAGTGTTTCCCAAAACCCAAGATGACTTTGTCAGATGTCTTGTTTTAACCACAACCCAAAGATATTTAGATCAGTGTCACAGAGGAGTACAAAAAAACAGAAAATATTCACATTTAAAAAGCTGGAATCAAGGAATTTTTACTTTTTTTTTGAGTAATAAATTACTCAAAGTGATTAATCGATTAACAAAGAAGTTTGCAATTAATTTAATAATCAATTAATAATCGATTATTTGATTAATCGTTGCAGCTCTGTCAGTCACTTACAAAAAGGTCCATCTAAAAGGTCAATATCAGTTTAGATTAGGGCTTTGTGACATGGTTTATAACTGATATCTCAATATTTTTTGCCTATCTAATTATACACATTTTCTCTAAAATAACATTCCATAAATTCTCAAAAATAGTGCAAACATATGATGATGTTATAGAATATGATGCATTGCTGTAGATTAAACTACCCAACAGTAGGGCTGGGTGATTTGGACCACAACACATATAACTATATTTTCAACCAATTACCCTAATATTGCAGAAAGTTAGTTTACTAATGGTAATTTCATGAAAAAATAACACAATGGGATTTCTGATAAACAATCATCAGTATTGTGGATGTAGTGAATAACTGGGTAAAGGCAAATAATCAAACAGTCTGAAGTTCAGAAAATCACATCACTTTACTGTAATGCAGCCTTAAAACCAAGAAGAGACGACACTTATGCCATCATCACAGTATAGCAATATCCAAAAATAAGACGATATCTAGTCTCATGTCACAATGTTATATGATATGATATTATATCGATATATTGGCCAGTGGTAGTTTAAGTGCACAGTATATTTAAAATATTTTTCCTCTTTACTTTGCTGTCAGATAGTCTTTTCTGGTGAGAAACCGCTGTTATTTAAGCCAAATATTGCTCCCTAACCAAACTCCATGGGTGAAATCAGTAATTTAATCTCGCAGAACACAGGATTTGCTGGTCTACTGCTGCCTCGATTTGTTAGTTTGCTTGTGTTATTGTGTGACCTCAGTGCTTTACAAGGATACTTTGGAATTAAATAGGTCACACAAATAACACAAACTAACTGATCAGGGCAACAGTAGACCAGCAGCTTCTGTGTTCTGTGAGGTAAAATGTCTGATTTTTCCAATGGAGTTTGGTTAGTTTGGAGAGAGCAGTATTTGTTTTTTTATAACATTGGTTTACCATCAGAAAAGATTGTCTGTTGGCAAAGTAAAGCAGTGAAAATATTCTAAATAAAGTGTACACTTTAACTGACATGGAGTTATCTTAGCTGGACCCTTTTTAAGAGGCTAAAATACCTTTTGCTGCTGACCCTGATCACAGCAGTTCATTGCTAAGCTTCTAAGATGTTGTCCCTCTCTGCTTCTCTTGACTAGGAGTATGCCGACCATCTACTTTAAGTAATACACTGACTATCAATAAGTACCTCATACAACCCCACATACAATAATCCAAACTGTCCCTTTAATCTAATGCAAAGGTGAGATGAATCCATCCTCACACTTCAAATTGCTACATCTCCTGTGTGAAGTCTGTGGAATAAACTACCCTCAGGCTGTACATCCACCGGGTTGTACTCTTAATACACAGTCTCTCCCTCTCTCTCTCACACACACACACACGCACTCACAAACACCTCGCTGTGCCCCCTGGCCTCTCTCAGTATCCACCCGCAGCCTCCTGATGGGCTCAGTAAGAGCGAAGCAGTGGGCCACTTACACTTTGTCCTGTGAAGCTTGACAAGGTTATTGATCTTGGTTTAGTGAACGGAGCACAGCTGGCCTGATGGATGACGCCGCCTGTCTGATCATGAATTACCGCCGACCCGCAGTCATCTCTTATACAGTCAGCCCACCACACTGTCTGCCTCTCTGTCTGTCTGTCTGTCTGTCTGCTTCTGCACTGGAGGATGGAGCCTATCATTGCGCGCCCACACGCACACAAACACACAATTTTTACCTTGATGTGATATCAGTCCCCCAGGAATCTCATCATCGAGCCGCCCATCTGCTCCCCACCTCCTCCTCCTAAATCCTGTTTACCTCTCATACACTGCAATCATCACACACATATATGGACAAACACACACACACACGCTGGAGTCTAAATCCTGTTTACCTCTGGTGTGGTATCATCCTTGCTGTAGGTGTGTTACGGGTCAGCGGACTCATCAGACTAAGTGTCAAGGTGAGTGTGATGCAGAGGGTGGAGGAGATGGAAGCAGGCTGTGAGACAGAGGAGTTAGACTGGAGTGTGTGTGGTGGGTTTGAATTTAAAACCATCCAGAAATCCACTTGGCTTAAATTCTTTATCAGGCTGGTGAGGAGATGATGAGTTGTGTTATGCAATAAAGAGGGTACAACACAAGTGGTATTACTTTAAAGTGGGCTGCTGGGTGGAATTATGTTGTGTGATGATCAGATGAGTCCAAAGTAATTGAAAACGGGCTGCAGGTTTTAAGGAAGAGAACGGCTAAGTCTCATTTCTTCTGCTGACTATGTGCTTAGAAGTGAAGAGGAGACTTTTGGCTTTCTTTTCCTTTGGTGCACAGACTACAGATCCTGTTGCAGTGGAAGTGAATGTGTTACATGAATCATTGCATCACTAAGTATTCACCTATAGGATACTGTGACAGTTCATTCCTGGCAAGTTGAGAAATATAAACAATAGTGTTGTCACAGGATATTTATGGATATTTCCTGGCTTCTTGGTCCTCTCTGACAGTAAACTGAATATCTGTGGGTTGTGAACAAAACAAGACATTTAAAGTGATATTCCACCCCAGAATGATAGTCCACTCAATATGTACTCACCTCTATGCCGATGTGAGGATGGGTGAAGATCTTCAGTTCACAAAACAATCCTGGAGTTTCAGCAGAAAACAGGGTTGCAGCCAATGGAAGTGAATGGAGACCACGGATAAGATGTAAAAAAAAAAAGGACACAACACAAACATAAAATGTCTCCAACCTGCTCGTGTGGTGTAATCCAAGTGTCCTGCAAGCCACGACATTAAAATTTAACCACTAAAGATGCTATTTACACCATGTTTTTAGCCAAAATGTCAGCTGTAGCCTTCCAGGCAGCATGTAAACATGGTGTCGATGTATCGCGAGACTTCGTATATCCTGGAATTCCTGTTTCTCACAGAAAGTTTTAAAGGAAAGGGGCATGCATTTTTTAAAATCTGCAGGGACAGGGGCAAAAAACTAATGAATGCATGAATGCATGAAAGCTGATGAATATTAGTTTATGCCAAGATTCAGCAAGTTCATGGTCTTAGACTTTAAGGAAAAAGCATGAAAAGTAACTAAGTAATTTAACAAAAATTCTGTTGCAGTGTACTTATTATTTTGTTATTTCCATACTTTAAAAGTCACCAATATGCAGGAAACACAGTCTATGAAACTTGGATTTTTTGGGAGGAAGACCCCCAAATGCCCCACTAAGCCCAGTCTTGTCTCAATGGAAACTGATGTATAGAATTGATCAACTGATGTTGTATTGCTAAAAGCTGATGATAAGTTGTATAGATCTCACATGCAGGCAGCTAAGAGCAGCAGTCTGGAGAGGAAGTGCAAATGTTGACTTTAGTTGATCCAGAGCTGCCAACAAGTAGGAATGTGGTTATCTTTGTGTGTCTACAGTGAAAATGAAAGATTGTTGTACACTCAAAGAGCCATAAGTGTGCCACACAAGATTATTTTACAATTTATAACTCTAAAGTAAGAAAATACCTGATGGTTTGTAAAAAGTAGTACACTGGATCACAGTTCTGCAGCTAGGATGTAACATCTTTGATGTTCAGTCTCAGACCTGCACTTCACCCACACTGTTCCAAACTCAGATTTTACCAATGGAGGATGATACCCTGTTATATTGCTGGTGTCATTAAAGGAAAGGTTACTAAACTGTGCTCTGTGAAGTGTACCATCATCATTTAGTCTGCCGTTCCTCTGTGTGCTTTAGTTTAGTCTCTGAGTCTGGCAGAAAGATCAGAGAGGTTCAGCTACTCTCCTTGTCCGCAGAATGGGCTTTGGTCTTTGCTTAATGACTTTAAGAATAAGCTCTAACGACAGCTCCTGCCCCTCAGTGGTGCGTGCAGAGAGCTGTTTCATATTTTCACTGCGGATGTCTAATAATGTGCTCTGACAGAGCGATAGACGAACTCTGGATTGCATGATAGTGATCAGCTGTTGTGTTTGGAGACCAGAGGAATTAATTTACACTTCATTCATCCTGGAAGCCTTTGCCTACAGTGCTGTTATCCCCATTGTCAAAAATATCAGATGGATATTATTGACAAAAGCTGACTGTCTTGTCTCACAGAATGGACCGCTAAAGCTGCTGTCCTCTTTCCTGTCTTTTTTTTCCTATACCGTCCTCCCTCCTGCTCATTCTCCACCTCACTTGCATTGCCTCTTATTTCTTTGTTTTACCTCCCATCCCTGCACTGTATATCCCCTGCCTCTTTCCTCCCCACCCTCCATCTAACTCGTAATGCTCTTTCAAGGGATAAATACCTGGATGTGCTTGGCTGCTGTTACTTCTTTTACGGTGATTGAGTTTCTTTCTTTAGGTTTTCATCATTCGCATTCCGCCCCCGCCGCTCGCTTTCATTTCTTTGTAAACTTTGTCCGCCCACAGCCACCGGTATGTTTATGACCTAAAATTAAATTTCCTTTTGGCAATAATTTTCCAAGCATATGGGGGGGAAAGTAGCCTGGAGAATTCTTGAAACACTCAAAGCGATGGATCCTGTTTCTTCTTCCATCACTTAAAACAGCAATTATGCATTCCTGCTGAGAGTTGGCTACAAATGGGTGCCAATTTTATCTTTTCCTGCTGTAAGAAGGAGCTCATAATGTTGTGTAAGTTTTAAAACACATCAAAAAATAGCAAGAGTCTCATGATGCAAGGCGTATTTGGGTTTGGGTGGGGGGCATCATTTCACAAGAGCTGTACATGCTTTTTCACTCTGCTAAGGGCATGGCTCCAGGGAAGGCAATGTTGTGAGTCAGTCTATTAGTTTGGTCCAGACTGAAATATCTTAACTGCTATTGGATGGATTGCCATGGAAACGTATGTCATTCATGGTCTCCAGAGGATAAAGTCATTCTGACTTTGGTGATCCAATAACTTTCCAAAGAGAACTCTCATCAAGTCAAAATTGTAATTTGATTAATGACAGATAACTGCAAAATTATTGACAGTCCCATCAGCTTCAGCTGTACTTTGTGTGTAGTCAGGTCTGAACCAACCCATTGTGTTATGGGCTACACTTTGAAGCCTCGAGTTTGGCATTACGGGGTTGCTATCTGGCTTTTTTGCAACTAGAACGTGCAAGAGTGTGGAGCTGGTGGGTGATGCCCTGCAACTTGGGCAGTGCCTGGCTTCAGCTCGTCCGTTCAGCAGGAAATAATGTCGGCCTGCCAGGCTTTAAAGTTTCAGGTAACAGTCACGAAAATATGTTTCTAAAAACAAAACTTCTTAGGTGAGAAATAGGCAATGTAGTGACTGAATATTTATCCATATTTGACACTGTCTAGACTGTCTAGTTTTGGAGTTTCTGGAGGCTTTGCTGGAAACAGGACACAAAATGGCAGCCACCTGGTCACAGTTTTCTCGTATTATAGCTAAACAGTACACTAAAATGTTTCTATAATTTACAAAATGCTGTATTGAAGACTTGAAACTAGCTATTGAGACCATAAACTCATTTGGAGACTATTTACTGTGGACATACATTAAGTGAGAAGTAAGGTCATTTTTCCATAAGAGTACATACAATCGGACTTCATTTTGAAACCTCTGGAGTTGCCCCCTGCTGGCCATTAGAAAGAATGCAGGTTTAAGGCATTGCTAGGATACATATTCCGCTGTCTTGGTGATTGGTAACTAGTCATTTCTAATTTGTGGCAACATTATGGAGGATCAAAGATCAATGCAATTGCATCTCGCATTGAGGTAAAAAAAAATTACTAGAGCTGTACAACCAGCAGAACCAGCTTACTGCCAAACAGTCCAATTTGATAACAAATATGAAGCAGTCATCTTGGAGAGAAATAGGAAAAGACATAAATGGTTGTTCGTATGTTCATAAATGTTGGATTTTACCATTGAACTAGTAACCACAATATCCCCAGACTCCCTTAAAAAAATTGCGTAATTTTGAGAGTTGTTGAGAGTGGAGAAACATAATTAACTTTGTGAAACGCTGTCTAGGACATTTTTTATTACTTTGGCCTTTTTCTAAGTTCTGCAAATGGTAATACATAACATCAGACATCAAACATCTTGTCTCTGTACAGTATTTTGTTAAATATAGGTCTCAAAAATATTTTAAAGAATCTCTGTACACCTGAATGTGTGACAGGTGCGTCAGAGGAAGAACTCAAAGAAAATTGGAGAAACTCCCGCACACACTTTCTGCTGATATATTTATTAAAACATAATTCTTATGTCTGATGTTATGGCTGACTGAATTTCATTTTCCACGCAGTTCTACTGAATAACATGTTTCTTTGAGTGTTCATAGCACAAAATACAAAATACAAGGTACCCATATATCTGTATTAATCAGCTTAGATTTTGACTTTATGCCTGCTACTGACATAGCGTAAGATTTACTCCCGGTCTTAGCAGAAGAAGACTAGGCTTAAGCTTAGATTGTGTGACCGGTATATATAAATATTAGGTTGGACTAGGTTGGAATGCTATAGACCAACTTAGCTTAAGGCTGGCAGTAGCTCAGTCTGTAAGGACCTAGCTTGGGGACTGGAGGGTAGTTGGTTCAAGTTCAAGCCAGTTTTGCCTCCTGGGTACTAGGGCTGCACAATTAATTGAAATTGCAATATGGTTTTCTGCCATTTTTAAATTGCAGGAGGTGTAATACATGTTAAAGCTAAGACGTGTGTCAAAAAACTTTTAAATTAATGAATGTCGTGAGGCAGAGATTCGGGTTTAATCCCGGGAAACAGGATTCCTGGGAAATCTAATCAAGACCATTTCCTGTTTCCTGAGAAATACAATGACAGGAAAGGGGGGATTTCTTTTTTTATTTATTTATCTTTTTTAAGCAGAGAACATATTAAAATATATTCAGAAAAACGTAGGCTGACAGTGTACTGTCATAAAACATGCAGCAGAAATGTGTGTGTGTGTGTTTGCTGTGTGCCGGTAAAATACAACACAGCCTATTAATTAACACAAAGAGCTATGATTAAAAAACACATGCATGCTCCGAGTTTGGCAGAGATGTCCTGTCCTACACATCAGATTCTTCAGACTTAAAAAAATCTTCATTTAATACAGATTCCTGCAAAAAACACACCATAGTCATTTTGACATGTTTTTCAATTTCAATTAAGAATCATGTAAAACATCTAATATCACAAATCATATTACAATTGCAATATCGGTCAAAATATTTGCAATTAGATATTTCTTCAAAATCGTTCACTGTCGAGGTGCCCTTGAGCAAGGCACCGAACCCCCAACTGCTCGGGGCGCCATCCATCACTCTACCATCTCTCCCATAAAATTGCATGTGCATTACATTTCTGTGTGTAAAATAAGACCACACATGAGTTCTGTTGGTGAACTGGCCACAGCATTTTACCATCGTCACTGTGAGAATATTGGCATGCTGACCTTAGCATAAGTACAGCCTCACAGAGCCACTAGCATGGATGTAAACTCTTTGCCTTGTTTGCCTGATTTTCTGCTGTGGCACAGTCTTTCTCCACGTTACCAACTTCTACCAACAATAGCCTTTTTCACAGCAGCCATTTTGACATTAAATAAGTAAACTTAGCAGAGGTCTTACTAATGATACTAATTTAGGTTCCATTCCATTCAGGCCAAACAGATTCAGAGTGCTGCTATTGTGCATGTTGGCTCACTGAAAAGACCCTGCACCACTAAATGGAACAGGACCTTAATTAACATCATTGGTAACATACTATTTCATATCAGTATGGCTGCATGAAAAAGGTCTACCCATGCTACATTGTCCAAACTCTATTCCTTAAACCTCTAATGTGTGTCATGAACAGGGTGTTTGTGTGTCTAGAGGTGTGTACCAGCCTGCATTCAGCCCTCTGTGAGGTGTCACATATCGTGGGAGAGTTAAGAGGGTGAGGGAGTGTTTGTGTTTTTGTGTGTGTTAAATATCTGTTTGTGTTTGTGTGTGTTTCTTTGTAAAGCATGTGTGTGTGAGAATTGAAAGTTTGATGTTGTGAAACCCTGGAAGTCTCTGTTGTACGGGAACACACGCACAATGCTTTTGAACAGAGCACCAATGGAACAACGCTGTCTGTGGTAGTCATGGAAATGACAGATGTGACAGCTGGAGGGAAGACTTGCGGGAGTATTATGGGCTGTTTTGATTTGTTGTGTGACAAGTAGAGCGTCACCTAATCTTGTGCCTGTTTACTGTTTGTTCCCACAGACCTATCTCGTGGGAATCATAATCTCCATATGTGGGAATGTCCTCATCAGCATTTCACTCAACATACAGGTAGGACGCACCGGAATCCAGCTGTACAGCAGACGCAGCACGCAGCAGGCACTTAATGCCTGTAAAGACTCATTTTTACACTCTCTAAGTACTGTCAGACTGCTATTTTCCTGTCAGTTCACTCTCTCTTTAGCAGGCTCTCTACGTGCTCATCAGGATTTTAGTGAATGAACACCTAGGCACTGACTGTGTGATCGGCTGACATTTTCACAGCAGGCTTTGTGCAGCAGACAGCAGAGGCAGATTTGTGTTTCATGCCAGTGAAGCCTGTTTAGAACTCAGAGTAGGGCTGGGCGATATGGCTTAAAAATTATATCTCAAAGTTTTTTGGCTATTCCATGATGTCCAATATATATCTCGATATACACATTTTCTCTAAAATAACATACCGTAAATTCTCAAATAGTGCAAACATATCATGATCTATAAAATTTGATGCATTGCTATACAATAAACTACCCAACAGTATATCAATGAATGTGCACAACCTCATCTACAGCAGTAAAATTCAACATACACATTAATGCATCAGTACCAAAAACATCAGATTTTTTTACACTTTCACTAAATTTTGCTACAGTACTGACATACTTTTAACTTAATACACCAGATGGTTTGTTACATAGAACTATCTGGGAAGTTGTCTTTAGAAATGGTTTGGAAAAGGGCAGGCACTTTCAAAAAACATGAACCATCTTTCTATCTGCATCTAAGACAGACTAACTTCAACCAATCAGATCAACTAAACATATGATGTAGTAGGAGGGGACCGAGGAGGAAACACAACAACAAGCCACAGTCTGAAGTATGTATTTGGTTGTTGCGCATAAAAGGCACTCTCAGGAATACCAAAATCATATTTGATTCAAATTCAAAAAGGCAGCAAACGAGGAAAGTGTTTAAAGAATGACTAATAGATGTCTTCTGTTGTCACACCTAAAACCACGCTCATAGGCCACCATGCCAGTGGTCCCTCCTTGGATGCTGATTGGTTGCATCACTTTTGGTACGGACAAATCAGATAGCTTGAAGCCTGGCAAGATGGATTCTCATGTGATCCTGAGAATCCAGCTGCCTCGCAAGGTAAACATACTTTTACCTCAGTAAAGTTTAGAATGCAAAACTTTTCAACATGGGTTTTAGTACTTTGCTTAAGTAATTAACTTAATGCCCTGTCTAGTTCTATTATAAGTCTATGTTTCCCGCTCAGCCCATAGACTTTACATTGTGATGACATCACTGATTTTTAAATAGCTTTTTTCTTCTCGAAAGTTTTACAAATATAAAAACTCCATGGATCAAAAATTCATAATGGAAAGTCATAACTGACTTTCTTTGCAATTCGAGGTGTCCTGTCAACAGTTTGATAGACGTCTCTTTAATAATGGTCACCTATGGGGCAAAATGCTTTCCGGGCTGGTAAGGACTTTTTCGCTCCAATACCACGAGTGGCCACTGGGAAAAACTGGCGGCAAGGCTGAGTGGAAATGCCCTGCCTAGTTCTATTCTAAGTCGATGGTGTTACCGGCTGAGCCTTTCCCTTTAAAGGAGGTGGCTTGTGGGTAACCTGTGTGACGGAGGTGTGGAGGAGTTTGTTGTGAAACTGAGACAGTTAAAAAATTCTAAAAACCTGAGGTCCTCCAGATACAATCACGTTTTCTCATGTGATTTTTTTTTCCGCCAAGCCATGACTTATAGCTGCTAACTAGCTACGTTTTTATTTCTGTTCTGTAGCAGCAAACAACACACAGCCTTTCAGTAAACATTATACAGTGATCTGAGCTGATCGACACACTTTATTGCTGACTGAAGTAAAGTAGCTGCAACCGCAAGTAAGTTCATACTGGAATATAAGGAATATATTTGATATCGCCCAGCCCTAATTCACAGAAATGAATGTTTAAACAAAAGAAATAAATTGAATATTGTGAATAGCAATACAGTTGTCCAGTTAAGTAATCAAACAGCAACATTTTGCACTTTGTGTTTGGATCTGATTATAACACTAATTATGTTCTAACAGTGAGTTTATAATGCGTCCCTGATGCCTTATCGCCACTATTTCAAGTGAAGGGTGTTTTTGAGCTGCATGCTGTTAAATAATCAATCCAGAGAGGAAATGTAATTCATTAACTACAAGCACACACTATCTACAGCCTCTACCACACTGAGAGGCTTCAGAGGCTGAGGTATAAAAACACTGCCTGTCTAAAATCTTTTTTTTTTTCAGTGTGTGATTTAGATAATTCTAAAATAATGTTTGTTGCTTAATTAAGCTCTGTTTAGCAAATGCAAAAACCCTGCAGAAACTGGGGTGTTTGTGGCAGCAGCATGCAGGGTGTGTAAGACAGATTGAGAGGGTGTGACGGCTTCAACTAAATGTGAAAAGTGCTGCAGAGGGCTGATAACTGTTGTTTATTAGTCAGTGTATGCTCGCACAGATAGAATTGTTGATGATTATGAAGTATACATTTGCGTTTGCCTTGTACAGCTTCCCACCTCATTGATTTGCTTAATTGGTGTCATGCCTCTTCTGAGATGAAATGCTAATCAGCAGAGTGTGTTATGCTTTAGTTTTGTGAGTGTCTGTAATTCTGTATTATCTCTTAAAGGGACAGTTCACCCCAAAAATCAAAGCTACAGATTTTTCCTCCTGTAATAGTGGTCGACTGATACCGATATTTACACAGCAGAGAGGCCTTAATAGCTGATATACAGTCCAATAATATTATAATATCAAAGCAAAGAAAAGTAATCTATAATTCCATTAAGCTTATTTCAAGCACATTACAATCTAATATACAGTATATGGTTATCTTTGCCAGTAAGGTGTCATTTTAGATGGGATTTTTATTAATTAATGAAAATTCTGCAGATTTCAGAATGTGACTGGTATTTAACGCTATCCAGTAAAGGTTTTAGATTAGATTTGTCGTTTAATCAGCTAACCGATTAATTGGTCTATCACTAACCTGCAATGCTGTTTATCCATCTAGATAGTTTTGTTGTGAGCTGCAGAGTTTTGGAGAAATTGGCCATAGAGATGTCTGCCTTCTCTTCAATATAAAGGAACTAGATGTCACTCAGGTTGTGGTGCTTAAAGTAGCAGTTTCATGTAGGAACTAGGGCTGCCCCTAACTAAAGATATTTGTCGCATGTTAAGGATTAAATGAATTATTTAAATATATATGTTTCGGAGCATAAGAAAATGGTTTGAGTTCCAGGGCTGAGAGAGTGTGTTATAAGTAACATTAAAACGCTGTGCTACATTCCAGAGAAATGCTAACAGCAATGCTAACAGTCTTATTCAAAACAGTTCCAGCTTCACAAAAGTAAACACTCTATATCAGGGGTCTCAAACTCAAATTGTCTTGGATCCACTGATGGTATTGTCATCTGATAGGGAGGCTTCAACTTTCAAGTACTGCAGGAAAATGCACTTTTTGTTTTCATTACATATTTTCATCTGTTGGTCTTAATGTTTGCATCCTGTGCTGTCACGATGAGCACAAGCCTCTCTTACATGAGTAGGTGCACACATGAAACTGCTCACTGTAAAGGGCCATCTAGTTCCAGTTTATTGGAGAGATATCACCAAAACTCTGCAACTAAAAAAAAAACATAACAAAAAAAAAAAAAATAAAATAAAAAAATAAATAAATATCTACATGGACACATAACACTACGGGTAAGAGCGAAAATAAGTTATCATGGTTTTAGACTGAACTGTCCCTTAAAAGTGCACCATTTTATATTTGGCTGTGTATGGCTGTGTGGTGTATGTTTGAGTTTGTCTTGTGCAGCTCTCCAGTTATTGGACCTACTTAATCTGACTGAAGCCTCGGGCTCCTGTTCCCTCTCCTCCTCACAGAAATATGCCCACGTCCGTCAGGCTCAGCGTGGCTCTAAGCCCTACTACACCTCCGCCATGTGGTGGTGCGGTGTGGTTCTCATGGGCGTCGGGGAGCTGGGGAACTTTGCCGCCTATGGTTTTGCCCCAGCATCGCTCATAGCCCCGCTGGGCTGTGTGTCTGTCATAGGTAAGTGTGACCTTTTTTCCCTTCATACATCATCCATGCATGAAGGCAGGCAGGAGAAAAGGTTGCTTCCTCCGGGAACAACAGGAATCATTGGCATGTGAAGGCTGTTGTTTGGCTTCTGATCTTGTCATAAACAGGCCTTTCATGCCGAGCACTTGCATTGCTGTATGTGCTGTAAGTCTGTAAGGTTTTACTTTTCTGTGTGACAACTGAAAAAACTCAATGCATTATCAGCACATAATGGAAGCTATAGTACAGTATAGATAGAAATTTCCATACAAAGTGTTTTTATACAGTCACTTCAAAAAACAACAGAGGCATTGTTCCAGTATCAAGCTTTCAGTTTCACATCAGAAACAGATGGATGTGTGGACTTTGTTCTTCAATTTTTCCTGAAAATGCTAAACAACAATACATCTCAGTGTTACTGAAGTTACTAAAGTTTTTCTGAACATAATGTCGTCACGATCTTTTGAATCCATTCCAGACCAGTACCATACCAATATGGATGCATCTATCATTTACTGGAAAATTGGCAAAAAATTTAAATTTAACCAAAGAGGTCAAATTTGCAATGATATGATACTGCAAGAAAACTTTGTTTTATATCCACTAAAGACCTTAAATCGAAAATGTTAAGTTCTGTTGCATGATCTCTTTCCCCACCAGCATTTTTTTTAAAAAGTTGCCAGCCAGCACCAGCAGTTTTGAAAAAAATCAGATTTTTCAACACCCACATAATATTAAGCGCTATGAATAAGTTAACATGGAATATATCAAAAGAAAGAACAGATCTGATAGTTTCAGACACAAAAAAGGGTTTGTTCTAGCTTCATTCATTGTTTTGTCATTAAGCACTTGAATGTTGATTGGTCGTTGGTTGGCTGTGTGCCTGCGGTGTTCTGCAGCTGAGCACCAATGTTTCCATGCTACATAACATCACCATTTTCTTCTTCTGCTGAATTCTGGCGGTTCTCTTCTTCTTCAAGTGACAAATTTTTGTCAGATGATCCATCACAGTGCCTCATAAGGCCTGGCAGTGAAAACAGCAATTGATAAGATGTCTCGTCAATGGCGAGGAAGTGTTAAAGTCCAGGGGTTTTACTTACAAGTGTCTGATACTAGCCCTAACCTGGAGTGTGTCGAAGAGGGAAAACTAGTTGGACGTATCCGTAATATTTTGGTTTTTGCCTATTTTTCAAGAGCCGAAAACATTATTACAACCTCCTCCACTGTTGCCATGTTTGCTGGCAACAAACTTCTGACTCTTCTTCTTCTTCGGGGCAACTTTTGACTCTCCTTCAGGGTTAACTCTGTATTCCTTAACATCCATGCCAATGTAAAGGATGCATGGAAGTATGTGGGCAATGATGGTTATATCATTTAAAACATATGTGTCTATCTTCATATGTAAAGGGAGCGTAAATGAGTCTTGAGTTGGCAACCACCAACTGCACATAATCTCCCTTTAGCTTACTAATGTGTAGCTATGCACCACAGCAAAGTGTAATTATTTCCTATTTATTCATTATCTATGGGCCATAAATATTTGAACCCAGCAAGAGTTTTCTAACTAGGCTAATTTCACAGAATTGTGGGCTAGAGAATGTCATACAATGACTTCTATCTCCAGCAGCTCAGTTTTTATGCTGTTGTTGGTTTGTTTTTTACAATACAGTCAGATACCATATATGCCAGTGAAATATCAGGACGGTATGAAGGTAATATATAGATATAGATATACATAAGAAGGCAATATATTATATATTCCTGCTGTATGTCTGTGGGATCAGAATTATGTTATTTGATCCCATAAACACTCAGAAAATGAGCCAGGATAGCCTAATATTACTCTTAGATAATGTCAAACTTCATCAAACACATAAAAAGGCATTTATTAGTTTCTGACTCTGTGAAAAATAGTGACATTCCTCGAAACTGTATCTTTAAACTCTCCCTTTGACCCAATAACACACATGTAGACTCTTGTATTTTATCTCATTTTGATAACTACTGTAATATTTTTTCATTCCATTCACCTCACCTCCCACTTTGAAAACCTCTACTCTAAAACCTGCTAGAACTGAGAGTTTTTGCTTGATGCTGAGAGCACTGAGTGTTGACATCCAAAAGCGTGAAACTGTGAAACTGCTCTGGTGTATCTCTACTCTCATATGTTTTAAATATCAGTGTGTATCCTGATTTGTAGATGTGCACAAAACAAATGTTAACAGCACCTTGTTCAGCTAACAGGCCATGAAAATGAACTGCATTAATGATGTTGTGTAACTACAGTAGTAGTTTTCCATCCTGTGTATCACGACTACACATCTACCTACACTGGCAAGGCTGATAGGTCCTCACCTCATTCAGTGGAGTCTCTCACGCATACAAACATGTGCTTTAAAAAGAAACATTCAACTGTTGCTTTATGGCGCTGCTTTGAGAATAAATTAAGTCCAGGACCTTATGATCACAGCGGGTCAGTGTGGAGGTGCACATCATATTTTTGTCAGTTCTTCCAAATCCTAGTTTATACCCAGCTGGACCCAGGAGGTGAATATGTACATTTCCACCCTTCACATTTTATGGCTGCTTCAGGAAGTCCAATTACCCCTGACATTATAAATCCAGCATCCCACTCCAGAAATGATCATTTTTACAGCCAGCGGTGTGAACTAAAGCTGTCATGAACTGAGCCGGATTCATTAGCTAATCAAAACAAAGCCAGCCCGGTTGCTACAGCTGGCAGCCTGCTCAGTGCAAACACTCTAAACACAGGTTAAATATTGAACAGGTTCACTTCTTCCCTCCCGCCACTCATCACTCACCACGCTGGAGGTGGTAGTGAGTCATGGATATTAATGACAGCTATTAGCCCGACGCTTCAAACGATTTTCCTATAGTCACGTCTCGCAAGTGGATGAATGGTTTAAATAAAGCAGTGAACCAAACCACAAATCTTGTTAAGAAGGCTGCACCTCTTGTTCATTGTAGTTTTGCATAGTGTTGTATTTGCTTCAGTGAGCAATTACTTTATAAAATGTTTTTACCAGAATAATAGCACTAGAGCATTGTATCCTACTGAGAGCTGTAACCTCAAAATGCTTTGTCAGTGTGTGTAAAAGCTGACATGATGATGATGACTCAATTTGAAGCCACAGGTATTAAAAGGGGTAGTTCACATTATTTGAAGTGGGGTTGTATGAGGTTGTCAGTGTATTACCTACAGCAGGTGGAGGTCGGCACGCCTCCAGTTTGGAGAAGCAGCAGGAGGACCAGCAGTGAAGCTAAGCAATGAACTGCTGTGGAGACAGTCAGCAGAAAAAAAAATAGTTTAACCACTGAAAGGGACAGTTCATTAACAGACCATGTTGTGAGCAGTTTCATGTAGGAAATATTTTCTCTCCTGAAGAAAGTAGTTCCAGTAGATTCTACTGCAGGAAGAGAACACCACAAGCTGAGCAGCATTTTGTCCCATTATATTGGCGAGAAGGTAGACACCTCTACGGCTGATATCTCCGAAACTTGGCAACTTGCACCAAAACCATCTAGATGGATAAATAAAACTTCCAGATATGTATTTTTGACATTTGGGTGAACTGGCCCTTTAAAAAAGGAACATCTAAAGCAGTGTTTTCCAAACTTTTTTCCTGGAGACCCACTTTTTAAAAATGACAAGACCCAAATCACAATAAGCCAATAAATAAATACATTTTGTGAAGAGTTCATTTGTGCATTTCTGACCATTTTTACTGCCAGTTCCGCATCACCCTGATGCTTTTTTTGAAAACGTTAACACGTGTTAAAACTTAAGAAATGAGAAATAAATTCATTTAGGCTGAGTTAACAGGACATCTCATCATTTTTATTTCCTCTCATCAGGAAAACAACATAGGACATTTTAGCCTACCTCACAAATTAGACAAATTAAGCGCATTTAGATGTAAGTAACAGGCTCTTGTTTTTTCCTCTCATCAGTAAAATAATATACACATTTTAAATGCTTTAAAAACCGTATATGGATCGACTCTATCATTCTGCAAGGTAAAATTACTGATTTTGCCAATGGAGTCTGGTTGAGCAAGAATGAGCAATATTCAGCTTATATAACAGCAGTTCCCCAACAAAAAAGGCTGTCTGATGACAAGGGAAAGTGTTGAAAATATTCTAATAATAACTTGCATTTAAAATTATATGGATTTTTTTAATGGTCCTTTTTTTGAAGTGATTAAAATCTGTTTTTTGGTGGTGGTATGGCCCTGTCTGACTCTACAAACTGAGGGCATGTCGACCAACATCCACTGTAGATAATACACCAATTATCCTCACTATACCTCACACATGCCCACATCAAATCATCCAAACTATGCCTTTAACAATTTCTGTGCTCATTTCCATTTTACTATCATTATTATCTCTATAAAAAGCAGCAGTTGTTACCCACTGGTGTTGCACTGGAGTGCGCATAGAATAATATGCAGCTGGAGTGTCTTGAAAGAGCGTCCTGAAGAATTAATGAAGCCACAGATGAAGAGGTGAAAGGGAGGGAGAGGAGAGGAAGATGTCTCCAGCCGTGACACGCTCTGTCCTCCTCACGGCTAACAAGTGGAGCGGCGGGAAAATGTGCAGGTTGCTGTCTGCCATCGTGACTCCACCTCTCACCTCCTGCTGACTCACTGTATGCAAATGAGCACGCACACACACACAAATGCGTACATAACTGTAGTGGTGTGTAAAATCACCCTGTTGTAGAGGATTTTTTTTTTGACCAGCTTCTTAGGCCGACACACAGACTCACCGCTCCTGCTGCGCTGTTGTGCCTGTTTTCCAAGAGCTGTGTGAAGGCTCAGAGGGGGGGGGGCAGACAGCAGGGGGCCTTGGGTGAGTAAACAAGAGGGAGGCAAGTGGTTGGCGGGGTGGAGGAGAGGAGAGAAGGAGGCTGGGTGCTGAGAGGAGAAGATGGTGAGGTGGAAGGAAGAAGAGGAGAGAATAAGGATCTGAATGAAATAAGACAACAGGCACAGACTGAGTGGGAAGCAGAAGCAGAGGAGGAAAAGGGACGAGATGGGGAGAGCTGATGATGGTGCTGTCATCCGCCTGTCCCTGCATGTCACACTGCCACTCTGACGCTCCACGGAGAGCAATTACTACTGTCCCCATCCACAGAGCCCAGCAGTCTCTATTAGGAATGACAGCAGCATCCCAAATGCTGTTGTATGTAGCAGAGCATCGGCTCCCTCCGTCAGATACCATGTCATCACATGCAAAAGAGGAGGAAGGCTGGCGCGGTGGAAATAAACAGAAACCTGATTCGCACACTGCATCAGCATCGCTCACAGCTGTCAGACCTGCAGCACTGAAGCATCGATGAAGATGTGCTGTTCAGCACTGAGCGGAGCGGTCTGATTTCATAATTCCAAAAGATCTTTGGCTTTAATGAGAAAGAAAAGTTTGTTTGTTTTTTACAAAATTTTGATTTTTGAACTTTTAATTTGATATATTTATTATTTTGATAATATTGACAACACTTAATAATATAATTATACATAAATAATTATAAAAACTATCATTAATAAAGGGTAAATTGCTAGTTAATTAAACTTTAGAGTAGTTATTTTACTGTTAAAATAAAAACTAAATAAAATGAATAAATAAAAAAATAAATTAAATAAAGAATTTCAGGTATTAAGACATGGAAAGACTCCCACTCTGCCTGCAAGAAAGCATTCTGTTGTGACTGCAGTCAAACAGTATGTCCAACTCAGACAAGATTGTGGATGGTTTAGTCCAATCAAATCGCAGCTCATTTGTAAACAGCACCAATAGTTGGTCCTGCCTAAATTAATTAATTAACCCCATAAATAGCATTAGCTTATGGCCGGGCCCCCAGATTTGTAAGGTGCCTTTAAAAACCTGTTGACAGCAAATATTAGGAGACAAAAAACTTCTGAAAACATGTCTTGACTTAATAGTAATAATTAATATGATAATACTAATATAATATCTATTATAATTTATATTTTGCAATAATAGGCAAAATAATAAATAATTTTTTTTAAAAATTTTTTTTAAATTTATTTGTTCCTTTCATGAAAGAAAGAATAAAAACATGATTCTGTTTTTAATTAATTAATTACATTTTTAATTTTCCCTTATCTTCCATTCCAGTTTGCTAAGGCCCCCTGGTGTCTCCTGCCATCCCCAGGCTTGACAATAAACATCCAGATAATGTTTATAGTCACATATTGCACATTACTAAGTCTAACTCGTCAAATACGGCAGCTAGCTAACAATAAGAAATATGCAACGTCAGGGTAGACTTTCAAAATAAAGGCACAAAAACTACTGGGTAAGTTTAGACAACAAAACTACTTCCTTAGGTTGAGGAAAAACCTTCTTGGGTAGGTTTACGAAAACATCAAAATTTGTGTAGTTCCATAAATACAATGTAAGTTCATACTACTTATGTACTTATGTACATAAGTTATGTACATAAGTACGTATGGTATTATAATCATCAAGAGTCAGAGGTTTACAAATGATTTGGTAAATACTGAATATAGTATATAAGATATTACAATGTGTCCTACAATAAAGTGGATACTAATTTAATTAGAATGTGAGAGATTGTCTTATCAGCTATGATACAATGTGTAATTTATAAACTATTCATTTTGTATTACACAAACTAATTAGAAAATAACAAAATATAGCATTACTAATAATTAACCTATAATTTCATTGTTTATTACAGGCAAAATATGCAAGATTCTCCCCCCGCAAAACAATGCATAAACTCATACAAAAATAATCCCTCTCAGTCATCATCCATGACTCATAAGAAGTGTGTAGCGGTGCCTGCATCAATTTACTATTTGTTAATGATGGTTATTATATTGCATTACGCTAACACTAGATTGCAAAAGTCCTCTACAGCATCTGCAGTCTATTATCTATTATATTTGTCTTTTGTTCAAGAGTTTCTGAAAGCTCACATGACAGGAGAGCACTCAAAAGTCACTATTTTCTGTCATTTGTGACATTCTCAACATAGAATATGTACAATGTGGCAACAGTTCAGACATTTGAGCGTCTCTGTGAGGCGACAGCACAACTTTCACTGCTTTCATCCATTCATGTCACATCCGTGTGGTGAAAGAATGTTTGACACGGTGTGTTTTCCCACAGGGAGGTACCCATCACTACACATCTGAGAGAGACAGAGAGAGAGAGAGAGAGAGAGAGCGCATGTAGAGAAGCAGGACTGATCTGATACACACACACATACACACACCTCCACAAACACATAGGAGCAGTGACAGAAGCACGTGTACCCCAGAGGTTCCTGTTGCCACATTTCTCATTTTATCAAGCCGTGTGAATCTCACTTTGTATGGAGTTGCTATGGTTACTTGTTAGATCCAGCTGGTCCCAGAGGCAATGAAGGAGTCCTAAATGTGTATGCGAACATGCTCGCAGTATGAAATATTTAACTACCGACTGTTTCATCAGAATACCAACGAGAGTCTTTATAAACTTCCAATTTGACAGTATTGTCCCCGCGGCATCGTACGCGTCCATGCTTCTTTCACTCAACGTTTCCTCTGAAAGACACTCGATCAGCTCGGGTTTGTTTGCGCTCACAGCCACTGAGGGGACCACAGGGGGAATTTTGCTTTAATTCAACTTGAATTTTTATGTTTTTTGTTCATATGAAAGCTTCTCATGGCTGGGGTTTATTAATATTGCATAAAACATGCAATTGTGCTCTATAGTCAGTATTTAAAGGGACAATTCACCCCAAAATCAAAAATACATAAATACAAATACTATTTCCCTTGGCAAGTACTATGCTAGATTTTTTTGGTGTGAGTTGTAGAGTTTTGGAGATATCAGCCGTAGCGATGTCTGCCTTCTCTCCCATATAATGGGACTAAATAGCACAGAAAACTAGTGTCTCTTTCCAGAAATCATGACCCAGTTACTCAAGATAATCCACAGACCTTGTTGTGAGTGAATTGTGAGTTTCATATAGGAACTGCTTTTCTTACTGGTAGAAAACAAAGTAGTTCCAGTGTAATCTTAAGTAGTTCTGGTAGATTGTACTGCACTTTGGGTTAGTCCACATGATTTACCTCTGAACTTTAGAATCAACTGGAACTACTTTGTTTCTTCTAGGACAAACGTACGTTACTACATGAAGCTGCTCACAGCGAGGTGTGTGGATTATCCACCAGGTGAGTAACCAGGTCATGATTTCTGGAAAGAGACACTGGAGAGAGAAACAGAGAAGGCAGACATGCCTCCACAACTCTGCGCACCAAAAAAATCTTGATGGATAAAAAGCACTACAGTGTATTTTGGATTTTGGGGTGAACTGTCCCTTTAACATCCATGTTTGGAATCTGTCCATCATGCCACGACACCGCAGTAATCCCATGCATGACACGCTGTGTGTCTCTGACATATTGAGCTGTTTATGTCGCTGTGGCTAATCTCCTTATGATGGTGGCACAGGCTGTACACAGACTGTCTTTCTGTCTGTGTTTCAGCATTTTACAGCAATTTCTCTGTTCAGTTCCTCTGTCTGTGTCTGTGTGTCTGTGTCTGTGTGTGTGTGTGTCTGTGTGTCTGTGTGTCTGTGTGTCTGTGTGTCTGTGTGCCATCACCTGAACGCCCGTCTGGCTGCCTGGCAGTGGCTCGCTGCAAATATGTCCAAAATCTCCCAGCAAGCACAGCTGCCACAGCTGGCTCTGCTGGAACATTAGTGGAATACACTCTTAGAAATAAGGGATCCAAAAGGGTTCTTCCTGAAGGGCTGAAGTCCTACCCAGAACGCTTGCTTCTGAAGAACCTTGACAATCTCTTTTGTCAAGGTTCTTTGTACCATAATAATAAAAGGGTTCTTGGTATAACCCCCTGGGTGGGTTGTAGATCAAATCTTTGGATTATAAAGGTGTTCTCAGAAGAACCCCATGGGTGGGTTCTGGATAAAACCCTTGTAATATAAAAAGGTTCACAGTAGAACTTGCTGGGTGGGCTCTGAATAAAATCCTTGGGTTATAAAGGTGTTCTCAGAAGGATAAAATCCTTGAAATATAAAAGCGTTCTCAGTAGAACCCACGGGTGGATTAGATAAAATCCTTGGATTATAAAGATGTTCTCAGAAGAATCCCCTGCGTGGGTTTGAGATAAAATCCTTGTAATATAAAAGCGTTCTCAGTAGAACCCACGGGTGGATTAGATAAAATCCTTGGATTATAAAGATGTTCTCAGAAGAATCCCCTGCGTGGGTTTGAGATAAAATCCTTATATAAAAGCGTTCTCGTCCTTGGTTGGTTCTAGATGAAACCCAGGGATTATAAAGAGGCTCTCTGTAGAAACCTCTGGGTGGGTTCTTGGTAGAACCCCTAGAGGCTGAAAAGAGTTTGGATAGAACCCCCAGAGAAGGTTCTGGAGGGAATCATTACACCATAGAAGGGTTCTCTGTAGAACCTCTCATAGGGGGCTCTAGGTAAAATCTTATACAAATGGTTCTAGGTATAACCCTTAATCTTATACTATAGTGAGAACTCTCTGAAAGGGTTCCAAGTGGAACAAAAGAGGGTTCTCTTACAGGGACAAGCCGAAAGAACCCTTTATGGTTCTAGTTAGCACATTTATTTCTCAGAGTGTACAGTATATAACAACATAATGACAGAACAGGATGTAAAATGAGGCCCTCGGTGGTGGTGTGAAGTGTTGAGGACCTCCAGCAGTGTGTTATGTAAACTGAGCTCATCATTGTGTCAGGCTGCTGTCACTTGCATGTCCATTTGTCTCCCTGTCAGTCTGTCCACTGCCTGTTTGTCTTTGTTTTTGTGTCTCGGGCAGTTAGTCGTCCTGTGTGGCCATCCATCTGTGTATCTGCTTGTTTATCTGCATGTCTGTGTGTCAGCATGCGTATCTGCCTGCCTCGCTATCCGTCTCTATGATAGCCAAATGCTGCATGTTTATTCGTCTCCCTCGGTTCGCTGCACATCCCAGGGAAACATTAAGAAGACTAATCTGAGGCAGAGCTCATGTGAGACTGATTGCTTTTTACCATTGCAGTTTTTGACAATGATATTGATGAATGGCTCCATGAAGAATGTGGCGTGGAATAGCATCTTGCTGCAATTTGATGCCGGTGTTATGAAGTCCTAATGAGCTCCATTTATCTAAGCAAGCTGACAGATTTTATCAGGCCGATCAATATAAACATGTTAAGCACTGTGTGTGTATATCATGTGTACATGTATCTATTTATGTGACCTGATATAGTAGGGGAGACCGGGAAGTGTTGTAACCCCAGGCTAGTTGTAACATTGTCAGTTTAACCAATTAGAAGAGTGCTGCGGTGAGCTCACCAAAGAAGTGGCATGTCACTGTAAGCACCAGTATGCGTTTTACAACCAAAAAACTGACTTTTAGGTAAGAAAGTGAAATATTTTACAATTATTATTTTTTGCCTAGTGTTCATTATATTGTAGACACAATGGTTTGACTTGCATGACCTAAAGTAAAATCTTCTCTGGTTTAATTTGACACTTTGGATTCATGCAGCCTTCAAGCCCACATGCTAAAACAGTTAGCTCATAGCTGAGTTTGTGTAGTGTGCAAGTGAAGGAGAGCGACTGCCGATGCTGCCCATAGCGGAGCAGAAACTTAAACTTAGCAGAAAGTCATTGATCTGGCAGTAAATGTGCAGTTCAGGTTACAGTGTGTCATTTAATAAAGGGTCTGTTATTTCCCAACTACTGGAAAAGTGACGGGGTTAGCCCTGAAATGAGCTGAGGGGACAAGATAAAGTTAAGCTCATGCGAACACTAGAATTGTACTTTCACAATAAAGGAGCCATCCTGTGTGATTGTATCCCTTTCAGAAACTTTGTAGTCCAGCCTTGAAATGCAGCGTCCTTTTTGGAGACCTGATAAAATAAATCCATAATGATAAATCAAGCACCCAGTATCTTCTGTAGGTAATATTTTTTATGTCTCGAAAACAATTGTTTTTGTTAGCAATTAACCAAGTTAATTAATTATTTCAATTAAGTTCTTTCATAAACTGGATAGTGTGAATCTTAATTCAGCAAATTACTTCTCATTGTTACATCTATCCCTGTGTAGTGCAAGTCACCCCAGCAGTGGGGTAGGTTGTAACAATGGAACTCTTTGACATAAAGTCCCCTAATCTGTGATTGTGTAGTAGACATCTAATTTATTTGTAGTAGACAAATATGGGTACTGTGTATCAAAGTTTGAGAGACCTAGCACAAAAAAATCACTGCCTTTTCCAATAACATGGAACCCCCCACGTTCCAGTCCAAGCACCTAATTTTGAACCATTTCTACCAAAAATAAACTGGTTTAGAACCTGAAAACTTGGTTTCTAGCTGGAACTAAAAAATTACAGGGTTTCCTTGAGAACCAAAGCGGCCCTTTGTTGATGACATCGTCAGGGCTTTTCACACTGCATATTCTTAGTCCGGGGTCAAGGATAGCCCTGGATTAATACTTAAGCCTGGTTTAACTGCTCCATTTCACACATACATTGTCAGCCCAGGATTAAGCTAAACCCAGGGCTATACAATTCATACTGCACGTCTACTAACCCTGGGTTGGTAGAAGAAGAAGAAGACATACTTTATTAATCCCCGAGGGGAAATTACATTGTTTTCACTCTGTTATCATTTTTTTTTCTACATACACACAGGCCCGAAATACACACACATGCACAAACAGGACCTATAGACATGCATCAGGGAGGGGTGTCAGAGCGAGGGGGCTGCACACACATACATATAGTCAGGTGCGAGCAGTTAGGGGTTTGGTGCCTTGCTCAAGGGCACCTTGGCAGTGCCCAGGAGGTGAACTGGCACCTCTCCAGCTACCAGTCCACGCTCTGTATTTTGGTCCGTGTGGGACTTGAACCGGCGACCCTTCAGTTCCTTACAGACTGAGCTACTGCCACCCCAAGAATGTTCCATGACTATTCATTTGATCTTTTAGCCCCATTCAATACTGGCACCTCTTTGCCCTGGGTTAAGTAGATTTTCAGGGGATAACCCCGCAAAGTCGGGGCTAACGTTGCTCCAGAGCAGAGAACGCTAAATGTGCCAGGATTGTGGCAGTGTGAAAGCTTTCTTTTTTTTTTTCTTTTTTTTTTTTTTTTAGCCGAGGGCAACCAGCACCCTTAGTTTGGGGTGCAGTGCAGTGTGAAAAGCCCTCTTAATTAGAATGGTTCCACTCAAAACTGGTTCAATAAATAGCACCAAGGTTCCAAAGATCTTGAATGGAACGGTTCAAGAACCAGAACTTATTTGGTGGAAAAGAGCCCTGATTTACTGATGCTCAAATAAAAAGTGGTGCTATCTTCCCGGGTCTCCCTTACTGGTCTCACTGTGTGCTCATGTGCTTGTGTGTACAGTACATGTAACAGTAGACAATTTGTGTGTACATACAACATATACGGTCTGAGAAATTACAGTGCTATTTCTGCATTGTCTGCTGCACAGTAAAGCTGATTACTCCTCATGTAATTACAGTATGCATGTATACGGCCAGCAGTGTATTCTGTTGGCAATAATATTGATGTAATTGGTATTTTTATTAAGTCAATATTCAATCAAGTATATGACCTTGCTTGTGATTAAACTGACTTGTTGCATCAGAAAATAAATCAATCCAGAATATGAGGTTACCAAAAATGGCTGAACACCAATTATGTTTTTTATCTTCAAGGGACGAGCATTGATTGTAATGTGTTTGTGATCAACAACGGAGAGCAAGTTGTTTTCAATCTACAATTTAAATCATCTGGTGTCTGGGCTGCGTTAAATTGCTTTTTAAAAAGCATACAGTGTTCGAATTCAGACGATATTCTACTTGACTGAATAGTAAGTGCATCATGCTTTATTTGCAGTTAAACTAACAGGAATATATTTTCTCTTCCTCAGCCAGCGCTGTCATATCTGTGGTTTTCCTCAAGGAGACGGTGCGTGCCTCTGACATTGTTGGTAAGCACAAATACTTGCAGATATAGACGTGTTTGACTTGTTCAGATATATCAAAGCGACTTCACAGATTATCTCAGTTTTGAAAAACATCCTGTATCAGAGGAAACATATTTCAGTTTGACTGAGATAGAAATCAAATATTTAATCCAAGAACTAAACAGCCTAAGTGCTGCACAGCAGAGAGAAAAAAAGCACAATCTATTAATCAGACCTATCCTATTTTATTGTTTTATAAAAAAGCTATTGTGTGTCATAGTAAATTGCAGCTCCTGCTGTTAACTGACATGATTGTGATGGTCGTCACAATGACGATCATTACGGCTGCTAGATTGGAAATTAATATCAGTGCTACACAGCCCTGTATATTGTTGCTTTACTGGATAAATCATGAGCAATTTTTGCCAGCTTTGCTATTGTCTTGTAATTGCTGAGTGACTTTATTAGCCACATGTTTGGAACATTTAATTGCATGAATGTTTTATTTACAGAAGGGGAAATCACTGAGAGCAAGTTGTTTTTCAGCGCTGCTCCATTTGCAAAGGGTTATAGAAGCCAACAGCAGATGTTAGATGTAAAGGATGATAGTTAAAGGTGCAGTATTGGATATTAAGCCTCACAGGGCCGGGTATCAAACTTTCATATTTTTATGGCACCTCCCAAATTGCTTTGATCCTATCAAATATTGAAAAATATCTTGTCATTTGATACCATATTTTGGTACCTAAGATGAAAATCTCATCAGCGTCAGCAAGTCATTACACGCACTATGCTTGTACTTAGATCTAAATATGCTGGAAATTGGTTCTCTAATGTTACACGTTGTAGAGGCATTCAGGGAAAACTCTACTCTTCTGCACAGATAATAAGTGAACTATTTGCTGCTTGTTAGCTTGCCATTGTAGCTAACCTTTTAGCTCATCAGTGAGTCCATTCAACATGTTGCATCCAGTGTGTCCTCTCCTCGACCACCATGGGATGGACAGCCTTGAGCCAAAACAGAGAGTGTTTCTGATGGCTAAGAGGGTGTTGTTGTGCTTTTTAGTACAGAGAAAGCAAGAGGTCTCACTCTGCCACTATTTCCAAGTACCACATGAATACAGTTGTTCACTTCTATGGATTAGACCTTTTTCAACACAGCAGCCTGATCACAAGCTTTCTCATATTACAGCCAAACAGTTCACTACAATATGTTTCTGATTTCTGATTTCTGAGAGAAATAGGCCATTTATTGGGCAAACAAAGCGCCCAATTGTTTTGGTCTGAGATGCTGGTGCTTTTTCCTGACCTCTAGTTGTAGTAAATGTTGAATATATCGCCTTTAAAAATGAGGAAAAAAAAGGTGAAAACTAAAAATGACAGTTACACTCAGGTTGTGGTAGTCTTTCAATAGATGAGGTGAATTGTGAGTTTGCCAAGTCCCAAAGGATTGTGAAGGCGAGCTGGAGTCAATGGATCTGTCAAACCAATATAAAAGACCTTTCCACTACAGTCTCACCACTGTCTGCTCTCTTTCTGTCACAGGTGGCACTCTGGCAATAACAGGGACGTATCTCCTGGTGACCTTTGCCCCCCACACGTCCACACACATCACAGCCCATCTGGTCCAGTACTACGCCATCAGCTGGCACTTCCTGCTTTACCTTGTATGTAAAACCCTTTAAAACTCTCCTGCCTGAGGCCAGTAATGTATGTGTAAGCATGTCCTTGTTGAACTGGCCTACTGTTTCTATGTCCAAATTGGTTGCCTTATATCAGGGGTCTTAAAATTTTTAAGGCAAAGGACCCCATAGCTATTAGAGAGATGGACCCCTTACTGCATTGCATTGAATATTTTCGTGTTTTTCTCTCATTTGCATTTGTGCTTACCCATAACTGCTAAGCTAGTTAGCAGTATAGCATGGCTAAGGTTAGGTGCATTAGCCTCACCCTCTGTATTTTCGCTGGTGCTTTCTGAGGCGGAGGGTATGACAGAAATGACAAAATGAAGCATTGTGGCCATGGTTCGAATTACGGGGGAGCTAGGGGGAGCTGGGCTCACCTGAAAAGGACATGAGCTCCCCTGAAAGCCTCATTTGGGACATTTGGGGGGAGCTCTAATATATGATGGTCCTGAAATAAATAATAACAGTGAAAATATGGCAAAGTTTTGTGTTTTATTCGCACATTTTATGTATTGTCACTAATTAACACGATGCTGTGTGCGCTGTTGTGTGCGCCACCGTGACCGCTGCGCTGTCCGTGGTTCTGACACTGAGCAGAGCTGACTGATAGACTTAACATGTTACTTCGGTTCCTGTTTGCTTTTCGTTGTTGCAAATTGAACTTTTGGTCTGAATTCCACTTTCTCCCGATTCTAACGATCCACAGACAGAAGGGAAACGACAGTGAGCCGAAAGGACAGTCAGTAAGGAGAGAGTGTGTGAGAGAGAGATGTACGCAGCAGAACAGCTGTTTCTCTGTCTGTGACATTTCATAAAGTTGTCCCATGTAAAAACAAATGTGAGTTAATTTTGATTTAAGATCTCTCCACATTAGTTTACATCACAAAGATCAGATTATGACGTTAATATTGAGGCCAAAACGCATTGAAGGCGTCTGACTCGGCAGAACGCGCACTGAGAGCATCGTGATGCGCGTCAATTTAATGCCTCCACTGTGAACTCGTTTACATTTTGGAGCGTCAGATGAGGACAAGAGGAGTTTTTTTCTGCAGTACGTGTTTGAGGAGAGTTAAATGGAATAAAGAAAACAGTAATGGACTTGAGGATGGAGTGCTGTAGCTTCACCTGAAACAAGGTAGTAGAAAAAGAGAAACGACCCGCAGGGGGGGGGGGGGGTTGCGCAATAGGGCTCCCCCGAAAGCCATTGTATAATTCGAACCCTGATTGTGGCTCACTTAAAGCTATAATATGTAACATTTCTGCCTTAACTTGCCTAAAAATGTTAGACATATGTTATATATTTTGAGTGTTTGTACACTTAGGATAATAATACAGCTAATTGGGAAATATGTTTCACCAATACGTAGCTGATGGATAGATGCCGCACAGTAATTTAGAGTATAAACAAGCTTGTTTGTTTGTTTGTTTATTTGTATTTTTAGGGTGATTTATCTTTGATATGTTGGATTCATGCTATGATGTATAGCATATTTTCATTGAATAAAAAAACTTTCAAAAAATGATCAAACAGTAATATAGTGGCCCTCCTGCAGTAACTCTGAGGATCCCGAAAAGGATCACGGACCTCCTGTTGAAGACCCATGCTTTATATTGTGTGCAGCAGACCACTGCAGTGTTCTCAAACATGTCACCGTATAGCAGCTGGAGTTATTTTCTCCCAACCTTTAACCTCCTTGTGGAGAGGAGCTTGAAGAGGACCACGCTCAAGGGTTAATTAAAGTATTAATTTTTTATTAATCCTCTGTCAAAGAGTCAAAGTACAGTTGATGAACAGTCTGACCTCTGAAGATGATGTAATTAATCCTTACACAAAGAGCTCACATGGATGAGCTCAGTTCTTTGTATGGCTGTTGAATCCTTTAAAACTAAGATTGTCTGTTTTTGCTCTCAGTATTAAAAAATAGTGCCCCCACCTCATGGTCTGCGAGTGCATTAACACTCACCCATGTCCTCTCCTATTCCAATTTCGCTTCAGGCAAGGATGGCATAAACATAGCTGTTGCCATAGCGACTGGTACAGTGCTGAAACAAAGTGTTTTTCTCAAAACCTATTCATCACAAAAAATGTAAATGTTAGCCCCGAATGTTAACACGAGTCGCAGCTGAAAACACCTCAGATGTTTTTAAAGGAGGATTTGTGCAGGAGAAGGTCACATCCTGCTGCTTTTCCATTGATCCCAGCACTCCCATGATAGCAGCAGGCAGAGAGAGGGAGCTCTGCATTTTCCACCTTTCAGGTTAAACTTCTCTTGTAGAAACACGCTGCTTTGTGTAATTCAAGAGTGAGGAGGGAAGAGAAGCGCTATTTTGTGCGAGTGAGGTGTGACACCTTTGATCTGTTTTTCAGGGAACTACTAGCAAACGTCTTTAACACATCTGAGGATCTGTAGTCTACTGCATTTCTTATTTGTAGTTTTCATTTTACACTGTATTTATTTCTATTAACCGTCACACAAAATCACCCCTAACAAAGTAATCTTATAGTAAGTTATAATCTGCTTAAAGTACTGTAGAATTACAGTTTTAAACACTAATAAACATTCATAATGCTTTATAACAATAATCATAACACTACATTATAAGGCCAAGTGTCATAATACCTCATAATCGCAGGCTGACATTGTTTTGGCAAGGATTATAGTGTATTTAATTCTCATAAGGCCTCTCAAGGTGATGCAATTTACCCCGCGATTATTTAGGTTGGATTAACGGCATGGCATGCATTATTAGCACAAATCTTTTCTTTAATTTACAATCAATCATTAATTGATTAAGTCATTTGGTGCAGTAATGCAAAGTGTAACATTATCTGTGGATCTCAGATCACTGCCCAGCAGGCGACTTTATGGTCTGTGTAAGCTAGCTGCCAGATGGTCATAGTTACACAACACTGAAAATGAAGTTGCAGATATATCATTATGTGGCAACAATGATCTTAACAAAATCTGACAACAACAAAGCTAACACAGCATGCTGCATTATAAATGTTCATAAAACAACACGAAAAAACTTTATTTAGGTTGCTTCAAGTGAGGTTTAATGTTCACACGGTTTCTCTTAACTGTCCCTCAATATTATAATGTATGTTGTATACAACATTACTACAACATCGCCCAGCTTGTGGTAAAGGCCACACTGGCCACTTAACGTGCAAACACCAAGTTCAATAGTTTAACCTATGAAATAAACAATAAAACATCACAAAGCATGGCAACACTTAACAGCTTCAGGGTTTAACATCGCGTCATGAGCAGCCCTTGTAGTTCCAGCCTTGAACTGATACTAGCCCTTGAAATGCTTTTTGAATTTTTGAAGCATTTAACATTTAACACACATTGAAAAAAAGAAATAAAAACTGTAAGTTTTGACATGTTTTGTGATGTTTTAGTGTTTGTCATCAGGTTAACCTATTGAACTTAGCATGAACATAGCATTTTTGCATTTTTAAAAAAAATAATCTTTTTATGTTGCATTATTAATCACCATTATAATTCATCATGTGATTTTAAGTTACTCTAAGTGGTCATTGTGTGCTTTGGGTGTAATGAAAAGTGTAACTCTGCTTATAGTGTTCCTCACTGAAGAAAAGGGCACTGTTAATCAAATATGCCATACATTTCAGGACTGTACCACATAGTTTGAAACATCATTCATAATTCATTCATTCATTTGAATTCTAAATCAACATGTGACATTGAACTTTTTCTTGTGTTAGCTCTATCTGGTATTTTCAGGCAGGTAAAGATGGGCTACTGTATTATCATAACAGAGACAGAAAAGAGACAAATCACAAGAAGCAACCCTGCTGAGAGTTGTCGTTTATGGTTGCACAAGCTTCTCTGTCCTCTATTCTTCATCATCATGAGGACATGGTTAGGAATTAAAACATGCCAGCAACGTTAGAGCACATTAACATTACATAAATACAGATAGTAGCATGATTTAGCCACCACCCTGTCAATATTTCAGTGCTCACTAATCGGTGTGTCAGTAAGTGAACAACAGTTATGACGCATTATGATGCTTGAGTCATCATAAAGTGCCGTTTAGTGTGTTATTGTTATAAGGCATATCTATATTGATGAGTGTCTATAACTACAGTGCTATACACACTTTATAATGCATTATAAGTATGCCATGGCTGTCATAGAAAGTGTTACCAATAATTGAGGTGTATAATCAACTGTTAACAGTCTCAGAGATGTTGATTCAACTTATTATTTTGTCTCCACAGACTGAACACTTGAACATTATCGCACCAAATCTCTCCCCAAAATCCTGAATATTCCCTTCGCTGTGTGCGGAACAACTGATTATCTGCACATAATCCATTTAAGCAAGCAGAGATGAATCTACAAGGGTAACAGCTAGCAGCTCATCAGGGGTGCTAGCCAGTGGTGTAAACAGTGACTGTGTGCCCGCCCCGGCTCGCAGTGCCATCATTATTCACTGCACAGCATCGCTCTCCACCATATTCCACATTCCACTCTTGAGTCTAGTCCTCTGTGTGAAAAAGCAGCCGCTGGATGGAAAACAAGAGATACTTGGAAATCACAGATGGATGGATGGACGGACAGATGTTTTCAAATTGAGATAGTCTTGCTGCCTCTGGCTGCGGTGATTGATGGTGTGGAAAAGGCTATGCTGTTTTCCATTTCTGGCAGTACATTGTGAATACTCATCAGCCTGCGGAGGGACAACCTCCAACGGTACGGGATTAACTGTAGGTGGTGATTAATCAGAGGAAAATGAAATATCTATCACCATCTCCTCATTATTTCAGAGGTCATACTATTATCAAATGATTTCATCTCAGAGGACTGTTCAGCAGCCTCGGTGTCGTTCACAGGGTGCGGAGCGTTAAATGGTATTTCTTGCAAATGACCCTGGTCTTTCCAAAAAGAATAATGAAATCTTGAAATAAGCCCTCTATTAAACATTTAGAGAGACACAGGGATGATTTTGAGAGACATTTAAAGGTCAGCTTGCCCTTTTTTTTCCCCTCAGTTCTACTTTTGTCCTCCTTTCTTCTCCATCCATTAGAGCTTTTGTGGTGTTATATCAGAGGTCCTTGAACAGTTGAATGCTGTTGCACTCAGTAGGACAGCCCTGGGCCCTTCTCATTAAAGTCCGGCAATTCATTTCATTTTTCTGCCACGGTCATTTGTTTCAATTAAAGCGCGCTGCTCGCTGCCCGCATGCAGCACTTTGTTACACAGATAAAATGGTCGGTAAAAGTACAATTTGAGCGCAAGTTCAGATTTTAATTTTCTGTGCAAAGTTTGAGGAAATGGAATCTGCATTAACGATTTGTGTCTCTCGTACACGCTCTCTCTCTCTCAACAGTTCATAGAGATCATCGTCTTTTGCATCCTGCTCTATCTGTACAAGAAGAAGAATGTGAAGCACATTGTCATTGTGATGCTGCTGGTGGCCCTGCTCGGTATGAACAAATGGAAGCTGCCCGATCGAGGGCAGAGGTTGTGGATTAAACAGTTTTAGGTAGTCAGGGGCTGCTTTGTTGCCTGGCTACCAAAAATGGACCCATGCTCTCTTATCGTTTCAGTTAAGAGCTGGGTCGCACTTTATTTTACAGTACACTAATAAGATGTAACAAGCCGTACTTTGTATCAAATTAGATAAAAACTCTTTATTTGACAGTATTAGACCCTTTATTAGACCCTTGTTAGACTTTCATAGTGGGTAAAGTTAAGTGTATTGTTTCTCACTCAATATTTCTCTGCCTCTAAAATTTTGTCCTTTACTTGGTAGATCTGGTTCATGTGGGGAAATAGCAGGTTTGTGATTTCACTTTAGTTTACAGTACAATTCTGTTGTTATGTGTCTCAAACTGCTCTCTAACATAGTCTAATGAGGGTCTAATAGTGGGAAACAGTACACTTAAGTTTACGGTGCAGTTCTGTTATATTTTGTAATGAGTCCTTAATTACCCTCTAATAAAGTCTATAGGGGTCTAACAGTGGGAAACAAGTCACTTTACTTTACAGAACAGTTCTCTTGTCTAACAGTAGGAAACAGCACACTTTAGTTTACAGTTCTGTTGTAATGTGTCCCAAATTACCCTCAAATAAAGTCTAACAGAGGTCTAACAGTTGGACATAATACACTTTATTTTACAGTTCGGTTGTAATGTGTCCCAAATGACCTCTTAAGAAAGTCTAATAAGAGTCTAATAGTGGGAAACAATACACTTCAGTTTACAGTTCAGTTGTAATGTCTCCCAGATTACCCAAGTAAAGTCTAATAAGGGTCAAACAGTGGGAAACAATACACTTCAGTTTACAGTTCTGTTTAATGTGTTCCAAATGACCCTAAAATAAATTCTAATAAAGGTCTAACAGTGGGAAACGATACACATTAGTTTAGAGTACAGTTCTCCTGTATTATGTCCCAAATTACCTCTTAAGAAAGTCTGATAATGGTCTAACAGTTGCTAACACAATACACTTTATTTACAGTTCAGTTGTAATGTGTCCCAAATGACCTCTTAAGAAAGTCTAATAAGGGTCAAACAGTGGGAAACAATACACTTCAGTTTACAGTTCTGTTTAATGTGTTCCAAATGACCCTCTAATAAAGTCAAATAAGGGTCAAACAGTGGGAAGCAATGCACTTTAGTTTGCAGTACAGTTCTGTTGTAATGTGTCCCTAATTACCCTAAAATAAATTCTAATAAAGGTCTAACAGTGGGAAATAATACACATTAGTTTAGAGTACAGTTCTCCTGTATTATGTCCCAAATTACCTCTTAAGAAAGTCTGATAACGGTCTAACAGTTGCTAACACAATACACTTTATTTTACAGTTCAGTTGTAACGTATCCCAAATGACCCTAGTAAAGTCTAATGAAGGTCTAACAGTGGGAAACAATACACTGCAGTTTACAGTACACTTCTGTTATGATGTGTCCTTAATTACCCTCTAATAAAATCTAATATGGTCTAATAAAGAACACACTGTTTCTAGTTTTGTCTAATTAGATACAATGTATGGCATGTTGTGTCTTATTAGTGTACAATAAAATAAAGTGCGACTAAGAGCTGAGCAGAGCACGACTGAAGAAAATAATTTACCAAAAACTCACTAGGAGGCAATTAACCACCTCCACAAATCAGCATGAGCCAGTGAAGAAATTCTTTATTGCTGCAAGTTGTATGAAACTAAATGAAGCTGAAGTGATCTGTTTGTCTCTCTCTGTCTGTCTGCCTGCCTGTCTGCCTGCCTGCCTGTCTGTCTGTGTCGCTGCAGCCTCCCTGACAGTCATCTCAGTGAAAGCCGTGTCAGGGATGATCACAGAGTCAATAAAAGGCCAGCTGCAGCTCATCTACCCCATCTTCTACGTCATGCTTGTCGTCATGGTCGCCTCCTGCGCCTTCCAGATCAAGTTAGTCAAGGTTTTCTCTCCCTGCTTCTGTGTACATTTGGGTTTTTTTTTCTCTCTTTCTGCCTCTGTTTTTTTATTGCTTGAATCCCCCGTGCTTGCCACAGGCTAGATGCAATTTTGGCTTTCCAGTTCCTGAACAAACTGGGGAAAATAAGATATTGGACATGGTGACATTGTACCCACTGTACAGTATTATGATGGATGAATAGGCCTTCTACATGTTGTCTCTGTAGTCAGGGTCATACTCACTGAACCTCTCGCATCTTCTTCTCTCCCCACAGATTTCTCAATCAGGCAATGAAAATGTTTGATGCCACAGAGGTGGTTCCCATCAACTTTGTGTTTTTCACAGCGAGTGCTATTCTTGCAGGTATGTCAACCATAAAGCTGCCACTCTCTGTGGATTAAGTTTTACTCAGAGCTTTCTGTTTTCCTGTTGAAATGATAAGACAAGTGATGTTCTGTCTTGTTTTTTTATTGTTAACAAATCCCATGAAAAGACCAAAACCAACAACAGATCGATCTGATATTGTTTCCAGTAGTCTGACTTAACCTGTTCTGTGCTCCATTGTGGAAAAATAGTTAAAAAACACATAATTTAGCCGCTCTGTTGTACTGTGTGGCATGTTCCTTGATTATAGCCACTGTAAATTTGGACTCAATCCCACATACACTGTCTGGGTGCCACAAATACTCGCTAGCAAACTAATCATGTATTAATCTGCAGCTCAAAACTTACCCCAACAAATACATAATTCATTTATGTTGAGTAGTGTTTGCTAAAAACTACAGTGGCTACAGTTTCAGGAAATTACTGTGCCTTTTTAATAAGAACAAGAGTCTACAATCATGCAAGCAACCTTGTCTGGTAGGGCGGATGATGGGCGGATCGATGCAACATCAATTCTCACAAGCTGCTCATCTGGTATCGATTCTCTTTAAACATTATTTAAATACAAAACATGTGTGGCTGCATCACTTGCAAACATTGTCAGTGCTTCTGTCTCAGCTTTGTGCCAGTAAACAGCCCTGACGTTTTTTTTTTTTTGCTGGTCCTTGTTCTATTACTGTGGAAACCAATGAGACACGAGAACCCTTCGCCCAGTCACAGACAGTCACGCACTTCTGCATTAAAGTTGTGAGAGAATGACTCAAAGGAGAATGGCCTGGTTTCACCTGAAGATAAAAAATACAAGATCCAATATTTTTGACAAGAAAGTACCACACAGCAGCTACATAAGAAACCTCTTCAAACATTTAATAACACACCCTGAAAGTTATAAGGAGGCTGAACAAAACAAGATTTATTTTAGTATCATTTGATCATAGAATTTCTGTAAAATAGGCTTTCTTACACTTATTAGCATACACATTTTTATTTTATTGCACTTAGATTTGCTTTTGTATTAAATTTATTATTGATTTTTCTGTCTTTTTTCCTCTACAAATTACCATTATTTTGGAAAAAAAAAAAACATAGACATTCAAAAAATTACTTGCATCAGTGTCTGTAAAATTGTCATTTCATGTCATTGTCATGTCCTTTGAGCTAAATGCTATCTAGGGCTACAACTAACGATTATTTTCATAGTTGATTAATTGGTTGATTATTTTCTTGTTTCAGCGATTAATAGTTGTTTGTCTATAAAATGTCAGAAAATGGCGAAAAATGTTGATCAGTGTTTCCCAAAGCCAAACACGACATCCTCGAGTGTTTTGTTTTGCCCACAACCCAAAAATATTCAGTTTACTGTCAGAGAAAAGTAAAGAAACCAGAAGCTGAAATCAGAGAATTTAGGCTTCATCAAAATAGTTAATTTAATAATCAATTAATAATCAATTTATCGATTAATCATTGCAGCTCTAATGCTATCATCAGCATGCTAACATACTTACATAACAATGCAAACATGCTGATGTTAAGCAGGTATTATGTTTACCAGCTTTGTTAGACATGCTAACGTTTGCTAATTAGCACATTAAAAGTAAGTTACGTACAGCTGAGGCTGATGGGAAGTGTTTTTGAACTGGTATTTGGTCATAACTCAAAGTGTCAATGTTATTGTTAATATGTAGTCTGGACTGACCAGCGGTCTGACAGTGCCATTCTAGCTAGCATGACAAAAAACAAACTACTTACAAATGAGTAATTTCTGAATGAAATTTCTAATAATTTCAAAGAAGCTGTCTTAAGAAATTGTGTAATTTAGTACTAAAATGTCAAATTATTACATTTTAAATCAATTAATTCCAACTAATTACTAGACTAAGTAGAGTCTTGTAGTTTGGTCACCGAACATGCAGAAATGTGGCAGACAGGCAGATAAATCAATACGTATGTAGAATAATGTATCCAATAATAATAAATAAGGAATGAAAATATTAAAACAAGCCTGTCTGTCTGGGACATTCCCAGTTCCCCTATAATTTGTGTCAAATTACATTGTTCTCTCCAGGAAAATTCTATGAGATTATAAAAAAATTTATTCTTAAATTATGGAACCATGAGATAAAGATCTATGTCCTCAGTTGGAACTAGGGCTAAACAATTAATTAATATTATCGAAATCGCGATAGGCCAAGTGCAATATCCAAAGCGCAGAACTAGAACCAAATTGCAATTTTCTGAAAAAGGAGAAAACAGCATTATAATGAGGTACCGTAGTGCTGCAGAGATGCCCTGGTCTAAAAATTCTTGTTCCCCAGATGTAAGAAAACATGTTTTTTTTTTTTTTTGGGGACAGACTCCAACAAATGTCACATCATCACAATTTTAATAGTTTGAATGAAAAATGTGTTGCAAAAATGATCTTTCCCACTAATCGTTATCAGACATCGCAATCGCAATTTCAGTCAAAATAATCACAATCTTACTTTTGTACCACATGGTGCAGCCATAGTTGGAACCAGTGGTTTACGTGCCACAACCAGCGTGGGGAAATCAAAAAGTATCTCGAGACTAATGCATTGTTGGTTTTGGCTTTTTGATTTCGTTTGTTGTCAATAAGAAAAACCAGCCTCATCCTCTTAAAAGTTGTATGGAGGATGATTATTCATCCCTGACTCCAATTCAACTCTTTTCAGTAAGAAACATACTTTTGCTGATAAAGATGTGCTCCGAAGTTCACTGCAGTAGTTGAAGTCGATTCATGAGCGCATTGTAGCATAATACACAGTCAAGACGGTGATTCACTCCTGTATCTGTGAAGCACTTAGGAGTCCTTGTTCAGCAAAAGCCCTGCAGTATTTATAGTAAGTGTGTTCTGCCAGGTCAGGTCTTTATTATCCTGTCAGTAATAGTGTTCTTTGTTCAGTCTGAAAAATCAAGAAAAGTCTTGAGGGAGAAAATACAGCCTAAAATGTTTTATGATTCAAACCCATTTTTGACAATGGACCTTAGATTACTAAATCCATTTTCTTGTTTGTTATTCTCCTTGTGGATAAATTGCTGCTGCTGGTGTCGTGACGTCATTTCAAGCTATTTCCAGTGCCGCTTCAGTGGAGTGTTAAGAGCAGAAAATGTTCCAGCTGTCCAAAACAGCCACAGTATACATCAGCTTCTGGTGTCAGTCTGTTAGAACAGAAGAACATCAGCTTCTTTACACCATTTTGCACTGATGTCCCGCAATCTGTCATAGAGGAGGGAGAGCCGCAAGGAGTGCAGTGATTTAAGTTACTCTCACCTTCTCTGAGACTCTCTGCTTTCTTATTGCTCTTGGTATTACTATTGTTTTCTCCACCTACACATATAACCCACAATTGACTGCACAGAATAACAAATTGCTGATGTATTATATCTGGCAGTGAAAAACATCCGGGGGTGGACTTCTCCTTAAAGATTAGCTTTGCTCCACACTGAAGAAAATGATTGTTTTGGTCCTAAACTGGTGGTGGTCACATCAGAAGATTTATGGAGTGAAGAAGGGCCCGACCGATACTGGATACTGGGCGATGCAGATAACAATATGAGGGAGGAAAAAAATTCAGATATCGAAATATCGGCTGATAATTTGCAACGATCCTTCAAAGTGCTTATCACTTGTGACAAAGATATGTAATGGAGGCAGGATATTTTAAAGTTTAATAAAACTAATTGTCAAAAATGACGTCAGGGTACTGAGACAAAAACTTTCACTGCTATTTTTATGGTATTCTTTTAAAATTCTAAAAAATCTATTAGGGCTTAACAATTACTCAAAATTTAAAGAGGTAAAATATTTGTTAAAGGACAGAATTAGGGCTGCACAATTAATTGCAAATGCAATAAAATCTGAATGTGGCCAAGTGCAATATTCAAATTGCTGAACCAGAACCAAATCTCAATTTTCTGAAAAAGGGAAAATGTTTGAGAAAACAGTTTACGACAGTAGAAGAAAAATAAAAAATGTACAATAAAATTAATTAATTAAAAAAAAAAAAAACAGAAAAAAGTAACAAAGGAGCACCACTGTACATTGCTGTATATTAGACCAGTATCCTACACATCCTACATACTTTACACATGAATTAGTTTATATTTGTACTGGCAATAGGATAAACACTTGGAGGTAGCATAGATAATACAAATGAAAGGACAAAGCAAAAAGAGGGTGGAGAAAAAGGTAGGGTAGAGAGGTGGTGAACTAATAATTTAAGGTGTTTGCATCAATTATGTTTTCATAATAGTCTGGAAAGGGGCGCCAAGTTTTCTTGACTCTTTTCAAAGAGCCCTGAACCGTACATCTGATTTTTTTTCTAGTTTGAGAAATGACATTACCTCACGAATCCAGCGCAAGTGAGAGGGAGGGGTGGGCGGTTTCCATCTAAAAAGAAGAAGCCTGCAGGCTAGTAATGTTGAGAATGCCATTAGGTCTGATTAGTACCTGGATATCCCGCTGTCACTAGGGACAACTCCAAATGTTGCGATAACAGGATCTGGATTAACCTTTCTTTCACATATGTAGGAGAATGTGGTAAAAAGACTACAAGGACGAGTAGAGGTGCGAATGCGGGTCCCCAAATTGGAGAAAATAATCAATTTGGGTGGGTGGCGGATTTGGATGAACTCAGAGCCCATCCACACATTACTAATATATGGCAATACCAATATAGACCGAAATATCTGTCTGGCTTTAGAGTGAAGTGAGCTGTTGTTTACCACCGTTTATCCACTTTTTGGATACTTCGGTTACTCTGTCATCCTGAACATTTTCTGTGTTGCTTCTCATCATCAGTTAATAATATAAGCCTCTCCTCTCCTCGTCTCAGTGTAATGTGTGTTGAGGATTTGCACAGCTCTGTTTCACAAACACATCGCTTGATACAATCTACAGTCTGTTATTCTGTGAGAAGCGAACTGCATTTTAATGGGCCTTTTCATTCTGCAGGGATTGTATTTTACCAGGAATTTGAAGGCTTGGCTTTACTCAACATTTTTATGTTTCTTTTCGGGTAAGTATTGAATAACACTCCAGTAATTGGCTTAAAATGTGATATTTACTCTAAGATGGCATCATTTCTCCCTGAAACTCTTTTCCAGCTGTCTGCTGTCGTTCCTGGGAGTTTTCCTGATCGCCCGAAACAGACCAAAAATAAAGCAACAAGATCGCAATTTTATTGCGATGGACAAGATTCCTGGTGAGTTTTTGATCAGATCTACTCACAGTACAGTGTGTTAATATGTGCTGGCCTGTATCGGTGTATTGATTAGCCGGCAGTGACCGTATGAATCTGCTGGCAGTGACCCTGGATCTGTCCGGCCGTTTGTGTCTGCAGCCATGGCAGCAGGGTCCGTCTAATGAGCTGTGCTGTCCGTGTTCACAGGGAGGAGGCACACAGACAAAGTGACAGCCGGAGGCAAAGACTCCGACATACGGCTCGCTGGCAGCCAAACTCATGTGCAACAGAGCTGGCCAAACAGACGATTCATAGGACCTGCTCCATCTGTTGGGACTGTGGTTTTGTGTGTGCATGCTTCTTCCTGGGTACTTCTGTTAATATCTCTATTTATAGAAAGAAATGGTAGGCTTCAATTCAAACCAGAGCCAGCTGAATGGCAGAATTGGTGGCCATATTGGTCTTTTACACAAAAATGGCAAGTTTCTCCTTGAATGTCAAAAAAATGCAGTGTTTCTTTTGAGTTAACAGATTTCCAGCAGGAATAATTGAAAAATTTACTCTAAATGTGATGAAACACCTCAGGACTTCCAGTGCAACATCAAATGTCAGAGTGGCAACAAAGTTGAATTTTAAGGAACAGTTCACCCCAAAATCAAAAATATGCATTTTTCCTCTGGCCTGTAGTGATGTTTATCCATCTAGATAGTTCTGGTGCAAGTTGCAGAGTTTTGGAGATATCAGCTGTAGGGTTCCTACACCTTTTCCTTTAATTTATATGTATATATGTTCAAAATGATTAGGCCCTATTTCACTACAACAAACAACCAAAATGATGTTAATGTTTCAAAATATGGCACTGTCTGTAAGAAAATTTAGCATCCAATCAAACATTCACCAGACAAATAAATTTAATTTCAATAAAATTTTCATTTTTAAAATACTTAACGCAAAAGCAATTACTCTCTGACTTATTTTATTTCTTAATCTAAAAAGTGAACTATTCAGTCAATTTATAATAATGAAATTTATTATGAAAGTTACAATTTCAAGCACTTTATCCAAAATCCAAGAACTTTTCAAACCATGAAAATACTACATTTCAAAAATTAAAGTGTTTTCAAAGATTCCAGCACCCTGCTTGTGGTGCTCAAAGACCCAATAAATACATTTGAAAATTTCAAAACCAGTGTCTCTTTCCAGAATCATGAGCCGGTTACTCAAGATAATTCATGGTCCTTGTCGTGAGCAGTTTGTTGTAGGAACTACTTTTCTAGCGCAAGAGAATCTACTGGAACTACTTTCTTTCTATCTCAAGGTCTGTCAATCATCTGTAGCAACCAGGTCATGATTTTTGGAAAGAGACTGGTTTGGAATTTTTCAAATGTATTTTTGGTGCTTTGAACGCTACAAGCAAAGTGCCATTTAGTCCCATAATACTCGAGGGAAGGAGCACATCTCAAAGGTCAATATCTCCAAAACTCTGCCACTCACGCCAAAATAATTTAGATGGATAAACAGCACCACAGGCCAGGGGGAAAATATGAATTCTTGATTTTAAGGTGAACTGTCCCTTTAACTAAAGGTCCAGGAGAACACTGTGACAAATGCCTTCCAATGTAACATCTGTATTATGTTAATCAATTGAATAAATTGGTGTATGTGCGATCAGTTGTCAATAAACAAGGATAAAACCTGATGTTTGAGCAGTCTGACGCTTTGAAGTCACACAGCAAAAAAAGTGCACTACTGCCCTCTAATGGTGGGGGAGGGTCACAGACGATCAGAGGACTCTGTCCTGTGTCGAGTGAAGCTGGAGTGAAGTGAACGAAGTGCTTAATTTGAAATGACAGAGGAGTAGCTGAGTAGTAGTTATATAAACCTTCCCTCGTGGCTGATCAGTCGAAGCTGCTCATATTATATGACAGCTTTTAATTTGTGTGAAACAACTTGAGCGTGCATCACTCTCAAGACCGTTTCCATGGAGTTGTAATATCTAAAAAAGCACTAATGCACAGCCCGCCCGCCCATATTTACCTCAAATAAACTGCAGACTGCATACTCAACTGCTACCAAACTTTAGTGTTGCCAGGCAACAAAACTCTTATCTGCCACCTACACATTATGGGATGTGTGGGAAACCAGTGTTCATGCCAGTGTAACTATAAAAAGAATGCATGTAAGTAAAGTATCAGTTTATCAGCTGTTCAATGCATTTGCTTATAAGAGCCATAATGTTTATGTCAGTGTTGGAGGTTAAATTATTACTTGTATGATCTGACGCAGGAGAAGGTGACAGTAATTACCCACAGATGGCAGATTCTGTCAAGTGCAGTATGGGTATTTTATTAGCTTATGTTCAAACAAAACCTTTTCAATGCAGTGGCATATTTAAACAGAAACTGACACTCTTCTCAACTTCAAACCCATTAATTTGACTTTTTAAAAATCATAGAACGCCACCAGCATAAATACTCTGTCATTAACACGGACCTAACTATAAATGAATTCTTTTTAGAAACTCAGTGATAGACTGAACTAATCTCGAACTAAAACCAAGGCTTTCATCCAGTTACAGTATTTAAGTGTTCCCTTTGAGGAGCACAAAGGCACCAAAATGGAAACTAATGTGAACACAACCTTTTTTTTTTTAACTGGAACAATGAGGTCATCTCCTCCCAGGGTAAAATATACACAACTAAAAAGTCTCTTTTCAACAGCAACACCAGGTAGCCTGTAGTCATGCCCCAATGCATGACATTAAAGGGATAGTTTGGATTATTTAGAGTGTGAATGTATGAGGCACTTATCCATAGTCAGTGTATCACCTACAGTAGGTGGAGGTTGGCACGCTCCTAGGAAACAGCTGAGCAATGTCCTGCTATGCACAGGGTCAGCAGCAAAATTTTAGCCAACTAAAGCTGGCGTCTTAATTTAATACTGATGCCTCTATATGACCTACATAAGCAAACAAGACCATCAGCAAGAAGACTGGCTGTTTCTACAAGGTTATTTTTTTATGGCTGCCACAGATTCTCCTTGAAATCAGATAAAACACCTGTGTTTACATTTTCCTAGACGTCACAGTGAGTAGCACGTTAGCCAGTTATCATCAGGAGCCTCTAAAATCAATCAATTACAGGTTCCTCCTTAATTAAAAAAAAAAAATCAGTATCAGTTCAAGTGTATGCTGTTTTTTGAATATTTTTACTGCTTTATAAAAGCCAAATATCACTCTGTCCAAACCAACCAAACTCCATGGGCAAAAGTAGTAATTTTACCTCTCAGAACACAGGAGTTGCTTGTCTACTGCTGCTTCAATCCACTAGTTTGCTTGTGTTATTGTGTGACTTTAGTGAATCAGAACTGTTCTATTAAAACATCAAAGTCGCACAATAAAACAAACAACCCATAAGACTGAGGCAGCGGTAGACCAGGAACTCTTGTTCTGCGAGGTAAAATTACTGATTTTGTCAGTGGAATTTGGTCATTTAAGAGAGAGAGGTATGAGAGAGAGGCATTTGGTTTATATAGCAGCAGTTTTATGTTGGAAAAGACGGTCTGACAGCAAGGCAAAGCTGTGAAAATATTCAAAATATAGCGTACACTTAAACTGATAGTTTTTTTTTTTTTTAGGTGGCCATTTATTTAAAATTGCAAAAATACATTTTGCTGCTGATTCTGTCCATAGCAGTTCAATGCTCAGCTTCCGTGCTGGTACTACTCTCTGTTTCTGGAACTGAGGGCATGCTGATCTACATCTACTGTAGGTATCATCTACTGACTACAGGTAAGTACTTCATACAACCCTGCATCACATACTCCAAACTATCCCTTTAAGTCCTCAAATAACACTGTAGAGTAGATAATGGCACAGTCCAAAGAAGCAGCTATCAAGGCACAGCGATCACTTAGTGAATGAAGCATCATGCAACTAGGTGACATATATTTGCAGGACAGAAGTCGTGCTGATTTTTCTCCATTTACCAAGAACTCAGTGCTTTTTGGTCGTTCGATTCGGCATAGATTAATGAGTCAGACCTCTATGTTGATTTTAGTAAAGCGGTAGTGTAGGGAGGTGGGGTTGCGCAGCAGCAGCATTCCTCTGTGCTCCATCGGCTGGTTGACGAGGGTGTTAAGGAGGCCGGCGACGCTGACAAACCCCAGAGCCTCTCCGAAGCCCGCAGACAGGGAGAAGTCACCCTGAGTGACCCAGCCCAGAGTCACCCGGGAGCAGTGAGAGGTGACGCTAGGCAGAGGGTCCGGCCACAACCCGAAGATGAGGTCCAAGGATGATTTGGGCTCTTCAGATGTGACAGGGTTTGGCTCAGAAGCAGAGGGACGGTCTGACTCTTTGCCCTCGGTCTTAGAGGTTACAGACAATGTAGCAGCTCTCTTGGGGGCCTTCTTTTTACGTTTGATTCTGCTTTTAAAGTGGTCTCTGTGCGGGGGCTCCTGGGGGCCGCTGCTGCCGGGCCCCTTCTTCAGCAACTGCAGGTCCTCTGCGGTTGGCGCGCACACCATGGCGTGGAGCTCTGGTTTGCCTTTGGACAGCAGCGACAGACGCACCCACACCAGACTCATCCCGTGCGCTGCGAGAAACGATGCTGCAGCCGAACGGTCGAGGGGCGGCACCTCTCCGACACGACACCGCCTCTGACCTTTAGATGTCGTCGGTTTGCACCAACCGGAGAGCAGCCTCAGCGACTTTCTGTTCCTGGGAAGCAGGAAAACAACCAATATGCATTTATAACCACAAGTCCAAAAAAGTTGGGATGTTAAAGTGACATAAACAAAAGCAGAATACAATGATTTGCAAAAGTTAATGCAGTGCTGCCCGGGGGGGTCAAAGGTCACAGACAGTCAGTGTTGGTTTTCGTTCTTGCCCCTTATGTGCAGAGATTTCTCTCGATTCTCTGAATCTTTTAACGATGTTATGGATTGTAGATAGTGAAATTCTTGCAGTTTTGTGTTGAGAATCATTGTTTTTAAACTGTTGGTGAGTGGTGTAAAAGTGGTGAACCTCACCCCGTCAATGCTTGTGAATGACCGAGCCTTTCAAGGATGCCACTTTAATACACGATCATAATACTGTTACCTGTTACCAGTTAACCTCTTTACCTTTTGCAGGTTCCAAACAAGTGTTTTTTTTATCATTCCACAACTTTTCCAGTCTTTTGTTTCCCCTGTTCCAACATTTTTGAAACATGTTGGAGACATCAGATTCAGAATCGGTGTATATTTACAAGTTTGAACATAAAATGTCTTGTCTTTGTACTGTTTTCAATTGAATACAAGTCGAAAAGTATCATCAATCAATCAAGTATTATCACAGCATTCTGTTTTTATTTGTTTTACACAGCATCCCAGGTTTTTTTGGAATCTGGGTTGTATAACAGACAGATTGGATGGATAATCAAAAGGGAAAGTTGCATTTTCATTGGCTCCATTAAGCACCCTGAGAGACATAAAATTTGGTCAAAGAGCATTTTTTAATTCCTAATGCTGAAAACAAAAAGGCAGCCAATGGACAGTGAAAATCAATCCAATTTTTTTCTCATAAAGTCCGTCATTACTCAGAGATCGTGTGATGGTTTTATGAGGATAGATGCAACTCTTCCCCTCTACTAATCTCTGTGATGTATTGCAGCAATTTGAGGCTGGATGTACTTTGGGTATTCTCATCAGGGACATTATGATGAAAGGGAGGTAGACGGGAGAAGCACCATGCATCAGGGCTGTCAAAAGCAGCGTCGCGGTCTCTTAATAAAAAATAGGAAAGTGATGATTGGAGCCTGAAGCTCCAAAAAAAAACAAAAAAAACAAACTGTGCAGTTCTGCCCAAGGGACCTTTAAAAGTCAACTGCATTAATATTGTTAGAAGTGTGATTTAGCTGTGCGGGCTGCTTGGAGTAAATCTGCAGTGGGCGTGTGTTTTGAGTCAATACTGAGTTTATTTTCACAATAAGACAAAGAGAGGATAAAAATGAATAAATCACAAACAAAGGATGTAAAGAAACCTTTACCTCAGTACGGTGACGCAGCTCGGAGGCTTCGTTACACTGATATCTCTATGTGATGTCATCTCCTCCTCCATCACTGTGTCAGCCTCTGTTGCGGTTTGGGTCTGGCTGTCTCCTTTCCTCTCCTCTCCTCCTTCCCTCGTGATAAGCTCCCACTCCTCGGCCAGCTGTTGCCACGGGCAACGGAACGGTGCCAGACAGCCATGTTTAATGTAATTGGTCCTTTTGGCGGGCGGACGCCTACAGGAGAGGTCAGAGAGGTCAAACCCTTGTCAAACTGTTGGGGCAACCCTGCCAATTTATGTAACAAATCATGACTGCTGAGCGGCGGAGAGTAGGGGGAGAGCTGCATGCAGCCTTATTACCATCTCATCTGCATGGTGGGAAAAGATGTGCATAATGGAAATTAACTGGGGTCAGAGCTGCGGAGTGCTTTCCTCTATCAAAACCTCTAATCCACTGACATTCTCACCACTTACTTAGGCTGCAAGCAAGTGAATATTATCTTTGCCTCGCAGATGATTGTACAGTCATACAGTACTCGGTAAACAGACCACTACAAAGCATCTTGAGCTCCAACATAATATCATTATCACCTTACTTTGTTTAGATAACAGAACACATTTTCCCCTCACCGTTTAAAGCAGAAATGTGTAATATTTTTAAAGAATAAAATCATAAAATTACCTAAAATATATCATCACATGCCGTTTGCAGAATAGTTATTTCCTTTTACGAGCATAAAATCATTAATCAGAATCTGTTTGCAGGAATGAGTATGTGTCCATTTACGAGTCATAATGAAGTCATTAATAGTTATAGAAGTGGTAATGTTTTTACAGTTAAACATGCAGTCACTGAAACTCCACCTCCAGAGTGTGTGTTTTCAGAGTTTTTGTTTTCAGGATAACCAGCTTAGCTCTACATTGAAAATGATGAGCAGCAACAAGTCCTACACAAACTGATGAGCTCTGTCAGTTGTTTTGTCAAAGTATAATGTTGTGTATGTCTTATGCTTGTGTAGGTACAGGGCTTGATTACACTCCCAAAGGAATGCATACACACACATGCATGCATGCACACACGCACAGGGCTGTGGCTCGGAGGTCAGCGTCCCTGCAACCTACAGGCAACCTGCCTGGGCTTTGAGTCTGGGGACGAGGGGGTGGAGGGGAACAACTTGCTCTAATGTTTTGAATTTGGACTGCAGTACCCATTTTTGAATGCTAGTGAGTTACATGTTCCACCTTTAAAAAGGTCCAGTGTATAAGATTTACAGGCATTTATTGAAAGAATATGGCAGAAATGGAATATAATATTCGTAAGTATGTTTTCATTAGTGTATAATCACCTGAAAATAAGAATCATTGTGTTTTTGTTAAATTAGAATGAGCCGTTTTTGCCAGCTTTTGCTTGAGTTTTGCTGCCACATAATTTCACAGTTAGATTGTTAGATTAGATCATAATCATATTTTAAATTTAAAAATGAAATTATCATTCACTGTACTGTGAAGCCTTTTGTAAAACTAGCTAAACTTTTTTTTATATTACGATAATTTAAATCAGAATCTCAAAGTTTTGGTGATTGAGAGCCAATTTAAGGAGCCAGCATATGATTGAGGGCCGCACAGACACGTGAACTTGTCATTAGATTTGTGATTGGTCTCATTAATGGTGACATTAAAAATGACGAGCACTGAATTCATAAGACTCTATCTGTCCCCTGAGGTCTGATGAAGAAAGAGTTGATCCATTTTTCCTGAAACCTCCTTTTCTCCTCAACCACAGAGCGATTTTTTTCTGCAGTGGTTTTCCATCTCACTTCCATATTAGACTGCAAAGTTGCTCACTGAAATACAGCGCTGGCCTTGATGACAGAGAGGAATCCCTGCGACACTCGTGAGGTGATACTAGTTGCCAGGCAACCAGTAGTGACAGATGCTTGTCAGGGGGTCACAGTTTGACGTAGCAGCAGAGTACTGTATTGACTGTAAGCTATTGAAAGTGAACACATTGAAATGGAATGATTAAAATATAATGCATGCCTTTCATTCATGTCGGGGGCTGCACCATTTGTACCATTCCCACCACTGGCCCTGGGGCCGCACTTTGGGAAACCCAGATGTAATGAATGAATCTGAAAACTTCTCACGGACCCTTTGGCAGAGTGCCACGGACCCTATTTGAGACCACTGCACTAAAAAGCATCTTCAGTTCTAACACGGTATCTTTATCACTTGACTTTGTGCTGATTTAACTGAAAACAGTTTCTCACACAGTTTGAAGGGTCATTTCATGTTTGCCAGTGGTTGATTAAAATATATTGTTGAAACTTGTCCATCAGCACAATGGAGCTTCTATATGTGGGCCAAGTTTTTGAGATTCTGTTTTCTATCAGCAGGCTGACATACGAGTTAGATGCCAAAATAATTTTACAAGATACACAAAAGCTTTGGCAGCAAATTATGTCCCCACTGAAAACAGTCCTCTCCATGTTATTGATAATAATAATAATCACACGCAGCATGAATGTTTTGGGCTGTTTTCTTCTTTTAAGCTGACCTTTTGAACTTGCCCAGGAGCTCGGCCTCCTGCTCCTCCTGAAAACGAACGCCTGCAGGGCAGTCTGGGTAATCGTGGGGGAATTGTGGGGCTCCTTTATTCTGAGAGTGCTTCAGGCTCATGTTCAGGCCTCCGATGCGGACTCCTCTGTACACCTGGCAGAGGGAGAAACAAAGCAGAAAAGAGTAAACACTGGATATATAAACCAGACCTGAGGGCTTCTAGCCTGCCTTTAAATTTCAAGGTACATTTAATATTTTCACACTTCTTGTCCAAACAAAATGGAACTGCCCCAAAACAAGACCGAGGCAGCCAAATAATGAAAACATCTTTCACAGAGCTTTCCAGCCTGACATCCACTGTATTATACACTGTGTACATTCAGCTGCACAGAACTTTAAGAGGAAATCTACGTATTTTTAGTTTGAATAAAACCTAAATAATAATAACATTATTTTTACAGCACCTGTACGTTTATAAAGTGCCTGACAGACAAAGCAAGAGCAGGATACCCAGGAGGCAATGTAACAGCAGAAAGCCAAACAGTGAGGCCAAATAAAAGCAAGACAAAATAAAGATAAAAATCAAAACACAAAGCAAAAGACAGAACGATAGAACAGAGAATAAAAACAAGAAAAAAACATGTCAAGGGAAATAAAACAAATAAAAAGAGGACATACAATCATGATCACAATCAAACTGAGTCTATAAAAATGGGTTTTAAGAAGTGATTTAAAAGATGTCACTGATTCTGTGACCCTTATCTCCTCGGGCAGGTTGTTCTAAAGTCAGGGGACCCTCACGGCAAAAGCACGGTCACCTTTAGATTTAAGCTTTGACTTTGGAACAGCCAGAGGGGCCCCGCCTGAAGATCTAAAGCTGTGAAGTGGCTCATATGGGATCAACACTTCCGCTACGTAACTTAGGACCAGACCCAGACAGGCTTTAAAAATGATCAGTAAAATCTTAAAATCAATTCTAAGAAAACAGGGAGCCAATGGAGGGAAGTCAGGATTTGGGTGATGTTGTCTGTTAAAACAGAAAGAACCTGCTGCTGCTTTCTGAACCAGTTGAAGGCAGGAGAGTGACTCTTTGTGTTTTTATGTTAGAAAGGAGGAGTTACAGTAGTCGAATCTGGAGATGATGTGTGCGGGAGCATCATTTTAATTCTGGAAATGGTTTGTAAATGGCAGAAGCAGCACTGAATAACTTTTTTGATGCAAGGTTCAAAGCTTAGATCTGAATCAAATATTACTTCTCAATTTCTGGCAGTGGATGTGACGTTAGTGGACGGGGGACCACGGCCACTCTCACTGACACTGATGGAATTTGAGGGACTGAACAATTGAATTTCTAACTCTGAGTTGTTGAGTTGAAGGAAATTTGCCATCCAACAGTTGATTTCAGTGAGAAAGCCTAAACTGTCTGTGCAGCAATGAAAAGAAAGACACTGGACAATTTGGACAAGTGGGTGCATATTAATAGAAAATACAGTTGGACCTAAATCTCAAATCTTCTACTGCATCACGGTTAATTTGAGATACAGATGGTGTGCAATTATCAATGGTGCCTGAGTAGATTCTTTCACAAAAGTTAGAATAAATCCAACTAAGTGCAGTGTCCAGGTTTTGACACATTCAATTCAAGTTGCATAGTCTACTCTACAGTGTCAAAAGCTGCACTTGCGTCTAACTGAATTAAAATTGCACTTTCTCCCCTGTCGGCTGCTAAAAGGAGGTTACTGGTTACCATTAGGAGGGAAGCTTCTCTGCTATGTAAAGCTCTACACGTGACTGAAACGTCTCAAAGCTGTTATTACGACCCTTAAAAGGCAAAAGTTGGATTTAAACCACTTTTCTAAAACTTTTAATAAAAAAAATGAAAGCTTAGAAATAGGCCTACAATTGTGAGGAACAGAGGGATCAAGGTTTGGTTTCTTTAAAAGAGGTTGGACCACAGCAAGTTTGTTTTTTGCTAAGGAGCTATTAATAACTATAAAATACTGGGACCAATTCTGTTAAAAATTTAATTGGAATAATATTGAAGCTTCACGTAGTTGATTTCATATGGAAAATTATTTCAAATAAAAATGACAAGTTAAAAAACAACTGTGAATGTCAGTTGTTTTTTAACTGAACAACTGTGAATGTCCCTAATGGCATGTAATGGGGGGGGGGTTTGCCTTTTTATAGGCTTTATCACTCTGTCTGCTGTTCTGTAGGTGATATGTATTAATGTGTAAAACAGCCAGTATTAGAATATGTAAAATGCTGCTGTTTCAACACCACATTAGCAGCAGCTCATCATGGAATGGATATTTTAATAACCTTTTAAACAAAGTTAAACCAACTTCCTTACTACTACTACTACTCTAGGGAAAATAAAATTATTCCAAACCTGTCAGAAATGAAAAGATAATATAATTAAACTGAATCACAGTCCATGCTACCTACCAGTGGGACCCAGAAGGCCATGCCCCATCCTTTAGGAAGCAGCAGGTCCCATCCAGCACCCCAGGAGCTCATCTCATGTCCCACCTGCTTGCCAGGCTGATGAACCAGCAGGATGGGGATGCGGCCCTGCAGGGGAGTGGGACTCAGCCTGGAGCCCGGCACCAGCACCCCACTCCTCATACGGTTCAACTCCTGTAGGCAACACGCAGAAAATACATGAGGTAGGAGCAACAGCTAATCTTGTACTTAAGTTTCAGAAAACAGAGATGTTAGTGGTGCACAAGTAAAGTGTTAAGATGGTAAATAAGGTGCATATACTGCAAGCAAAAGTAAATAAAGCTTACTGAAAATTAAGGTATAATATTCCAGGGAGTAAGAAAGTGATGAGGTACCTGTTCTGATATCTTGTTATCGGTGACGTTGTCCCGGACAGACTGCTCCCACAGGTAACTCTGACAGCAGTGTTCAGGAACTCCTCGCAACGTCAGCTCCTTTCTCTTCTCCTCGTCCACCTCTGAAACAAACACACGGCACGCTCCTGTATGACCGGCATCACTACTGTCAGGAGAGGCATGTGAAGCTCTCTACGTCTGATTTATAACCCAACGCCCCAATGAATGGTTGATTGAGCGCTGATTAATAAAACATTTTCAGCTGTGGAAGCGGGATCACGCTGCAACAGTCCCTCATTTACATATGATACACCTTCATTTATGCAGGTGTGGAGAATCTGAGCCTGAACGGATAGTTTGGTGCAGCAAAATTTGCATAAGGCAATGCAGAATGAAACACAGCAAATCAGCGGTCAGTCACGTTTACTGGCTTTCACATTGGTAAGTCATGTTGTTAAATCTTCAAGAACGTTTACCACATATGACATGTCACATTTTCAGTGGGGTTAAAAACGATGGTTTGTCACAGAGTATTACATTTTCAATCAATTAGTCAATCAAAAGAATAAAGGCACCAACTATTTTGACAATCAGTGAATTGTTTTGGTCATTTTTCATGCAAAAATGTCAACATCTGCTGCTTCCAGCTTCTTAAATGTGAGAATTTGCTGATTTATGAAAGCGAATGTCTTTGGGTTTTGGACTCTGCACTCTGGGACATTGTGATGAGCATTTTTCACAATTTTTCTTAAAATAACAAGCAGATTAAAAGATAATGATGCTTCTAGTTTAAAGCCTGTACTCAAGTCATTTTTTTGGTCAACATTTCTCTGATTTGAAACTCAAGTCCAACTGATATACAGTATCAGACTTTACAATCAGTCCAGTGATAATGCAATGATGGACCTACAGATATAAAAGAAAAGATCTGAGAGAAAAAGACTTGGTGGGTTCACATTATTTTGCTAAAAATAATGAAAGCAGATTTATGTCTAGCCTACAAATCATCCTGCTGCCTGATACAGATTTACTCGTTTTACCCCCTTTGAAACATTTTTCTCCTTGACCAGCACCACACATTTCTGTTAGAGAAAACATGTCTATATAAATACAGCACTGCACCATCAATGTCAGCTTATCGAGGTAAATCCCATTAAAGCACATTCTTGCTGATACTGAAGGGATTTTGTTGGCTCTGTTTTCACTTTCTTTTTCACTTCTGTCTGTGTGTTTTCAGCTGTACTTCTGCTACGTTTTTTTCTTGATATTCATCTGTACTTCAAAACAGAAATTGTCTTTCAACTGAAACACAGTACCGTGAGTGTTTGTGTTTATTTTCTTCTCCTGTAAGGTTTTGCAGCAGTTGACTGTTTTCGTCAGTTAACAATTGCACTGAAAATAAGAATATTTAATATTGTGGTTTAATCAAACTTACATTTACATTTTTGTTGAACATATTATAGCATAGATAAGGTAACCCAGTGCGCTTGATTTTTGAAGGAGGACTGTAACTCCACAAATGTGGAGAATTTAAGAGGGGCAGTTCACTCCAAAATCAAAAATACATATTTTTGTAAAACTGCAACTCACCAAAAATATCTAGATGGATAAATAGCACTACAGAGCAGGGGAAAAATGTGTATTTTTGATTTTGGGATTAACTGTTCCTTTACATAAACCCAAAAGGTCATTTATAAATATTGTAGGTTAATGTGACTAACACCATTTGGTCTGTGTAAAATCATGCAATCACAGAGTTATTAAGCCTCAATAAGTGTCAGCAACTGAGCAGCTCTGTTAAAAAAAAAAAATCGACTGTGAATAACTCGTGAAAGGAGTGACACCTCCTGCTGTTTTTCTTCTAATTGTGAGAAACACTGAGGAGGAGACGGAGCTTTGGCCCCAGTTTATAAGAGGTTTTCATCATGTTGTGATTACATGTCACAGACTTGAAGAATAATCCTGGTTTTTAAAAGTCGGGCCTTATTATCCTGCCTGTTACAGCTGCTAATGCTGATAAAGCTGCTGTAAACACTAATGCAAAATGTCTTATGTTGGTTTACAGTTGATTTTCAATTTATAAATGTAGATGCAGGTGGTTCAGAGGCTTGCTGCGGCAGTAAGTACTACTGATTTTGCATGGTGCTCAGGCATACTCTGATTATATTACTTGTCCACCACCTCAACAGTCTAAGCATGTATCAATACTTAGTCAGATAACAGACTCTACAATAATAAAGTCAAAGTGTCTGCTCTGCACAGTAGCAGTAGCAGAATAAGGGCTCAGATTTAAACCTAACGCCGTAGGCTAATCACAGCCTGACAACTGGAAATCAGCTGGAGGAGCAATTATACAGACCCCCAGCATCGCCAAACACTTGAGGGGTGTGCACATATGTAAAAGTGAGTATTCCGTTGCTCAGTATATTACCATGAAGCTGTTAGCCGGTGCAAAGTTGGCAAAACTACAGCTTAACTGACTAAATCAAGCTAGCCTTGACAAGGAAGAAAGAAAACAGAAAGAAGCTAACATTATAACCAGGGTGTACTTAATGTTAGTGTTACTTTACAATTCGTCTGTGGATGTCAGCTACAGTTGTTGAGGGCTGTTTGATAACCTGGCAGCTTGAAATTTAATAATGAACCTAACTTTTTAGGATTGTTTTGCTCAAAGTAAGTGGAAGATCAAGCAAAGCAAACAGGGACTGTGTGAGCACTGACATGACATCAGCCAATTAGAATTAGTAAATTATAACTCAAATGCCATTTTCCTTCTTTTGACTGGCTTTTCCTTGAAATCGTGTTATTGTAAATAGAAATATGCAAACTTATAAAAACTCTACAGTGAAGGATTGACAACATGATGGTAAAAAAACTAGAAATATGAAGGTCCTGGTTGAAACCAACCCTTCATCCTATCAGTACATCTTTATAGCCAGTAAATCAGCTGTTGTCAGTCACTGAGGGTGCGTTTGGAGTACAGGGTCCTGCCAGGATTCGAACCTGGAACATCTGCATGGCCAGGCAGAGGCCCCCCGGAGCACAGAACCAGATGTGTACTCTCTTAAACAACCTCAGGACCAGAAACAACAGACTGATTCGGGGCTCAGCTGTAGATATGTCTTATTTAACAGTCAGGTTTCTGCTGGCAATTATGATTTTGAATCATATTATGAATATTATGTGATATGATAATTACTGACTGATTCAAGTCTGGGGAAATAATCTATGATTTACATGCCATTTTATCCCTTTGTATCTGTAATGGCCCACACTCCTCCACTGTCTGTCTGGTAGGTCAGATTTTACCTTGTGCCTGCTTTACACAGGGCAAAGCTTTAACCTTCTTTGTTGGTAAAGTCAGCCTGGGGTCATCTACAGTCAGACCCAGCACTGTGCCTGAGGGCAGCTCTCCAGTCGAATAGATGCCTGGATGAATTACACAGTCATGGTTAGACAAGCATGAATAGTCAGACTGCAACAGATGGCAGAAGTAAGAAAAACAATGATATTCTGATTCACGCTGGGAACAAACTAACAATAGACCTTTCAGAACGTGATAGACATCAGCTTGTTGTTGATGCAGTTTCATCTTGTTCTCATCTTTGCAGTGTTCAGGCCACCAGAGAGAAGAGGGCTGGGATTTGTTGATTTCCTTAAAAGCAAAATGAACTCAAGTAACACACAGTTCTTCGATGTGAAATTCAAAATGTATTTCAGAGGCGATTTGCTTTTTGTAATTCTTACATCACAGTCTGTAGCAGCTTCCAAAGTTTCTGCCAGAACAGAATGGGATGTGGTCCAATCAGGCGATAGCGGACAATCTCCATTGTGAGATCACTGCAAGAGATCCACAGTGAAATACAAGAAAATTAAAAATTATCTGGAGTGAAAAATATTTAACCAAGCCAAATTTTACTCAATCTGCATTTCAATGAAATACAAACTACACTCACTTTATAACTATTCCAGTTGAGCTCGACTTCCAGGTAACCGGGGTGGTGGGAGATCTGGTTCCATCTCCCAGGATCTTCTTTGCTGGAGGTCCACTGGAACCCTTAGAGCTTCGCTTTCTCTTGGTTCCAGTTACCTGCTTGGGCTCAGGGGTGTTTTCGGGCTCAGGCTCTGGTTCCAGGGTGGGAACAACCTCAGCAGGTGTCACCACTGGAATGACTGGAGGAACTACAGCCTCACAACACTGGCACACAGTTTGCAACTCAGGAAGAAGGTCCTGTAGGAAGCAAAGAGTTACTGGAGTTATCAGGCTGACCAAGTTTACTAAAATTAAACTTTTAAACACAAAATTAAAGGTTCAGTGTGTAAGATTTACAGGGATTATTGGCAGAATATGGCAGAAATAGAACAGAATATTCATAAGTATGTTTTAATTCATGTATAATCACCTGAAAAGAAGAACTGTTGTGTTTTTATTATCTTAGAGTAAGCTGTTTATATCTGCTGTTTCTACAGTAGCCAAGAATGGACAAACCAAATACTGGCCTTTAGTGTTTTTCACGAGTTTCACTGCCACCATAGGTTCGCCTACAGCTAGGGGAGGATGAGACGATGTGTTTTCAATCTGCAAGCTCACTGCAAGATGCCACTACATCCTACACACTGGTCCTTTAATGTACTTTTTTTTGTCAGCATACTAAATGTTAATATTTTCAATTTTCATAATATATATAGGTTTAAACCCTCCATACCTTTTTAATGGTGGGATGAGCCCAAATCCACAGCTGCCTGTGGGTAGAGCCCTGTGTTCGGGGTCTCCAGAGGAAGGTGACAGGGCCCAGGGGCTGCGAGGGGTACTGTCCTGCTCTGTAGACCACCACACTGCCCTGTCTTTGCCCTGACAGACTCAGTGCTGCAGCAAATGTAGGACCTGGGGACATTCACCACATGCATATTATTACTTTTATCACTGAAACTTTTAGGAATAGAAAGCTGACCTGCTAATCTTGTCAGATTGTGTGTCTCTAAAAAGGGATGATTCAGGGATGATTCTTTTTAGGTGGTATTGTGAGAGGTACTAATCGATAGTCAGTGTAGTGCCTACAGTTGGCAGAAGCAGAGAGGAGTACTGGTGTTGGAGTCTAAGCAATGCTCTGCTATGGACAGGGTCAGCAGCAAAACATATTTTAGCCATCTAAAAAAAATCTTTATCAGTGCAACTGTACACTATATTTAGAATATTTTCACCACTTTATCTTTGCCATCAGACGCAATTATATAAGCTAAATATAACTCTCCCCAAAGACACCAGACTCCCTCGGCAAAAACAGTAATTTTACTTGGCAGAACATGGGAATTGCTTGTCCACTGCTGCCTAAATCAGTTAGTTTTTGTGTAATTTCGTGAGCTTGGTGAATCTGAACAAACCCTTTAAAACACAGAAGTCACATAATAACAGAAACAAAATAAAAATACTAATTTTGCTAAAGGATCAGAAGATTTTTAGGTGGGTGTTTTTGTGTGGCTAACTGTAATACACAGCAGTACCTTTCTTAGCTTCTTACACTGGTACTCCTGCCGCTTCTCCAAACCATCTACTGATAGGCAGTACACTGACTATGAATAAGAACCTCATATAACCCTGCTTCAAAAATCTGAACTACCCCTTTAACAGTATACAGATCACCACTCATGTCTCACAGAGAATCATAGAGAAAATAAGTCCATGTTCTGAGCATTTCTTGCACTTTTTGAATTAAAACTAAATGTATGCATCTGTGGTTGAGGTGGGGCATTTTCTCACCAGCCTCCTTGCTGGTCAGTCGTGACAGAGAAGCCAGCAGCTTGTCTTCGTCTCCCTGTAGCTCTATGCAGCAGTAGTAAGAAAGGTCCTGAATTGACAAAACCAAAAGGTCATGCTTATTTTACTAGAAGTGAAATCTCCTCAATTACAAACCTAATTGTTTATCAAAAACACAACACACACTCCAGTTGTGTGACGTTTACCTGCAGCAGACAGTGGCTGCTCATTGCTCTGTAGCAAGCCCGGTAGCATTTATATGTGGGTCTGTCCCCGAGGCAGTAACCCCACTTTTTAACCATGTGGAAACGCTTGGCATGCCAGATGTGCGTTTCCAGCCACACATTCTTCCTCTGCCGCCGGTTAAACTCCAGCAGCAGGTTTCCGTGCCGCCGTCGGGCTTTGCGGCTTTTGCTCTTTGCCTGTTCCTTTTTCTTCTTTGAGCCAGCCTGGAGGCTCTTCTCCCGCTGGAGGAGGAAAGGAACGGAAATGTCACTGAACATGTCAGAGGTACCCAGAGAAGGAGAGAGTTGAATCTGATACTTGATGTAGGCCTGCAAGTGTTATGTGGGACATTAAAGATGCTGAAAGGAAACATTCTGGACTTCACCATTCTGTTGGCCACATCTCTCAGTCTGCGAGGGAGCCTCTTGGTGTTGTGGCTCATGGCCCGTCTCCTCATGTGTTTGGGAAGAGCTCCAAACACATGGCAGCTGCCTGTTGTCTTGGTGACGGCTTTCAGCATTGCCCTCACCTCTGCTGCCCGGGCCTTGGCAAAAGCTCCAGCTGAAAAGAGAGAAAGTGGAGGCACTGAATTAAACGGGACTAACTTAACATTTAGTTAAAGGCCAGCAGACTTCACATGAAAGCAATTAATCTAAAAATATAATCTGAAATAAATTCTCTGACCTACAGGATAATAAATGAGGAAAGACAGATCTCAGCATGTATCAGGATTTCTCATTGGACAATCACACAGGGTAGTGAAGTCATACTGCAATCTTTTAGACAAAAATCCATTCACAGTATGGAGTACAATGTGAAGAAACAGGACTATGTCTTTACCAGTGATGTACTTTGGCATCTCCTTGGTGTAGCCACCACCATCTTTCTGGTGTCCACGGACCCATCCATGCCGTTGCTGAGGATTCTTTGGCCTTTCTGTAGACGGGGGGACGTCAGATGGAACGTCAGCGCCAGCGCCACCTCCACCTTCAGGGAAGATCATTATTTAGTCATTTCATTCAAGGTAAAAATGAGAATGTGTCCATGGCAGTCCAAACAAGATAACAGTCCTGGTGCCACAGAGCTCAGGAGTTATTATCTCTATGGCAATTACCTTCCTGTAATCTGATAAAATTTTTGTTTGGTAACAAAGCACAATAAAAACAAAAATGGTAAAGGTTTGAGTAATATGACCATATATACCGAACGACTGTAGAAATGTGTCCACCAGTAGAGATTTAATACAATGTTTCCATTTCCACTGGAGGAGCTATTCTCACATAGTCTCACGGATCCAGCAAGGTAATGTGATTTGGGCATCAGGACTGCTGCGTACCACATTCTCATGTGATGTGACGTGAGAGTGACAGTTGGTGGTGGTAATATACCTCTAAGCTGTTTTGCCAACGCCCCCAGAAGAAATGAGTGATAAGAAAACATGGAGGAGAGGGTGAAAATGTACATACACAGAAGGTGGCATCCCAACCAGGCTGATGTTTATTCACACCTTAAAACTTCCAACACTTGAAATTACTGTTCTCAATTGAAACCTTAAAGCTTCCATTTCCAAAACTGTTACTTTAACCATTTTGAGTCTTGTTTTTAACTCAAGTGTTGTCTCATGTGAGGCAGTTGTTTTCTTTGGAATGAAGATCCAAACAATAAGAATATAATCCAATGTGATGAAGTATATAGAGCATGGTTATTTAACATTTTCATAACTGAATATAGAGAATAATTACAGTATCACAACATATACTGTTACCTTATACTGATTAGAAGATTTTTATCTCAGCTAAAAGCTGGTCCATGCTTAATAAAGGATCTTAAAGGTGGTTATGTGGTTCTATCTTTTAATAAGAGTAAAATCTAGTTTTAATAACTAATATTCGTGTTGATAATTTGCTCGCACAGGCTTCACATTCCAAAACAAATTGGTATATCAGATTATTTGAAGGGAACTGATAGAGTCAACCTTGGGTGGAGCAGTTTTACAGCATAGGAGCCCACAGCTCAGCATAACGATTCACTCAATGTGGCTCATGAGTCGCTTTAGATCAACACTTTCCTTGCTTTCCCTACCTCCATGTGGAGGTTTTGGATAAGGCAGCAGAACTGTATGTATTTAGTGTTGTATTTGTTCATGATATTTAAATCGCAGAGTCATGCAAGCAGAGACAGAAATGATGCAAGCTTAAATGTGCTGACCACGCAGCAGCAAGAGAAGATGAAGCAAAGGATGTAAAGGGAACTGAAGAGCGAAATACAGCATCACAGGGACACATGCAGACACACACTGCCCCCTGACAGATGAACAGAGGAGGAACAGTACCTGGGGTCTGTGGGGTCTGTGGGGTCTCTCCTCCGTTCTGTGTACTGCTGGATGGATACTGCACACTGACGGGCTGGTTCCTCATCTTCTTCCCCCTCATTTTCACTTTAGCTGCAGACATTTTCTACAGAAGACAAGAAGACACATTTAGGACTCCAGCTGTGTACCTGCCTGCTAAACTAACAGCTGACACTCCAAACACCTACATGACTTACTGCTAACGTTAGCCGGCTAGCTACGTCACTGCACGTATAGTTGCGGTATGAGTTCAATTAACAAGAGCAAAAATACAATATATCTATAAAACTAAGTACTGAATGGTTACATGACATATGTTCACCTCTATATTCCGCAGTATGCTCGTATGTCAGAGACTTTGTTCAAAGTGTAGCTAACTAAGCGTCGTCTCTTCTTCCAGTTAGCTAAAGTTACCATGTGAGTTCTCCTCGCGCTGGTTGACGTGATGTTTGCTTCCGGATATGTGGTGTTCATGGGATTTGTAGTGTATCGGCGCAACTAAATCTTATAATGCCGAACAGCGAAATTTCTCATTGGAAATTATGCCCTCTTTTCTCACCACCGGAAGTGACTTGAACAAGCAATATTCTCTTTTACCCGCACTCATACAAAAAACCCGGAAAAATAAACCTTTTTGCGCCTCTACAATGTCATTTACAGTAAGGCAGCTCTCGTTACGTCACCCCCAGAGCTCTTGCAGCCCTTCGTGCTACACGCTCCCTGCGTTCTGTTACAGCACTTGTGTTTTTCAGTTGTTTTGATTATATACTGAGTAAAATGTCTGCATTGATCAGAAGGATTATCAGTACAGCTAAAGCTCCTGCTGCTATCGGCCCGTACAGGTGAGAAGCTGTCAGAGCGTTTTCAGACCATCAGGTTGAAACCTCAAGTAGTGCCAACAAAAATAACATTTAAAGGTCACATGATGAGACTGTTGGTAAGATGTTATTGATGTTTCCTCAATATAATCATAGATTGCACTGTCTTCCAGTGGTTGTGGTCGGAGGTGGAGCAGTAGTCAGTCAGTGAGGTGTGTGCCGGGGCAAAGTCCAGGTTTTTTGGACCTGGATTGCACTTTAGTCTTACAATAGTATACAAAGATTTAACTATTAAGATCAACAGCAAACTGGGCTCATTATTTTGTGTTAAAGTTTCTTCAATGCAGCCGTCTTCTTATTATGTTTTGTATAACTTTTAGGGCTGCAAAAAACGGTTATGGCCATAGTCGATTAATCAGTTGATTATTTTCTTGATTTGTTTTAAAATGTCAGAAAATTGTGAAAAATATCAATCAGTGTTTCCCAAACCCTAAGATGACACCTTGTTTTACTCACAGCCCAAAGATATTCAGTTTACTGTTTAAAAACAAAAAACAAAAAGAAAGTTTATCTTAAAAATGACTCAATCCATTTAAATGATTGTCAAAATAGTTGGCGATTAATTTAATTATACATAATATTCATTTTGATTAATAATCAATTAATCATTGCAGCTCTAATGACTTTGCATGTGGGCTGCAACTAATGGATATTTTCATAGAAATAAAAGTCAGTCAATTATTTTCTCTATCGATTGATTCATAGTTGTTTGCCTATAAAATGTCAGAAAATGGTGAACAAAGTTGATCAATGTTTCCCAAAGCCCGAGATGAAATCCTCAAATGTTGTGTTTTGCCCACAACCCAAAAATATTCAGTTTACTGTCATAAAGGAGTAAAGAAACCAGAAAATATTCACATTTTTAGAAGCTGAAATCAGAGAATTTTAATTGAAAAAAATGTATATAAAATTTAATAATTGATTAATAATCGATTAATCATTGCAGCTGTATGTTGCATTAAACTGCAGCTTCTGTGTGACAACTGGCTGACAATATACAGGGTGTCCATAAAGTCTCTTTACAATTTAATAAATTTATTACAAAAGCTAATGAATAGACAAATCCGTGGAAATTATTACAAAATGAAAAGTAGATATGGATGGGTTTTTTTTTTTGCCTCATTTAATACACCTCTATATGGGCACCATTAGTTGACATAAGCACATCAAGAGGTACTCGATTTCTTGCAATGTTTCATGTAGCATAGCCTCATCAGTGGTGGCAATGGCATCAGTGATCTTTTGCATGAATGACGGACGTGACGGTGGATGTCTTCCATACTTAATCCTGTAGTTTCGCTGATTCTGCGTATCCGATTTTGTTTCAATAAACCACGATACACATTGTGCCTTTTCTTGAGGAGTCGCCATTTTTTAGGGGTTTATTTAACAGAACCTATTTCATCAACAGGGTACCTGAAATACACAAATGCAATGTGATTAAAAACTTTGATAACCACTGAGTACATAGAACAAATCTGATTAACATATCTCATCAATTGCTTTTGTAATAATTTTTTTAAATTGTGAAGAGACTTTGTGGACACCCTGTATTATTGTTTTTTTCACATTCAACATGTTAATGGACCTTAAAGGAAAAACAGATTAGTTGTCTAACTCTATTAGGGATGCATGATAAATATCAGGGCTGATAAACTATTAGCTAATATTGACCTATCCAGCTGTATCAGTCCAAATTGGTACCAGTGTATATTAGTCCATAAATACAGGCTATACAAATATCTGATTTGACAGATGGTCAAGGCATTTCATCTGGATTATAAGACAATAAAACCAGTATGTTTGTTTGTTTTTTTTTACCAGGTTTACTAAAAAAAAGATTTGTTAATAATTATAAAAAAATATATATATTTATAGATTTGGCTGAGCCAGAGATGTGGAATATTAAATCATCCATCTTTTGCTTACTTCCATCTGAATCTTTCTCACCCTCAGACGTGCATAAACTGCGGGTTTTATGAACTAATTTTCAAAATACGAAATTGTGAAATTATCGGTTATCTTATCTGTATCAGCCATGAGAAGCAGATAATTATTGGTCATCAGTATTGACTGAAAAAAAAATCCTTTTTATATAGACGAAAATATACATTTTGTCTGTGCAACAGAGGTATGCATACTGGCCAAATAATCTTTTAAATTCCTCCTCTAAACACCTTGTGTAAACAGGTGTGAAACCACATGAACTCTGGGAGTTGATAAGTGAGAAAAGCAAGTGGAGGTACAGTCATTTAGAACAGTGATCATACAAAGTACACACAAACACAAAGACCTCTTCTACCCAGATTTATTAATGGCCTTCATATCAAAATGTCTTTATTTGCTGTCTGCTCTGCTGTGCAGAACACAGGACAAGAGGATCTGATTTAATGTCACGATAGATAATCATGCCATTTTGTGTGTCTTCCAGCCAAGCAGTGTTGGTAGATCGGACCATGTACATCTCGGGACAGCTGGGGATGGATCCTGCCAGTGGACAGTTGGTGGAAGGAGGCGTTCAGGCTCAAACCAGACAGGTGACTCAACATAAAACACTCTACCATCATTTATCCATTCATAAACCAGCAGCACTGCAACACTGGAAACTATCCAAGATATAATCAAAGTTGTTCACTGTAATAATGAGGATAATGCAGTTGCACCACTTAATTATGTTCACTAAGATAATGTGCCTCATATGCATATACAAATGCATTATGTAATTTGAATGTATAATTGAAAGTAATTTAACTAATTTGAACTAATTTGAATTTTAATTTGAACCTTAGGATCTTTCTCTTATGTCATTTCAAGCTTATTTTCTATTAGCTTGTTTCAGAAATGAGCAAATCAAAATAAAAGACTAGAGAACAGAGAACCTACGCTTGTAAATGTTTTTTTTTTCCACAGGCTCTGGTGAATATGGGTGAAATCCTTAAAGCTGCTGGATGTGGTTATGAGAATGGTGAGAAAACAAAACTTTACTGCCTGCATTGTAGGGGTCGACCGATTACTGGATCAAATATTCAGCATTTTCAAAATTATCGTAATCTGTAGATTAATTAATCACCATTCTGTGATTTAGCATGTATGTGGACTCCAAATTGGCCTTTGGATCGTACAGTAGAACGATAGTAATCGGGGAAGCTGCATTTTTTTCTGGGTAAAAAGCACTATGACTATCTCTCAACCAATTTCAGTGAGTCATGTTGTATTCAAGGGTTTATGATCTATGTGGAGTAGCAACAAAAGTTTGTTTTTTCTAACTTACTCCATGCAGATCATGAAGCATTGAATATAAAAATGTCTCACTGAAATCAGCTGAGAAATATAAACACTGTAGTGCTTTTTATCAGGCTCCCCAGTTTACATGTATTTGTTCACAAAGTTCATATATGCTTAAAATATATAAGGCATATAAGAATTTCAGAAAAGTTTTGTGCTGGACTTTGTGTTTATTTTTACATCAAATATATACTGGTTCCACAGATCAGTTATTGATTTCCTTGATTACTAATAATCGGTATCTCTATCAGCCTTAAAAAAAAAGAAAATATATTGATCGACCCCTACTATATTTTCAACGATCCTTCTGAAGTTAACCTAAACACATTTTGTCATTGTTTCCTGCAGTTGTCAAAACCACAGTGCTCTTAGCGGACATGAACGACTTCAACAACGTCAACGAGGTTTACAAGCAGTGTGAGTATCATTCATTCACTCATCAATGGGACTTTTTATGTGTAGTTTTTTGTGCTTGTACTTTTTTGCCAGTATGGACGTGAAATAAGTCTGAAATTGAAGTCATAGTGATCTCAAAAAGTATGACATTTTCTTGAAACTTGTTGAAACCCGCAGAAACCCTGTAACAGGTCTTCTTGTGACTAATAAAAGTTCATGACTTGCATCGTGCAATGCAGACATTGCCACCAGGGGTCACTACAGTCCAGGGAACCTGCTTTAACCCGGTGTACAAACTAGCTGCTACATCAGTGACGTTTCATTTGGTTGGATTGAAGCTGACTAATCATTGCTTTTGTACAAACTGTCCTCAGAGTTCACAGGATTAATTGATTTCTTGTCTTGAGTGCTCATCATACTCATCCACTGTAAATGCCCCAACATAGAATCAGTCGGTCTTGCCACTGCATTTGTCTGGGCACATCTTTAAGATAATTGTTAAACTTGAATTTGCATCTTCATGTTGTAAATATGCAAAGAAGGATCCAGAGTAAGTCGACTCAGAGGTATGAAAAATGTTCAGAGACACAGCTGAGGGAGTGCTGACGTTTCGCTGAGTCACTATAAGCAGAGTGAAACCTGAGCTGCTGCTGTTGCTGCTGCTGACAGTCGATTACACCTCAGACTTAAATGTCAGACAACGCACCACATCTGATCCTCCACAGACAGCCAAGAAATCCTTTAACTCTTATTACAAAGCCTGCATGGGAACCCAGAAATATTCATCATAGAGTATGACTTTCATCCACATGCACCATATTCATGTCAGTGTCATTTGATCTGCTCTACCTGTGATGCTCTTGGGTAAGAAAAAGTAACAAAAAAAAAAAAAATACACCAACTGTTATCGGAACTCTTAAGGGCTGCAACTAATGATTATCTTCATAGTTAATTAATTGGGCAGTTATTTTCTCGATTAATGTCAGTCATGTTTTCCACAGCTTAAAAAGACGTCCTCAAATGTCTTGTTTTACTCAAAACCCAAAGATTTTCAGTTTACTGTCAGAGAGGAGTAAAGAAACCAAAAAATATCTACATTTAAGAGGCTGAAATCAGAGAATTTAGACTTTTTTTCTTAAAAAACGACTCAAACCAATAAATCGATTACCAAAGTAGTTGGCGATTACTTTAATAATCGATCAGGTGTTGCAGCTCTAAGAAAAGTATCACAGTGTTTTCATTTATTCAGGCTAATTAGACTTCTGCTCAGGTTGAAGGTGGGCGGGGCTATACTCTACTTACATGATGTCACCAAACTTCATGAACCAATAAGAATGAGAGAGGTCCAAGTTCCTCTGCCCCAACAGGTTCCACAACGCTAATAGAAGGATGTTAAGACATTTAAGTCTGCTCACAGTCCTGTGAGGAGCTGTAATCAAGCATTTTAAGTGGCAGGAGCTGTGCAGAGCCTTTAAAGGGACAGTGCGTAGGATTCATAATGAGCTGTGTCCAATATAATCTATTAGCCTACACTAGCATCTTAGCTAAACTTTGAGCAGCCTGCTGTAGAGGGAGATGTGTCACAGTAGCGCAGATGAGCAGCATGTGTCACATGGACAGTAGCCAGAACATGAGTGAGACCTGTCAGCAGCCCTCATCATGTCAGCTGTGTGAGTTATTTTAAGCTCAAGAGAAAGAAAGAAAACACTGAGGCAATTTATGCAGCTTATTTAAATGTCATTTTGTTGTGAGCTATGCATTTCTTCTTTCATGGGAATAAAATGTTGTTTCACAGTTTGAGCAGATGGATGATGATGATGTTTGAGATCAGTTTCCCAAACTTTTTTCTAGGGACCTGTTCTTCAAAAATGTCAAACCATCATGACCCAGTTCACAACAGGCCTTGTTAATAAATCTTGGGAGAGTTAATTTGTGCATTATTGAACGTTCCTGACCACTTTTACTGTCATTTCCACATCACCATATATTATCTTGATGCATGCATATACACATTTAATACTTTACAAATAAAAATGAATGCGTTTAGGCTGAGTTAACAGGCCATCTCAATCTTTTATACCCTCTCCTCAAGAAAACAGTTGTAAAAGTTGAGATAACTCAAAACTTCAAGGAAACTGACTTCAACGACTACTCAATTTTTGAAATACAAATTTTCTAAAACTCAAAGATTCAAGTTTCTAAAGAAGCAAAATACATTATCTCAACAAAACAGTTGGTAAAACTTTTTAAAACTTGAAAGATTGAGTTGGCCTCAAAAAAGTTGCCTTGAAATTTTGAATTTTCTCAGCTTTTTTGTTTTTACAGTTTCACAATTTCACAATTAAGAAAAAAATAATTGCCTAAAGGCAGAATTAACAGGCTCTTGTTTTTTCCTCTCATCAGTAAAACAATCTACACATTTAAATGCTTTATAGAAGATGTACCGCAGTGATAAATCAGTGTAAAACAGTCTTTGGGACTGTTTTAGATCACTCTGTTAAGCCATGTGCATCCATACAAATGTGTTATCGGTTGTTCAAGAGAGGGAATAAAAAAACAGCATTGAATTGGCATAAATAGATACTCAAGGTTATGGTAGGTTATGGTATGCACATCAGTAAAACAGAAACTTTGAAATCTTTTGCCAATTAAAATTCACAAAGAAAGCAAAATGTTTCACAGATATTCAGTATTTTGATGTTTGCATACTGTTGTTCACCCCCCTGAGAGGATTTTCCTTAATGAACACGTACCTGAAAGATTAGAAAACGAAAAGTATTAGAAACGAGAAAAACAAAAGCTTGGGTTTAGTAACAAAAGATGCAGTGACGTGTCTCAGCAGGGAAAGCTCAGGTGTAACTAATAACACTAACGAATGCTTGTGCAGACTGACGGGGACAAAGGAGCAGAGCCTCTAATTAGTGTTATTAGTTCCACCTGTGCTTTTCTTGCTGTGACAGTCAAAAATCTGCAATAAACAAGTCTTATTTTATATTAGTCAGTGGCACAAAGTAGCAAAATGAACATTTCATTATATCATCTTGCTGATTCTAACTGCAGATCAGAGTTTGGCCTCATGTTTAGACGTCCCTCTTAGAGGTCACAAGTTACACAATTGTCTTTGTCAGATCGTAGTTTTCACTCATGTTTTTTACACTTACCAGTTGCCAAAGCTCAGCCGTGTGTCTGTGTTAATTAATATGATTAAATATGTGCATGTTCGTGACATGATTCTATTGAATGTGTTGTTATCTCTCCAGTCTTCAGCACCAACTACCCAGCCAGAGCTGCCTACCAGGTCGCTGCTCTTCCCAGAGTGAGTATGTGATGAAGACTTGCTTTCTTTCTTACTAAAGTGTGTTACTACCACACCAGACAAAGAAAAGCATACCAGTATCATGTAGCATATATCATGCAATATAACAGCATACAGTGCAAACTTATCACATCGTCAGAAACTTTTCTCGTTGCATGTTTTTATGCGAAACTTTTCATGTTATATTTTGTAGAGCCCAACCAATATATTGGTCGACTGATATTATCGGCCTGATATTGACCTGATATGTACCTTTTTATAACACAACATAATGCAGATTGTTTTTATTTATTAGCTTTATAGGAATTTTTATATAAATATTCTTTGTATATTTGATCCCTTTTCTTAAGTCAGGTTGAAAAAATACATATATTTTACTCTGTTTGTGTTAACTTATTTATAGTTATTAAAAATATCTGTGAAAGTTTACTATTTCAGTGCCCTGATATTATTTTGGACAATTTATGTTTATGTATATATTCTATATTATGTATATTATAGTCTGTATAAAGAATATCGACCAATATATCAAAAATTTTTTTTTTTACTTCCCAATATCTTTATCAGGCCTCAAAAATCCAGTATCAGTTGAGTCCTAATACATAATAGCTTTTTGTTATAACATAAAACATTTTACATGAAAACTTATGTTGTAGTTATATTTATGTAGTTATGTTTAAGTTCTAATATATAAATTATCACATAATAACGTGAAACTTATATGTTATAAAAAGACAGTATTGTTACAACAAGAAAAGCTTGTGATATATAACATAATATGCCATTAACAACAATAACATATTTTGTTAAACTGTGAAAAACATCTTGTTAAAATAATAAACTTTGTAAATGTTTTAACATTATATTGATCTGTTTCTTTCTCTGGTGTGGCAGCAGCACACTGACATGTTTCCATTGATTCTGGTGTGGATTTAACCTGAAATCTGTATCATATGTTCTCTCTTTTTAGGGTGGACTGGTTGAGATTGAAGCAGTTGCTGTATTGGGCCCTCTGACCAATGCTCTCTAACAAGTACATGTGTCCATCAACAAAAACTGGAAACCCCACAATCACTGAAAAATAGACAGTACGTGCCTTTGTTTTAGCCAGGAACAGCTAAAAAAAAAACAAAAAACTTCCTTGGTAGCACTAATCATTTCATTCACAGATGATTCATATTTCGTAGGGCATTAAGTGATTCAGTGCTGTCATGGACGTGTCATGGGTCAGCTGGCAGACTAACAGCACTCAGGCTCAGCGCAGTAGACTTTCTCCTCTCATTAACATTGATGAGACGTGTTTGGCGACAACACTGCATTTTCAATTCCGTCTGCTCACATTTCACTCACAATAGCTGTCAAGTATCTAAGTTGTTTGCTCTTATTGAATTACTCTACCAGCCACGTTGTCAGTAGCCTTACAAAGGCTGGTGTATCCTCTCTCAGTATGTCAGATGATCAAATATAACTCAATAATAAATGTTTTTAATTAATTAAATGGTGATTTGTTTTCTTTATATCAACAAAACTACATGTAAATGATCTCTTTGGGATGTGTGCTTCTTCTTTTTCAGTTATTAGTTCTATACTGGACATGTGTTGATGCCTGCAGGGTTGGACAGGATAGAAAACCATTTATACATGAGGACAGTATGGCTCATGCCGCAGATCGCGGCTGAAAATAGATTATGGATCACATCAGTCCTGCTCTAAGCAATGTTCTAATGATTTTGGGCTTATACTACAAGCATAGAGAATTCATCACAAATATTATTTCATTTATTTGAAGAAAAAGAGGTCTCAGAAAGACTGCCTCTCTCACTGTAGACATCTTAAAAAAAAGATTCAGCTCTGGAACTAAGTTTGTATAATAAGGATATGTTAGCACATGCTGTGGAAGGCAGGGCATCCATCTCCGGTCTAGTTTAAAGCAACTGATCAAGTACTGTTTAATTTGCCTGTTAAGTAAAGAACATTCATGTTTTCTTACATGCTAACTCATTTATGTGCTCCAGGCTGACACACACTGTATTATTTGTATAGGTGAGTTCCATCATCTCAAACATGAGGAATGAGAAGCTGAGGTATGAACTCATTTTACATAACATAAGATCGAGCCTGGGCATGACTTGTGCACGTAATATCGTTACTCATTTAAATGACCAGGGAATACTTTTCAAGTTTCTGTGCACAGTAAAAAAAAATCATTGAGTAGGGCACATGGATTCCCAAACTTTTTCAGGTCGACACCCAAAAGAAACGTTTGGTGTCTCCCTGGGACCAGAACATGCAAAAATACTTCATGAATTGCTGTAACATTTACATTTAGAATGATAAAGAAAAACACAAAAAAATGTCATTTAAAATGTAGTCATTTCATTAGAAGTTTCTCACCCCCTCATACTGAACACTGTCTACTTAATCGCTAGAGGGCTTAATCAGAAACGGGTACAAAAATCGTTAAGGGCAGACTGAGTGAATCAAATATTGTAGTGATGGTCCACATTTCCCATCATGCCTGGTCATACTTGGTTTATAGTTGTAACCATTAGTGAGGTGGCTGTGACATTTCTTGATGCCAGCTGTACTTTGCTACCATGCAAAGGTGGGAGGAAGTCAAGTACAATCCAAGTCACTGTGGTGAGAATCAAGCAAGTCGAGTCCTTGCTATTAGTCAAGCAAGTCAAGTCTTTATCAAACTCTTGACTGCATACTATCCAATTTTTAATATTTTTGGGCCATCCCGCTCCATGATAGCTGCCTCCTGCGTTGGCCTGTGCTGGTCTGCCAAGAAGAATACAATTTTTTTTTTTTTTTCAAAAAGTCAAGTCCTTTCAGGTCATCAGTCTGAAGTCTCTCAAGTCATGAATACCAAGTCAAGTCTTTTATCAGTCAAGTCCCTCACTCTGCTACCATGTTTTAGAAATTGTCATTTCATGCTGCGTCTCACTATTTGAGGAAATTCAGTATGTACTTAACTCTGCTGACTGATGATCACATAAAAACAGATCTGCGACCCATTTTAGGTCATGATGAACCTAAGTTTGGGAGATGGAGGTGTAGTGACAGATACGTAGTTGTTAACCTGAAATTGTACTAAAGTGAACCCCTCTGAATCAGTTATGGTAATGTGCTGCTTGAGACAACAGGCCATATGATGAAAAACCTTTGGATTCTGTAAGTAGCCCAGTGCCACTCAGCATGCTGTACTATGCCTTAACTGTCTAGGTTTGCATTTTTTATGTATACATGGTCTTTTTCTAAACATGAAACATGTATTAAGGTATTATAAACATGGTGAGTGCCAGATAACAGTTGCATTTCATTAAAAACAAAAAAAACATGTATTAGTGAGTAAAACTTTATTCTGTACACTAGGTTAGCAGAATCATAGACAAAGTTCAGAAAAAATGAATATATTACAGAGTAAGAAACTGATGAAAAAAGAAAAGATATCAGACATCAAAACAAATGTTTGTTCCCACAACATCCATCACATCTTACACAACTGAAACTAAAGATAATTTAAAAATCATGTCCACTATGTGACCTCTGACTGTGCTACACATGTATGTAATGCACTCAAACCAAAACCAATGTGCTTGTGACATCAGCGTTGCCAGGCCTTTAAATTTATGGGTGGAAACGCCTTTAATTTTCAGGAAGAGAACCTGCCAGCTGCAGTACAGCTGCACAAAATGGCTTCATGGAACAGCAAGATGACTTATCATACTTACTCGGATCATTTGCATCCTCAACCTGGCAATGATTCATTGTGTCATTACTAAATCTTTTGCACATCATCTGCATGCATTTTTTTTCTTCCTTACGCAAAAAAAAAAAAAAAAAAAAAGATTTTTCCATGGAAACCAATAAAGTGAAAAAGTCTTTTAAGGAAATATGGATTTGATTTACAGTAGTGTTTATCAGTATTACACTGTACACTCTGTTACTCAACACCTAGTACTGTCATTCCTATTAATTAAATGAACCTTATTAGAAAGGCTGCAATTAAATAATATGTAAACACCAAACGAGAATGTGGATTTATGGCAGAATGTAAATGGGATCCTTTAAAATCAGTTTCATACAGGTGATAAAATTTGGTGTGTCTGTCACTGGAGGCTCTTTGCATAATTTTATTCACAGTTGTGTTTGGCTTGTATTCCTCAGAAGCAGCTATATTAAAGGGTAGTTCTGGTATTTTTAAACCTGGGTCCTGCTTTCGGCTCTAAATGATAAAAAACACATGGCGATTTGGAATTGGTCCACTAGATCGCCTCAATCAGCAGCCGCAAAATGGGCTGCGCAGTGCAATGGCTGCAACATAATCCTAAAAGTGCTTGTTTTTGCCATTGACAGGCTCAGATTGTTATTCTCAGTGTCTGGCAACATTATGGAAAGGATTCCTATAGAGACAGACCATTTTGTTAGAGAGCAAGATCCCTTTTTTTTTAACCAAAAATAGCCCTTAAATCGCTGGGTTCAAAGCCACCGGAGTCCATTGCCAAAAACAGTAATTTTATCTTACAGAACACAGGAGTTGTTGGTTTACTGCAGTCCATATCAGTTAGTTTGTTTGTGTTGTTGTGTGACGTTGGTGTTGTAAACGGTTAGTTTAAAGGTTTTGTTTGAGACATGAAAGTCACACAATCACCCAACCTAACCGATAGAGGCAGCAACAGACCAGCAACTCCTGTCCTGTGTTCTGCAAGGTAAAATGACTGTTTTTGTCAATGCAGTCTGGTGGCTTTGAACAGAGCGATTTAACTGCTGTCTGGTTAGACAAAAAGGATCTTACTCTTCAACACACAACAATCTGAGCCTGTCAGGGTAAAAAACAAAAAGAACTTGGACATCTCAATGCATTTGCCCCCAAGGATTACATTGCAGCCTTTGCAGTGCCCAAAATAGGTCCCAGGTTTAAAAATACCAGAATTACTCTTTAAGTAGTCAAGGATTTCCTTTGCAAGCATCCTTCCCTAGTTCATCGCACTGCCACAAGAGTTCACAGATTTCACAGGATATTGCACCCTCTTGTCTCATCCAACCCTTCCTAAGTGTTTTCCTTGCATAGGCCTGCATGTAGAGTTTGTGGCTCCAGGCACGAAAGGTCTCAGTAGAAAAACTTAGTTTGTATTTACAAATGTAGGAAAAATCCTGATCTTTCCTTAATGACATGTTATTAAGGCACCATGCATATTAATGTATGTGGTGTACAGTTTGGTGAGCGCTGATGAGACAATACTGAAAATGTGTTTGTTGCGTTGTCTTCTTTTTCCTCCAGTTGCCTTACACAAGGGTAGCTTTGGGTTTCTTGTTATTTTGGTGAATCTCTTCTCTCTGAAAGAGGATAAAGAATAGAGTGAGACGATCCAAAGATATCTGGCAAACAACTTTGCTATTCATACAGCATTTTTGGAATATATACAGTATACTTAGGGTTAAGTGAGTACTCGGCTAAAATGAGTATCCATACATGATGTACAATAGAGTAAAATGTGTTAATATCTGTACTTGGAATTGGCTTAGACAGGAAGTGGGCAGTGTCGGCCAGAGGTTGTTAAATTATTTTTTATTTTTTATTTGGGGGGGGTTGCCTTTATTTTGACAGAGACAGCTGAAGATATGACAGGAAAGGGGGTAGAGAGGGGATGACATGCAGCAAATGGGCCACAGGTGGGAGTCGAACCAGCGGCCGCTACAGAGGACCAACAGCCTCAGTACATGGGGCGCACGCTCTAACTGAGCCATAGGGGCGCCCCAGAGGTTGTTAATTTAAGCCTGTAATTGATTGATTGATCAGAGGTTGCTATTATAGAACAAGTTTTTATAAACTTGAATGAATAAACTTAAATAGTTTCCTTTCTGTATGTTTTTAGGATAAGGAGTCTGCACATAGTCTATTATTTTGAAGATTGACCAGATTCTCAATGCCATACCCATGTCTGACTTCCTGCCTGCCATGTATTTTCTCTTGAAAAGATCAGACGGATGCTTCTGGTGGAATCACAAGCATGGCCTAGTCTGGCTGTGAGCAGCTGTTCTGTGAATAGTTTTCAAATAAATAATAAATATATCAACTTCTGATCAACCCATATCAATTCAAGCTTGAATGAACAACTTTAAGTTGGTTCCGCCTGCTCCTGATTTAAGCACCACCCTCTTTCGATTTAAGACCCGCCCATTCTGAATACGGATAGACACAGATTCAGATAATTTAGTTGGTTGAACAGATACGAGTAATGTTTTACTCATTCATCCCTACACTGGTACTGAGTAGAGTGTGGTGTATGCACTGGATTAAAGTGTGGATTGTGGTTGTGCTCTTACCATCTCAATCCTCCTTTTTGGCTTTCTCACTCTCTGTATCCTGAGAGGCCTCAGCTGCAGACACCACTGCACACACACAAACACAATGAGAAGAAATCGATACATGACATTTTCATTCAATACAAGCCACACTGTAGTCTTTCTTTCACGCTGAGAGCAATTTGAGCTTGTTTCATGTACGCCTTTACCATCACCGAACTAAAGACGCGACTGCTGTCAAAACGCACCACAAAGAAGAAGTGAAGCGTGAGCATTCCTTCTTCACCACATCTGGTTCTGCTGAACTGGTTTACTACTGTAGTTCACTACCTGGCTTCTGAACACACACACACACACACACACACACACACACACACACACACACACACACAAACACACGCACACTATACTGAGCCTCATAAAAGTTATGCAATATGTCTTCCACACCAGACCGGTATTTTACACGTGCTGCCTGGAGGGGCGTCTCTGCCTTAAAAGTACAGCGTGTTCTCTGAGAGTGAGGAGTTGGGTGCAGGGCAGGCTGGACTGAAAACCACCAGCTCTGCCCCTCACGCAAGGCAACTGACCACTGGAGCTGCTGTGCATTTAATGAGTTAATATGCAGAATACACTTGAGAGTTAGTTTTTTTTAGAGTTAGTATATTATTTGAAGTAATTTCTTTCCTAATATAGTTAATAATAATGTACACAGTGTATACTTTGGCTCTCTCACTGTTATTAACCTGAAAAACTGTGTACTTGAAAAGGTGTAAAATTCTACATATTGTGTCCAAACACGTAAAACAGTGTTGCTGTGTCTGTACGTTCTTAAAGTGCGGTGCCCATTATTTTGGGTGTTTTTTGAGGGATTTATATCCTGTAGCTTAAAAGTAGTTTTGTTTACGTATTAAAATCTGGACAATAATTTTTTTTTCAAGGTTTGTATGTTTTAGCATTAAAATGCTATTCTCCCAAGCCCTTCTAAAAACATTTCCCCAAGTAAAATGATGTAGGTTCCTGCATGACGACGCTGTGAAATATAAACCGCCTAGGAAGTGTGGCACCTTCTAATTGGTTGGTCGATTGTTTGCTCTTACCCAACCAAATTCTCATTGGTTGGACAATTGCTGGTGTTACTTTTATACAAAGAAAAACAGCACTCAATCTATCATTTTCAGGGGCTGGAGTGACGTATGCACCCCTGATGTATTTTATTTTTGAATTATAGGCTATTTACTGAACATTTACTCAACTCCAGACTAATTGACACCATGTCAACTTACCAGTACAGATTACTACATCAGCCCGAGCCTCTGTATTTTGCTCCTGGACTGCTTTATCAACAAGGGCCAGCTAGTAATAGTTAAAGCTCAAGGATGGATTGATAACGTCACCAGCTTTGTACATTATCCTGTTGAACATGGCGGCTACTTCCCACAAACTGGGGCAAAGTTGGACTAATGTTGTAATATTGAGGGACAATCAAGAAAAACTGTGTGAATGTTAGGCGTCATTTGAAGCCAGCTAAATAATGAGATAAGTAGGTCGGATGCAGGTAACTTTTTGTTTTTTGTTAGTTTACTGCAGTGCTACGTTAGCTAAACCAGTGTTAGCTTTGTTTTTATCCAGTTCTGCTCTGTGATCCTCTCCAGCATGTGCTTGTGTGTTTGTGTTGCTGCTGTATGGATATGCCCTGGAAGTAACAATATAGCTATGTGCGAAAAAGAAATGTCAAACTGCAGGAATTCTTTTTATTGTAGTGGCCCTTTAAAAACATTAGCTTCATACTGAGTGAACAAATGGCCTACTACAACATACTCCAAATTAAATTTAATAGATGCAATAAAAGTGTAAAAGTGAATGAGGATCTGAGTAGAACAGAATAATCACATTTACGCACGATGACTGGAATCCAGGCTTGTAGAGCATTTACATTGTCTTATGTAATTGAAGCAGCAGGGCATGATTATTCTGTAGTCACTGCACAATAGAGTACAATGAGTGAGAACGGCGTGACTGGAGCCACTGTGCTGACAACATGCTCCAGCTATAATCGACACACTCGAGACAAGCCTTCATTTCTCACTAGGAGAGTGTGTGGCTGTTTTCTGTTTCTCACACTGTGTTATCTGTTCAGCCAACAATATCCTGTTCATCCTGTCAGCTCCAGCTAATCACACAGACAGGAACGTATGTGAAGGATTGTTTATTAGAGAACGGTTGAATAGTTTACCAAGAGTTTGGTGTTGCTAACCATGTGTGTTGGATACCCACTTAGTTACAAACAGCACCTTTGAGGGGGTGATGTTGTAAAAGTGCCTTTGAGGACAACAGCCTTAGTTTGGCCATATGTGAAACAAGAAGATGGACTGACTGGTGAGGGACCATTAATTGTTTACCCAATCTTCTTATCTCAGAGTCTCCGTCTCAGCTCTTTCTGCTTGTTTGCACATGTTTGGTGCCTAATGCATGTCTGCATAGATTCCCCAGCTATTTCAGCCAGTGGCAACGCAGCTGAACTGTTTGCAGGGCTGACGGTTTTTGGGTGGAGGTCAGTCTGTCAGAATTCATCGATCATGCCTTATCAAGCAGGTTAAAACATGGTATGATGCCTTTGAGTCAAAGTTAGCATGACAGGTTTGCCAAGTAAACCACTGAGCCATAAAACCTGTTGCACTCCTACAAGACAAGTTCTCCTTCACAATAGCATCCATCATCCACTGGAATCCTATTGTCATCTTTCGGTCATTAATACTTATACCCGGAGGAAATGTGATCGTGTCACGTTGCAGTGTGTCAATGGTCACATGTAAATCTGCTTTAAATAGCTACATATTTACTGTTGTGGGAATCTATTCATCTTTGCTAAGGTCCTCCTCCAAACAGCAACTCCCCTAATCATAGATTAACATCTAGAACTAGGCACTGCAGGCTTGTCAAGCCTTGCATGTCTATACATGTAGAAGCGGTGGGCACTGGGCACTAAGAAGAACGATATTCAGTGTCTCATGAGTTTGGAGGGTGGCGTCTTTTTCATTGTCTTTCAAAAACGTAAAACACAAGAGCAAACGGAACAGATCAAACTTCGTCTTTATCTTCGCTAATGTAAGCTGTAAACGTTTGCATGTCCAGCTAGCTTGCTTACTCCCTGCGCTAACATTACCTCCAGCCGCTCTTGCGTTAGATACCACTGAATTTGCCAACCTCATGGCTTATTCCCAGGGGTTAGCATTGAGTTTGTTATGTGGGGGGGTTGCGGAGGAGGGTACAGGTTAGTGTATAGGCCTAACCAAAGTGGGCCACCAACAACGTACCTCTCTCTAGCTCTTATTCTGGTTTTCTTTCTGAGATGATCACAGTCCAGCTGCTCTGGCTGCTGTCTCAAGGTGGGTTGCACTTAAGCTAAAACTTGCACTTCCTTTTGCAGCATTAATGAGGCTATTTCTGTCATTTATCATATGCAAATACATGTTGTATCATCCGACCAGTGTTGTCAGATGGAAATATTAAAAAGTCTTAGTAGCATAGCAACAGTAACTATGATGGGCACAGTTTAGCAAAGGGTCAATTACTGACAAGATAAGATCGAGACCAATAAGGCGGTGTTAGTCAGAGAGTTTCATACCTGCAGGTGCTGAGGGTGCTGCAGAGTCTGCTGGGGTGGACTCAACCACAGGAGCCTCTGCTGGGGCTGCTTCTGTAACCGCTGGTGTAGATGCTGGAACCGCTGCCTCTTGGACTGGCTCAGCAGCAGCAGGTTCAGCTTCTGGAGCTGGAGCAGGGGTGGCAGTTGTTGTTGGGGCAGTCTCAGCAGGGGCCGCAGGAGGTGCTGCTGCCTCCTCAGCAGCTGGCTGAGGTTCAGCTTGGGCCTCAGCTGTGGCTGGAGATAAAGGCTGCATCACTGGGATAGTTGCTACAGCAATCTCTGTATCTATTATAGACTCTGCTGCCACTACAGGTGCTGAGGATTCAGCTGGTGCTGAAGCCTCCTCTGGTACTACAACTGGGGCAGCTTCAGCTGCTGAGGCAGTAACTGGTGCAGCATTGTCACTTGGAGCCGGTGCCTCTGCAGCAGCTTGCACAGGAGTCTCCACTGGAGCCTCCACGGGAGCCTCCACGGGGGCAGCCACGGGAGCCTCCACGGGGGCAGCCGCGGGAGCCTCCACGGGGGCAGCCGCGGGAGCCTCCACAGGAGTCTCCACAGGAGCAGCCACTTCAGCAGGGGCCTCAGCTGCAACAGCTGGTGCCTCTTCCACAACTGCTGGGGCCTCTGCTGGCTCAGATACAACAGGTTCAACAGCAGGGGCAGTGACTTCAGGAGAGGCCTCAGCTGGCACAGCTGTCACCTCCTCAACAACAGGAGCAGGAGCCTCTGCCTGCACAGCTACAACAGATTCAGCAGCAGGGGCCTCCTCTGTAGCCTCAACGGGAGCAGCCTCAGCCACTACAGTTTCCACAGGGGCAGCTTCCTCCACAACGGGTGGTGCCTCCACTGCTGCTACAGCAGGCTCAGGTTCAGGAGCAGCTTCAGCTGGAGGAGCAGCAGCCTCTGGAGCTGGCTCCGGAGGGGCAACAGTTTCTGGCTGTGGCTCAGGGACAGCCAGAAGGTCCTCCCCAGAGCCAAGGTCCTCCTGTGCCTCCAGGGCTACCAACACGGCCTCCGCTTCATCATCGACTCCTGGTTGAAGATCGTCTGGTAAGGCCGTCTGCACAGGCAGCTGCATCTGGTCCTCAATGGTTTGTGCATCTTCTGCGATGATGCCGTTTCTGACTGCTGACAATACAGGAGGACAAAAGAGAAGCTTGATTAGGATCTACAACTCACAGGTATCAGGTATGTGACACTTATCAGTCTTCATCGGTCTTTTCAGCTTGCGACAGCCTGTTAATCTGTAACAATGAGTACATGACAACGCAGAACAACAAAAAAGGGTCTCAGGAAGATTCCTCATTTGATTGAGCTCGAAACTTCTTGGGAGGTCCTTGAGCTAATCTATGAATTGAATGCTTATGTTAATAATTACCAAATTTGTCAAAACAACATTCTTGTCAGCCTATTAAAAGGGATCCTCATGGAGACATTCAACCATTAAAGAATCAACTGCTCTATCGCAGGGTGTTATGCATATCCCTATAAGTTCTTTTGTTGAATAAAATAAAATGGTGTGTTTTATAAACTGGTTACAAAATGATAATCTGCTAAAAATCTGTTTCATTTATAGATTGAAGCATTGCATAAACCTTATAAAAAGCAACATACAGTTAGGCCCAGAAATATTTGGACAGTGACACGTTTTCATGATTTGGGCTCTGCATGCCACCACATTGGATTTGGAAATGAAACAACTGAGATGCAATTGAAGTGCAGACTTTCAGGTTTAATTCGAGGGGTTGAACAAAAATATCCTATGAAACGTTTAGGAATTGCAACCATTTTTCTACAGAGTCTCCTCATTTCAGGGGCTCAAAAGTAATTGGACAACTTAACATTACCATAAATAAAATGTTCATTTCTAATACTTTGTTGAGAATCCTTTGCAGTCAATGACTGCCTGAAGTCTGGAACCCATGGACATCACCAAATGCTGGGTTTCCTCCTTTGTGATGCTTTGCCAGGCATTTACTGCAGCTGTCTTCAGTTGTTGCTTGTTTGTAGGTCTTTCTGCCTTCATTTTTGTCTTAAGCAAGTGAAAAGCATGCTCAATGGGGTTGAGATCTGGTGATTGACTTGCAGAATATTCCACTTCTTTGCCTTAAAAAACTCTTGGGTTGCTTTCGTAGTATGTTTTGGGTCATTGTCCATCTGTACTGTGAAGCGCTGTCCAATCAACTTTGTTGCATTTGGCTGAATCTGAGCTGAAAGTATATCCCTATACACTTCAGAATTCATCCGGCTGCTTCTGTCTTCTGTCACATCATCAATAAACACTAGTGACCCAGTGCCACTGGAAGCCATGCATGCCCATGCCATCACCCTGCCTCCACCATGTTTTACAGAAGATGTGGTGTGCTTTGGATCATGAGCCGTTCCAAGCCTTCTCCATACTTTCTTCTTCCCATCAGTCTGGTACAGGTTGATCTTAGTTTCATCTGTCCAAAGAATGCTGTTCCAGAACTGGACTGGCTTCTTTAGATGTTTTTTGGCAAAGTCTAATCTGGCCTTTCTATTTTTGAGGCTGATTAATGGTTTGCACCTCGTGGTGAACCCTCTGTATTTGCTCTCATGAAGTCTTCTCTTTATGGTAGACTTTGATACTGATACACCTACTTCCTGGAGAGTGTTCTTCACTTGGGTGGATGTTGTGAAGGGGTTTTTCTTCACCATGGAAAGGATCCTGTGGTCATCCACCACTGTTGTCTTCCGTGGACGTCCAGGCCTTTTTGAGTTCCCGAGCTCACCAGTGCGCTCTTTTTTTCTCAGAATGTACCAAACTGTTGATTTGGCCACTCCTAACATTTCAGCTATCTCTCTGATGGATTTCTTCTTTGTTTTCAGCCTAAGGATGGTCTGTGTCACTTCTATTGAGAGCTTCTTTGACCACATGTTGTGGGTTCACAGCAACAGCGTCCAAATGCAAATGCCACACCTGGAATCAACTCCAGACCTTTTACCTGCTTAATTGATGGCAGATTAACAAGGGAATAGCCCATGCAGCCCATGAGATAGCTTTTGAGTTAATTGTCCAATTACTTTTGGTCCCTTGAAAAAGAGGCGGTTACCTATTTAAGAGCTGTAATTCCTAATCCCTTCCTCCAATTTGGATGTGAATACCCTCAAATTAAAGCTGAGAGTCTGCACTTTAAGTCCATATTGATTATATAACTGTATCTTGAATATGTTTTGGTAAACAGCTAAAATAACAAAACTTGCGTCAGTGTCCAAATATATATGGACCTGACTGTATTTTACTGTGTGTGTGGACAATAATTAATAGATGCCAATCACTTTAACTCCTGTTTTAACAAACACATAAAACCATAAATATAACTATAACCATAAAACAGCAGAATAGTTTGGATTTTTTTTGAAGTGGAGTGGTATGAGGTACTTCTCCATACTCAGTATATTAACTTCAGTAGGTGGTGCCCTGTATGCCCCCAGTTTGAAGAAGAAGCAGGAGTACTGGTGTAGGAAGCTAAGCAATGTACTGCTGTGGACAGGGACAGCAACAAAGCATATGTAAGCCACCTAAAATAAAAAAAAACCAATATCAGTTTAAGTGTATAGTATATTTAAAATATTTTCATTACTCTACTTTGCCATAAGACTGTTTTAAAGCCAAATATTGCTCTGTGCAAAGCCACCAGACTCCCTTGGCAAATTTTTCATTTTACCTTGCAGAACATGGGAGTTGCTTGTGCACCGCTGCCTCAGTCTGTTAGTTTGTGGTATTGTGCAACTTTGGTGTTTTAAAGGGTTCGTTCAGATTCCCAGAAGTCACACAATAACACACACAAACTAACCAATCAAGACAGTGCTGTCCACAGCAGCACATTGCTTAGTTTCCTACACCAGAACTCCTGCTGCCTTCGTAAGAACCTCATACAACCTGGCTTCAAAAAACCCAAACTCCCTCTTTAATTCAACATAGAAGGCAGGAGATAGGAAATAAGGCAATAAGGCACACAGGAAGCGTGCTGGAGAAAAACATCCTTTCATTTCCGTAGCTGAAAATATGATTCATTGAAGCCTGTGTTTGGCTAAACCCCAGAGGACACGCAACCCACTCTCAGGGGAAATAAAATTCATGTGACAATGCCTTTGCTTGCCTCTGGGGAGACACCCTACCTTTATTCTCATTCCCTGACCCATGCTCTCATAACTGTGGATGTGAACAACCAAGCCATCAGCCCGTGGGTGTAATATACAATAGATCGGGAACAAAAGAACTCTAATATCAGGAACTGCAACGCACGTCTCAGTTACAGGAATCACAACAGACTAATAGAAGATGTCTTTTATCAGTTTCCTCACAACAGCATTCAGAGGCAGTAAAAATACACACATTCAGTACTCAAGTAGAAGTACAAGTAGATACTTGTGTAACAAAAAAGACTGGTAAAAGCAGAAGTACTGCTTTAACTTCTTGACTCAAGTAAAAGTGAAACGTACAGGCTCTGAAATGTACTCGATATAAAAGTAAGTTTTGTCTTGTTACATTGTTTTTGTCTTGTTAAATCTTTTATTTTGTTTTGTCTTGTTGCATCTTTTATGTTGTTTTTCATCTTTTTAAGTCTTTTATGTTTTGTTACTTTTTTATGTCTTGTTACGTCATTTTTTGCCTTATGTCTTTTACTTTTTTTGTCTTTTTCGTCTTGTTATGTCTATTATGTTTTGTTATGTCTTGTTATGTCTGTCATGCGTGATATGCACTGATGGATATGCCAAGAAATTGTCTTTTTATGTGTTATTGTTCCATACATCTAGGTCAATAATTCCCCTCAAATCTACTGAAACTAAAGTAATAAGCCTGTTTTGAAAATGTAATATTCATGGAGTAAAAAATAAAAAATTGCCAGAAAAATAAATACTGAAGTAAAGTACACATACCTGAAAAATCAACTTAAGGACAGTAATTAAGTATTTATTTAATTAACTACTTAGTTACCTTACGCCTCTGACTGTATTTCACTTTGCAGAAGCACTTTGTTCACAAACCAGAAGCTGAATGGGTGGATAGTTTGGACGCTGCAGCTTCCTGAATTTACTTGTCTGTCAGAAGTGGTAAAAAGAGCCGAGAGTGATGGGTGGAAGGGAATGTGACGGCCTGGCAACTCGAATGAAAATGAGCCAGACGAAGGACCCAGAACACGCAAAAGTGTTTATGTGAGTGAAAAATTTCTAAAATGAGTGTAGAATTGTAAAAGTTTTTTAGATGGGCATTTTCACAACTTTAACACCATATAATGGTTTTCGACTTTTTTTTATGCTTTCCTATTATAGATTTCAATTATGTTCTCCATCAGGCTCCACTTCTTCTAGCAGAAATCCACCTCAAACACAGACTCTAACAGAATGCAGAGCTGTTGTCTGCACAGCCGGCCGGGACTGCTGTTGAGAAATGTGAATGTGTGTTTGGGTCGAGGCAGAGACAGCCTCTCCAGGCATGGATGACTCGTGTGTCAACATGATTTAGCAGCCAGAGATGACAGAGATCCCAGTCAAAACAGTGCCACGGCTGGCCAAGAGCACAGAATGGGAGCGAGGGGGGGGGTCACAGACAGGGGGCCCGGACAGGGGATGGGACCAGTGGTGGCTTGGATGGCGTACAGCTGGTCTGTTAGACAGACGGCACACTGTATGATTTAAACCTCCACCCATTCAGACACATTTAGAGAAGCCTGCTTGGGCAAAGAGCACAATAACTGGTTTTCTTGTTTGGGTGATGTAAGAGCCTGGAAAGAGAGCCGAGCTTCTCCAGGTGACTGTAGCTGGCTGGATGGAAGGACAATACCCTGACACAAACATCACAGTGACATAGTGGAAGATGGAAATGCTGTACATGAATACAGAGGAACTGTGTCAGCTGTAATGACTACATAATACTTTGCTTTGGTCATTCGCTTGCTTTCCTAAAAGCAAGCAATAACAGTTACCCAGTTGAACCTCAGTCTTCCTGTTTGCTGTACCTAGATAGGCCTACGCTATGTGTTCTTTTGAAAGGAAAACAACATTTTGAAGATGGTTAAAAGATGTTGCTGGGTGACCTGTATGTATTATCACATCTTAAGTTAGCTAATGTTAGCAAAATGTCTGATTAAAACATAAAAACAAAACATCTGATGGCTAATGTTAGCAAAACGCTAGCTAACTAGCTAGTTAGATAATGACTGATGTAGATTAACTAGCTAGTTAACTTGCATTTTGCTAATATTTGCTATCAGATGTAACCATAAACATATAATACATAGAGCATTTACTGCTTTGACCCATTGCTGCAATACATCCATGTTGCCAAAATATAAGGCCAGTCAAGCCTGCCCAGTGAACAAACAGCCTATATGTAAACAGGGGAGCTGCGTTTTTCTGGATAGAATAAAACACGTTTAGATTCCTCAACTGAATTTCAATGACTTGTTATATTTGAAGGGATTATGATCTACATGGAGTAGGAAAAAAAGTCTTGATGAGACCAATATGCTGGCAACACCAGTGCCTTTGTATATGTATGTAACTAGCCAACTAAGGCCGGAGATATACTTGCTGTTTAACCTTGTATTTGCACTGACAGACACATAGCATTAATTTCTGAAAACATGCATAACCATTGCTCCAAATGGGCACAGGAATTTAGAGGCAGTAGGGATGCACAATTGATAGGAACTGTCGAAATCACAATATTGCTCTCTGCCATTTTCAGATCGCAAGAGGTTCAATATTTGTTAAAGGCAAAATGTGTTTCAAAAAACTTTTAAATGAATGAGTGTTGTGAGGCAGATACGTCCTGTCCTACAAATCAGATTCTACAGACCTGAAAAAAAAACATCTTCATTTGCTACAGATTCTTGCAAAAACAAGAATTCACACCATAGTCATTTAACATGTTTTTCAATCAAAATAAGAATAATGATGTAAAAATGATCATTACCTCTAAACTACATTTCATCAAGCCATATGTCAGGTCTGCCCAAAAAATCCTGAACAACTTTCTGACCCCACGATTCACAATTCAATATTACTAGTCTGATGTTTTCAGGTTCTAAGCAACTATTTGCTAACATGTATAATGTGTACAGAGGAAAAACTTCTTTCCTTTGCACAGACTTTAAGACTACTCTGTAGACTAACTCTGTAGATATATACGTCCCCCAGCAACATCTTTTAACTATCTTAAAAATTTGGTTCTCTTGTCAGCAGAGACAAGTCTAGCACATAGCAAATCTAAGATCAGGACAGGAGAAATTTCTGCTGGGTATCAAACGTGCTCAACTGTGATTGGAGCACAGAGCAAAAAGGGGCGGGAATTAATAAGGGTCAATTAACTTGACTTAAGCAATGGCATGCACAAAGGAACACTTTAACTAACAAGGGCAGTGACTGTCATGTCATGTGTAGGCCTATGTGGGGAGAGGCAGCGAGTACACACTGTACATGCCGCCGTGCCTGGCATGACATACCCATGTGCCAGCAGGCTGGAGCCATGAATGGACAATCATGGTCTGTGTCAGGCATCTCAGTGGGGTATGCACAGGCTCGAACACAGAGTCCATATGTAAAGCCAAACAAACCACAGAGCATGACTACAAGCCTAGATGCTACACCGGGCTTTGCTGTCCCATGCCGAGGAATTTCAGAGTAGCCTGAAAACATGCAGGGCATCAATCTCCTTCAAGCCCCTCCCCTCGCTCCTTTGCAATCCTGCATCCATTGTGTGAGCTGCGAATTCCTGGAGCGAGTTTCAAACACTCCTTATCATGCACACACACACACAGATGTCAATCTAAGCGAATCACCTTCCAGGAAAACATTTACATGAGAACTTTGAAAGTGTGAAGAAAATCATTTGCTCACATCACTTTGATCCTGGAGAAAAGAGGCTCTTTTGCATGTGTGAACAATACCTAAAGTCACAAATCAGATTACATGCACAGTGGGAGAAAACAGGTTGGGTTGCAACTCTTGCCCCAGGCTGTGGATAGACTGGAAAACACTCCCAGCTGGCTTTCACACTGTGCTACTGTAGGAGTTGTATCTAATCTAGATTCATCTGCATGTAAACACTCAATTAGCCTCATGGTAATGAGGTCCAAATTAAACAGGATCACACAAATCAGATTTCTCATTGCATCAATAAATCATGCAGTCCAGTTCACAGTTTTTGTCAACACACTTTCAAATGGACATCAAGCTGGAGATGTCTGACTAAAAATAAATGCCAGGCACTTTGAGGGAAAGTGGATGAACATGAATAATTCTCTACATGAGGTCCTGCATGCTGTGCAGAAGAGGGGAGTGAGAAAGCACACGGTGTACCAGACCAGCGGACACACACCCCTCAGCAAAACACACTCAATGCAAGGAACTGAGAGCAACTACATGCAAGTATAAATCTATAAATCAAATTTCAAGTTTAAAAAACACACAAACACAGATAAATGACACTTTTACAACTCTACATGTATGATCACTACTCACCCACTGTGTCTCCATTGCTCTCCTCTGGCTTTGTACCTGGTCTTTTCTCCTGATCAACAGTCTGTGCACTGGATGAGGAGCACCCCATGTTTGAGAAAAAGAGTTGAGATGATGACTAAAAAAAAAAAAAAAAAAAGACTTGGAACTTATTGCAGAAACAAAGACAAGTCCACACTGCTCTCTGCTAGCAAAGACAGAAGCTGTCTGGCAGTGAAAGCATGGACAGCTACAGCTCTTCAGTTCCTAAGAGTAGCTGGGCACCATTATCTCTCCCCCAGCCTCTTTGTGTGTTTCTGCATGGCCTGCTGCCCTCTTGGCCCAGATCTGTTGTGAGAGTGCAGCTAAGCAGTGCAGCCACTACTGCCGAGTGTTCCCTGACTGCCTCCTGCTCACAGGCAACACTATTCATACAGCAGGAGGAAGAGGAGGAGGCAAACATGTGCTTCAAGTGAGTGTCCTCCCCCTTTAGAGGAGTGTCCCTGCTGGAAGAGAGCCACCACCTGCTGGTAATGTGTAGGGTAGCACATGTATGTTCAATGGAGCCTATGTAGGTCAGTACTGGGCTTAAGGACAAATTTGAGGTACTGGTACTTGTGTCCTTTATTCTCAGGCTACTTTCTACTTTAACTCCACTACACTGCAGAGGGAAATATTCTACTTTTTTTTACTTCACCTGAATTATCTGACAGCTCCAGTCACTTTACAAATTAAGATTTTTTGCACAAAAACATGTAATATAATACACTCAGTAGTATATATTAAGAATATAATATATTGTCACTGTCCTTAAAAACCACTTTCTTTAAATTTTTTAGATAAAACTGAAGGAGGCAGTGCACCTTTATGAGCTGAGATGCTTTTCCTATTTCTTAAGCCAAACAAACCATTTCCAAAGACATTGGATCATCTGAAAAATGCATCATCACAAAGCTGAAAACATGGCTGCTTCTCTTGGAGATAAGTGGTTTTATTGGACGCTGATGATATATAATATAATATACAAAAAATTAACCAAGTAGTTGACTGACAGAAAATTATCTGACAACTATTTTGATAATCGATTAAGTCCTTTTTCATGTAAAAACATTTCCTGCTCCAGAAATGTAGAGATTTGTGGCTTTTCCTTATAACTATTTTAATTATTTTATTGAGTAGAGCCAGACCAATATAGATCAGTTAGCCGATATTATCGGCCCAATATACCTAGTAGTAGAGCTATATCGGTCTATATTGGTCTATATCTGTATGTTGTCCAATATGCTCTGATACGAAAACTTTTTCTTTTTTCTTTTTTTGTTTTCTTTTTGCTGTATTGTCTATTTGTGTTTTTATTTATGTTTTTGTGTTTTTTATTTGTGTTTTTTGTTTAGAATTATCAGAAATTCCAATGAGATTTGATGTCATTCTGCATTTTACATATAAATACTTTTTTTTTTATAGCTTTCAAAACAAAGCTACAAAGTACTTCACAACAGCAGAATAAAAACAGACTCCAAGAAAATGACAATAAAATAAAATAACAATGAAATATTGAAAGTATACAATATTGGCAGATATATTGATATAGGAATTTATTTCATCCTTATTGGCACTGGCTTCAGTCCCAAAACTCCAGTATCAGTCAGGCTCTACTTTTGAGGTTTGGACTGTTGGTTGAACAAAACAAGCGTTATAAAGGTGTCACTTTGGGGGGTCATTGTAACAGCATTTCTCACTGTCTTCATAGTTTATACAAACCAAACAATCAATGGATTAATGGAGAAAATAATCAGCAGATTAATCTGAAATGAAAATAGTTGTTAGTTTAAATCCTATACAAAACTGTTCAAAATGAGCTCTACCTCAACCACAAACAACAGTAAACTCCTGCTTTTATGTTAATACATAAGTCAGAATCATCTTATGATACATATGACAATGCATTGAGAACTTTTACTTTTAATACTTTAATACTTCAGTACATTTTTTTAAATTATACTTACATACTTTTCAATGCAGGCCTTTTACTTGTAACAGAGTATTTTTTAGTGTGGTATTAGGACTTATGGTGGTATTAATATTTATTTATGTAAAGGATCTAGATATTTCCTCCACCACTGTGTATTTCTCTCGTGAGTTTGAAGATTACCGACTGAACAGGTTACATTAATTTTTGTGTCTGTTGTGACAAGTAGTTCTGAACTTTAGATAATGTTTTATCATAAAGCCAAATAAAAACAAATAAAACATGTCAAGTGTAAAATGTTTATTTGTCAGTTTACTGTACAAAGTTATTCATTTGATTTGGCATTATATAAAGAACATTACAGACAAAAATACATTGTGTTGTATACAAAAGTGTATAAATAGCTTCAGTAGAAAGCGTTGTATTTGCATATGTGTCAGTGTAGCTTGCAGAGCAGGATTAAGGTGATCCTGTGAATGCCACACTGCAGGTTAGAAGGGGTGTGGTGGGACAGTCTCCGGCTTTCATTTGAGCACAAGTTGATTCTCGAGTGTCTCCAGCTTCTTTGACATGGCTTCAAGTAGGCATGTTGAGTTAAGGTGCAGGCACAAATGAAAACACGACCTGTAAAGTTTGGGTGTCTTTTGCAAAGACCAGAGTCTTAACTTACAAGAGAACTTACAGGAACTTACCTCAACTTTAAAAAAAAGAAAAGAAAGTCTCACAAAACAAAAAGGTTATAACTATTTATTGTTCTTTTTATTCTGCTTTAAGTTCTCCAGAGTAAAGTAATAAAAATTGAGACATCTACAGTTAATGTTAATATAATACCTTCACTTGAGTACTTACTCAAGTGCTGTACTTAAGTACAATTTTGAGGCACTTGACAGATATATTAGATATATCAGTCATTATCAAAATGCAGTATCGACTGGACTCTACTTTATACTGTATTTGTACTCCACTACGTTTTGGAGGCAAATATTGTACGTTTTACTCCACCACACTTATTTGACATTGTTTGGCTTTAGTTACCAGTTACATTGCAGATTTAGATCATTAATACAAAATATAAATGAACTAATAAATTATGACACTGGTTCCCAACATGGGTCCAGGCCGCCCCCTAGGGTGGCGCCAAAGATCACAGGGAGTCCCCAAAGTTTTGTCTGCTCTGAGGTTGTCAAAATTAGATTTGCACACATTAATTTAATTACTTTTTTTTTTTTTTTTTTTTTTACAAAACTATCTAAAATATTAATATATAGAATGAGTACTTTTACTTTTGGTGCTTTAAGTATATTTGATGTTGCTAATACTTAGTTCTTATGTTTTGAATGAAAGCATTTACTTGTAACAAAAAATTTTCACACTGCAGTATTGTTTACTTTATTTAAGTAAAAGATCTAAATATTTCTTCCACCTCTGTCTACAGTATGTTGCCTTCTCCCCTCTTTTGTGTTCGTTGTCTGGTCAGACAGGTATAGAAGCCTCTCCCTTTGTCTCTCTGTCAGTCAGTCAGTCATCTCAGCATGTTTACTGATAATTCCTGTAGCTCAGTGCAGGATTTGAACCTCTGTTCATAGGAAACTATAGAACTTTTGTTTTGTTAAATGTGTTGCTTGGTTCCTCACAACATTCACAGCAATGACATATCATTTGTAGTGTATTAGCTAGAGACAAAAGGGAATGTTTGGAACATAAGAGAGGATATATTTCAGCTTTATGGTAATAAACAATTCTGATTGCCAACAATATTGTGAAAACATCAACCCATATTACCTCATTATCATCAATCATTACCCCTTTAAAGGTCCAGTGTGTACAATCTGGCTGGATTTATAGGCAGGTTCATTAATGTATGATGACCTGAAAAAAAAACTATTGTGTGCCTGTTACCTTATAATGAGCCCTTTATATTTACAGACAGTGTGGCTCCTCTACCAGAGTCTGTCATGTTGCACCACCATGACTCTAGATATGGTCTTCTGCATTTTATGGCTAGATCGCACTACATCCTACATAATAGTTCTTAAATTGTAACCACAATACCATTTTTTAATCCAAATATTACACTGATAAGCATTTTATTTTTAGTAGGTTACTATATTATTCACAGAATATTACCATACTTTTTATTATTACATACTTTACTTACAATACGAAATAGTTCTGCCTCATTGCTAGCTTTAAATTACCCTGTTACATAAATTTCAGTCTAATATTATCCGACTATAGCTATTGTTACCAAGCTATTACCTTGTTATTACTTCATAATTGCATGCTATTACTCAAAAGTAGAATTTGCTGCATTATTTGTAAACACACCATTCAAAGTTGACTCGTCTCCACGACTCAACAAACAGGAGAGAAGAGAGAGACGTATAAAGTGAATTAAGAGCACGAAAGGCGTCAGCAAGAACAAGTAAGTCAGTGAAATAAAATATTTTTTGATTGTTTCACAGTGGCTCCATTATAAAGCACAAATAATCACACCCGCGCCTCCACCCAATGTGTGAATGCAGCCGAAGATCCTCAGTCTACTCTGCCAGTGTGTGTGTGTATCAGTCTCTGTAGCTCTCACAGACAGAGAGCAGAGGAAAGAGACAAACAATGTGATGTAACCATTGGTTGCTACATATTTATGTAGTCCTGATCTCAAAACCTGCGCACTGTTTTTATTGGCTGGAGGCTACATACCACAGCCAAACAGCTGAAGCCCAGAAATATCCCAAATCCAACAAAATAAAAGAAAAATACAAGCAGAGGGTAGGGTCTCTGCACATACAGAACATCACCACACACTTCTACGTATAAGTGATGATTGAGAGGGATATGTATATATTAGTCTATACATTATTTTTCAGGAAAATGCTGCACAGTAAGCCTTTAATTATTACCTCTTACTATTACCACTATTACCATGTTATTACCAAGCTGTAATGTAAAGTGCTACTGACCTAATAATTCTTAGTTGCATACTGGGTTATTTCCAGTGTTGTTCAAGGTTAGAACGCACTGTGTATCTGACACATCAATCATTTTTTGGCCACACTCTTTGCAGCACAGTCTGCCCTGGAAAAGCATCCTGTTCAACCCCCTAGACTGAAAACTGCACAGTCTGTACGTATTATGTTTTTCCTATCCTGATCTTGAACAGGTAAACACAGAGGTTTTGCATGTAGCTGTCCATTCATAGAATTGCAGAGGCACATCTGCTCAAGATTACAAAATAATTAAAAGAAAACGTATTAAATGCTGGTCTAACTGTCAGATACAGTGTTTGAAAAAGGATATTATTCTGAGCCAGGTTCTTCAGCTTCTCAGTGACCTGGTTTTGAAACATCATCACGTTCTCACACTGGCACATGGTTTCATCAGATGGTTTGTCTGTGGGGGAAGAACACATGAGATGAGACGATCTACCTGTCCTGGGATCTGTTTATTTTTTTCTTACCTTCCCTATCTTATCCTTTTCTACTATCTCCTCTATCTCTCCCGCAGGTTTCCCTCCCTGTCTCTGCCTGTAGAGACTGCAGTCGATATATGTGGGGATACAGTCAGGAGTGCACGTGATTGCAGAGCAAAAACAGCAGATGGGTTATGTGATATGTTTTTGCACTGAGTTGCTGACTAAAACAATGTATAGAGTTGCTGGAATCAGCGATGATCACTGCAGCAGCAGGTGGCAGTGATGCACCATTTTAATAGAAGAAAGTGTTTGCAGGACTGAGCTTCAGATGAAATATCACAGAGCAGAGCAATTAGTAATCAGACATCCTTGCATATTTTAACTACAAACATTTTAAATGGAAAATTCACCACTTTTTATGTGGATGTCAAGTCAGTGTTGATGGTACATGTAGTCAACTGAAGCAATAAATTCCTCAGTGTGTGCTAGCGCTGGGTATTGTTTAAAAAATTACAATACCAGTATACCAGTAGCCTTTAAGTGACACTGACACATCTTGGTAGGGCTGTACCCGAATATGTTATTTGGGAAAGCACAAATAATGCAATGTAAACAGATATTTCTTCGATCCAAAGTTGCTCATTATTACTTATGAAAAAACAGTCAGCTCCATAATTACCTCAGCATAGTTAAGTTTTGCATAATAACTCACCGATTAAATACACCACCCAGTAAGCATTCAAAGTTACACAAATAAAATGCATCCAAGATGTTGCTTAACAGGTGCATGCTGGGTCTGGATAAATGCTAAAAGGCTCACCGTGGATCCTCCAGCTGTGACTTCTTTTTCAGGTTATGAATGTTCAGTGTTGGGACATAGCATTGGCAATTAATGTAAATTTAGAAAATACAATATTTGCCGATCCAGATACAGAGAGAGATCATTTTGTTAGTTGAACTGTCACAGATAGAAATAATGACATTTTTACGCACCTCCACTTGGTGCTATCCAGACCTAGTGCATGCTGTACTGTCCAAGGAAGCAGAGATTGCAGCAGTGCCTACATGTACCAGGATGCATTGCATGTGAGGTTCTGATGTCCATGCTGCTGTGTATCACCACTGTGGTTTATAGCTATGACTTTGTTGACTAAAACATAGTGTTTGGGTGCTAGACATTAGGTGACAAAGACAGTTCAGGCAGTCAACTTGAGCTGCACCACAATGACACACCTCACATACTGTAGTACAAACCAAACGCACCCTTCCAATCTGGCGGTCTAATTAGACTGTTAAAACCTCCCATCTCTCCTTCTGCCTGTCAGTGCCATTGCTGCCTTGCATCAGCATCACTGGCTCTTCTTTCAGCCCCGCCACCACCCCAGCATCCACCTGAAAGCTCTGACAGAGGGTCTGAGACATGTGTTCATCACTCCTCAATATCGCTGTGTAAACATAATCTGTGAGGAGTGATGAGGTCGGAGCCTAGACGCCAAACTCTAGCTGTGTTCTGCTGCTGCAAAAAAAAAACATTCTTAAACGTGAGCTGTCTGACTGAACTACTCACCTAGCACACCTCCTGGCTACCCAGAGGCAGAGACAAGAAATCCAAGCTGAAATAGCCTGTAGTTCACCAACGACATCACCGTGACATCACTGGTGCGGGAAGAGCAACAGATTTTGCAGCAGGAGAACTCAGCTTCATTCTCAATATAGCACTCACTGAGGAATGTATTGCTTCAGTTGACTACATTATCATCAACACTGACAGAACACATGCATAAAAAGTGATGAATTTTCCATTTAACAGATCCTGGTTGGTGAGTTTAAGCTTCTTTAAGTTCAGGTAAATTAAAGTACCTTTACATATCATCCTGGACTTGAGCTTCTTTGTAATTTCTCCCATGTCCTCAAAACTTCTGGCATAATAAAGGTGCTTCTCATCAGGCTCTGAGGCTATTTCTCTCAGCTCCTGTTCAATGGCTTTGCCGACACCCAGAGCATATATTGTGATCCCTGAAAATAACACAAAACAACATAATGACAGGATTAGAAAGAGATGAGTTTGATTAAAAACTGAAGCGCATCGATCTGACAAGGCGAGATAATGCGTGTACCGGAGTTCTTTGCTTTATTAGCCCACTCAGACACATCATCCTGTGATCTTCCATCAGTGAACACGATGCTGACACGAGGGATGTTCGGCCTGGCTCCTTCTGTAGCTGAAAAGCTGGATTCAAACATGTGGCGTAAGGCCGATCCCGTCATGGAGCCTCTGCCCATGTACTGCACGCGGCTCACGGCCTGTTTGATGCCCTGCACCGTGCTGTACTGGCCCAGGGTGAACTCTGAGCGCACCTTGGTTGAGTACTGAATGAGGCCGACGTGTGTGCCCGTCCTGGAAATGTCCAGCGAGCCCACGATGCCGTTCACAAACTGCTTGACCCGCTCGAAGTTGGCAGGCCCAGACTCTTAGAGCCGTCGATTACAAACACCAGATCCATGACTCCATCGCCACACTCCGGCTCTGTCAAAGATAAAGACAGCAAATACATGTTTTATGTGCTTTTACTTAAACTCTGAGGGAGAGGATTTATATCAAAGGAAGCTGAGATCATACTTTTGCAGCTCTTCCCATCTTCAGCCAATATAAATCCTTCAAAACACCTGCAGATGTAGGAGTCAGCAGTGCTGACACACTGGTGTTCACAGCCGTGCTCCACCGTCTGACACAGATCCACACCTGTGAGTTTCATCAGAGAGAAACCAGGATTAGTGTGATGTTGCTGAGGCGTAAGAAAGCCCAGAGAAGTGAAGAGATCAAACTCTGGTGAGTCTGATCTAAAGAGTTTTCTCACCTGTATTTATGACTTAAGAATATATGAAAAATGTTTAGGCGGGTTATTTTTTGGTCAGGATTATGTCTTTCTTTTGGTAAAGTATTTTAATTAGAGATGCTCCGAGACATTTTATTTTCCTTCCTAATACCAATTCTGATACCTGAACTTTGCATATCAGCCGATAATGAGTAACAATCCGACTCTGAAATGTCAGAGTTCACTCCACTCGGTAAAGAGTCTGTTTTGTTTTCCCCACAGCCTCAAAACAGTTCAGTCCAATCCTGTTCACAATCACAAAAGACAGATAATAAAAACTCAAAAACTCAGCTGTTTTACCACGAATCCCCACAAAAACAAACCCAATCAGGATGTAAAGTTTGAAATAACAGTGTCTGTATTCACAGCTTAATAACAGAGATTATGTAGAATATATACACACAGTACTCACTGCAGAGACCTTCAACTATAATAACACACTTTAAAGTGCGATCTGACACTGAGATGAGGCTGGCATTCCTCTCCTCCATGGAACATTAAATTTGGCAAACGGACACTTCTGGGAAGTAGCAGGTTCATCTCAGGGCTGACACACAGAGACAAACAACCACTCATGCTCACATCCATACCTATGGACAATTTAGAGTTATCAATGAAATCAATTATGCTGCATGTCTTTGGACTGTGGGAGGAAGCCGGAGTACCCGGAAAGAACCCACGTGGACACGAGAAGAACATGCAAACTTTGCACAGGCCCTGGCCACAAACTCCCCAGCCCCAAGACAGCTGAGGGATTCGAACTCAGAACCTTATCGCTGTGAGGCAACAGTGCTAACCACTGCACCGCTGTGCCGCCCTAATTTTGATCAGCTCCAAAAATCAGCAGCCAAGGAAAGACATGAAAGTAATGTTACATAACCTGCTAACACACAATATACAGCATGATCCTTGTGTTTAAAGAACATGGAGAAATCAAAACTTCAGCCTCTTGTGGCCGAAATGAATATTACAACAACAAACACTGACATGATCGTGTTTCTGTTTCACAGATAAATAAAATAAAAATAAGTTCAGATAAAAATAAAATTATCCTGGAAAAACCTTTTCTTTCACCTGTTCGGAACTCATTATCACTCATGTATTCTTAATGTCCTTGTAACTGTAAACCCTCTGTCTCCATCATCACCATCATTATTATTATTAGACTAATAACTATCTGAGGACATGCACGCTGCATGGTGATAAAAATAAACACAGTATGGCCTTAATCCTGGGGAAGGGAAAACACAGAACTTTGAGTGAGCGCTGGGATTAACACTGACCTCACAACTGGTTCAAAATTCATTCAGAATTATGTAACATGTAAATACTGGAACAGGGAACAGAAACGGTCAGAGCAACTCTGAAAACATGATGGATTATATTCTGAATTTGTTCACGTTGACTCACGCAAATATTAGTTCTGTCCTTTCATATTTCATGTTTTTAGTTTCCTTTTTGTATTTTATTCTGTTTTTCATATTATTTGTATTTTACCTATCACTCATTTCTTTGCAACCCAACTTTTGATCCTTGAGCTGCTGTTTATCTTTTTATCTTATCTTATCTTATCTTAATCTTATCTTATCTTACTACCTTAGCTTAGCATCAAACTGTCTAGGTTTTCTTCACCTATCTACAGTTTAATATGAATTAAAATTAAAATACAAATAGAAGGATATGAATCACAAGTCCTGGAATCACTATCATTAAAAATACAGACACAAAACTTAAATAATTAATTTATGTTATTTATTCTTAGGCAGTTCTGTAGTATTCCATCAAATGAACATGTTTAAATGTCTGCATAATCTCTTTTGGCTGCAGGTCACTAAACACTGATGACGATGAATGAGCTTGGACTCACTTTGACATGTTTTTCCGTCAGGTCTGAGTGTGAATCCACTTCTGCATTTACACACACATGAATCGTCCGTGTTCATAAACTCCTGCTCACAGCCGTGTTTCCCTTTCAGCACAGTGGTCGGTCTCTGCAGCACATAGTCGGGGAGAAATGACTGAGAAAATTAAATAACTCTTAACTGCTGTCCAGTCGGACCCATTGAGAGTATTTATCACCAGTGGTGATTACAGTAATACAGGATCAAGTTTCTTCTTGAGCTACAATTGAACTGTTGGACTCCATCCCAAAGACAATTTGTTCATACAGTCCTGTAGCTTTACTGAAAAACAGGCTATTAATGTTTAGACCATTAAACATGATGAAACTCAATAAAACATCATTCTGAGCAAAATGTCTGTAGGAGGAAAGAAGCAGTGGACACTTACTCTTGCATGTTTTCCCATCAGGCCTGAGTGTGAAGCCTTTTCTGCATTTACACACACAGGAGTCTTCTGTGTTCATAAACTCCTGTTCACACCCGTGGGTGCCATCAGCACAGTGATCGATCTCTGCAGAAGACAGTCAGTTTATCAGGTGGGCAGGATTAAGGAGTAAATTTTTCTTTTTCTTCTGAGATTTTATCAAATTTACTGACACATTTACTTGCGTTCCTACATTTTCTATATTATTCCATTGTATCAGTGACCACAAGCAGCTAAAGGCAGCTAAATAGTCTGTGGGCCTACAATAGATGTAAACATAACAACATCTCAGTCTTTCAAGAGTCTTTCCGAGACTTATCAGGATCAGGTTTCTTATTGTACACATTAACAGTGTAACATCATATTGTTGCTCCACTCCACAAGTAGATTTGTAAAGACAATCCTGTAGATGCCTCTGCATCACACAAGTTGTAAATCAATAACACATAATTGTTTAAAGGACCAGTGTGTAGGATTTAGTGGCATATAGCAGTGAGTTTGCAAGTTGCCATGACATTGTCTTACTCTCTTCTTCCTAGAGTGAAGGAGAATCTTTGGTGGTTGTTATCTCAAGCCAGTGTTTTGTTTGTCTGTCCCAGGCTACAGTAGAAACATGGACGAGAACCCTCTGTAAAATAACGGCTCATTCTAAGGCAGTGGTTCTCAAACTTTTTTCAATGATGTACCCTCTTTGAAATATATTTTCAGCCGAGTACCCCCTGACCAGTGCAAAACATTTTTGGTAGAAAGAAAAGGTCTATATGAAGAGGTACAATACAGCACCGCACCATCAGTGACAACAATTAACTGTTTTCAACAGTTAATGCCTGCACTGAGAATAGGAATTTTGCACACCTCCTGCAGTAATCCAAAGCACCCCTAGGGGCACTGCTTCTCCCATTTGAGAAACATTGATCGAAGGTAACAAAAACACAACAGTTCTTATTTTCAGGTGATTAATGAAAACATACCATAAATATTATATTCCATTTCTGTCATATTCTGCCAATTAACCCCTGTAAATCTCACACACTGGGCCTTTAAAGTTTTCCCCTGCTCTACAAGTGAAAATGTGAGATAATAATATAAAATAGCAGCAGGATAGACAAAAAGAGCATCAGACACTTACTCTTGCATGTTTTCCATCAGGCCTGAGTGTGAAGCCTTTCCTGCATTTACACACACAGGAGTCTTCTGTGTTCATAAACTCCTGCTCGCACCCGTGGGTGCCATCAGCACAGTGATTGATCTCTATGTGACACAAACAGTACAGAGCAGAAATTGGAGCATTGTTGACCAGTGCTGGGCAGTAATATATTAATTATTACTCAGTAATATATTATTACATTACCCAGTAATATGTCATGTAAGGGATTACAATGTCCAAAACATATAATATTTAATAATAATATAACTAGAAATGTAACTAATTATTTTTTAAATCAAGTAATAAGTTAAGTAATGTTATTACTTTTTAAGAAAAATAAACATATTACACTTCCTGAGTAACTTGCCCAACACTGATCTGCAGATATAATGGGTTTGTTTTGAAATTATAGCAAGGTAGTATGAAAAAGCTTACTCTTGCATGTTTTCCCATCAGGCCTGAGTGTGAAGCCCTTTCTGCATTTACACACACAGGAGTGTTCTGTATTCATATACTCCTGTTCACACCCGTAGGTGCCATCAGCACAGTGATCGATCTCTGGGTGACACACACAGTGCAGAGCAGAGACTGAAGCATTGTTAACAGTATCAACGAATTACCATTTATTACTAAAGAAGATACTAAAGAAAGCCTAATGTCACCTGAAATCATCTTAGAATTAGATCTCAGTATGTTGTTATAAAGTGACTGTGTGACTTTACCTGGTCACCACCTGATAAAAGTACTTACTGCTGCAGGTTTTGTCATCTGGATTGAGGACGTAGCCCTTCTTACACCTGCAGATGTAGGACTGTGGAACGCTGACACAGTCGTGCTCACAGCCATGATTCCCCAGGTCACAGTAGTCTATTTCTGAGAACCATGAAGCTCCTATTAATGCAGTAGTAGCATTCTTCTTCTCATGCTATAATAACGATACCACTGCTGTCTTTAACATTACATCTTCTTCTACTGTAGCTGTTATTACCAGGATATCTATTAATGATTATCACTACATTTTCTCTGCCTTTCAGATCAACACACAGATACCAAGAATATAGGAACAAACACTCAAAAGTATGACAGACATTTGACAAAAGACAAAAGACAATTCATTCATTAAAAATCAAACTTCACTCTCAGACAGACTCTTGTGAAGGTGCAGATGTGTGATCCCACGACAGGAAAGATCCATCATTCATTCTTGTTTTGATTCGGTGGTACTGTGACGCTGTGGATACACCTCCACACTTCAGCAGCTGCTCTGATGATTGAAAAAGCACACTTTCTCCAGGAAATCTCCTCCACTTTACTCTCTGTTAACATCCACCAGAGAAGCAGAGAGGACGATTTCCAACAGTGGGTGGAAGGACATCACTGGCACTAGGAAGACTGCTGGCTTTCATGTGGAAGTGGAGGTCCAGCAGAATTACAGTAGCTGTGTGTTTTGTTCTCCAAACGTTTCTGGCTATCCCGGCTTCCCCAAGGTTTTCTTTTATCCATTAAGAGTAAATAGCGTAGAGAAAAGCATTCTAAAAAGATGATGGTAATAATTTAAGTCACATGACTCACTGATGGCAAAAGGAAACAAAAGAACACACACTCAGACACGATATCCAGACCCAGACATGATATCATTAAGACGTGCAGAGAAAGGCATTGAGTACTGGAGAACAGTTGTGTTTTGGACTTGTATTAAAGGGACAGTTCACCCCTAAATCAAATATATATTATTTTCTTTGGCCTGTAGTGCTATTTATCCGCTAGATAGTTTTGGTGTGAGTTGCCAAGTTTTGGAGATGCAGCTGGAAAGATATCTGCCTTCTTTCCACTATGATGGAATTAGAATGGAACTACTTTCGCTCTATGGTTAAAGAAAGTAGTTCCTATGAGACTGCTCACAACAGGGTCGTGGATTATCCTGGTTTTCTGGAAAGAGACATTGCTGCTGAGTTTTTCAAATGTATTTTCGGTGCTTTTAACGCCACACTCAGCTAGCAAACTTTGATCCCCAAAATGTTCTGGAAACGTTTGTTTTTGGTTCTGGAAATGTTGATCGAAAGTTCCTGCATAAAGTTTTTCTGGCATAAAACCATCATTATTTTTACATTATTTGAACATTCTTGGAAGGTTAGTGGAAGTTCCAGGAGGGGTACTTGACTGTTTCCCCTTAATGTTTCCTTGAAGTTAAAATTGTAAGTTTGCCTTAAACTTAGTAAAACTAACTTGGTAAAGTTTCTAGAATGTTCTGGGGAGGTTAGATGAATGTTCAGGAAAGGTTACTGGTGCCTTCCCCCTTAACTTTCCCTGGATGTCAAAAGGTGAGTTTTTCCAACCTAAAACAACATTGTGGTTACATTCCCAGAATGTTCTCCTTTCACAAGAAACTATACTATATGTGGTTATTATAACATTTTGGGGATGTTAAAATTAACAACAACAACAAAAAATGCACATTATTCTTTGAACATTGTGGGAGGGTTACCTAAAAAGCTGCCAGCAGGGAACCTCAGGGGAAGTTTATAAAAAAGAAATTGCGCCCATAAACATCAGAGAAGGCAGACATCTCTATGGGTGATATCTCCCAAACTCTGCAAGTCACACCAAAACCATTTAGATGGATAAATATCACTACAGGTAAGAGAGAAAATATGTATTTTGGATTTTTGGGGTGACCTGTTCCTTTAAAGCTCCCACTGGTCTGCACCTTGTTATTTGTGCAGTCTTCAGATTATTCTCAGACTGGTTTATGGGGTTAGATAACTATACACTGAAAAATAAAGGAGCTGAAAAGTATCCATGTGTATGTAACTGGGTAACACTGATGTTAGGTTTAGTTAAGGTTAATGCTTACAGAGAAATAAATCAAAATGTTGGAGACAGCAAAAACAAAGAAGTGAAAAAAGAGGTTAAGGGCACTAGTGAGGAAGAAAGAAGAGAACAGCCCCTGCTAAAATAAGAAATATATTATTACTGTTGCACATCTTCAGGTCTATGTTGAGCTGATATCCTGGACGGCAGCGGCACTCATAGCCATCAGGTATGTTGGCACAGATGTGTTGACAGCCGTGATCCACCACAGCACACATATCCTCAGCTACAGGGTGACAACAGGAAGAGAAATCCACAGTCATCTACAGATTTACAGTTTGTGGAATTAAATCTGTAATATGTGGGGTTTTTTTGGCCACTGACATATTATTCAGCATATCTTAAGCGACTAATTTGTTAGCAAATGTTGCCTTGAGTTGTTTTTGAGTGGACTTTGTGTCCACCTGATGAATGTAAGTCCAATATTCACTCTGTTTCTAATTCATTTCAACTCTTTAGCTCCTAAATGCTCAACTATGTTCACCAGATAGTCATTAACTTTATATGTCTGCTGTTTGTTGCTGAGTAGGTAGTGTACTGGGGAGTTTTAGAGCTTTTCCCAAAAACTTACCTGCCTGCTGAAGCAGAAAATGATACTGAGAGCAATCAGAGTGACTAAAAACAGAAAGGGGTTCACCTGTTGATTGCAACATCGTCATGTTGTCTGTGAGAAAATGAAGCTCCTTTGTCTGGTTGCACTAGGCAACAAAGAGGCATAAAAAGTGTGCAAATGTTAAAAAAAAAAAAAAAAAAAAAGACTGTGGCTGATCTGTTTTTAAAAAGAGTGGATCAGATGAGTAAAAAAAAAAGAGTTCCTTCACCTTTACAAGTCTTGCCATCAGGGTTGAGGGTGAAGCCTTTCCTGCACTTGCACCTGTACGAGGCGGGGCTGCTCACACAGATGGTGGCACTGATGGTCCACCACCTCACACATCTCTGAACCTGACACACGCACGCACACACACCGACACAGATGCTCAAACACAGGGTGCAAACACACATGCATGAATAAATGAGGGAGGGACATTGAAAGGAAAGTAGACAGGATTCATCACCTCCACACAGTTTGGTCTGGAACACTGAGATGAGGGTTTCTATCTGGCTGAAGTTGGCCACCAGGTGCACATGCTCAGAGTGAGGCTCGCTCCCGATGGTCTTCAGGGTGTCCATGTCCACCCTGCCCACTCCGATAGCAAAGATCTGGATGCCGGCCTGCCTCGCCTGAGCCGCCACCTCCTCCACCGTGTCCTGAGGCCGCCCGTCGGTCACTATCATGGCGATTCGCGGGATGTGCAGGCTTGCTGGTCGAGCTCCTTCTTGCTCAGTGAATGATGTCTCCATGGTGTACTGGATGGCCAGACCGGTCATCGTACCCGTGGCGAGGTGCTCCATGTTCCTCACCGCCTGCTCCACCTCAGCCTTGGTTTTGTAGGTGTTGAGGGAGAACTCAGGCTGAACCACACTGCCATACTGGAGCAGACCGACCCGAGTGGCACTGGGGCCGATCTCCAGGAACTGAAGCAGGTTGATGATGAAGGTCTTGACCTTCTCATAGTCGTGAGGGCGGATGCTTCTGGAGCTGTCGATGACAAAGACGAAATCCAGTGGGACGGCTCTACAAGGGCTCTCTGAGACCAAAGACACAGAGGTTTGTGATCAGGGAACCATCAGTTTGGCTGAAATCGAAACTAGATTTCGAAAGCTCTTTGACTTTGTATCTTACATAGAGAGAGACAAAAGTGCAGTTGGCACATTTTGGTCACCACTGGTCACTCACCCACTGCTTTGGTCTGGACAGTCGTCTCATTTCGCCCTCTGGCTGTGATGGGTCTGGGACGGCGTCTGTCCACTCGAACTGCATTACAGCACAAGAGGCAGAAAAGGCCGAGGGCCAGGGACCTCATTCTGACAAGACCTGACAACTGCAGTGTTTACAGAGAAAGGAAACACTCCCACAATGCACTGCAAGCAGAGTACAAGCCTGCATGGAAGAGTAAAGACAGAGAGAGACACAGAGAGGTGAAAAGTAAAGACATTTTTAGAAATTTTTAGGCTGCACATGGATCTAAATCTGAATCAAAATATACACAGTAAGAGAAGATCCTGTTAATTGACTGTCAGACTAATAACCAATGATTTGTGGCATGCAAATGTCTTATGTTGCTGGATCTACACCTCACTGTAAAATGCAATCGAATTTTGCAGGATTGTGATTTGTGATGTCTACACTGGTCATCTAAATTATGCTGAAATCGCGAGATTAGGGTTGAGGCAGTCGATGCCAAGCAGCCTGCACCCACAAGAATTTGCAGGTCAAAAGCTATGGTATATCCAAAAAAAACAAATTAATACCCCTTTTTTTTGTATACCCAGAAGTCCCAGAAGTCCCAGAAACATAGATTTTCCTTTAAGATTAATAGCTGGGGTGGGTTCTTTTACCCCCTCAGTGTGGCTTGATTGTGTTGGTGTGAATGTCAGGCTCAAACTCCGGTGTGAACCAAACAACCACACTCTGGTCTGCCTCAAAGGTGTGGTCTCGGACCGCTATCAAGTGAACTCTGGGGCGCTTCATTTCTGATGTGAACACCATTAGAACCAATCACAGAAGCATACCATTGTAAGAGTAATTTCATTGGTTAATTTTTTTTTCTTCCTTTTTTGGTGGCTAGTGAACTAGTAGTGCGCTCGCAACCAAAATATTGACTGGCAGGAGACAAAACCTGGACAGATGATGAAGTGAGAGTTGTCTGCTAAATTAAATTATTTATAAGAACATGAATGGAACCTTATGGGGCTCCATGACAAACTATAACCAAATAGAAATTTCTTGTCTTTTTTACCTGTCGAATGGATGATAATCAAACGTTTCCACCACATAAGTTTACAATTTCTGGACCGTTTGAGTTTTGCCTTTGTGAACAAAAACTGGACCAGTTGGAAAACTGAAGCAATGCATCATCCTCACATTGGTTTGATTCAGGAACTGGAACTTTAGGTGTGAACATGCCTTAAATAAACAACAATCAAAGTTAAAATTGTATGAAAAACATCAAATAAATGATTATTTATCAAAAGTTCAATGCATTTAAGTTGAAAAAGCTTTTGTCTACCCAAGCAATCCAGAGAAAAATAATGTTCAAGGTTCATGAATAAAAATGTGATTTGCTTCACTACTGGCCATGTGCTGACACTGTCCACACCAAAAATCTAATTCTACTTTTTATTTCCATGGTCTAACCTCACACCAAATGTCACTAAAATCCATTGACATCAGAATAAGAAATACCTTGTTAATTTCCCAGGGGGACTTCATGTCGCATTGCAGTTGCATTGAGAAATTATGTAAGGAATAATGTACAACGAGTTAGGGTTTAATGCATAATAAACAGTTAATGACCCACTTGCTGTACCGTATATTACCCTGCTTATTACATGGCTACTGACTAAGAAAAATCAATAATTTGACACAAAATATAGATTTAAAAATGATTTCATTGGTTCAAAAATTATTTTATTGCTTCTGCTAAGTCCTTCAGAGGCTGTGAACACTCATGTGTCCAGAGCAGTAGTCTGTTATTCATAACAGTGGTCTGCTATTCAGACATAACAGACAGCTGAAAGCCGTATTTGACTAATAAGAATCAAGTATTCAGCAAAGCCATGTAATAAAAGAAAACTCTAAAATAGAAAATAAAAAATATAAAAAAATATATATATATATATATATATACTGCTAATTAACAGACAAACAACCACACTGACTCTGGGTCAGTAAGGTGACCAGGGAGATGCTGCATATAAGTTAATGATGAGGAGGATATAAATAGGGAGAACTTTCACCTCCTGCATATCTGACCTCCTCAGCTTCACATTTCACATTTCAGTGTGTAATGCACATAACACTGAATAGGTTTTGTAGACAGAGGATAAAACACACTTCAAATGGCAAAATCTGACTATAAATTGAACATATTTACTTATAAATTTATGGCAGGATTCCGTTTTGGCTTTACTACCTATAAACGTGTGGGCTACATAAGTGTCAAGTTTTCCCATCTGCCATCATATGAAGTTAACAAAACTCCATTATATGAAGGAGCTTCTGGATGTTTTGCTGCACAGGTGGTTTAAAGTGATTTAAGAGAAGCTGAAAAGTACCACAGACTGTTTCTCTATCCAGTCCCCAGGAGAGCCATTATTAACCTGTTGTATTCAGACAGCAGCCTCCACTGCTGTCTGAACCCTGTCTGAGAAACAGCAAATATATCCATGTTCACAAACACAAGGACGTGGCATCAAATGGTTACACAGGACAAATAATTCTATGGCAGAATGTAAGCTTGTTGGAATTTAAGGATTTCTTAATGGAGTTCTTAACAGGGTGATGACACTGACTCGGGTCTCAGTCTGTTCGCAGATGAACTGTCCCACGCAGACATGTATATGGTAGCAGCTGACCTGAGACCTGCAGGGGTCACATATCCATGTTGCAGAGCTGTCGACCTCTGACCTCACATCTGTTTGATGTCTCTCTGCTGCAGGTCTGACAGTGTTTCCTTCATCGACTATCAATCAGTAAAACAAATGTACAATCTATTCAAGTGCCTAGATCTTCGTACTGTAGCACAGCGCCAGGCTTAAAGGGACAGTTCGCCCCAAAAATCAAACAGATATTTTACCCGTAGAGCTATTTATCCACCTGGAGTGTTTTGGTGTGAGTTGCAGAGTCAAAGAGATGTCTGTTGCTTAAAGTGCCCCAAAAAATATATTTAAAAGGGTCAACAGCAATGTCTCTTTCCAGAAAGCATGATTTGCTTTCACGTAGGAACTATTTTCTTTCTACTGTAGAGAGAAAGTAGTTCCTCATCAACTAGCAAGGGGAAAAATAAGTATTTTTGATTTTTGGGTGAACTGTCCCTTTAAATATATCTCACTTTCCATAGGGCGGTCTTCACTGTCACATGATTCATTTAATATGTACATCATTTAAAAAAAAAACATTAAGTCTAAGAAAATGATACATTAGTGGCAAAGGAAGTGTGAAAACACGAAATTATCCTTTACTTTTTCTTTTAAATATGACTTGTTACAATGATTTCATGAATATCATGTGACTGAAATGGCGGGATTCCCTCTCATATCTCCTCATGAATGAAAGCCAAGGCTGCGTGTTTACTATGAAACACAAAAACAGCATGTACCTGACTGTGTGTTATGGGACCTGATCTCTGTTTTGCACATTTTCTGTCTTTGATGGCTTTTCATGATGCAGGTGATGGAAACTAAGATGATGTCTTCAGTAAATACAGAATACAGGTGGCAGCTGCTGATTCCTCTCAAAAAACTTCAAGAAAACATATTTGTTCCTCTAAAATAAGATACACAAAGTATACAAGTAGAGCCTGCGGTGCACCAGCAGGTAAACATGCTATCAGGAAAATAAATCAAATTCGACTTACCCTGTTATCAAAAGCAATGATTCCTCAACTCCTGCAATCAAAGTTTCTCTATAAATCCCAACACTGAGTCAAAGAGGAGTTCCAGCAGAGAGAAGTGGCTCCAGACTGTAAACATGCATAAATCCCAGGCAAGCAGTCCTCTCCTAGTCTTTTTCTATCTGTCCAGGCACTTGAATTGCTCTGCCCCTCACTCCATCCACTGTCTCTGTTTACTCCCACTCTGATTCCAACCACGGAGACGCCTCCTGTTCCCCTCATGTAAAACACTCACTCTGCTGAGACAGTTTTACACTTTCTAAGTCTGTAAACATCTCGTATTATGATTCCAGGCTGAGCGGTCATGCTCCACAGTTTGTTCTAAAATCAAAAAAATTAAGAGTTTAAGTTGATTTAAACAGCAGTTACGCTTTCAAATTATAGGACATTGAAGGCATAAAATTCAGAGATTTAATTGGTTCTTCAAAGAGTGTGTGTGTCAGAGTTACAGTTTTGCATATTTCATTAGTCTTTTTTTCGTTTTTAATTCACTTTAATCTCCAGAGTGGGTTTAGTTGTTTCAGTTTAGGCTTTATCAGGGATTTAACAATATATCAAATATTGCGATATTGCAATAAGAAAATGTCTCTATACTGTTCTGTACTGTAATAATATCTACTGTGACATTATTTTTATTTTATTTTACAATATTTGACTGCTACTGACTGCTGCATTGTCATTGCCAAAAAAATTATGCCATTTTTTTTGCACATGCTTACGTCATGGCTGACTACTTTTATTTTCCCATAAAAGTGTTTTTTAAGGGGCTTAAATATGCTGTTCAGTCTAGGAGCAGTTTATGTCTATGGTTTATGTGTCTGAATTATTCCAACATTTTAGTGATGCATGATGGAAAAGGTTCCAGCGATTTAATGTTGTATAAACTGTTGTTAAAAGGTTAGCCAAAGCATTTACAACTAAAATATAGTTATTAAATGCAGTAAAATATCTGATTTCAGTCCTTCCATTAATTCAGTGAATAAGTTAAGTTTATAGGTCAGTTAATTTGAAAATTTAGAATCTCAAAGAAAGGTGAGATCCAGACTTTTTAAATTTTTGTTCATTTTATCTGATAAACACCATAATTATTAGTGTTTGTGTATTAATTGGTCCCGGGCCTCCAGTCATTTTGCTAATGTGTCCCCCGGGCAAAGCAAGTTAAGTACCCTGGGTTGAAGTCTTTCCTCCAAGAGAAAACCCTGCTGAGTTATATTGTGTCGTGCAGTCCAGCAGGTCACAGCCACAGTCAAAGAGCTGTATTGTAATTTTACAAGTGATGCTTGGATGAACTCCCCACATCCTCATTGAGCAGCAGTTTATGGAAAGACCTCGTAAGTAGAGTCACCATGATTCCAAACAGTGTGGGGGTACCTGCCTGCCTGCCTGCCACACAATGAGCACTTTTACACACACTCACCTCTTACCAAGAGTTTCCAGGGGCACGTCTGCCTGAGCAGAAACAATCAAACATTTTCTATTTAAATCATTTGTTGATAACTCAAACTAACTTTGCATTCACGCACAAACCATTTCATGTCATTTAAGTTAACTAAAACTAAAGGTAGGTGTGAAAAAACATTTTAGTTAAGTGAAATAAAACCTAGACTTGACTGAAACAATATTATGTACTTGCAAAATTAAATAATAATAAATAATAATTAAAATAAATAATTAATAAAATAGAAATACACAAGAAATACCTTTAGTTTCAGTCTTCATCAGTTTGGTCAAAATTACCAGCAATATGCACGAGAAGACACTGGTGCATCTGCTTGTTAAGACTGTAAAAAATAAACTGAAAAAAAAAAAGTTTTAACCTTTAAAAATTTGGCGTCTAGCTGCCTTAAAATTTTAAGTTGACTGAATTTGAAAAGACCAGTTGAGGAAATTTTGTAATGACTCAAAACAAAACTTTTCTAATCAAATAAACTTGATAATCAATTAATTCAGCTGTACATGAGAAAATAAGCTTAAGAAATTAAGCAGAACCAACAACCTTTCAGTCACACTGACGAACATTTATAGCATTTAACATTTATTATAATTTATTATCGTTTAATTGAGTAATCTTCATCATGGTTCACAGTGTTTTCATTATTATGGAAATAAGCAACCATGACTTATCTTGAGTGTTAGAAAGTGTGTTAGAGACACAGCAGGTTTTATATGTTTTCTTCAAACTTGGAGAGTCTTCACTCTGCAACAATGCATGCTGGGAAGTCTGCTAATACGTCGATCATGTTTCATTAGAAACTTAATTTAATGAGTTGAATAAACTCTGTACTGTACAATCATTCAACTCATCAGTTCAAGTCAAGACTTAAAGTTAGAAGAACTCATTTATCAGTTCTTAAGTATTCTGAAAACTTGAAATTGATAAAGTGTAATTAACTTGAGGAAATAACCTTTTATTTTTATGTTAAGTGATGAGAAAAGATAAGTTGATTCCACTAAATTCCTGTATATTTTTAACAGTGACATGACTGAGTCAGTTACTTTCAGTGTTGTGTTATATTGTCATACCTATTCTGACTGTCTCTGAACATCTTGTCCACTATTATAATAAAAACTAATCTAAAACTAAACATATTTAAATGAAAAAACTAATCAGAAATGAGCAAACACACTGCAAAATTCTAATAACTCTGGCACTAGCACGTACTTCAAAATAAAACACAAACATCTGTCGGTGAAATTTGATTTTAATAGACAAATAAATGTCACATCTTTATTTTTCATACAGCAGCAGTCCTCAGGTTTGACTTTTGTGTCCTTGCAGGACATTTCAGGTTGTCCAGGGAGCAGCTGGCCAATAACTGCATCTGGTGGAACAGACTGTTTACACAAACCACACTGTAAAAAATACAAAACAAAGCAACCAGCTGTTAAGTCTTTTTGACTTTATCTTACTTTTGTTTAATTTAACAGAACTATTCAGATCTACTCATATCTTTAAGCTAAGAAAACTTAGATGATGACTAGTATATGTAAATCAAATAAGAACACGCTGTTTCCAGTTCATGAAATGTAATAATTCAAGTTTTCTTAACTTAAATAAATAGCTCTGACTAATAAATCTGAGAATCTTAGAACTTTGAGTGAACTTCTTAACCTAAGTTTAACATAATAAATTAGTTGAATATCGAACAGGCATTGCAGCTGATTGCTTTATTATTTCAAGTTTTCTCAACTGTTTTCTTTTTTTACAGTGTAGAAGCTCCCATTGGCGTAATTGCAAAAACACAACCAGGGACTGTATTTATCGAGCTCCTGGACATAGAGAGTCATTGCACCAGGTTCCCTCGAGCAACTCGTTCACAAAGACTTCAAAGAGCAAACTGATTCCAGATCAGTACTACTTCTGTGCTGTCAAAATAGATAAATAGCAGCCCGAGACATTTTCTCATCAATCAGTAGAAACACACAGTTACATTTAAAAGTCATAAAGCTCAACACTCCTGATGTTTAGAACACGAGACAGTTCTGTCTGCAGGTGAGTAAAACAGTAACAGAGGGTGATGATATGTTGGATGTACACTAGGTTGCTCTTTGATCATGTCAGAATACAGGCAGACGCTTTTCTTTGGGACAACTTCCAGTCAAGGTGACGCTTCACACGCGGATCGATAGAGGGCACCCCATCAGAGCGAAAGTTATGAATAAAGGCAATCCAACCCTGATCGCGAGCAGAGACGAGACAGACAGAACACACACGGTGACGACTCTTCACTCAGTACTGTGGGCAATAAGATCGTCAATTTTGCGTTTGTGCATAAGTTAAACATGTCTATCAAAGGTTGGACACATATAATACTATTACAGCTACATTACACAGTAAATAGAATCAATAAAAATATATAGAATCATCTATCAAACTCTCTAGTGCCTTAATACAGCCAGGATCAAATGCATAAAAATGCACATCATATCTGGAAATATACTAACAGAAACAGATACATGGAAGAGTTACAGTATCAATAATATAAATAAATAAATAAGAGGATGGGATGAGAGGTCACGGTGGTGGTAGAGGTGTGTGCATATGTGTGTGTGAGATGATATGTGTCAGTGCATGCATGGCTGTACTGTAATGTGTGGTGTGTGTGTGTGTGTGTGTGTGTGTGTGTGTGTGTGTGTGTGTGTAGCAACAATATATCCATGAATATACTGTACACTGGAGAGGCAGTGTGGTGCATAAATTTTGCTGGGGTCTTTAACAACAGCAGGGTCCAGTCAGCAGGATGCTGGGTAATGTGTTCATGCTGTAGCGGTGGTGTAAGGGGGAGGAGCCTGCTTGGGAGGGATGATGACGCTGTCGTCATACGGAGGCAGCAGCACCTGGAGATGGAGAGGAGAGGAGAGGAGAGGAGAAACAGGAGTTGGTTGGTGTGAGTTGCTCTATCACTGATGTAGCAAAAGAGTAGGTGCAATCAACTGATTTGTAAGTCCCTTTTCACTCGTGCTCCAATGACAGTTGAGAAACCTTAGTCAAGATTCTCCTTTACTGTTTCCTGTACACATTTATTTCCCCCCAGGAAAGCAAAGTTGTGACCCGCCCTAATCTCACTCTGATTGGCTAGAACTCCAAAAGGGTTCTTCTTGAAGGGCTGAGGTTTTATCAAGAACCATTTGCTTTTTGGACAAAATTGCTTGTCAAGGGTTCTTTGTAAGACCAAGGGTTGCATTAGGAACACTTTTAATCCAGAGAACCCTATTTGGAAGAAAATGTTCTTTGAGGATTGTTGAAATCTTTGAAGAGCTCTTTAATCAATGGTTCTTTGTACTGTAAAGGGCTCTTGGTAGAACCCCTGGAAAAACCTTGGAAAATAAAAAAGGTTCCTGTTAGAACCTCTTGACTGTGTTCAAAATAAAATTGGAGGAATCTAAAAAGTTTCTCGATAGAGCCACCTAGATGGGTTTAGATAAAACACTTGTAATATAAAAAGGTTCTCGGACAGATGGGCGGGTCATGACTACATCAATCCATCCTGGGGAAAATAGCTTCTTGTGCTCAGAGATGTGCAAAATTGTCATTCAGTAATTTATTCACTTACAGCGATGGTGAAGCAAAGTTCAGACTGTGTGGAGTCACAAGTGACTCAACACTGGTTTTGCTGTTGACACCACGACTAACAGACTTGAAGACTCTCTCAATGGTTCAGCTGAGCTCATATACAACAACAGCATGTGTCTGACCTGTGTCCAACATGTTTAAAACAATGAGTCATTGAGGGGTTCAGTCCACACAGACAGACTCAGTCTCTCCTTTGTGAAGGTGAACCATTCTGATCTTTAAAGGATGACATGGACATCAAGAAATCAATAACCTTTAACAGCCTCTACTCGTGACTAGATCCTCCTACATGGACCAATACCCACTTGAACTGTAGAGTCTTGTACTTGACAGAAACGCATTTTCAAATCAGGCTTTTGAAGGGAAAGATCCAACTCTGGAAATCTCTGGTGGAGTAGATATATAGCCGTCCCAATATTGATTAGAAACTGCCATTTGAATAGAGATAAGCAGATTACTGGTCTGGCCAATTATCGGATCCCATATTTTCATAATTTTCATAATTAAAAAAAAAAAATCTGATTGCTGATTAATTTAAACGTGTTACTTTGGCTCAGATTCAGCTGCCTCTGTAGTCAGCATTCTGTGGTCTCACTCAACACTAGAGCCAGACAGATATATCAGTGGGCCGAGATTATCATCGCGATATCAGCCTAGCACAGCTATATGAGTATCTGCAATACTTTTTCATCAGTATTTACGTTTACAGGCAGAATCTTAGGTATATGTGATCATTTTTCTTAATTCAAGTTGCTCTTTTTCTGTTTATATTTATTTACTATTATTAAAAATACCAGTGAAGGTTTACTGCTTCATTGTCATGATGTCATTTCAGATTATGCAAATAAAGATTATCAGCTAATACATCGATATCAGTATCGCCCCCAAAAATCCAGTATTGGTCGAGCTCTACACAACACTATTTGATTGATTGAAAGTAGAAAAGTTCTCTTTCAATTAAACACATGCTTGATTAAGGCATTTGAACAAAGTCTGTGTTGGAGTTTGTGTTCTAAATTTTGACACCAAGAATCGACAGTTCAGTAAACCCCTTTATTATGCTATTATATAAAGCTATTATGTGCATTTTCCCAAAATCTTGCGTGACATTTATGTACATGTGCCATAATATGTACGTGAAGATATTGATATTGGCACAGTAGGAACAGCATCTAAAGGGAGCAGGATTTAGCAAACAGTCATCACAACTCATATCAATAAAAAATATGCTAATTTTGCCTTACTAGGCTTTTTAGGGGTTACTCATTGTTGTTCCTTTATTGCCATATAATGCACCTGACTGTGTCCTGACTGTGTGGGTGTGAAAGACTTTTATGTGCGTCCAGGAATTCAGCTCATATGGAACACATTAGCTGACATTTGACCTAACCACTGTATAACTCATGTACAGACATGCAAGCTGCTAACCAACAGCCACAGACCTGTGGTCTGTGGGGAGCTCTAATTGAATGTGTCTGGCTCTAATTGAAAAAGCATACCTGCAGAGGTGAGGCTAATGCGAGGAAATAAAGGGGCAGGCTGCTGTTTTTCTGGCACTTTTCACTAATGATGTCAGTGAGTTGGAGAGCGGCCTCCTGTTTCTCTCTTTACAGCTCAGGTGTTTTATCCATCAGGACATCACACGGTGTGTAAAGCTGTCGAGTGTGTTGGGTTGTTTCAGATTGTGTGGAATGTTTCACTCAGTGGAGTCTTAAGTGCAGACTGAGCAGCACAGGCTTCTCAAAATACCTGTGAAACCCAACATATGGCGAGGTCAGTAAAGGAGCGAGCTACTGACAGCTCGTTTTCTCACAGCTTTACCGTTCCGCATTTGGTGATGGTCAAAACAGCTCATTAGTGTTTCTGCAAACTCATTTTTCTTCTCCCTGCTGTCAAAGTTAGTTATAATCAGAGGTGGGAAAGGTATACTCTTTCTTTACTCAAGTAGAGGTATAGATACTTACGTAAAAACTGTGGTAAAAGTAGAAATACTGATTCAACTTCTTTACACAAGTAAAAGTGAAAAATTAGACTGAAATGTAATCAAAGTTTAAAAGTAAAAAGTTGACATTTTTACTGACTGCAAAGTTAACTGAACCTAAACTTTTCTTCCCGGTCGAGTCTCTTTCTCATCTTTATCGACTTTTATGACGTTTTTCATCTTGTTACGTCTCTTACGTTATTTTTTGTCTTGTTACAACTTTCATGTAATTCTTCGTCATGTAACGTCTTTTGCATCATTTTTTTGTCTTGTTACATCTTTTACTTCATTTTCCATCTTGTTGTCTTTCACATAATTGTCAGTCATGTTTTTCACGTCATTTTTCATCTTGTTGCGTCTTTTACGTCATTTTATCATTTCATTAAAACTAAAGTAACAAGCCTGTTCTGAAAATATAAGGAGTAGCAATTTCTCAGTTTGTACAACACAAACATTTTCGTTCCCAAACCATTCCTGTTACCAGCGGTGTTCCCCATGGTTCTGTTTTGGGCCCGCTAATATTTATTCTCTATTTTTTACCTCTTGGTAAGATCTTCAGGAATTTCGCCATCCAATTCCATTGCTATGCGGATGACACCCAGCTCCTCCTTTCAACCAAGCCTACTTCCACTCTACTGCCCACCTCCCTCTCTGACTGCTTACTGGAAATTAAATCTTGGTTCTCACACAACTTTCTCAAACTCAACAGTAATAAAACTGAGGTACTCCTTGTTGGCACAAAATCCATTCTGGACAAACCTAACAGTTTCTCCCTTACCAATGACACTTCCACAGTCCATTCCTCCCCTCGGTTAAGAATCTTGGTGTCATCCTCAACAGCACACTCTCCTTTGTAGCACACATTAACCATGTTACTTGGTCTGCATACTTTCATCTATGCGATATCAACTGTCTTCGTCTGTCGCTCTCACCTCACAGCATTACCGTTCTTGTTCACTCCCTGATTGCATCCCGTCTTGACTATTGCAATTCTGCAACTCTGGTCTCCCACACAAATGTCTCCTTAAACTTCAAATGGTCAAGAATTCAGCTGCCCAAATTATTACCTGAACTCCCTCCATAGAGCACATCACTCCTGTCCTTCAGCAGCTTCACTGGCTCCCTGTCAAACACTGCATCGACTCCTTCATGTTCACACTCCCTCCTGTACTCTCAGATCCTCTTCGCTATCCAACTTCATCTGCCTGCTTGTCTACCATGGGAGCCAGAGCCTTCAGCTGCTCTGCCCCTCCGCCTCTGGATCTCTCTCCCACAAGATATCTGCAGTATTGACTCTATTTCCACCTTCAAATCCCGTCTAAAAATGCACCATTTTAAACTGACATACTCTGTCTGATTCTGCCTCATTTGAGTTTTGTATATTGTGTATTTTGCTTGTTGTTTTTGTGAGCCCTTGCCATTTATTGTCTTGCTCATTTTAATCTGTGATTGTACAGTGTCCTTGAGTGCCTTGAAAGGCGCCTTTAAATAAAATGCATTATTATTATTTATTTATTATTATTATTTGTGTTCAAATGTAGGGAGTACAAGTAAAAAGTTGACAGAAAAATAAATGCTCAAGTAAAGTACAGATACCTCTAACTCTACTTAGGTATAGTAATGCCAGTACTGTACAGTACGCAGTTACTTCCCACCTCTGGTTCTAATAAGCGTGTGGGCAGCGTGGCTGCAGTGGTCAGAAGGCCAGAGGCAACAGGACACCGACAGGAGCCCCAGAAACAACCAGACAGAGCTACTTATTTACTGTACTACTGCTGAGCCTCAGCCACTGTCATAATGGCTTTGCCAGCGTGGAGCCTCATCTCTCTGTTCAGGTCTGTTCATTCATCCATGCTCGCCTGCTGTGTAAAAGTAGCTGCTACGACAGACCAACTTTATACTTCCTTCCTCCCCCCAACATGATGATTTTACAGCTGCCAGACTGGCCCGAGCAGAACAAACCTACGCAGACCATGAAAATGTGACATGTGGTCTGGATCGAGCAAGGAAATCATTTTTCCACAGGAGCTGATTTGTTGTCTTTGGATGTGGAAGAGGCAGAAAATCAAGATTAAATGTTTTTATGTTAAATCTCTAGATGATAATGTAGACATAAAGGATAGTTTAATGGACTATGAATATGGTAACATATAGCACACACTGATAATTTTTTTCTCATGTATTCCACTTCGTTTTATTAACATCTGCTGAGTTATAAATCATTTGGTTCACAAGTCAAACATTTTAATCTGTTGTGGAACTATTTATCTTACAGTTAACGCTTTCAAAAGTTATTTGTTCAGCTGCACACTGCATGTGAGGCATGTCTGTATTATTAGGCTTGAAGTGAGAGCACTCAGACGATTGTTAAGCTTTGCGCAAAAAAGATTGCAACAGCTCATTGGAAAATGTGATTAACATTCACACAGGTGGTCTGACAGACACGAAAATACATTTTTTCTGCTGGCTTTGTGTAACTGCAGAGCAACATTTTAGAAAACTGAACCAAGCCAACCAGAGCATAGATGCAGCTCAGTGTCAAAACTGTTTCACAGATAAGGAGAAATTCTTTTTTTTGTTTTTGTTATTATCAACAAATGCAATGAAGAGACCAAAACCTATAACATTAGACTACCAAGCCTGATATAACTTATTGTTCTATGTCACAGAGCACCGTTGTTGTCCAAAATCTATTCTAAGTTCCCATGAAGTCAAAACTGATGTTTAAGTGTTTATATCACATATGTGTTGATCTATGCGGCACAAATATTTAGTTTACTGTCAGAGAGGAGTAAAGAATCAGAAAAAAATCACAGATAAGAAGCTGAAATCACTCAAAACAATCAATCAATTGTCAAAATACATGCAGATTAATTTAATAGTTGATTAATAATTGATCGTTGCAGCTCTAAGTGGTCTGTGTTTGTTGTTAGGTTTAATAATTTGTCCAGCTGTTCCTTCCTTTGTGGGGCACAATTTATTTATTGATTGATTGTTTTAAAGACAAAAATATTCAAATTTCCTCCCAGTGAAGCATTTTTTTTCCTACTAATAATCCCCATTTTTACTAAATGTATCTGTAATCTGATTATGTCTTATTTATCTGTAACTGTAATGGAATACAGTTACCTTTTTTGTATCTAGATTACATTATCCTGTTACATGTTCAAGGGCTAGCTAATAGAACTGTTCTCCTACATTCCACGAGCCGCTTCAGATGCATGGGGGAAACAATCAGCGCTACTGGCTACTGTAAATGCCGACGTGACAAGTTCCTCTGTAGCGTTCTGTTTTTACAGGAAACACGCAGCCATTTCATAGGAACTTTAAAATCATAAGTGAGCCACAGAGTTGTACTGGGTAACTTGTTTCTTCATTGCCACGAACACACACACTGTAGTTTATTTGGATTTAATCCCACACACACTGTCCTGCTGCCCTTAACTCTCAGTAGGGAAATAAACGTGTCTTAATCCATTGCTAAAAATAGTTCCAGACAAAACACTCAGCTCCCAGCAGTTTTAGAATTACTGAGCCTTTTCAAAAATAAATGTTACAATTTTTTAAAATTTTATTCACATTATTTCACAAAGAACCAAGGGGCATGGTGCCAGCACCACAGAGAGGCAGAGTGACGAAAGTATTGAGAGACAGACTAACACTGAAGTCTTAATGGTGGAATATATACATCATGACTGACTGTAATCAGGGATGACTTACTGTGGTGTCGTTGGTTGTGACATAGAGCAGGATTTCAGAAGAACCCCGGCCGCTCACGTATCTGTAGCAGTTCCACACATGCGATCAGGTAGGCCTGAGATCAGACAGACAGAAAACAAAAACGCAGATTATAGGCTTCAGCTGCCTAATGTCAGTATCATGTATCATTTAACAAAATCAGAACTACTACTTAGGGTTATGGGACATAATAAATGATTTGGTTAATGAGTCTAAGTAAACATATTTGTCTCACACACAAGTGGTTGTTGGACACAAAAGTGAGGTGGCTCTGTGGATGGCAGTGTTGGTCTGTCCAACACTTTGGTCATGACTCAAAACATCTTAAGAGCTGTTTAATGGATTGCCATGAAATACTGTCCAGACATTAATGTCTCTCTTAGGATTAATGGCAATTCATTTGGCGACTGGTGAACTGTGGTGATTCCTTTACTTTCCATCTAGTCCCATCATGAGGTCAAAAATCCAATTTGTCCAATACTTTGGTTTATGAAGAAAAGATGGGGAGTGCTGTACAGGGTCAAAAAGTAGTATTTTTCAATGCAAAAGATGAAAAAAAATCCACATCCATTACTTAAAAAGGGATTTTTAAATCTATTATCAGAGTTCCTCAGATAATTCCAGACTGCCATCCATTACTTTATACTTCTATTGTCAGTACTGTCAGACATTCCCATCAGCCTCAGCAATATTTTGAGCTAACAGCATGCTAAAACGCAAAACTAAGATGGAGAACATGATGCTCAGATTTAGCTGCCTTGATCGGTTAGTTCATTTGCTTGTTTAATGGTGTATTTCCACCACTTTACCTTGCTGTCAGACAGCTTTTTCTGACAGGAAGTGGCCGATATATAAGCCAAAATATCGCTCCAAAGCAGCTAGACACCTTAAGCATAAACAGTCATTTAACCTCGCAAACACGGGAGTTGCTGGACTACAGTAGACCAGCAACTCCTGTGTTCTGGAAGCTAAAATTACTGCTTTTGCCAAAGAAGTCTAATTGCTTTGGAGAGAGAGGTATTTGGCTTATGAAGTGGCAGTTTCCCATAGGAAAATCCTGTCTGACAGCATGGTTAAAGCAGTAAAAATATTCTAAATATAGCGTACACTTAAACTGATATAAATTTTTTAGGTGGCTATAATCCTTTTTGCCAATGAACCTGTCCGCAGCAGTACATTGCTTAGCTTCCTACACCAGTACTTCTACAAACTGGAGGTGTGCCGACAGTATCGACTGTAGGTAATACACTATGACTGACTGTGGATAAGTACCTCATACAACCCTACTTCAGATCATGCAAACTATCCCTTTGAGGCACCATGTGTGCCAGGAACATTCTCACAGAGTCGGCTGGCTGTAGACTCTTAGTCTTGTAGTTTCAAGAAAAATAGTTGTCCTTATCATTATGCAAGGTACGCGGTGTTCCAAAATATAATTGGGTTATCTCATCTCCAGAGAAACTGTGGTGTAAGTGTAACATTTCTGTCATGTATTTTCTGCACACAGACACAGATGGCACAATAACATGCACATCATGTCTCATAGTGCACAAGAGACGGTAATAAAAGTGTGTCATCCAAATAAACTTTAACATGGAAGAAAACGCACATAAACTATGGATAATAATCCATTCGCTCACTTGTTGAATTCAGTCTGTTTACAGGTTCTATCTGAGGATTATATACATCACTTGAGAGCAGCAAAACAAGTTCCTGTTGTTCTCTGTCACCCAGGAATCATCTGGCTCTCAGCAGGCAGCCTGCTACTGGAACTCCTCAGCCAAACACAACACCATCTGCTACAGCCATCCGCTCGCACAAACCAGAGCCAGACTGAGCTCTCCAACTTCTATAGTAACCCAATTAAGAAGCCACCTTGATGCTCTGACAGCTAGGTTATTTCAACAGCCCCCGCAGGAATATGCAGAGATCCATTTGCAGCAGCAGAGATCACTCAATTTAGCTCCAAGCCCACTGCACATGATTCTGGCAGCATGATAATGATGCTGATGGTGCAAAGCAAACTATTCCATCAGTCACACAGACATACAGATTCTAAGTGTACTGCAACGGGGTTCCAATCCAAAAATTCCTTTATCTATGGCAGTCCAAACTATTGTTATAGCAGTTATTGACTGCTGCTATCAAATACAGCAGAGCTGAATCATAACCCAACAGGTTCAATGGATCTTCTGTAGTTCCACAATACAAACAAACAAGACTGACTGGGCCGCACCAACAAAGGTTAACTTAATCGAAGATTAGTGCTAATCAGAGTTTAGCAAGACTAGGTTTAAAATGAGTACATTTAAAATTAAGCAGAGCTCTTCTGCACAATTAAAATCTAATCTCTGCTCAGTAAATTTAAGTCTATTGATGTGAACCAAAATTGAATAACCTTTAATCAATTTGGAGATGCTTACTTACCCAAATTAAATAGATAAGAACATTTTTAAAATTAACAAAATTTACATTTGTTTGCTAGTTAGCTACAAAGTTAACAAAATATTACTTTGTTTGCTAGCTTGCTAAGAAGTTAACAAAAAACTGTTTGCTATCTGGCTAAAAGTTATTTAGTTCATCATTTAGCCTAATTAAAGTGTTAGTTTAAAGTTAATAATGGATCACATTTTAACTTATAGTTTCAAGTTTTGGTGCAAGAGAATTAAATTGCATCCAAGTTTAGAGGTTTAAAGTTAATCTTTAATAATTTTAAGTAGTTAAATGGTTTACAAAATAATTCCAAGTTAAGACATGATTTTAATTGGGTTTGAAATGAATCCTTGTTGGTGCAACCCAGCTCAGAGTTTTCAGCCATTCTAGTAGCTCTGTGAGGCTGTTCTTAGACACAGAGTGCTTTGAGCTACATGCTAAAGTCAACACGTTAACATTCTTACAGTGACACTGCTAACATACTGATGTTTAGGAGATCGTGTTTACTATGGTTACCATCATGGTTTAGAAAGTTGGAAAGCTAACTTTTCCTGTTTAGCGCTACACAAATACAGCTAAGGCTGATGGGAATGTCATACGTTTTGAAGGTATTTGGTCATAAATCAAAGTATTGGACAAATTAAAACTTTGACCTGATCATCATCTGGGAGCCATGATGTTAAGATAAGTGAAAACGTTCAACTGCTGGGTGGTGCTAAAAGAAAAGTCAGGGATCACCAAAGTCATTCGCATTCATCATCTGAGTACCATTAATATCTGCACATCATGACCGTCATGGCGTCCAATAGTTGTTGAGATATTTCAGTCTGGCCCGTGTGGTGGATCGACTGACATTGCCGTCCCCAGAGCCAAGACGCATGGCTAAAAATATACAAGTGATTGACAAGTAATCTGTCACTGTGATATTAAACCTATCCAGCAATGTGGGAAAGCCAACAGCAACAAACCAGACAAATTGTTAGCAGATCCACATTTTATCAGCCTGTTTCTCACAGCAGACATGTTGACATGTCTCAGTAGGAAAAGCAAACGAGTAAATAATCACAGTAATGATGACTGAATTCCATTTAGCTGCTTTGGTTTCAGAGTATTGCGTCACACTGTCACGGTTTACTGGAACAGTTGAATCATTAATGTTCATTGACAAATGTCAAACATTTATTGGTTCCAACTTCTTAAAAGTGAGGATTTGCTTCTTTGGCAGCTTGGACAGTTGCTTGGACAAAGGGAGACATTTTAAGATGTCACCTTGGGCTCTGGGAAATTGTAATGAGCATTTTTTAGTTTTTGACATTTTATAGACTAAACAATTAATTGTGAAAATAATCTCCAGATTAATCAAAAGTGGAAAATTTTCACTGCTGCCCTAAACCTAATGATTTTCTCACTATAATAAGCCCTGTGAAATTCATGATTTTGCCAAAAACCTTCCAAGATAATCTAAAAGGATATTCCATCCAGCTCCCATAAAAATACACAAAATAAAAACCATTTTTAAAAACATAACAATGTTTTTTATATATATATTTGGGATCTACATTCCTCAGGGCTGGTGAAAACAAATCTAATTTACACTCCACTTAACATATCATACAGTTGCATCTGGACAGAAAGTTACATAAAAAGCCCAAGCCTGTTACCAGGTTGCAAAATTTTCGGTTATGAGAAAATGTGTCATGCTGCTAATATAAGCCTGGCATGCCTGCAAAGTGCTGCTACACATGTACTGTAAACTGAGGTGAGAAAATCTTTACCTTGAAGCCAAGGATGCAGCCGATGAAGAGCAGCACGATGAGGACCAAGCACACGTTGCTGAGAGCAGCGATCTCCTCTTTGTAGGGGAAGTTATCAGGCTGCACAAGAGTCAGAGGAACAAAGCAGCAGTGAGTTCACTTGAGGTAAAAGGAGCAGCAGTCATTAGGCAGTAGAGGCAGCTGTGGCTGTACATTGATGATACAGGACAAGTCAAATGCTTACAGAAACCTTAATGAACCATAAAGAGGTCAATATCCTGCTGTTAGACACCACAGACTTCACCTTTAAAAGTAAAACTCTGGAGGTTTCTTACCAGCTGCTGCAGATAATCCTGTATTGTGTTTGGGTAAACCACGATGCTGACGGCGACCAGGGTGTTGAGAGCAAAGTCAAATATTTGGTAGCAGAAAAATGGGATGATCCAGGCGGCACGCAGCTGAAACACAGATATATATTTTAGGGATTTAGGATAGGCAGATGTATTTTAGCAGAGAATCAAGCTGAGCTCTTTACCTGACGCTGTGGACATAAATCTGAGCTGGAACTGGGTCGCAGGGAGATTATGGTGTGTTTAAGGTAATAATAATGTTTTCAAAGAATTCAGAAATAGATGTTGTGTAAATGTGTACAGCAGCAGATTGGTAACATAAATTGCTTTTTAAACAGTTTGAAAATAATTTATTACATGGAAATTAGCACTTGAGGGATTTCCATTTCTGCACAATTAGTAGTTAACACATTATTTGAAGGGGTGTGCATAAGACTGTCATTATGCAGTCATAACCATGTCATGTCACCTCGCATGACCATAAAGGGGTCTTTATGAATGCTTATGACTTAACTGTTGTTATTAAGTGTCATTCGGTCAGTTGCAAAGTTGGCATTGTTTGAGATGTCTTTGTTATGACAACTTGACATTAACCAAGCCCATAATGTCTTTGTTATAAGAACTTGACCTAATCAAGCTAATGATGTATTTGTTATGACAACATGTCATAATCGAGCCAATGATGTCTTTGTTATGACAACTAGGCATTAGTCAAGCCAGTAATGTCTTTGTTATGACAACTTTACATAGTCAAACTTAAAGAAACTGTTGTCTAGTGTCAAAACCAACCACGTGTGACAGTATAATGTAATGTCGAAACATAAAGCTAAACATTGTCTTTAAGTTAGATGATGTCAAGTTGTCATAACAAAGACTTTATTGGCTTGATTAAAGTCTAGTCGTCATAACAGACATCTCAAATAATGTCAACTTTGCATTAAAAATGACAGAATTGACCAAATGACACTTAATGACAACAGTTAAGACATAAACATTCATAAAGACAGGTGTCCCTGATTATGACAGTGTAATGACAGTCTTATGCACATCCCTTCAGTGTAAAAGTGTAAAAACGTGTAAAAGTACAATACATTTAGTTGTAATCAGCAGCACTGTGTGAGTTTAACAGCATAAATAAAATGTAATGAATCATCAGTTTACCTTGTATGCACCATATGTTGCCATCCCACATATGAGTATCATCAGCAGAGAGATGGCTGAGGCGATGCACATGTCTGCAGCAGAGAGAGGAGGAGTTAAAAGTCAGTCATGGTCAGTGGAGGGTCAGTTTAGGTGAGGCACATTCAATTCCAAATCAAATATCTGAAAATGTTCACAACATCATGTTCAGCTGATCTGGGGAATATAAATTCTGTGCAGAAGATAAATGACGAGCTGCATCTGTCAACCAGACGAGGAATTAACCTCTGCTCTGTCATTCGCTCCGTGTCAGCCTGACCTCGTATCAACTCAACGTAACACAACAAATCACTCTGTTACATAAAGACAGCACCGACCGGGCAAAACCAAAATACAGTGCATGTGGAACTAGTGGAGAAATCTGTGAATGCAACATCTCCGTCTCTGACCCATTTAAATGCCATGCACGTCTATTATCAACTGACAATGAATATTTTGTAGCTCTGAGTCACAGGCTGAATACCATTTGCTCATAAATGGACTTGTGAAAGCACGCAGAGAGGCAGGATGCTGCTCCTTTCCCACAGTCTCATTTAGCTGAATATCAACAGAGCAGACAGAATCAGACCTTTGGAAAATCAGACACCAATTACTCAAACAATAGAGGAAACAGCACCGGGCCTGAAATGTCGAATAACAAGCTGAGATAGTTTTAACCCTGCAGTAACTGAGGGTTCGGGCAGCTGGAGGGAGTGAACGCAACACTGACATACAGCATAGACAGAGCATTTCCGCAGCAGCCATTTTGACATGAAATAGTAGGGAAAAACACAGGTGTGACCAATGATAGTAATTAACCCTTCCTAAGTCCCACCCCTTTCACTCTGTGCTCCAATAACGCTTGAGTAAGTTTGGTACCTGACGAAACCTCAGTCAGCTTCCTCCTTTCTAGTTTCCTGTACTTAGATATGTTATGTGCTACGTTCATCTATGTTGTGTGTGTCAGACTGGCAAAATGCTAACTAATTAGCTAGCTAATCTACATTTAAGCAATACATCACGACGCGTCGGGCCGAAGAACGCCCCTTAGCTGTGGTATAATGAGCGTATATCACGGCCTGTCGTGATGTATTGCTTAATTATCCTTTTTGCTCTGTTTTTGGTTCCCACAAACTTCTCACAAAAATATAATTTAAGAAAACAAAATCTGTCTACCAACTCCTCTAAAGCTCACTAATTAACATGTGAAATCTCATTTGTTTCATTTGGACACAAAACAAATGCAAATAAAACAATCATTTTATGGGGAGCTGCTGTATGTGGTGTAACTATTTCCTGGCAAAAAGATCTTTTAATTCGTTAGCCTTAGAGGAGCTGGTAGGGGTATTTGTGAATTTTGGAGAGCAAATAGACCAAATACAGGCGACTCTGTTTGACCTGAATGGAATGTAACCTAAATTAGTATCATTTGTAACGCCTGTGTTTACCCTACTATTTCATGTCAAAATAGCTGCAAAGAAAAAAGGTCTATTCCATCCAATCTTCTCATCTAACTCTCAGCAAGACAGCAAATAAACATTTTCCCTGAAATGCCATACTTGTACATACTCAATTTTGTGAATGCATCGACAATAAAACAGCAGAGTAATATGATAAAACAGCAGAGCGCTGTTTATTGCCTGGTGGCTTATTTTTGTCTGTCTCACAGCTTAATGTCCTGTTTTGAAGAGTTGATGCCCTAACTGGCTGCTGTACAAGCTTTGATGCTGCTTTTGAATTATATTTTTGAGCCAGTGCACCAAAAATAATGACTAGTGTCTCTTCCAACAGAGCACAGTAGGCTATCAAACACACGCTGAGTTATTTGGCTGGAAAAATAGAATGTAGAATCACTTTTAGTTCATTATCAGATTCATTATTTAGTGGCGTTAGCAGCATATTTCCAACCAATATGGAGTGGCAGACGTTTAAAAATCCTGAAACCACACAAAAACTGTCTCTACAGCTTGTTGTTCAGGGCTAAAATAAGTGAGCAACATTACAGTGTTCTTCCTCCTGCGAGCAGAAGTCATTTTTCAGGCTCCTGGTGCAGGGGTGGCAGGCAGCGGCTGGCCGAGCCTGCAGTCATGGATCATGGGACACCCTAATCCCCTGGAACTGGGACAATACAGTCATTCCCAATCAGATGCTACTAGCAGCGTGTGTGCTGTGGTCCACCTCCAGACTGTTCCAGTGTGCACCTGCTCTGTTAAGAAGGCTTTTCAAATGCTCGGCACAGATGGACATTAGGCTCGCGTGTCTGTGGTTTCAGGCGTTTGATTTAAAAAGGAGCGCTGCCTGTCGTCTACACAAATGTGTGAGGTCCCTCTAATAACACAATAAATCATTCTATTAGTCACCTGACAACCCTATTGAGTCTATCACCCCGCCAAGCACAGATTAAGTCATCTGTCACAGTCAGTTGCAGGAGATTTAGTTTCAGGTGGAACCGAAACACTACAGAGGGCAGAGGAGTTTCATACAGGATGCATACAGGCTGTTAACCTGAACAAATCTAATTATATGAAACAGAAACTGCCAAGATACTGGAACTAGGACCAGACCAATACTGGATGTTTGGGCCCTTTGCCAATAATAATATTAGGGAGTGGATATGTTAATGATTAATCATTAATCAATGAATCACTGTAAAGAACTTAACCAATTAAATCAATGGACAATCTAGAAGTGCCGGTAACTGTGCCTCATTTGACAGAGGCATCTGTTGAATAAGAAAACTTAAAATAAGAAAGAAATTAGAAAAAAGTGGATTTTTTATCATACTTTTTTAATGATGACTATCACTAACATTATCCACAAAATTTACAACTCTATTCGGGAGTGAAAAAATTCAGATATTGTTATCCGATCCTAAAATGTATTTGAATCACTAAATTTTACTAGAATTCTAATAATTAGAAATAATTACACTGTAAAAATGAAGAGGTTAGGAAAACTCAAATTTTCAAGGAAACTTACTACAATAGATTTCAGTGTTTTGAGCCCAACTAAATTCTACCAACTACCAACAGGTTAGCAGGTTTTTTAGTTTATTTCAAAACTTAAAGATTTTGACTTGGGCTCAAAACTCATAAATGTATTGCAGTAAGCTACCTTCAACTTTTGAGGTGCCTCAACTTTTTTATACATTGTTTGAAAAAACACAAATAGAAAAAAAATGTATTAAGCTTGAATTAAGAAAAAGGAAGAAATATACATAAATGATGCCTGTAAAAGTAATTAAAAAATCAATCTGTATTATGTTCTCTCAAAAAAAGTTTTCATATTGGCACATATTGGACAACATATACAGCGATACTGATAAATCTGTGTTCAGCCAACATCAGCCGATAACATCATCCAGCTGGTATATTTGTCTGGCTCTAATTGGAATACAAAAATCCAAAACAATTCATGTGATAGTGGTGTTGTGAGACTGCACTTATGGGACATTTACAGTAAAGAACTGGCCGTCTGGGCTACTTACTGGCGTCATCCATGACATCCAGGTCATTAGCCAACTCAGCACTGGTCAGGTGGTACTGCTCAGGATCACTCAGCGCTGTGAGCAGGATGAGTAACACCACGGCATTGATGAGCTTAGGGAGAGAGGACATATGGGTAGATAAAGGCAACAATATGGACAGACAGACGAGGGGTAATTTGGGCAGGAGACAGTGGAACAGGTGGAATTTAAAAGGGCAGATGCTGAAGGTATTCTAACAATGTGACTCCCAAAAGAAACCCCCAAATTAAAACCATATATCATAGAAATAGTGAGGCTGAGTTAAATCACATATGTCCAGTGACAGCTGTACGTGCAGACACGTACATAAGCCTTTGTTTAGATCTGGCCGGCACAGCTCATTATGCAGATGACTCATACATCCCCATTGATCAGGTGAATGTAATGGAAAATTCTCTGCAGTCAATAGACAGCCTGACACAAAACCTGCTACCTGAAGAGGCCAAGTGCTAATTTATTCATAGGGAGCAGGAGGATTTTTCCACATGCGGTGTTTGGTTTTAGTTAACCCCCTCATGCACGGTCAGTGATGCATTCAAGGGCAGATATTCCACAGGTAAAGGGTTTAATAACACAAAAAGAGGATTAGATATTTCATGTTCTAATGTAATCAAAGACTTTTCAAAAAGCCCAAATTATGAGTCATTTCAGTTACTTCATGTCTGAAATCCTACCAGTCATAACTATAAAATGTAGAGGTTAAACCAACCTAAAAGTCAGTGACTAATGCCCATTTTATCTACACAACCCTCCTCTATAGGCCTTTTCAAGTGAAATATATCTGAGTATGCATTTCTGTAGTAGCACAACAAATATATACTTTAAAGTTTGCTGGCATTAAAAGAATAAGAATTCGTACATAATGATAATATAATAGCAAATAATATAATGATTGAATACAATGTAAAAACCCAGCATATTGATCAACCCTGCATACAGTATGAAGGCTCTCTGATGAGGTCATATTTCCCCACACATAGGTTTCTGGATGTGTACATGGGTGCAGTGAGTGACAGACGATAGGCGGTGCTCACCATGTACCAGACCCCCAGGATGATGGTTCCTGTGCGGACATGGCAGCACAGACAGCAGCTTGTGGAGTACCAGCGGTCCCACGGGGAGATCATCATCTTGTCTTCTTTTATCACGACCGCTCGAGCATTTAAGAGTCGGAGCCCGCTGTCCTGTCAACGACCGCCGAGCAGAGCCGAGCCGAGCCGACCGAGGTGAGCGCCCGTTCCAGAGGAATGACGAACGCGATCCCGCTGCCTCTGACCTGTCCGTTACTTATCACCGTGAGCAGCTTAACGGAACGAAACGGCGAGAGTCAAGATAGCGTCGGGGTAGAACAGTACTTCCGGTTTCAAAATAAATCCCCGATAATGAATTCGCGTTGACTTTTTTTTTTAGTATAATGTATAAAAACATTTTAAAGAAAATGCTTTGAACACGGGAAACATTTTGGATAATAGTATATAGCAACAAAATATACACCCATACGTTCTTTAGACATTTTAATGCTTTAATGTTACATATTATGGCTCTAATCAATATAACTGTAACACCATGTCAGTGTGGCCGCCATGAAAATGTCTACTGAGTCATATTATTGATTCATTTATTACCATGTTTTAAAATTAAAAGTTAAGTGTGTAAGATTCATGGGGGTTCATTGAGAGAATATGACAGACATGTAATATAATATTCATAGGTATGTTTATCATGAAATAGAATTGTAGTTTCATTATCTTAGAATGAGCCCTGCAGAGGTAGAAGGTCCTCTTCCATGGATGCTGCCATGTTGCACTGCCAAGTTTCTACAGTAGCCCAGAGAGGACAAACCAAACACGGCCAACCATAATGGGACAAAAAGAAGTGTTTGTGAGCCCGTACCACATCTTCTCACCCTTTCAGCTTTCCAACATCAGCACTAGAAGTCAAGAAAGAACTGAAGTTAAGAAAAGCAAATGATAAAGAAGTGTATTTAATGAGCAGCTGTATATTCACTCCACCTGCTATTTCTGTTGGATCGTCACCTTCAAAATCCTGATTCTTTTCTGTCAGGGTTTGAAAATGCATCTTTGTTGTTTCTGTCAATTACAAGCCACTAGAGTTCAAGGGGTATTGATCCTTGTTGGAGGATGTCATCACAAGTACACTAGAGGCTGTTAAAGGTTATTGATTTACTTGATGTCCATGTCATCCTTTAAAGATCAGAATGGTTCACCTTCACAAAGGAGAGACTGAGTCTGTCTGTGTGGACTGAACCCCTCAATGACTCATTGTTTAAAACATGTTGGACACAGGTCAGACACATGCTGTTGTTGTATATGAGCTCAGCTGAACCATTGAGAGAGTCTACAAGTCGTGGTGTCAACAGCAAAACCAGAGTGTTGAGTCACTTGTGACTCTACACAGTCTGAGCTTTGCTGCACCATTTCTGTAAGTGAATAAACTGCCGAATGAATTTTCATATTTCTGCTTTTAGGAGTGTGAACCTACAGGGAACCATTTTAAAAAACTGCTGTCAGTTTATCATTTTCTTTTCTCACGGTGGAACAATAAAGGTCCAGTGTGTTAGGTTTACAGGGATTTATCACCAGAATATAGAAGAAATGGAATATCACCTGAAATTAAAAATTGTGTTTTCATTACCTTAGAATGAGCCGTTTTATATCTACAGAGGGCACAGGTCCTCTTCCACAAAGTCCATCATGTTGCACCACCATGTTTCTACAGTAGCCCAGAATGGCCAAACCAAATACTGGCTCTCCAGCCTTTCACAAGTTTTGAGGCCACCGTAAGCTCTTCTACATGCTTGGAAGGTGAAGGTGTAACAAGGTGTTGGCAATCTGCAGACTCACCACTAGATTCACATAATCAAAACAATTATTTAGTCTAAAAAAAAAAATGCAACATCACAATTTATAAGAATGCAAGGTGACAGTTTGCTTGTTTTGTTTCATCAGTGGTTCAAAAACCAAATATATTCTATTCACAGTAATACAGAACAGAAAAAAGCAACACATCCATCATGTTTTGACTGTAAGGATTACTAAATTTGGTAATTACTTATCAAAATAGTTGCAGATTAATTTTTGTCCAACCAGCTATTTGATCTATCGACTGATTGATTCAGCTGTATGTTACATATGTTGGATCAAAATCATTTTGACAAACGTAAAGATGGCATTTACATGATAGAAAAATGAGTGGTGTAATAAGTTTGGTTTGATGGGACTATTAAAAAAGCCAGATCTGTTTTATATAATTATTGACAGTTATGTTACCTAGTCTTATGCTCATCAGGTAAAATTTAACATACAAGGACCACTGCGGTCAACAATTACAGTAAAAATATTACCTCATTTCTTCTTTATAACATTAGTTAAGTAATTAATGTCATCTGAAGAAACCAGATTGTTATTATTTTAGTAGAATTAGGCAATTTGCATTTTGTGTAAAATGTGTCTGCCTGGCAGGTACTTTGACTCCCCAGGACCCCGACACATTCCTATTTTTAAAAAAGCACAAATTAAAACAGAAAATGATATAAATTTATCAGGAACAATTTAGTTGACAAAGTCATGAAAAATTGGGATAGAAAAAAGCACAACTGAGATCCGGCAAAAGGTATATCTCTGGGGTCTGTGGGTACCCTGGTCAGTAGGATTAAGGTTAAAGTTGAAACAAAAGTTGCAAAAATAGTAAGAGTTAAGATTATAAACATGAGGAAATGCTTATTTCTTTATGTCAGTGTTGTTTTCAGGAATTTGAGACATCTCAACTGTCTGCCTGGATAACAGTTTGACACTAAGCCATTATTTTGAAAACAAATCCCCTGCTTCCTGTTTAACTCTGGTCAGCCTGACTTGCCTGGATAAGGGCGCATTACCTAGTCCTGTTGATGATAAACACCAGTGTGTGTCAGACTACATAGGATCAAATCCAGTGATGTAACCCGTCATTTCCAGAAAGTTAGACAGGAAGCTTAAAATAAGTACTTTGAATTTAGAAATTGCAGGTCCTGTCTTTTATCATTGTGGTACTGTTAAACTCTGAACTACTTATTGGACATTTCAGTCTCCCCCAGCATCCCCTATCTTTTAGTGCAAATGTCAAACACTTATAGAGTGAACACAGTTCTGATTTGTTGCAGGCTGAGTATTTATAATCTAAAGGTTAGCCTGCAGGCCTGAGGCTTCCACCTGACAGCTCATGAATGTAATTTGCCAGTCATTCCTCTCTGAGTGACAGCACAGATAACCACGCTCATTGTCATCCATAAAGACGCCCCAAATATAGAAAAACTGGCCTTTATTTAGTCTTTTTACATATGGCTTTAGCTTTTCTTTTATTACAAACAGGTTTTACAAAAGGTTCTGAAGACTTTCGAATCAACCACAGGTGGAAAATCATGAAGATGTCGATGACGCTGCAAATGGTACATCTACGATGATCAGAGGCTCCCGCGCGGCTCCGGCCACAAAGCAGTCACGGATAGTAAAAACAGCAAGGAAACAGTTGTCTCGAAACACCGCAGCACAACATCAGACGAGGGGACAAACCAGATGGACTGATTGAAATGTCGGAGTCACAGGTAAGAATGCAAAAATACAGAGCGGACATGATTCCCTTTTCTGCACCCCGGCGATGCTCATGTCTCAGTTAAGTCACATGTGTTTTGCACCCTGTAGAGCCAAAAACCGTGAGATAAACGTCTGATCTCTTCACTCTTTTCGCCCAGCAGCGCTCGCTCACTGCACCATCACGGCTCACAAATGTAGTAGCAAAATAAAAGACTGCAAAAAGCAAAAGGCCAGTTCATCATTGTGGCCCAGTGTTGTGTGACCTGATGTGTGTTGACCGATTTCATCCTCTACACAGTTTAAACTCCAGTCGTTAGCCACCACAACATCAAATTTCTAAACATGATCAGTATTTTCTACATGTCTAATTACTACAATACAGCTCTCTCAATCAGTTATTTGATTCAGTGGAATTAGAAGACAGAATCAGGAGTATCAAATGCATACTTAAAAATCATTAACACCGCATTACATTAGATTGCACTGCATCTAGGTTCGGTTTTCAGTGATCCATCAGGCTGACACTCGACGAGTAGAAAAGTCGTTTCAATTTTCCAGACAGGTTTTTAAGGTTCAAGTCCATCATGGAGACCTGGGTCAAAGTTCTTGTCACAAAAAGGTGTTGCATAAACAGGATATCAAGTCTTTTTGCATACAGAGGTCTGCAGACTGGACTCCGTCTCATGTCTCTCTCCTCGCCTTCTTCTTCTTCGCCGGCTTGGGCGCTTGGTTCTCCTCAGGTTTTTCTGTAGGAAATGCAAAAAACAAAAAAAAAAAAAAAAAAAAAAAAAAAAAAACAAACAAAAAAAGATTAGTCACAAATGTTAATGTGTGATTCACATGACTTTTTTCTTTACTAAACAGGCTGTTTCATGTCAGGAGGATCACGCATCCGTTTGGTTCACTGTGTGAGAACAGATTTCATCGACTTGTGTTCTCAGCATTGTTTTTCACAAGTGTCAATCTGATATGATGGCTCACAGAGATGCTCAGAGAAGGATGGCAGAGGGACGACAAGGACAGCAAATGTGCATGAAATGAGCAAAGATTCCTGACTTCATGAAAATATAATAAAAATACTTCTGGTTCAGTAAGAATCAAAAAGCAACATTACCTCGGATTCTTCAGATTTTAATTTTAAAAATGTTTTTTTCTGTAAATTCATAACTGTGTGAATTATACCACATTACTGATGATTATCAAATATTTCATGGTGTTCATACTTTGTGAAAGCACCAATAGTCATCCCTACAATAATGTCACAATATTGATGAATATAAACATTGAGGTGTTTCATTTTGTCCAAATCCCCCAGCCCTACAATAAAATCATAAAGTTTGCACTATTTGAGAATTTATGATTGGTCATTTTATAGAAAATGGGTTTATTGAGATATATAATCGCATAGTGCAGAATAGCCCAAAAATGGAAACATCGTTTATAAGCCATAATACCCAGCTCAATGTCCTGTCATCTGTCATCAAAATTATTAGCATTTTGTCTCTCACCATGCTGCACTGAGTTCAATTATATTCAAAGTTCAGCAGCAGAAATCACTCTGCACTTTTGCGTTACTTTCCAGTCATGACAAAAAGCTCCCCTGACATCAGGCAGAATAAATCACCCCCTCAGTCTTTTGTCCTAGAAGATCAGAAGAGTTTTGTGGCAGTTTTGTTGTTTTACTGTGGTACTTGAATGGGGTACTGAGAATCATGGAAATTCACTGCTAGTGGGCTGACTACTAAATTTCTGGTATTGTGACATCCCCAGCCACTACTGCTTTTGGTGACTGGCTGTGAACAAAACCATACAAATAGAGATTTTTTTTCTACATCGAGGTACACAAATGCCAGAATCATTTGACCGGAGAAGTTTCGATACTACTTGGTACTGGGTTATTTCAGTCGATATGTTAAAGCTATCGAGTACCAATACCCAACCCTACATATATATAGTATACACTGTATATAGAGAGATATGAGGCTATGAAATATCTAGGGCATGTAGTGCTGTCTCTGGGTAATCTGACACAAACTATGGAGGACAGATTACTGACAGTCTTACTAGGAGCAAGACAGAAAGCTGTTCCAATCTGCCATAGTAATAAGTGGACCATCGTTAAACAGTGTTAAAGATGGCTGATATGGAAAAACATTTGCAGAACTCAAAGGTTTAATTTAAAAAAAATGAGACAAGACTGTATAAATTAATCAGATTATACAGATTTTTAAAAAGTGTATCACACTGTTTTTCCTCTTGTCTGTTATTGCATTCACGATATGAAAAGCTGAACAAATTTAAGTAGAAAAAAAGGACGAACGCTAGTTGGAAAGAGCTTTTAAAAATGACAGACCTGACATCTGGAAATGATAATTATCAGACCTCCGTTCACTTCCTCCACCTCCATAAATCACTAACCCACACAGATATCTATCAACATGGAGGGCGTCACCATTGTAACATCTTAGCACATTTGCAGTAAATTATTCATAATTTAAGGAATACATTTTTCTTTGGCTGACAAGACTGAAAAACAAAATTAAAAAAAAAGAAAAATACTGACTGGGCAAGTATTAACCCCACTATTTATTATTAAAATTGCAATATTGATCAGATGAGTCTGAATGAGACATTTCCCGTACATCACTGGTTCCCATTCTGTGGTCCAGGCCCCCTTAGGGGGACATCAAAAACCGCAGGGGGTCCCCCTGGCTTTGTCTGCTGTTAAGTTGTGAAAATTAGATTTGTACATGTTAAACTAAACTCACATTTTATACACAAGTCTGCATACAAAACTTTTTAAAAAGATTCATTTTTTTGTCCTCACTTGGAAATAGCAGAATACTTAGTATCCCACAACTCTGTGACCTGATCTGATGAGTAAAACAGTACTCTGAAGAATAAATCATTTAAATCTCATGGCTTTGCTTTATTAATTCGGGTTATTTTTTTAAATTCATCTTAAATATTTCAATGACATTTCAAACTTAAAAACATTTTATTCATTTATTTTTCATGACCTCTCAAGGTCCACCTGCAGGGCCTTCACAGTGTGTGTGTGTGGGCTGGGGGTGTTCAGCTTTTCTTAGATTCATGCAGAGAGGCTCCAAAGAAAAAGGTTGGGAACGCTGCTGTAGATGATTCTGTGCTTCCCTCATGAATCTGTATTACCTTCAGTGCAGCTAACGGCTAACGTGCTTACTTTGTTGTGTTGGAGCAGAATGGTTGTTCTGCTTGGCAGTGGGCTCACCATCAGTTGGCTTCTGTGGCACTTGTGTGACAGGGGGTTTCTGGGATATGTTGTCCTTCACTGGTTGCTCCACTCTGGACCTGTAACAAAAGGGAAGTGTGATTAGTCTTTATCACCTCAGCAAGGGAAAAATGCAACAGTTAAAACTGACTAATGGACATGATTACATGGATTATCACACCCCGTGGACTTGCTGATGTTAACATGTAATGGTAACATTTGAGACAATGTGTTCTTGTTGCAGGTATTAGCGCCACTGACCTCGACGCAGCTGCTTTGACAGGCTGGACGGCAGCAGTATTCTCCTGAACAGGTGGCTGCTTCTTCGCCGAGGCAGCAGGTGCCGCCTCCTTCTCTGGCTCCTCGCCCTGCACGTGACACAAGCCAAGTTTTACGCAAAACCGTGCAGGGAATTCAAAGACAACTTCAGAAAAGTCAGAGACTGAAATATGAATGAGCTGATCACGTGAACCAAGAGAACAAACGTTTCCTGAATGTCAAACTGAGAGAAAACATCAACCAGAAAAATTTACAGTCTTTTAAAATAATAGTTTAAAAAGAAAGTATTTAGCAGACTTTGTTTTGTTTTTTCCAGAAATTGCAAGTTACCTGGCCAGCTGCCTCCTCAGCAGCCTTCTTCTTCTTCTTTTTCTTCTTTTTAGTTTTAGCTGCTCCGTCAGCAGCAGTCTCTCCTTTGTCCTTCTCATCCTCCTCATCGTCCTGATTAACACACAATAAAACATGTTTCAGAAACAAGAAACCATCTTAAAATAAAAATACAGGACCAAATAAACCATTGAAAGTCTGATCATTTCAGATTTCATTTGTTAAAAATGAATAGTGGTGTTATTTGCACTAATGAAAATGAAAAGAATATGTGGGCTGAGAAAAAAGTGAGCTTACCAAACCTCTGTGGTAAGCTCTGTTTTATTTTACTCCTCTTAAACTCTGTTTGTTCACATCTTTTTATATCACCTTGTGCTTCTTTTATATCCCATTTTCATGCCTTTTACATTTTATGTACAGCACCTTGAATGGCCTTGCTGTTATAAGGTGCTATAACAAATCCATTTACCCTGCCCTCTCCTCCTCTCTGCTTGAGGCTAGAGGCTACTTAAGCTGCTACTAGCATAACTCATCCAAATGTCCAAATGAACGGTCAGCTTGTGTAGTTGCATTTTGAGTAATGTAGGTGCCAAGTTTTGACAAGGAAGAGGAAGGCATGGAATTAAAAAGTTCACAGGTTATGATACTGTCTATTGTGAATCTGACAGTGTTATGTCATTAGACATGCTTCTACAATGCGGTTCTCAGGCCCCTGCCCTGCATGGTTTAAGTTCCCTGCTACCTACACATTTGATTCAAATGATCAGTCATCATCAAAGCTCCACAGAAGCCTGTAATGACCTCATCATTGAATCAGATGTGTTGTAGCAGGGAAACATCTAAAACATGCAGGGCAGGGGGCCTGAGGACCAGGATTGAGAAACACTGCATTAGACTATTCTGTTGGAGCAACAAAGTGCAGGGTTCAGAAATCTTACTCTGGCGCCATCTGGTGGTGGTACCAAGAACAGCACAGCAATGCATATCACTGTACCTACATTTTTGTTAATTATAATAACAATTCAATTGTGTCATACATGATATTAATCTCATCAGTGTTTCTCATGCTATGACAAGTCAAAATGTCTGCCATGAAAAGCGTTTAACATGGTGTCCACATTTATCGGCAAATTAAATTATTTAAGACTGAAATGCTAAGTTAAGGCCAATTCTGCAATGAAACTAAACCTCAAATGTGAAAATATAGGTGTACTCTTGTGGGATAAATGCATGTATTGCCAGTTGAAATGACAATATTTGGTTGAGTTAAAAATAATGATCTCTACAAATGCCCTACAGCCCGAGTCTGAAATGAAGTAACATGAAGGTAGAATTCCAGTTTCTATGCCGAAAGGTTTGGTTTTATAGTTTGTACTTGGATTTTAAATAAATAAGTAAATGTCATCATGTCTCGGTGTTTGTTGTCATAATGAATCAAATCAACTTCCTTGTGTATAGACTGAACGGATGATTGCATCACTTTTTGCACGTATTTTACACCAAATCTTTTCCCCAAATATTAGTGGTGTTGGAGAATTATTCACCTGGCAATGCCTCCTACGCAGTTCGCCAATATTTTTCCTTGTGTTAATAATCTTGATAGGGAATGTGTGAGGCGGAAGCACCGAAGAAAAGAGTTTAAATTAGGCACACAATAAACCCACAGAAACTGGCGTGTAACTAGCCAGCTCCTCCAGGCCATCCAGACAGATGCTACTGTGGTCACCACAGGACAACATTTGTGAAAACCAATATCAAAAACCTAAGAGGCTGCTGCAGGATATCAGCTGCAGTTGACTTCAACTCTTGTTGATTTCTCCAAAGATTACATGTGCAGACATTTTGTGCATGAAGTGAATTTTAGACCATGCTTACAGCATTCAATAAATAAATATTGAAGATTTCCCCAAAGAGAATTGAATACTTTTTAAGCACCTGTAGCAACTCTGGTTTAAGTATAATCTGTATCAGCTCAGTCTGGAGAAGAGACAATGACAGAACACACCTGTGTGGGTGTCCTATGGGTGTGCAGGGGTTTGTAATATTCTTGAATAAAGAACAAAGCACAACAGAGGCAGTGTGTGTATTCATTGTGCTGAGTGACTATAAGCAGTGCAGGGCCACAGTCAGGAACCAGGACAGCCGTCCTGGGTCCTACACCCAGAGGACTCCTCAGTTACTGGGTTGTTATTTTTATAACTTCCAGGTAACTCTCTTAATACCAAGTTTTGTCAGACGCCCGGTCATACTTACAGCTGCTCCGATCAGCAGATTAACCTTAGCGGGCTCAGGGAGGGGCTGCTCCTGAGCAGGAGGGGGCTCAGGTGTGGGCTCTTCATAGTTCCCCCAGATTTCAGAGGGGGGGTTCCAGTCAGAGCTGGGGTCGACCGAGCCACCGTCTGAGAAACACAGACAGACAGTCAGAAATTAGTTACAAGTGTAAAGAAACTATAAGTTAACTGGAGCAGTATATGAAAGCAATATATCATCCTTACTGAGTCCAGACCACTCATCGTCCACAGGCTGACTGAGCCAGTGCAGCTCCCTCACAGGCTGTGGCTCTACAGACACACAAGAACAGGAAGTCAAGCTGCCATCCACGAGGAAGGCTGTGGAGAACTACGCCAACCTAGAGATGTGAGCCAGGCTGAACCTGCTCCTGTCACATTATCAGGTTATGGTACAGTTTTCTTACCAGCAGGAGCAGACTCAGTCCAGCCAAAGACACCAGATTCCTGTCCGCTGTGGCCATCTCTGGCTCGATCATAGTCCACGACTCTGAAACACACGCTGTGATGTCATTCTGTTCCTGACACTGTGCAGACATGTTTTGATTTTTCATAAAGCAATTCTGTGGCTCCATATTTAAAAGATAATTCAATCTTTTCCCCTCTCCGCTTAGCTGTAAGCTGGTCTTGCTTTTGACATGATGTCAATAAATTCTGACAAAATGAAACTGGAGGAAACAAAAATTGTTTCCTCAACATGCTTAACATGGCCTGAATAACGACTGAATGTTAACTTCAAAATATTACCAGCTAAGTTCATCTAAAAAAAAAAAAAAAAAAAAAAAAAAGGTTAAATATTCAACAGACTCAAATGAACATTTCTGCATTTCTTCAAAGGTTTACATTAATACTATCCAAGAATCAAATGCATTATTAGACACAAAGCAGCAGGAGGTGGTGAGTGAATGTTCACTGTCATCTGTAAACGTCCACTAACTGGCAGATCGAATAATGAAAGAATGGATGAATAAATTAATGTCAGTCATTTACTTACATGACATGAATTAATTCACAAAGGCTCAGCAGTCTAGCAATTATTTTCTCAATTTCATCAATTCTCAATTTCTCAAATCTTTTTATTCAGTTGATCATCACATATGACAAGAAGCTGGAACCTGCAAAGTCTTGATATTGTTGCTTAGAAAAATGAACTAAACTGTTATCTTTTACTACAGTATTTGGTACTGATCCACTTATCCATTAATTTCTGCAGGTCTAAGTCTGATTTTTCTAAAAGCTAGACTGAACCTCAATAACATTATTTAAATTTTCCAGGAAACATAACTAGCCTACCTCTAAATGAGGATGCACCAATACTTCATTTCCATTCCTGTTACTGATCAATCTTGTGCTTTAGGAAACACTGATCAACATTTTCACCATTTTCTGACATTTTATCAGCAAACAACTATTCATCGATTAGTAAGTCGTTATTACAGCCTTACACAAGTCATCTTCTCTTTCCTTTTTCTGTTTGAACCTGTGTATCTTATTGTGTGGAACTGATGGGGCTCATTCCTGATGTGTAAAGGTAACATGAGGCTGCCATTACACCTCACTTCTGATCTTTAAAGTAGGTATTTGCTGGAAAAACAGCCCCAACCATTTAGGTCCATTTAGTTGCTACTCTGAAGCTTTTGATTTATCCAGCTGTCTTTGAATTTTAGATGATGGGATATGATGAAAAGCTCAAGAGCAGCTACTAGATGAGCCTTGTAGTGAGCTTGTTTCATTGGTTCTTTGAACCTGCGATAAGAAGATAAATTCTTCTACACTTGTTTTTGAATTGTGCTCTGACCGTTTATGACAGTGACTATAAAACTGACTTTAATGTGGATGAGTCACATCTGCTGATATCTGATCTGTTTATTTAAATTGATATTAGCATCAATACAAATCCATCTTCCATCTCAATCAGAGAACTGCTACCTCTGATACTACAGCTGATGCAGAGATTATCAGGCATTAACTGAGGCCTGTACTACAAAGCGAGGTTAATGGGTTAGTAAGGTATGTTGAGTCTAAAGAGAGAAGAGTTTTGGGCATCAGGTGGCTCTCTTTAAAACTCTAGATCACCAGCTAGATCTAGCTAGATCACCATGGAAACTTATGCTGAGCTCTGAACATAACCTGCTCCCAACTAGCTTATGTTCAGAGTTTCAGATCAAACTGGCTGTGAAAGCATTACTCTTTCACTGATTCTTTCCCTGATGATCTTCATGCATTTCTAAACTGAGAGAAGAGTTACATATGCAAAGTTGCCGAGCTGTACATTCATAAATTCACCTAATCAAAACCGTATTACAGCAGCACAAACTGTGTGCATTGCATTTTCACAGGAACCTCCGTTTGGTGATGCAGTCTTTTTTTTTTCCTGTTTCCTTCAGGTCATATTAAGACTTAAAATTTCATGCAAGCAGATCATCCACACACTAAAATAATAATGAAGCAGCTGCAGACGCTTTGATTTTATGCTTGATCCTGATTTGCTGCCAAGTCCGCTTTATACTGCTGATACTACAGCTCAGAACAACGCTTTTAAAAAAACGGATTATTCCATCCTATTTATCACAGAAAATATTCTATCATAACTTTCATTTTACTTTGATTTGGCCAAAAAGTGATTTTACATCTCCTTTATAATGTGACATTGTGAGACTGACACCATCATGTTTAAATTGGCTCTTTAAAGTTTAACTGCTTTATGTGCAGCTGTCACTTTAGAAATAAACAGCAGCATTAAGAGCTCATTAAGTTGATCAGTAATTTTCTGCCAGCATTCCTTTCATCTTATTTGCAGCAACAGTGTTGCTTTTTGCTGTGATATGTTCTCCTTAACTCAACGATTGCAACAATCTGTTCATCTTGACTGAAATGGGACGCTTGCGTGTGGAAGAAGAGTGGCAAATTTTTATGTGACGTGCACAGAGCCCAAAGAAGAAAGCGTTGGCTAAAAAATGTAGTTGATAACCACCGTTGTGATACCTGTTATCTCTGACTGGGGTTTTAGGTTTTGCTGAGCCAGCTCATGCAAAGAAAGGCTGGCTGGGTTGAGCTTCCTTTGTAGTATAGACTTCCACTTCATGAAATACTTTGAAGCTTTACACTAACACATGAAGGGTTCAACAACTGAGCAATTAAGTAGTAGAGAGAAAACATTTTTACCATCAATGTCTCTCCACAGTGTTGCTGGTTCTCTGGTGGTCCAGGGGCCCGTCTTTGGAACGACACTGTGAGCAGGAACCTTCACAGCCATGTCGGTGACAGCAGCAGCCACCACCGGAGCTGCCACCTCGCTGCTGTTGACTAACGCCAAGAGAGAAACACTTGATGCTCCGCCAGGATAAACACACATCAGTGCGACGACACGTCACATGAACTTTTGCTCGATTAAAGATTCTGCACAGATGAGATATCAGTGCTCGGGGTGTCTTTTTGAACTGGTGAAGTGTTTAGTGCTGATAATTACCTTGAGGTACAACAGCCTCGACCTTCTCTTGCCTTCGCTTTCGTGGCTTCTCCTGAAAAGACAGAATTAAAAAGGTCAATAAATGTCAAGTACACCATCCATGAGAGCCTATTAATGAAGGAGCCCACACAGATAAGCACTCCAGCTACAACACCGCAGGGAGAACTCGCTCGAGACTCAAATCAATTCCCCTAAAGCCTCTATTAATAGTCCATCCTGTCAACAAGAGACCAACCAAACGCAACAACAGCCGATACAGAACAACAGACAGAATTACCCCTCTCTAGATGCCATATTAGGCTGTTTATCCAAGGTAGCCTGGACTGTTTGTGCTTTGTTTCAATGTAGACAAGTAAACCAACTCAACTTTCTCAAAAAAGCCAGTCCAAGCTAAATGAGAATACACAGTTTTAAGAAATACCTTTTTTCTTCTTCTGGTTGGCAACGGGTGCAGAGGCTGCAGCGGCCTTGGGCTGCTCTGGGGGAGTGCTCACGGGTGTGTCACCTCCTCCAGGACTCGCTGAGCCATCGCTGGAACTCTTGTCCTTCTTGCGCTGCTCACGCCTCTCCTTGTTGCTGACCTTGGTCTCCCACGTGCCTGAAAAAAGTGACATTGAGTGCAGATGGAATTAGTTGCAAAATACTGCACGGGTTCATTATGGGATTAGTGTGGAAACATGGTATGGATTAAGCAGGATGAAGGAACAGATGCAGAGACTGTTCAATTATACGCTAAATATGTTGTGCTGAGAAGAAAAATTTATGGCAGGTCCCATTCTACCACAGCAAGTCAGGTTTAAATCAAGTTGTTTTTCATTTTAAAAACTGAACAGAAGTTTGTCATTCCCTCTGCGGTTCAGTGGCCTGATTACTGAAAAACTGGGCCTTAATAAGAAACAAAAATAAATGAAAACAGACCTCCTCAAATACATGATACCAGGGTTTTCCCTGCCTGAATCAAAGGCAGGCAGTCTTTGTGAAAATCTCCACAAACATAAAGGAACTATTTTACCTTTTAACAGCAACTGCTGTGACGCACTTACACCAAAAGCATGGATGCTACACATGGCACTTGAGTGAGGAGGCAATGGGGGAAGAGACACTAGAGCCAATATTATCAGCCCGATACTGATATTTCACAGCTGTATTGGTATGTTGTCTGATATGATCCAATATGACAACTTTTTACATAACATTATGCACATTGTCTATTTATTTTTTATGTTTTCTTGATTCAAGTTTGTTCCACTTGAGCGTTTTTTAAATTTATAGTTATTTATTAGCAAAAATACCAGCAAAACTGTACTTTCAGTGACCCGGTATGCCAGTGTATCCATATTGGAATTTTTCTTTACTCCTGAATATGGATACTGGCCCCAAAATCCAGTACCAGTTCTGGCCCTAATTGATGCATCCACAATTTTTGCAAAGTAATCAGTGAATTAACCTACAGAGGTAGATGGGATGTTATGCTGGAGGCTAGGGAGGAGGCACTCAACACAGCCAACCATAATATAAATGCGCAATTTTGATTCGGTTTACTATGCATTATATGGTGATGAAATATCATAAAGGTATAATGAGTTTTGAGACCCATGGGGAAGTGATAGGTAGCAATCAAAGGTGAAGAAGTGTGCTGGTGTAGATGGACTGTGTCCTGATCTGTCTTAGTCATATTTGTAGGGCTGCATTGTGATTAAATGTTAAGTGATAAATTTATTAAGGAGAAAAAGTACTTTTCTTTAATTTGTATTATTATTTCCCAATCTATTGTTTCCCTCTTTATCAGTGCCTTGGTGTACAAGTATATTATATGATAGAGTTTATGTGGAAAATGTAATAAAAACTTGGTCCAAAAAAAAACAAAAAAAAAAAAAAAAAAAAAAAAAAAAAAAACTAGATGGGACATAACCCCAGTGTATGGTACTGATACCGGAACCTCAGTATTTTACTTTTAGAGTCCTTGTACTTGACAAGATCATTTTAGGAAGCAGAATATTTATTTTGACAAAAACTCATTTCAGATCCAGCAACGTCTTCCTACTCAGTTTCACACTATGGTATTGAAAGGAGGGTTAGCTCCCCTCCCCTCCCCTCAAGGCTCTCACTCTTAACCACAGGGGGTTCACTTAGGGACTGGGTCCAAATATTAATTTGCTTGCTTTTAAAAAACTTGTTTACGAGCAAAATCAGTATATTATTTCAAAAGTTCTAACATATTCCTGAATGTGGCATCATACGTCTATAACATGTGTGCATCAGCTCTCCAGCCTTCGCCACCTTTGACTCCAGGGAAAACCCTGGATTCCATATCCAGCTATCACTTTAACCAAAATAAAAACCTTGATGATGATGTGATCCATAATATTTCACCTTCTTCTGGTTCTTTGCCATCTGCAGTCACTGTCTTGGTCTCCTTCGCAGCCTGTTTGGCCTTCTTCTTGGACTTCTTTGCCTGCAAGAAGAGAAATAACAGGCATGAGGCAGAAAAATAAAGCCTGATTATGACCACTCGGGACTCAGAATTGTAAAATTGGTTTATGGAGGGAGGGGGGCCAGAGTGGAGATACTAATGCAGCACATATGATTTCATGTCCAAGAACAGCAACTGGGCAAGCGACCTCCTGCTGACTGAATGGACACTCAATCAAATGAGCATACTCAAGCCACGTCTATTTATAAGTGAAAGTACATCCACTGTCCAAGACTTCCTAAATCTGTGACATGTCCTTTTTGTATGTGCCATTTCCATCACTTGGTGAATGAACAACTACATCTTCTGACTTCAGCACCTTTAGGACCACAGTTTGTGTCACTTTGTGGCATTCAGAGCGTGGAATCAGATGAATGCCAGGAGGAGCCACCCTCTGGGATTTTGCTGCATCTGCAAGTTAAAAACTGAAACCTAACACTGGCAGCTGGTGTGGTTGCATCACTGCAGGGTGACAGCGAGAAAACGTGGTGATTTCTCAACTGCTTTTCATTAGAGCTGCAACAGTTAATTGAATAATCAATTCTTAATCACCAATTACATTAACTGGCAACTATTGTGAGAATCGATTAATTGGTTTGAGTCCTTTTCTTGAGGGAAAAAAGTCAAAATTCTCTGATTTTAGCTTCTTAACTATGAATATTTTCTGCTTTTTATACTCCTCTATAAAAATTTAAATTTGAATATCTTTAGTTTGTGGACAAAACAAGACATATGAGGAAGGCATCCTGTGCTTTGGGAAACTGATAAACATTTTTCACCTTTTCTGACAATTTAATAAATCAATTGAGAAAATAACTGGCCAATTAATTGGAAATGAAAATAATCATTAGTTGCAGCTCTACTTTACATTAAAGAGGACCCCCAAAATAAGTATGACGTACAAGCACATTCATCATATTAGACAAATGAAGATGCTCGGGTCACATCATGTTGTGGTGTGTTTGTATGTGTTACATGTCTTTAGTACAGTGAATCACCTCTGCAGCCTTCTCAGCCTTGACTTCTGGTGGGGGTGGCTGGTGATGTGGCACTGTCTCTTCAGACACTATGGCTTCTTCCTGGGGTTCAGCAACAGCTCTCCCATTGGACTGAGCTTTCTAGAAGACACGTGTGAAGACAAAAACGTTAAGGGACATGACGATTTTCAGCCACTTCTTCTCAAAGTATTAATATGTTGAACAATTCAAGGCTAGCATAGCACGGAGCTAGCTGTGTTTTAGCCCTGACATGAGACTCAACTGTCACTGAGGTGTTAGCTTGACAGTTAAGCTAGCTCTGCTAGCGGTCCCGGCCATGAAGCTAGTGAGGGATGTAAAGTGGCTTCATTCATACCTTTTCTGACTTCTTCTTCTTTTTCTTCGGCTCCTCCGTCTTGACAGGTTTACTGACACCACGCTTTACCTCAGCGCCGTCGTCCGCGGGGCTCGAGGCGGGTCGTTTCTTGAAGAGAGCCCGGCAGGCTGAGGCCCACAGAGCGACCATCAGCACCAGCCCGGTACATGCCGCTAACAGGATCACCCATGGCGGAATAAGCTCAGGCTTCAGTCCCAAATCCACGCCGAGCTCGGAGCGCAGCAGCCCCAGGCCTCTGGACAAGAGTTCATTCAGACGGTTCGTAAGCAGCTTGACCTGCTGCGAGGCCGCGTCCTGCCACTGCTCCATCACTATTGTTTTTCACGCAACAGACCGATTAGTCACGCTTTGCTCGCCGCTGTTAGCCGCGCTAGCCTGCAGTGCTAGCTAAAAATAACGGAACGACTTCGACATGATGGAAGACAATAAATGCATCCCCTCCTCCGCCAGCAACATCGGCCTAGCCAAACAGCCAGCTAGCTAGCTTTCCTAAATCTGGTAAAAGCTGCGGTGACAAACGGCTAACTAGCCACCAAGCTAGCTGATATCATCGTAAGATAATATGCCTCCGTTAGCTGACCACCACAATGCATCCACTGTGACCGCGAGAAGCAGGTTCACCTCATATGGCTCCGTTTTGACTGGAGAGGCGTTGCCTTCAATGCGGCTCGTAAACTGGAGTTTCAACTTTGCATATCGCAAGAGTATATTGTACTGTCAGTGGTCTGTAATAAACGTTCAATCAAGTACATTTAAACAAAATCAATGCTATTGTTATTTTGAAAACAATAGATTTGCTATGTATTTTAAGTAATTGACTGAAGAGGATGCTTGTGCTGGTGACATAGCATTGTCTGGGCCTGTAATATTATTTAACATCGTTTTTTTTTTATTGTATTTGCCATCAGTTGTCAAGAAGGTGCCTTAGCCCACTTAAACAGCGAATCCTGGTGTCTCTGGTGTCATATGATAACTTTCAAGTCCACCACTACCGCGTAACATGAAATTCCCTTTTTGAAAAAAATCGTTTGAAGGCAACACAAGCGGGCGGTGACAGCTCCGATATATTGGGCGGGGCTACGATTTCTCCCGTGCTGATTGGCAAAGACCCCGGTTTAAAAAAAAAAAAGTAACAGTCCAAGTACAAAAACCGTTGATTGTTTTTAGTGGCTTTTGTGAAATGTTTTATCTTTTTTTCTGTGGGTGCAGATTTTACATTTACATTTTGTTTATATAATCCAAATACACAAAACCTGTGTAGGACCCCCAAGTGTCACACAAGTAGTACTAAAACATTTCATTAATTAATAACTAATTTACAATTTAAAAAAAAAAGGATTTAATACATTTGTTTACAATTTAATAACCTATAAACAGACTAAATAACAATGCGATTATTTCATATTCTAATGTACAATAAAAAAGATTTACAAAAAGACTGGAAAAACAGGTTGGGTATGAGGAAGGTGCAGCTCTCAAACAGATTAGAGAATTTGCTACATCCCACAGCTAATTTGCATTATTTTGATAAATTTTTCAGAGAAGACTACATGTAGACTATTTTATGTGGGATGGATATAATATTTGTAAATGCTTTTAATTGTCCACTAAAATATCGAACAATTACTTTCTAATTTAGTTTTATTGTAAACAAATGTGTTAATGCCTTTTTTTTTAATCATACTGTTAAGATTTATTACTATTTCCTTCACATTGTGGTCCTCCATAAAAAACTTACCCACTCAAATCTTTGAAGCACAACAACCTGTGCTTGCTGCAAAACTCACACAAAAAAGCCCGTATCTAGAGCCAGTGCTTGGTTTGTCTGTTCTGGGTTACTTTGAACCATTGTGGTGTAAACATGGTGGCATCTGTGGAACGGCTCATTCTGAGGTAACAAACACAGGATTCTTATTTTTAGGTAATTATACACTAATGACATCATACTTATGAATACTGTATTTCATTTCTGCCATTTTCTGCCAATAACCCCCTGTAAATTGTGCACACTGGACCTTTAAAACAATTAACATGCTACCAATAATAATGACACTACAGTAGCTATTACCCAGTGGCCAATGAATGGCAGGTGTGTAACAGGTGAAAACTTTGTCACACTAATGTAACATTAATTCTCCACTACTCTTAACATAAAGCACTGAAAAAACAAGGCCGGACAACTTATTTGCATCCAAGTTTATTTTGAAATTCCCTACTCCCCCTGTACAAGAAAAAGAGGACTTTCCACAAAGGCAGCAGTGAACTGTCAGTGATAGTACTTTTCTAGGGAAGGAAAAAACTTATAATCACAGTGTGTCTTCTTTTCTTCTTTTAAATACTTCTACTGCTGTCATCTTTGGCTGGGTTTCGGCAGACAGCCTTCTGTCAAACCACATTCCTGGGAAGCAAAGGTTGAAGCCAATAGAGCAGGGCTGTGGGCTTTACATTTTACAGTGCCAATGCAGGAATGTTCTGGACTGTATACCTCTTCTTCATCAACACAAAAGAAAAAAACAATAAAAATTGAAATAAAAATAACAAGCTGCTTGTGTTCACAACACAAACAAATATTACTGCCTGGGGAGATAGCGACAGTATGTCGAATTTCATAAAATTGTATAGACAAAAAATAAATCTACAAAAATGGAGCTAGGTAAATATTACACAACAGTAAACATGTTTTTCTTTTTTTCCTTTTTTTAAACTCTTTTCTGTCGAACCTCTACACAAAACCAAAATTCTTGGTCTTAATGGCTAGCAGGAGTTTCTGTTTGAGTATCTGTTTTGAAGAATAGAGTGGCACGTAGAGACGTGAGATGCAGGTGTTGGCTGTGGGGAGGTGCTGGTCGTCTGGAGGCCGGATGGTGATGGAGGGCATCGGCTGGAAGCCCTCCTCGCTGGCTGGCAGAGAAGGGCTGGAGGTCCAGAAGTACACCTGAGGACAAGGAAAACCATTACTCAGAATTTCCATTTATAGTTGACATATTTTGGTTATGTTCAAGCGTAGAGCTGCAACGATTAATCGATTATTAATCAACTACTAAATTAATCAGCAACTATTTTGATAATTGATTTATCACGAGTCATTTTTTAAAGATAAAATGTCCAAATTCTTTGAGACCAGTTTCTTGAATGTGAAGACTTTCTGGTTTGTTAAGTCCTCTATGACAGCAAACAGAATATCTGAGGACCTGTCCTTGGGCTTTGGGAAAAACTTTTTCACCATTTCATGTTTTATGGACCAAACAACAAATAAATATAATAAATCATTTAAATAATCATCAGATTTATTGATAATGAAAATAATTGTTAGTTGCAGCCCAACAGTCCAAGTGTTTGGGTACTGGGATGAACAGAAAACAAAACTGACAAAGGAGAGGCTTTGAACAAATGATATTATTGAATACGTCCTTGCTTGCAGGTATTCACCGCTACCGGTCACACATATCACTTAATGTCTTACAACTGAATTACAGACTAAAGGTTCATCTCCACAGGATGTAACTCCATCACTTAAGTTGCCCTTTAATCAAAACAGAAACATGCCATTTAAATGATGCTGTGGATCCTGCTCCATCCCATGCATGTTACTAATCTTAAAAGGGATTTTTGGGGTAGATTTTACGTGCATATATGTAGAAATAAAGGTATAGCCCACAGAAAGAGTTTTAGTTAAGTTCTATGCCTAATCTTTAGCATGCACAATAAATATATGCTGTGATACAGAGAGTAAAGGAGAGAAACGCAAACAAGAATAAAGAATGAAAAGAGAAACAAAACTGAGAACTGAAACTTCACTGACCAACAACTAACCTCTCCTGTATTCCTCTTAGTTTTACCCTTTTGATGGCAAAGCTACAACAGGTGCACCCACTAATAAACTGTCATCCGAGTCTTATGTGAGGTGGTTGTGCAAAAACATGTTGCCAGTATAACACAACAGGCTTAAAAGGGTAAAAGTCTTAAGGAGACAGACTGGATTATTTTGATGTGGGGTTGTATGAGGCCGCAGGAGTCCTGGTGTAGGAAGCTAAGCAATGTACTGCTGTGGACAGGGTCAGCAACAAAACGAATCTGAGACACCTAAAAGAAGCCCCCTGAGAGCCACCAAACTGGACTAAAGTACTTAACCACTGACTAAGTAAGCATTATTGTGACAAACATGCGTCATTTTAATTGTGCACTTCTGCAAGGGGGGCTACAACATAAAGACATGCAAAAAAGTAAAAACAGGGTTGGGTAGTATGGCTGCACTGTATAATTTAAAGTAGTAAGAGTACAGATATAACGGTATATTCATTTCTGTTAAAATTTCAATATAAATGCTTCTGAAGGGGCAAAACACTGATATGGCAGCTGCATGGCAGCTACTACTGTAGTCTCACTACTAGGACAGATTTCACAGAGTATAGAGGTATTTTAAGAGAATTTAATGTGCAAAACTGGAATAAGAAAAAAACAAAAAACAAAACCTTTTTTTCAAGTCTCTCAAGTATTACCACCTCTTGTTACCACTGCAGTATGACAAATTTAGCTGATTATCGTTTTCTGCTTCACTCGTTGACATTTTTGGTCAAGCAAAGTGATGACTACCAGTCAGCACAGTGTAACAATATTGGGCAAATTCATACAATCTACTCCTAGAAAAGAACATCCATTGCTCACAAAAAATGTCTTACTAAGTGTGTTTAGAAAGGGATTAGACTGATGGGACACGACAAAACTTGTTCAGGTTGTTCCTCAGCATCAGGGGCCTGACGGAGAATGTTCTTAAAGGGATGGTTCACCAAAAATGGAAAATTCAGTCATTATCTACTCACTTTATTTTGTTAGTCTGCAAAACACTGCAGGAGTTTCACAGGAGAAGTGTTACAGAATAACCCAAACAATGGAAGTGAATGGTGACCAGTTTTCAAATGGAAAAAAACAACTGGGGAAAAAACCTTCAATGTGCCAAGTTGCCAAAAAATGTTATTTACATCATGTCTTTAGCCTAAATCTTCACTGTAGACCTTTACCTTGGAGCCACGTTCACATGCACACTGTCTGAACTGGATGTGTTGTGACAGGTTGCAAACGGCATGTCGGGACTTAAAGGAGACTTGGATTGCACCAGATGAGCAGTATGGAGGCATTTTATGGGTTGTTTTTTTTTTGTTGTTGTTGTTGTTGTTATTGTATTTTCCATTTGAAAACTGGTCACCATTCACTTATATTGTTTGGGAGATTCTGTAACACTGTTTTCCTGTGAAAACAGGACTAAAAAACTAAATCCGACCTTCAATCGGCATGAGGGTGAGTAGATGATGACTGAATTTTCATTTTTGGATAGACTATCCCTTTAATTTTAATTGTTGCCATAAGCCTCAAGTAATATACCTAATGTAATTATTGATAATGCTGAACACACAGAGCTAGAGCCCAGGTGACTCTTTATTTAGAAGCACAATTATGATGAAAACAAACTTACCAGATCTTGCCTCTCAGTCATGCTCATCTTCTCCACTATGGACCAAAACCAGCGTTTAAACTGCAGTAGTTTATCTGCATTTTCCCCTGTTGGACAAAGTACAAGTCTTTGCTTAATATGTTACAGTAAAAAAAATGTCCAACTGTAAATCTTCCATTTCTGAGTTAATGCAAAAAACAGAGATAAGACAGAATCAGACACAGAAAGCAGAAAAGATCCAGACAGAGCAGCGTACCAGATTCATCATTGAAGGAGGTGAAGCTAATGAGCATCTGGACGTTGACTTCTCCACAGCCATTGACCAGCAGCCTGAAGTCCTCGGCTGTCAGGTCCTCCAGGGCATTCTTAGGGAGGACATCCAGCAAACCCTTCCTCATCGCCTACAGGAGACAGACACATCATATTTAATGTGAATATACATTTTAGGGATTGACAAAACATCTGTTTGTGTTCCAAAAAACTTTAACACTTTGAGAAGAAGTTTGGTAGAATGTTGAATATCTCAGTATTCACAGCCAATTAAGAGGGAGTAACATTTTTTAACTTACATGTAGAGGCTGCTCAGCCACCACCAGCATTCTGTGCTCGGCATACTTCCTCACGTACTCGTACACGTTGAGTGGAGTTACTGGCATGTTGACCCCACCAGACAGAAGCTCCACCTGAACCAGAAAGAGTAAGGCATCAACAAACACTTTGTTTATGGCATGAACACATTTCAGAGTACATATTTTCATACATCCTTGCACTATGTGGTATTCTAAGTATTAGGTTTCTGCTTGTGATGCCAATAATATACACAACTGAAAACAGGCACAGTAGTTGTTTTCTTCACGTTGAGTTTTTTCTTTTTGAGTGTTTCATGGGTCCTCTGTGATGTTCAGCAAGTGTAAATTTGTGGAATGTGATCTAGAAATGTTGCTGAAATAAATGTCATTCTTCAGATTTACTACTACTGCAGAAACTGTTTTTAGCATTTGATATTTCAATCTACATTCTGTGACACAGTGACAGTGGAGGTCTTTACCTGTCCGGCCCCTTCCTCTTTGCAGAGGTCGATGGCGAAGGCCAGGTCCATGGCAGCGAATACTGCGTCTGCTTCTCCGGCCTGAGAGTGGCGGATCAGCTGCCGCAGGCTCTCGTACATGACCGGGTCAAAGAATGCAAAGTCATGCCAGTTTACCTGAAGGAGCAAAGATGATATGTAGATTTAGCTACTTTATCCTGGAAAGTATCAACAACATGCAGGAGTGTCTTACGTGTGTGCAAAAATATTTTACACACAACTTATTGTCTCTCACCTTCCTCCCAAGCAGCACTTTGATGACATGTCTGTTCAATGTGATTGGACAGAGTTCATTCTGTAGCAGACATAACCCCAGTATTCTGTAGAGAAAACACAACATTTCATTTACTGTTTCCTTTGGTCAAATCTAGTTGTTATTTGACCACACTAACTGAATAGAATTCTCTTCATGTGTGACAGTTTATTACCTGCCGATGTTACGGAAGCAGTTGAGTCTGGCTTCTGTGTTCTTGCCGGGCCGAGGGGAGTAGAAGCCTCGTTTGCCGGGCTGGTAGAAGAGCGGGGCGTTGTCGTCCCCGTCATCGGGGTCGTCCAGCTCCATGTCGACCACGCTGCGGGTTGAGCCGTGACGCTTACGGTTCTCTTGCTGCTACAAACACACAAAAAAAGGACAGGGAGTGTTATGTTTGGCAAGACTGGCTGTTTAGAAGGTGTGTTTTGTATAGAAGCATTTTAAGTCTACGGGAGGGAATATTAATTAGTATGCCAGACCAGCCCTGATGTTTCACTATTATTATCATTAACAGATAAGTTGACATGTTAGGACAGTATAGAGTGGAGACAGATGTTGCATTTACTTGTGCTTTCTCTGGTGCCTCCAGGAGACCCAGGTCCAGTATGCTGTCAGCACCATTTTCCCTGGAGGAGACAGAGACACAGGGTTTTGTTAGTTTACACACCTTCATGATGCAAAAAAAATTCAGTGACAATTACATTTTTGGATAATTCATAGTATACTTGTACAACACTTGAGAGCAGGATGATGTGTGTTCCACTATGGTGAACAAAGATGATAATGGTCGCTGTGTTTAGCAACTATGTCGGTGTGACTGTGAGGGTTTAGAGTTTAATCCAGGGAAGCAGGATTTCTCGGGATGCTCATCCAAACTATTCCTCATCTCACAGAAAATATAATAACAGGGAAAATGTTTTTAGAACATTTAGAACACATGAGAATATATTTATAAAGTATATAGGCCTAGTGTGTGTGTTGGTGGAACATACTGGAGGCTTTAATTAATACAGTGCCATGGATTTATTTCTGACTGTTCATGCAGTTACTATGGTAATTTATGGGCTCTACCATCTATAACAGACTAACACAACACAATTTCTGCGAACAGCTTTGTGTGGAAATACTTCAAAAGGTTTAACAATGAGGATGCACAGTGTGTGCTCTGAAAACGAGACTGAGGTTAAACGAGCAGTTAGTGGCCACATTTGGAATCTCAGACAAAATTCCCAGTTAAAGTCCAAAGTGTGCAGGAATGCAGGATTCAGACTTTAACCAAACAATTTTGAGCAAAATACTGGCAGAGAATATGAATTAACCTTCCAAAGTGGCAAAATGTGCCTCTGTAAGAAAAACATTGAAGACAGATGGCTAAAAACTCCCCAAGAATTCATCCGAAATCTCAAACCAAGTGAGTGAGAGCTTTTTAAGAGCTTTGATTTTTAACTTTGATCACTGACTTTATTAGATCGTCTACATCTAACATTGTGGCGCGAGCTTTCTGACTCCTAGAATATGAAATCTGACTCGGATTAGGAGAATGTATCTGAAAACACCAAATGACTCGCTTTAACAAATTTTGTTTGTTTAGACAAAAAAGAATTGTAAAATACCACTTCCATGAGTCTGTTCAGACTGTGACAGATCACAGACAATGAACTTGGCTTTTCATTCCTGTTCAAGCTGCATGCACAGTTTATATTACGCTCATTCTCATTTTAATTAACACAAGGCTGTTCTTCTTTATCAATAATTATTAATACCACCACATAACAAAAGCAGTCAGGTTTGAAAGCCATATTTCTCCTTGTTGCACATGGTATTGCCTGAAATATGACCGATGAATTTGACTGTAGCAGTTATAAAATAAGTGCATTTTCCAGGATAGGGGGCTTCTGTTCCCAGAAAAGACAATGTCTCATTTTCAGGAAATTTATGAATCCCTAGTGAGGTTATGATACCTTCCGTGTGCAATGAGAAGCTCCATGGCCTCCTCCACTCTGGCTCGGAGAGAATCCTCACTAGCCAGCAGCAGCAGCAGCTGGGCAGGGGACAGCTCCAGCAACATGCCTGTGATTTTACTGGCAAACGCCTGAGGAGACAAACACACAGCTGGTCTGAGCATGGAGATGGAAACCATCGAATGTTCCAGTTAGACAGACTGGCAGTCGTACATATAGTCGTATAGGAAAGTATTAAGAACAAATTTGTTGGGGCTTGTTGATGGCAAAGTAAAGGTCATGTGCTCTCTAAACTCAATGGGTTTCAAGGCTCCAACATCTTTTCCAAAGTTGAACTCAAGTACTTTTCAAGGTGCATTTTCAAGCTTTTCCAGCACCTTACAGCTGTGGTAAATTACATAATTATATGTATACTGTATATGCTCAAAATGATTAGGCACCATTTCATTTCTTAATCAGATCAAATCAGATGTTACTGTGCTATAAAAAAAACTAATTATGCTTACTGATAGAATTCTACAGAGGGGTGACAAATTAAAGAAAAACAACAGTTTTATGTTTTAAAACATGTCACATGTCTGTAAGTAGATTTGGCATTCTATACAACCTGGCTCTCTCAATGTAAAATAATCATTTGAACAATCACTTGACGAATAACTTTGATAAAAATCCTTTAAATTGTTGTCCTAATTTTCCATTTTCAAGCCAACAATCATTGAAACAGCAAACTCCCAGCAAGCCGTCTGTTGGGTTGTGGCAGGCAAGGCTCGAGTGGGGTTATCTTCAGTTTGTACAAAAGGCAAACGCCATTAGGCTCTCTGACTTAATTTATTTCTTTATCTAAAAAGCAAACTTGGATAGATTGCTACTTATTATGAACAAAATACAATTTCAAGCAGTTTCAAGCACTTTATCCAAATTCCGAGCGCTTTTCAAACCATGAAATACGACATTAAAATTTAAGTGTTTTCAAGGATTTTCTTTATTTTCCTGTTTAAAAATGCAAATCTAACAGTCATAATATGATGACCTCTTTTTTTTAATGGATAAAAATTGGTTTCGTTAACACAGAGCTTTCACAGAGGCAGATGATTTGTTACCGGTTGCATTGCGTGAACGCGTGGGTAGAGCCTTTCACCCAGGGCTTGTCTGTGTGCGGGCAGGGGGTCCGGCTCATCACTGGGGTTTCCCTCTGATGAAGGCCTGAAAGGCCTGGTGTCTATGGACAGCTGCCTGCGTGAGTCTCTGCAGTACACAAACACACACGTTTGTCTCACACAGCACAAAACTTTTTGTTCATCACACAACAGAAATAAATGTTTTAAGTTGGAGTTTACCTGTCCCGATCTCTCCGAGATCCTGCTCGAAGCCCTCCACTTCTCCTTTCTCGTTCCCGATCTCTGTTTCTCAAGCGCTGCATGAGATCTACAGACACACACAAACACACACATTGAAGAAAAACGAGTTCACCTTTGATTGTAATTTCTTTATGTAAAAGAATCTCTTAACTCATGAGATAACTGCTTTAAACATCACAGAGATACCACTGAATGTAACAATGTAATCAAGTTGATAAATACAGTGTAGTTTCTATGTATTGTCATACTTGAATTGTAATCGTGATGACACGTACTGCTGGCCTGCATGCCCTTGCTAACACTCTGAACACAGTCCAGATTGGGCAGCTTGTCGTTGGAGAGGAGGGCCAGGGCGATGGCCGTGTAAAAGCTGCGGGCCACGCCGCTGCCCTCGCCCGGCTCGTCTTTGAAGGTGACTTTCACCCGGTGCACGGCCATGGGTGTGGTTGTGCAGCGTCTGCCAAAGTGCGTGTTCAGCTGACGCATGGTCTGCTGTATTAGCTGGTCTCTGTCCCGATCCACCTCCAGGGCCAGGTCGCGAGACTGCAAGTTCCTCAGCTTCTCCATCTCCCGACGGAACTTTGATTCCTTCACTTCAAAACCTCCCAGCTCTGTGAGGATCTGATATGAACAACAAAACAAACAAAATCATTATGAGTCTGCTCTCTGACATCTAGACCACCAAAACTCTGCAGCTGCATACATCTTTCAGCTAGTTGACAGTAGGGTTGGATCACTTTCCATTTTGCCAGCCCAGTCTGGTGTACAAGCTTAAACAGATTTTTTATGCTATGGTATGCATTTTATGCTAACAAACTGAACTGACATTTGTCTTTACAAGACATTCTGGTAAGTTACAAGGAAATAGCTCCCAACAACTTCAACCCTTTAAAGGGACAGTTTGTCCCAAGATAAAAAAAAAACACATTTCTCCTCTGGCCTGTAGTACCATTTGCCCATCCAGATAGTTTTGGTGTGAGTAGCAGAGTTTTGGAGATATGGGCTGTATAGATGTCTGCTTTTGCTCCAGTATAATGGGACTACATGGCACTTGGCTTATGGTGCTCAAAGCACCAAAAAAATACATCTGAAAAATTCAAAACCAGTGTGTCTTTGTAAAAATCATGACCGGGTTACTCAAGATAATCCACAGAATTTGTTGTGAGCAACAAGGACCAGTTTTTTATTAAGTGGAATCTACCAGAACAACTTTATTTTCTACTAGAAAGAAAATAGTTCCTACATTCCAACATTCCTACATTATAATGGAGAGAAGGCAGAAATAAAACTTCAACTCACACCAAAAAATCTAGATGATAAATAGCACTCCAGGTGAGGGGAAAAAAATTGTACTTGAGGTGAACTGTCCCTTTAACAAAGGAGCCAAGAATTTATAAACACAAAAAAACAGCTGGGCTCATGAAATGTAACAGCCACTACACTCGTGGTTAAAACTATTAATAACAACAAAACTGACACCTAATTATCAACATAACCACCATGTTCTGAGCAGATACATGACAAACACCAATAAAAAGTAACATTTGGATTTTGCATCAAGAAATAGCAACCTTAACAAACCACTTGTAGTTTAAGTTTACTGTTTTGTGTTTACTGATGTGTTCCAGCACTAGCAGGCCGGATGGGAAATGTGGGTGTTCTCCGCAGCACATGTAGCAGAGCACACATCACAACTGATTAGATGGTGCTGTACAGCTAAGTTGCTAACTGGTTTGTCAGATACATTATTAAAAAAATAATAAACAATGACCCCATCATTTTCACTTTTCAATAAAACTCTGAAATAACTCTGTTCCCAACTATTTGCTAAGTTAGTGAGGGAGCTAGCCAACTACAGTTTGCCAGTAATGTGACAAATGGAAAGGTAAGTACGATTCGCTTGCCTTGTTGAAAATTAACGCATACCATCTCAACATTTGCTGAGAACTATGTCACCCTTAACCTGACTAGAGCACAGAGGTCCATCTGTGCCCAGCTGAGATGTGGTATCTTGCCTTTGGCAGCGGAAACTGGTCGATTCCATTCGATTCCAGAAAAGAATAGAAAATGTCATCTGTGTGATTTGGGAGAGGTTGAAAATGAACTTTTTGTTCTATTGTCCATTATATCATAATTGTAGACAGGCTTTTTTCTTAAAATGTCTGATGACTGTCTTGATTTGTTTTCCATGTCTGATGAATGTAGACTTCAGTACCTGTTTATAGACAAAGTGTTTCTCCAAGCTCAATTTGTGTTAAATGCCTACCAACAGCACACAAAAGCACTTTTTATTTGCTGCGTTAAAAGGCACAATGAGATGTGCCTTAATGTGCTCATGATATGTGGATGTCACATGTAAGAAACAGTTCTCAGTTCTCAGATTTTGATTTAAGATTGTTTGTAGGAAGTGTAGCTTTGTTTCTTTTGCTCTCACTGTTTCATGGTAATTGCTCCTGATTTGTTCTGTTTTGTTGTTTGTAGTGTCTTATAAGCCCATGTGGGCTGGGTATCTTTTGATGCATCACACTTAAATTAATTACAAAATAAATTACCTTAGTTTACCTTTATCATTTTTAAATTAAAAGCCCTCTAGTGTTCCAGTGGACAGAACCCCTTCATTTTAAGTTTTTTATTGTGTACTGTTCTCAGGAACCTGCTATGATAAACTTGCAGCTCGTGGGCTGTCATAATGTTACGTGCCACACCTTGTGGTAAAATTCAGCATTACTGGTTTAATCCTCTTTTTGCCTTAATATCAAACTGGTTTGGAAATTTTTTACAGCCTAACCCTAGTAGTCAGCAGAGTGAGCAGACCAACCCAAGGGAAACACAACAGCAGATACTGGAAGCACTTTCAATAAACAGCAATAGAGAGAACTCTATAGAGTTCATATATTGCTTATTGAACCTTATTGCAAAATCTATTCATCTATTTCCAAGTCAAAAATGGGGTAACATAAGGGCAATTGCTATTTTTACTTCACTCATTTAAATGTATATTCAGATAAAACCGTACCGATCCAGGCTCAGCTCCGACATCCTCCATGAAGACACGACCAAAGAGCTCCAGTGACAGACGCCAGCGGCCTAGCAGCATGTCATGTGAGATCATCATCCCCATGAAGCTACAGTGAGGTCTGAGCAGACAAAGGAGAAAGGGGAACAACATTAACACTGGCATAGTTCAAACACCTAGTACCAACGCAACAAATCACACTTAATTTTGGTACCTGAATGATGGCAGAGGGGGTCCGTCGCTCTCAGTGAGGCCGATCTCGGCGAGCAGGCTGCTCTTCAGCTGGGCTGCAAGGTCATGGGGTGATGGGCCTGGTTTTGAAGCCTCCAGCTCCTGCTCTGCTAGCGACTGGTTCCCAGTGCTCCGCTGGCCAGTCTCCATACTCATCACATTCTTCAGGTTGGCTGAGTAAGACATCTTAGTGGGCAGGATCTGTGTTAGCGGGGTTCAGAGGAGTTGTTTAGTACTGTGAGCAGATGTTGAGATGATGACAGTGTGATGATGAAAGAATGGAAATATGGAAATGAGACACAGAACACAGGCTGTGTTCCAACATCCACACTCAAATTTCAGTGCAAGCAAAAAGACTACCCAAAACATCCATTGTTTCCTCCTGACTATTTTTTCCAGTGCTCTCAAAGTGGAAATAATGAGGAGGAAATCATGAATCCTGGATAGTTTTTACTGATTTCTATTTTAAAGTAAATTTCCTTCAACATTTCACTGGTGTTTGTTCTGTGTGGATATTAGAACACAGCTGCCAGCGTGTTTGTCCAGTGAAGAGGGGTGGTATACCTGAGAGGGGGAGGGTAGAGAGGAGCCCATGTTTACCTCCAGGCAGTTCCTGTCCATGCTTGCCTCAGCCAGGCCTTTGGTTGCCATGTAGGAGGAAGAGTACAAGCCCTGGGAGGGACGGCCGAACAGATCCTCCTTCCTGGCATTAGGCTGTTACAGAAGAATCACAATTAAGTTGCAGCCAAAAATGCAGTTTGGCCATTAGTAATAATGTGGTAACGGTTAGGTCAGTCGAGCAAATGACTGTATGCTCAGTCTAATGTTTTGGAGCAGTGTTGTGTGATGTGATAATAACCTTGAATCCTTGAAGCCAAGTCCCAAGTCCTAAACTTTGTGTTTTGAGTCCTAAACGAGTCATAATGCACTCTTCACCAAATGTAATGTCATTTTAACAACAGGGCCTCAACTTACCAGTTCTTTGTGCAACTTCAAATGCCAAATGAAGTCAAAAGTCTCTGCCTGTATTTTTTTTTTTAATCTGTATGTCTTGTATACTGCTATTTGTTTTTGCTGACTACCTAAAATTATCTTTGGTATCATTTTTTCTGACTGGAGCTCAGTAATGTAACATCAGTTCTGTTGGTTCTCTCCTGCAACTTGATTGGATGCTGTCAGACTGGCTCAAAACAGTGGAGCTGGGGAATTAAATGTCAACTTGCTGAGATTAAACAGAGTTTATGTTAGTTGTTTCAGGATATGAAGGGAAATGAATTGATTTGTGGATTCGCACTTTTTAAATAGCAGACTTGTTAATCTCTGCGCTTGAGAGAAGGTATCAAGTATTTTCAAATCAAGGTTCAAGTTCAAGTGAAGTCACAAGTCATTTAAAAGTCAAGCAGTAATGCTTTTTTTGGAGAGTTTTATGTCATCAACTTTGTGACAGGAGTCTGACTCAAGTCCAAGTTATGTGACTTGAGTTCACAGTTCTACATTTAAATAGAAGTAGATTGTGGAAAATGCCCCCCCCCCCCTTCAATCTTCACTGTCTCAGGGAAATCCTGAGAATCACACGAAGACACTGAGCAGCAATTCTGACCTGCAGGAGATGGGGCTGGTCTGCCAGTGGAATGGCCTCAGCCAGGGGAACATCGAAGGGGTTGGGTGGGATGCAGCCCAGGAAGGTCATGGAGTCAGAGCGCCGGAAGAAGGGGTGGTTCTGACCAGTTTCTGCTGGAACTGGGTCCTCATCCTTGTCTTGCAGAGTTGAACCTGAGTAGAAAACAAACAAATCATAGGTCAGCAAACACATTAAAATGACCAAGCAGATCTTTGATAGTTATCACACAGAGTATTATCAAATATTAGTTATCTGACTTACTCTGATTGGTGTCCTCATCATTCTCGTGTTCAGAATCCTCATTGTCTAAACCCAGTTCCAGAATCTCTCGATTCCTACAAATAAAAGTAGATAAAAAATAGTGTTAAATACAAACAACCAAAGTTCTTCCTGTTTGATTTGTCAAGCAAGGCCATTAACTGTTTTCACTTTAGGGCAACTGTCATGTTGTCCATCTTTATACATGTCAATAAGAAAGACAAACAAAATAATGTGAAAACAGGGTTTTGTTCCAGTGGCCATAACATGCACCTCTATACAGATATTTCAGTCATATGAAACAAACTGACCTCAAATTCAAGAACTAACAACTGCAAAACATAACGGACACTGTGGAATTTTCCCTCTTCTTAGCTGTAACCAAACAATTATGATGCAGCTCAAGTGACCTCAATTTTTGAATATAAAGACAGCTTTTACCTCTTTCTGTCCATCTGCGGGGTGTCCAAAGTGGTCTGCTGGTTCATGGCTTTAATCCAGTAGATGAGAGCCTGGAAAACGTAGGCCACATGTTTAAGTGAGCACACGTCCAACACAGGAAGCACATCAGAATGCTCATCATTGTGGGAGCGCATCAGTGATAGCGCGTAGTTCAGAAAGTCGCCCCGCGCCGACATCATGCCCTGGCGAGCAGTCAGCAGGGTAGCTGCTCTCCTGAAACAAATACAAAACACATACAAAGCAAGTGAGAACTACTTCAGTACAAAGTGGCAAAAAAATGGCTCAGGATTAGACTTTCCCAAAGTTCTGTAGTTGTTGTAGGCCACAGCAAGGCTGCTCACACTGCAGCCCCTGGGAGTCATACATTCAATGTTTATTTAATCTCCAGGAATCATTGAGGGAGTGCCCTCGTTTACAATGATGTCGACAGCACAGTTTGAACAGGAAAATACAACAAGAAAACAAGACAAAATATATAAATATATTTAAAAAACAATGAATACAATTAACAGACAACACAAACAAACAGACAACAACAGAATACAGTTAAAAACAGTTGCATTCAAGAACAGATTAGTTAATAAACATGGTTTTAAATTGACCTATGGGTACAAGTGCATTCAGTTTTAATGTGTGTTGTAAGTGTTCCACGTGTGTGCAGCACAAAAACTAAGTTTTTCCAAAATTAGTATTTGCACAGGGGACTTCAAGAGTCATTATCCAACACGCTCAGCTGATTGGCTATTAGACTGGTGTAACAAGGATGTGATATATGATGGTAATTTTCCAATCAGGGCTTTATAAATGAATAGAAACCCTTGTCCGTCACGTCTTGCTGTTAACAATGTCCACCCAACCTTTTCATACAGGATGCAATGATGTGTACAGTAACTGTCGTCAGTAATAAATCTTAGGGCCGACCGGGGACACACACACACGTAATATTAACTGGTGACAGTGATGTCACACATGTAATATGAACTGATTAACAAACAAAAATAAAAATGTGAAGTTGATATTCTGCTTAACAAGGTATCTTTCAAAACAATTTTCTTTTTTTTTTTTTTCTTTTTTTTTGTCTAAAAAGTTGATAAAACCAACCGACATTCAAGTGCCTATTAAAAAAAATTAAATGAAGCTAGAACAAAACATTTTTTGTGTCTGAAACTTGAACATCTGTTCTTTCTTTTGATGTATTCCATGTTAACATTCATAGAACTGAAGATTCTGTGGGTGCTGAAAAATGAGTGAATTTTGTCAAAAATGCTGGCTGGTAACTTTATTAAAAAATGCTGGCAGGGAGAGAGTTAATACTGTATTTACACTCGACACTTGTATGTATGAAATTAAATTTTATTGTAAATGTTCTTTCTACACTCTGAGTCTCCTGGTTTTGCAACAGCGTACTGTATGTCCAGGGTTAATGTCCCTTGCGGACATACTGTTTCTGATCTATTAAGTATCAAGTATCAAATCAGTATCATGTTAGTCTCAAGTATTGTTTTGCTATCAAGTATCATAATATTAAATTTGGTATTTCTGTCAAAATTGGTACCGTGACAACACTAAACACCCACACCAGTAATCCACAGATCAAATGTGAAAAAGAATTACAAAAACTGAGACTGTTAATGTCTTTCAGTGTATTTTGTTTTACCTGCGTCCTTCCATGGCACGGAGGCTCGCCTCCTCCCGTGCCGTCATACGTTCCCTGCGAGCAGAGTGCTGAGAGGCGTGGAGTGGGTGACTGGGGTGACCCGGGTCTCCGGCAGATGACAGGGCTGAGCCATATCGCAACTGAGCCTCGGTGGAATCCATGATGGACACCATCCAATTCCAGGTGGGAATCAGCTTCTCTTCTACATAATTCTGGTTCAACACATGACAAACATTTATCACCAAATCACAATTTTCTTTTTTTCTAAACATATATTTTTTAGTGATTACTTAAAAAAAAAAAAAAAACAGAAAAGTAATGAATATATTGTTTATTCATTCAGAAACCAGTATCTTGGTGCCTTGGTGAAGTAGTGGAGTCTATTTTTGACACCACACGATGGCAGTGTATCTTTACCTGCAGGTTGACTGCATCCTGGTAGGTGAGCTTTACAGCAGCAGGATACTGTGAGTAGACTAGATGGTTGTACTTGGGAATCAGACTCATGAGGTCTGAGATCTGCCTGATGACGATGCTATAAGCCCGGGCCAAGCTACTGGCAGATGTCAGGTAGCTGCTGGAGTTGCTGGCCTCCAGAGCTGCCGCCGCAGCAGCAGCACTGGAGCTGATTGCGCTGGAGCGACGCAGGTTGGTCGGGTCAATGTATATCAGGCCAGTGGAGCTCGCTGTGAAAATGACACACATCAGAACAGGTAGAATTAATACACACCATGTTTATGACAGTCATATGGAACCACAAACAGACATTTTACTACAAAATCTCACCCTTACTCACATTTTTTGGAAATATGTTCTCAAACGATAAAAAAAACCACAAGTATGAAATGACATAAAACATTCAGACCAACAACAACAAGAAAAAAAAAGTAAGGATGAGAAAGGTCAGTGTTGTAAAACAAAGTGATTTATTAAAATCTCTCAATAAAAACCATTAATTGCTACAAGAAATTCAACAAACAGACAAAGCTCCACTGACCAGCTGGTGTTGAGGAGCTGGAGGGAGCACTGCCAGTGGCTCTCTGGCTGGGGGTGTTTCTGACAGCCCACTGCATGGAGCGAGGAGCCTGGGCTGCACTATTGGCGTGGGAAGCGCTGGTCGTTCTTTCCAGCGGCTCGTCCAGCAGGAATGTCTCCTGGTCGACGTCGTCGCTCTGACTGCTGCTGCTGTCGGAGTCGCTGGAGTCGTTGGACTGCGAGTCGTCCTCTGAAAAGAAGGCAGGGACACTGCTGGCACCTTCAGAGAGGAGGAGGACAATAAGGGATGAGGAGAAAAAAGATAAAGGAGACATGTTTAATGGCTTGTGTTTTCATCTCGCCTCCCTTTTCCTTTGTCTTTCACATCAGATTTATCCAAACAGGAGTGCGGGTTAGTGAATCACACCACTACAAGGCCAAACAACACTAATATGACAGTGAAAACACTGAGGCCTCAAGTCAAAACAACAGCTGCACCCTCTGTTGATCAAACTGTACTAAATGACATATGACTTCATTTCTTTTTCAATCTGCATTTTTTTTTAATTATTGGAAATGTCATTAAAGGGATAGTTTAGATTATTTGATTTGGGGTTGTAAAAGGTTGCAATCGATACTCAGTGTATTACCTACAGATGGAGCCCAGCACGCCCTCAGTTTGGGGAAGCAGAGATGAGCTACAGCAGGGAAGCCAAGCAAGTTCTTCTGCTAGGCGTCTCTCACATTACAAGATGTAGTTTGATAACATCTGAAGTAGCGTGGGATCATGGGAGTTGTCGTTTTCATTGTTTACCAACCACCACTGCAGATGAAAATCTACTGTATCTGACATGACTCAGGCAGAAATTATATTCACGGACGAGGTAATGTATTAAGTTTTTTTCACATTATGTTTAGTCACATTCGCAGACTTCCTTCCTCACTTTCTGATGTAGCTGAAGTATCCCATGTTTTCCCTGAAGCAACTAGAAGCTAGCAGGAAATGCTGAGAAATCCATAATTTATTCAAGGTATAACCATTGTTCGAAACATTTGGGATAATGTAGGCAAGCAACTCAAAATATAAAAACAGTTCTGGCATTTTTGGATTTTTTAATGCAGAATTATTACATATTATAGCTTTAAGTGTATGGTACATTTAGGATATTTTCACAGCTTTACCTTACCATCAGACAACCTATAACAACAGGAAACCACTGTTATCTAAGTGAAATATTACTGTCTTTCTCATCCATTCACAAAATCAGCCCAGTTTACCTCACAGAACATGGGAGTTGCTGGTCTACCGCTGCCTCCACCAGTTAATTTTTATGTGCTATTGTGTGACTTTGGTGAATCTGAACTAACCTTTCATACACTGAAGAGTCACACAATAACAAACTAACAGATCAAGGCAGCGGTATACCAGCAGCTCCCACATTCTGCGAGGTAAAGTTACTGGTTTCACCAGTGGATTTTGGTTGGAGAGTGATATTACACTTATATAACAGTTTCCTGTCAGAAAAGGCTGCTTGATAGCAAAGTAAAGCAGTGAAAATATTCTAACTTAGAACTTTTTTTTTTTAGGTGGCTTAAATAAGTTTTGTTGCTGACCCTGTCCATAGTAGTACATTGCTTTGCTTACATGCAGGTACTCCTCTCTGTTTCCCCTAACTGGGGATGTGTTGATCTAACTGCCTCATACAACCCCATATCAAATAATCTTAACAGTATGTCTCAATTGCACTGCATATTCTACGTGGAAATGAAACATCATCATTAGTAAGAAAACAACATTTCAGATGACCAAGGAGAAAAAACACCACACCGTTTGGAAAAGCTACGAGTTGATTAGTATGTTATTTGGGTGAAAGAACAACAAGACTACACTTGTGATGGGGGACAGGATTAGTTCAAAATGACAGACACGGTAACAGTGAAATGTGAGAAGGGGACGAACTGAAGGAACTCTCAGCAGGAAACTGTGTATGCACTTTGCAAATTCACTCTTGCCCTGACATCTGTATATGCATTGAAGTAAAGAGGAGCTCATACCAAAAATAGGAAATGCCAAGGACACCCTACTGCCTGCAAATGAAATACATCGGGTATTCAGCCAGGGACCATTTTGTCTGCTGTATCATTAGCTCTCCAAACACAAATCCTCACAATCCAAACTGCTGACTGTCAAGCACTAATGACTTTGTGAGGACTGAATTAGTCTGTAATTCAAGGTAAAAAAAAAAAAAAATACACCACAGTGCAGCAAGACAGAAATGCAATTTCTCTTTAGTAAGCAGTCGGAGACTTACAAAAATTTGGAAAGAATTCAGTTTGAAGAGGTCAAGACAGGTGACCGCATTTCCACAAAAAACTCAAAAAAGGAACAGTACTTAGAAAATTAAAGAGGATGTTTTATGAAGTAAAAGAAAATCTAAACTCAAAGATTAAAAACAGCTGGTGACCAACCTGCTTCAGAGCCAGCGGTGGCTGCAGTGACGACACTCCTGCGGCCGCTTGCGTTATCCTGATTGCTGTGGTTACTTTCACTGTCACTTTCCGTCTCGGCTGCAGCCAGCAGATCCAGCTCCATGTCACTTCCTGAAAGCAGAAACGAAGACAAACAGATGCTTCACTCCCTGTTTGCGGGGGGTTCAGATTCAAGTAATTGATTATGAACAACTTCAGTGTCACCACTCTTGTAAAATGAGCCTTAAATGCCTATTCCAGGAAAACCCAAAGTAAACAGAAAACTGTTATTGAACCATTTGGAGTGCATGGTTTTGATCTCTTTTGAAAGTTAGTACTCTGAAGTTTTTCCCCCCAACAGTCTGAATCACTGTTAAGTGCTACCAGCAATGAGTAACTGAAGTTTGAACACACCAACATAGAGGGTTTTTATTACTGCCTGAATACCTTTTGCATAGCTGGGACTTATTAGCTAGAAAACACAATGGGACCACAGCATTTAGCTTCACCCAGGTCCAAGTTCAAATCATAAGCCCGATATCCAAATCGCAGAAGCTGCAATTTCTTCATAAAGGTAAAATGTATCCCAAATTCTAAGTACTGTAGTGGTGTAGAGATAACCTGGCCTACAAATCTCGTTCTTCAGATGTAGGAAAACATGTTTGTTTGGTACAGAATAAAAATTGTGATGCAAAAATACTAATTCCCAGTAATTGTGAATCGCATCGCAATCTGTCTCTCACCATCCTCGTCGTGCTCATCGTGCTGCCCTTCTGCCTCGGCATTTTCCTCTCCCTGTTCCTCTTGGTCGTCATGATGGTCTTCCTCACCTGCTACTCCCTCTACGACTTCAACCTAAAAGACAAAAACAACAGATCCTAAGTGAGAAAGTAGCTACTCTGATCCTCACCAAAAACTAAACAGGAATAGGACTAAACCAAATGAAAATATAGAAATTTAAGTATTTATCTGAATCTCTGAGAAATCTGGCAGTGTAAGTAACAGTCTGGGCTCTAGATGGCATCATGCATTCTTTGAAACTCATCACCAACATGCACGGATTCAATTGTGTGCAAAGTTCATTATGGCCTTAATGATTTTATAATGAGGCTCCCCACCTCTTCCACATCTGCTGATACGATGTCATCCTGCTCCTCATCTCTTCCTCTGACAGGCTGAGACTGGCTGCTGCGCCGAGGCTGGGGGTTCCTGATGATATAAGATGCAGCTGTCTGGCTGGAGCTGGAAAAAAATGAAGCACAAGACTTGAAGTCATTATCTATATTATCTAGTGAAGAAGAAAAATCAGCCATCTTGTTTTCCTTTTGGTTTCTTCTCTTCAAGTATAAACTTAGGGGATGATTTGATGGTTTGAAGTGTTCACGTCATATTGCTTTGGCACATTAACATCGGGCTCTTACCCCAATCGCTGATACAATAAACGCACATCTTTCAACCCAGTGGCAATAAATTGTGACAAACAGGAGAATAAAAACCCTTAAAACCAACTAACCTGCTGGACTGGTCCGGTGAGGGTCTCGGAGGCAAAGGTTCAACAGAGAAGAGCTCCTCACTGCCCTGAACGGCATCGATGCTGGTGCTGGCCAACGTGAATGGAGCAGTAGGTCTCGCTATGCCCATTCGCACCGGAACGATCAGCGACTCAGCTACGTTACACAGCTCCTCCACAGCGTAGGGCAGCAGAGCCTGGAAAACTCGCCGACACTTCCCAATGGGCTGGGGGATGAAGTTGCTATGAGGGGGAAATTGAGAAAATCAGTTTTATTATGAATTCAATCAATGTGTGGGCCCACTGTATGCTAAAATTGAGCTGAAAGTTTCAATTTATCCTTACAGCCTTTGTCTAAAACTTTCCTAAAAAACCATTAATGCTCTGTGGTCTTACTTTTTCTTCTTGGATGAGGCCATCTCCACGCTGAGGATGACAAACACCCGGGCTACAGAGCGGAGGAACCTCCTGGTGACATTGACGGCCTCTTCTCTCCGGCCAGGAGTGTACTTGTTCTGCAGTTCCTTTACTAGTGTGCCCAGTAAGGTGTCTATGAACTAATCAAAAAAACCATTTATGACCAAATTACTTCCAAGTGGAAAGGTGTGTCAACAGCAATAAAAATGGAGGAAAATACAGTAATAAATGTTTATGAATGTCTTAAAAAACTCACAATAAAATGTTTATTATGCTATTGTTAACGCTTATATAGTCTTATTAACACATTAATATCAACAAGCACCTTATTACCTATTAACTCATACTTATTAGAAGATCCTTAATATAACGTGTTACTGACAATCCATTTCAGCAGGTAATATTAAGGTGGTATCTCGTGTCTTGTGTGAAATGGAGGATTTGTTTTAAAGTTGTGTGAACACTCAGATTTGGTGTTTAATGAATAGAGAAGCTGAGGAAGAGATCATGTTGTTCCTGATGAATGCCATCAGATAGGAAGGAGACAGACTAAGAGGACTTACGGTGATGTCAGGAGCACACTTGACAATGAGGCAGTGGGTGAAACAGTCAAGGCGAATGGTGCCACTCTGCTGATTCAAGTAGACCTGCTCTTCAGGCAGGAGGTGAGCAATTCTGCTGCTGGCACTAAGTCTACGAGACACAAGAAATACAGAACTCAAAATCTGATCTGCATACATCACTGTGTGGAGGTGACTGGAATCATACTTGTAAGTGTAAAGTAAGTACAGTATGAGGCTTTACATCTTGACACATTTGGATGATACAACAATGTCAACACCAATTTGCAGTATAGTATAGTAAAAGTATATTGGATTGGTGCATAATAAGCAAAGAAAACTGTTCACATTAAAGTCAGTGGTTAATCTCACACAACTTTCAGTTTTTTGAGAACCACAAACTAAGCATAGCCTTTCGATCTCTAATTACCAACCACGCTATAATGCTAGGAGTGCTCTCTTGCTGTGAAACTCACGGGTCTTTATTCTCCTGAGAACCAAACATGATCATAGACTTGAGGGCGTTCCAGTCTTGCAGGACCCTCTCCAGAGCCAGCTGAGCAAAGCGGGGAGGTTCTAGGTCGTGGTCTGGCATATCAGAGTCTGAGAGAGAGAGAGAGAGAGAGAGAAAGGAGAAACAATGTTTTCATACAACAAACACCTTGAAGGAATTCAGTCTTAAAAAAGATCACAGATCACAGTTAGTACTGAAAGAAGACAGCAGAAGAACAATGTCATATGGATGTAAAATTTGTAAATTGTTAGACTGCACTGAAAGGTGGGTAATATGCGAGAATGGTGCTGAATGTACCCTCTGCATTAGCAGCTTTGCGGTTCCTGTCTTCTCTGATGCGTGGTGGTCTGTACTGACAGTGCTCAACACTCTGCCTGGCAACAGTCTGCACCAGGAACAGTAATATATGCTCTCCCCTGCAGATGGAAACAAAACTCAGTGAGAAATGTCACTCTCCTCACTTTCACGGTATAAAATATCTTCTGTGTACAGTATTATGCCAAAATGTTACAATTGAGCTGATTTATTCTCAAACGCTCTTTTTTCCTATTATAAAGCACAAAAGGAAGAACACTACTCTGTTTAGTAGAGACGGTAAATATCCGTACAGAGATACAGGGGTCTTACCTGCTGTTTGGTGTCGTGACCAGGTTTGTGGTTGTCAGTAACCTGTACAGCAGATCCAGGCGAGCTGCCTTCTGGCCGGCAATCAGTGTTTTACACTTACATTTCTCCCAACAGTCACAGTACGCTGTGGGGGAGGTCCTCTTCAGCCTGGGAGATAACAGAAGCACATTTATTATCATACATATGACAGAGTGTGAAATATGAACGATGAAAAGCAATGCTAATAAAGACTGACATCTTTACAAAGATTAAAAAGGGCCAAACTCAAATCTAGGACTCACTTGCAGTCATGTCCTTTGTGACACACCCTGGCACACTCAGTGCAGCAGCAGAGGGACTCGAGCAGACCACAGGTCCGACACTCAAAGATATCCTAAATATAAAGTCATTGTGATCAGTGTGTCAGCTTTCAACTCAACATTTTTAGCTTAACAAGTCTTCAAAATTAGAGACGCTTATTGAGTTATCAGTTACGTAATTGTCTTTTAAACATTACAATTTCCATCATTAATAGACACAGAAGAATGTTGCTTGAGAGTGGTCTAAAACACTGGTGAGTGCCTTCCTCTAAGTATCAGCGTCATTCTCGTCCTCTCGGACTGACCTGGTTAATGTGCTCAGCTCCAGTCCAAGTGAAGCTGCAGGTGTCATTGCAGCAGAGAACATAGAGGGGCGAATCGTCTGGGTTGGTCCCCGAGGGGCAAATCATTTCCATGAACACAGAATCTGCATCCTCCTTCTCTGCGATGCCCGGGTCGCCCACTGTGTTCAAGACATTGGAGGATAGAAAGGAAAATATGGAAACTGAGGACTGCCAGTTACAGAGTGTAGTTAGCTGTTGTAAGCAGGGCAGCAAAATAGGTCAGGATTCACATAACTCGTGGATAAACTCCAATGTTCCAGCTGTTACCTAACCACTTAAAATTACATCAGATTCACAAAAAGTGTGTCGAGGATGGTTGGTCATGCAAACTTCATTTCTTTCTCTCTCCCCCATTCTCTTTGTCAGGGCCTCCCAATCCAATAATACTCATTAGCAAAAAATATTATATAAACTCTTATCTAAACTTTTAGTGACACGCCACAAACAGATGTGTCACGAATAACACAGATGTGCAGCATGTGTCAAGTAAACAGTAGGTGGAATGTGACGCGATGAGACCTGTCAGCAGCCTGTCATGTCGGCTGCGTGGACTTATTTTAACCTCAAGGAAGAAGAAATCAAAATTGCTGAGTGCAATTTATGCAGTTTATTTAAATGTCATTTCGAATGTGGGAAATGGTGCTGACCAATCAAAAATGCGCCTAAAAGTTTAAATAAAAAAGCAGCAGTGTTGCACAACTGAGTCATGTTGAGTGTATTTCTTCCTTCATGGGAGTAGAACATTACTTTTTTCAGTTTGAGCATGATGGTTTTTAGATGGCAGGTGAAGTAAGGTATATCCATACGAACTATGTAACAGCTTAGTTAGTTGTTTAAAAGAGGGAAAACGACAATATCAGATTGGCGTCTGTATTGGCAGATAATCAAGTTTGCCACATAGGTACACATATTGAGCTATCCATAACAAAACCTTTACAAGCACATAAACAAGTAGGTCTGCACTAAAGATTATCTTCATTGTTAATTTAAAAAAAAGGAATAAAAAATTACTCAAGCTGATTAATCCATTTTGAAAATGGCTGGCAATTAATTTAATAATCCATTAATTAATTGATTAATCATTGCAGCTCTACATACAAGCATGTCAAAAGCAACATTTATTTAATTCGTTCTCTGTTTAATCTGCTCTCTCTACAGTTTGTCATCCATTTGCTGTTTTACACAAGCACACTGTGCTATCTTGGCTAATAGTTAATTGTTAAAAACAAGCTAAAATGAAAGCTGTTTGTATGTAGTCTGACTGTTTAGCTCAGTTTATCTTAAAATTTGGTAAATTCTTGTTAACTGGCTGAGACAAAGCAGCCTCTCCTCCCTCTACCAGCCGTACTGGCAGGCAGTGAATCACATCAGCAGAGGGACAAGGACAGAGGACACAAGTTAAGACTGATACTGACTGATGTCTGCGTTCTTCATAAACTTCACTCAATATTTTGATGTCAGGAATATGATCTATTTACATTTTACATTTATAGGTTTCCAGTAAGATATTGAGTTTAAATAGTGACTTTACTGTTGTAAACATGTGCTGCTTGTGAAACATTTAATAATAATCCAATTTTTATAAAGCAACTATTTAGTAATGAAAAAGAAACAATAAAAGTATCGTTTGAGTACCAGATCAATAAGGAGTACAAAATCCTAACCATAGCCATCCCTGCACACAGTCTCCCTTCAAGTGACAAACCAGTTTTGAACAGAGAGCAGAGAGATGACTTATTAACTTACCCTTGGCCATTTTCTGAGCAGCCTCCAGCACAGTGATGGCTGCTGGGTAAGCTCTCCCACTGACTGCCAGCATGAATGGGGTCATTCCACGGGCATCCCTGTCAAACAACAAAATGTATGAGCACTTTGCAGGGACAGATCAGCACATAAACAAAGTACAGCGGATAAATCAGGACAATCTAATGTACAAGAAAAAGCATTTGTCTTGTGTACAGTAAGAATCGTACTTGGCAGAGAGCAGCTCCCGTAGGTGTGGCCTCAGAACAACACTGTCACACATCAGCTTTAGGATGAGGTGGGCGTTGGCCTTCCTGTCTTTAGATTCAACCACAGATGACTCAGTGGACGGCCCTGCTCATTTGAAGAGAATGATCCATTAGATGACAGACACAAGATGTTTAAATACACAACACACGCAGGAAATTACAGTGACACCACGGAAATTATGTACACTGAGAGATGCCAGAATGTCTTTTTTGCCCCCATAGACTTTTTGTACTGATTTATCAATTCTCTAACATACACTGAACACCATTTTAGGTTTTAGGACTGTTCTGTCATAATTTTAAGCTGTGAAAACAGAGCGATTTAATTTTAATATGTCAACAACATAATGTGAGTTAGTTATGGATTTGGACTGTTGTCTCCGTCATTCTCTAAATGAAGATGGTTTACTGGTATGGTGGAGGTGCTCGGTCCCTGCTGGTCAGGAGGCTGTGTGAGTGAACCACACGGTGCTAGAATGAAGTAAATGTCACATCTTTGAGGAAATTCTTAAAAAAACACAGTTCTGCAATATTACTAAGAGTATCGGTTTCACTTAAGTTAAGTGACACCCTCAGTGCCACCACTGAGGCTGAATTCATGATTAACACAGACTTTCCAATAGAAATGTGTGAGGCTGCCTTCAGACTGACAACTGACAAGGGTGCCTTGGTGTAGGTGGGCTGTTTCAAGGTTCCAGTGAAGGGGAAAAAAAAAAACAAAAAAAAAAAACTCCACTTTTAAAGCTCACTGAATGCCAACACACAACATGGCAGTTTATACTCCTTTGAGTCAGGATCGCAATCTTTCACACCCTCTGGCTTGATGCTTACAAGGTAAATGTCAAATAACACAAAGCTACAGGGTATGCGCTTCTAGGATTTCTTACTGGTATGTCAGATTATGCATAATGACAAGACTAGTCTAACTGCAGGTGCAGCAGAGAATATAAAAGGGTGAGTCATCTGGGTTGATCCCCGAGGGGCAAATCATTTCCATCCCATGGGATGTTGCCCCAATAATACTTGTCTGCCTTAACAATGTACATGCCTTTCAAAACTTTACAATAAATTAGACCTCTACTGAGTGAAACATATCAAAAAATGATGCATCAGTAATGACTTACATTTTCATTTTTATGATATGAAAGAATGTGTCAAGTAACACATTCTCAACCCAGATAACACTTCAAGGTTTGCTTACTTCTCCTTGGCATTTTTACAGTCAGAAGAAATATCCTTGAAGAGAATCTGTTACAGTATCATGAAACTGTTTAGGAAAATGACTAAAACTACTTAAACACTGATTAAAATCAGACTAAATTTAAAACAAGTTCCACTGACTAAATGGTGACAAAAGGCTAAAACAAAAGACTAAAATGTGACTTTAACCAACAACAAGCTTCAGTAAGTGATTAAAAGTTAAACTAAATTTTAAAACTCTTGTTTTAAAACATTAAAATTAGAAAAATTAACACTGAGGATGCTGGAGACAGTAGACTGCACTGTGGCAAAAATAGATAAAGGAGCAACATTTGAGCTGAAATACCTTGAAACCACATCTCCACTGCACCGAACAAAAAAGTGGTCTCATTTAAATTAATGCTTTTTGTCACTGTGACACTGTCAGTCTGAAAGACAAAGATAATCCTAATTATACACTGTTGCTAAGATGCACTGACCAGGGTCCATGGGTGGGGGGTCAGGGACCCAGCTAGGTGGAGCAATGGGTGGTGAAACAGGGTCTTGGTGGTCACTGGATGACGGGCCAGACTCGTGACGTCCAAGGCCTGCAGCTCTTAGAGACCTCCGCATCATCTCCCTCAGGCGAAGCCTGGTGACAAGACAAAAAGGATAAAACGCCGCTGAAATTAATCAACAATGTTGCTTTTGTTTTCATATTACTAGAAAAGCTGTTCACTGAAATTGGATGCAGCACAAATCCTTACTTAGTGTGAGCCTTTTATACTACAAATTACATTTTCTGTGCTGAGTATTTTTTCTTATATATTCCGCACAGCACAAGAACAGTATAACTAGTTATTTACCCTCTGCTACTGGAGGAGCCAGTCCTATTCCCAGAACTGTTGCTTGAAACCACAGAGATGGCGTTGGCAATCGCCTCCACAGCAGACAGACGCTCTGCAAATGTGTTTCTCTCAGACCTTTCAGCTTCTGAAATTAAACAACACTGTCACTTAGCACACAGATGAGTCTCTTGAGGAAGTAGGCAATTAAATTGTTACAGGTGAGCAAACTGAAAACTACAGAGAGAAAAAGTGATTTTCTTCCATTTTTTAATAAAGATGACAAAGTCCAAAACAGAGATCTCAGGGGGAAAATGCAACTGTAACAAGCAAATAACTAACTACTTTTCAGATGAAATTTAAATATCAACTATTCATTATTATGCTGATGCTAAACAGGGACAACCTTATCGACTTGAACACCAGCTTACCTTCCTCCTCTTTGGTTTCCTTGTTACTAACAGGGAAGCAGACAGAGACAGCAGCATGGAGGATGTTGCGGTTTCCATCACAGCGATGATCGAGAAGTGCTCCAAGGGCCTGGCTGCCCTGATCCAACAGGAAAGCCTGCTCGAGGTTCACCAGGTACTGCCGACACGCCTCATAGTCACAACGCAGGACATGTTGCATCAGTGTCTGTTTCTGGAAGATACAAAGAGGATGTGTGAGTACTGATAGCTCTCATGTTCACTGACAGACAGCATTGCTGATTTATGAGTAGGAAACGGTAAAAACATGTAGAAAAGTGACATTTACTTGTTCATCTTTAGTCTTTTTTTACATTGTAAATACAGTCATGTTTACCTCAACAGCCATAATAATAATAGCAGCTTTCTTTTTAATTGTGGAGTTGGAGGGGAGATTGGCCAGAGAGTGCACCCCATTCCCAAGCTGTTTATAGGTGGCAAGTCCAACCAATCAGGATCTCGAATTCCACCCATGCAGTCTTTGGCCATTGGGTAGATTGTGCCATTTCCATCTCGGAGGATGATGGGAGATTCCTGGAGGAAAAATAGTTTCAACATTCAAGATTTGTATATTGTAAGGCTCTCTCCAGCAAGTGCAAAAAGATGTCACCTATTTGGGAGCAGATCTCACCTGTCCTGCTGTGAAGATGGCGACATTGCGCTCACTCTGCCCCAGGAAGGCCAGGTTGCTCGTGGGAAAGTTATTCTCCTGTTCAGCTTTGCCTGTGGCCAAGTCAAAGATACAGTACCTTACCCAGTTCCCAGTTTTCAGCACTGCATGAACTCCTGCAAGATAGAGAGATATTTACCAGTGGGGAACTACAGACACAAAACAAATATATTGACAAAGCTTGTTAACTATACAGACACTGACGTATAGAAACAAAATCCCACCTTTGGAGTCAACATTCACAGCCAGAATCTCTGCCTTTTCTGGGATACAGAGCTTTTTAGGCGTGCGCTGAAAACAATCAGGAACTTTAGGAGTCCCACCAGTTTTGACCACCTGCCAGAAATAAATTGAAGGAGACAAAAAAATAATAATGTGAGTCTCACAAGGATAGACCTCTCCCCTGCACAGATAGATGAACTCTGAAATCCAGATACTGAGATGAGGACAAGCAACATTGGATCAATTTAAGGATGCTCCAATCAGGATTTCTGGGGCCGATTACCTATTACTGGAAGCAGTATCAGCCGATACAGACCACAATGTGTAGCTGAAGCCTTCTATTAATTATGTACCAATATCTATTCATTTAAATGTTCTTAACATTGGATTTTAAGTATGAAACACCTTCATTTTGTCTTGGGGACCTGTTATACAAGAATATGGTTGCGTTTGCTGGTAATTTCATAAGATTTTTTCAATAGAATTATTAAAATCTGCCAATGTAGAAATTAATTGGATATTGTTATGATTTCAGCATCACTCAAAATGCTGTAGTGAAAAATCAAAGTAATAACAGATGTATGCCTATGTATTTCAACAACGCAAAATAGGAAAAAAAAAAAAGAAAGAAACTTTCAAAGTTTTAAACAATATTCATGGATATTCAAGGATTTCTGAGTTTATGAGGTGCAAATGAACGCACCATGAAGTCCCTGTCTGTGTGTGTCAAACTGACACAGACAGCAGAGGACAGAAGCCAACGCAGCCATAAATAACACTAAAACACAGCAGAGACTGTCAGCATCATTTATTACATGACTATTCTGATCCAAACATTTACCTACCAGCATGGCAGAGAGCCTTCTGAAATCTACTTGCCAAACGGATAATCTGACTGCATTTGTCGCTTGGCAGTGGAGCGTGAGCGTGAGCGTGATTGGAGCACGTTTAGATCAATTTATGTCTGTACCTGGAGCTCATCTATTCTGAGGAGCCTACAGTCCTGCAGCAGTGATGATGGGTCTGAGTCAGTGGGAGCAGCAGCAGTCTGGTTGCTCATGCTGCTTGATGTCCCTGGAAACTTCACAGCAACATACGCACCGTCCACTTTGAGCACCTGGGATAAAATATGAAGGTCATAAGTTGTGAACCTGAGATGTCATAATGTCAAAACTAGGGATGTTCCTGGCGACTTCCCTGTTGGTTAAACGCAAAATTTAATTCAGACTAGTCAACTGGTCTAACAGCAAGAAAACACTCAGAAAGCAGATTAAATGGAGCACAATTTATTAATGATAATGTCCGAACACTGTCCGAAAAAAATACTGTGTATTAAGAGCCATTTGAAGCCGTTAATGAAAGTCTACAATCACCAAATTGTATCTTAAACACCACTGAAATGTGTGCCACTTATGCTGTGCAATACAAACACTGCACATTAACCTACAAAACATGACAACTCACTAAAGGCTTCACCTTTTCAGACCGAAGAGGATCAGTGTGTCACCGAGTAAACGACCCAGAGCTGGCGTTAACTGCCAGCCTGCTACACAGTGTGGCTAACGTTAGCAGTGCTAACAGCAGCAGCTGCTCTGCTTGCAGGTTAATGTCCGTGTCTGTGCTGAATGTGGTCACATGTTGCTCCAGTCGAGTGATTATATACCAATTTATTCTTTCAGTCTAAATTCAACATTATTTCCATTTTCTAGATTAAAAACGCTACCAAACTGTGCGGGTTTTACGAGCTGTCATCTGTCTGACTTTGCTGATAAAAACATCTGGTAATAGGCAATCAAGGCATAAGCGCTTATGGCGTACGACAAAAAGGGCTGCCGTCTGATGGGGCTGCAGCCACGACTAGTGGCGGACGGCTGCATAACCCCTTAAAGGCAACAGTTAACTGACATTATGCAACAATAAAATATTGAGAAATAGTTTAACTGACTAGTATTTCTAGTGCCGACTAGCAAGGGTGTTTAATCGTGTAGTCGGACTAATCACATAGACAGACCAGGGACGCATGATTAGTAACAGGAACATCTATATTACTTATTATTGAAAGATACTGGATGATATAAACTTGCGAACTTTGATCCATGCATTTCCATATTTCAGATGCACCCACCTTTCCCACAGGAACATTTTTAACGTCCTCCACAAACACCACCTCCCTGAGGGGCCACTGCTCTTCATTCACCTTCTCCTCCTCTTGGGAGCTGGAGTAGAACGCCTTCGCTCTGCAAGTAGTAGGACATACTAACTTTTAGTCTTTTGATCAGAAAATATTCAAATAAGACACTTAATTATTATTTACTTCAAGGAATTTCAAATGGTCCAACGCTTCTGTGTAGGAAACTAAAAATATACTGCTGACAGGTGATAAAAACTTAAGTGTGGGCTAAGGAAAACTAATTATCAAAAAAGCTAGCTGTACAGTTCATATGATAAGAGGATGTAAAAAGGTAACCAAATACACCACAGCATATACTGTGAACCGGCCACACTTCCTTTACAGGGAAACAGGCAGGAGAAAAAAGCTTGCTGATAAAAGCCTGCGCACCATCTGTTTCAAAGTCAAAGGACTAATGAGAGCACAGAGTGAGGAAGAAATTGGTTCTGTGCCTGGGAGATAGAGAGGAAAGTCAAGACTTGAGTGCTGTTCTGAGAGCTAGAGGTTAAGAGGGAGAAATATCGAGAGAGGAGCTGACATACTGTAGGGCAGTGAGGCACTGCTAGCAATGGAAGAGGTATCACTGCAGGTAGACGCTGGGGAGGGAGGAGGACCCATCTCAGTCTTCACCAGCTCTGGCTTGCTTTCCGTCCTGTGGAGCAAGACAAGACAATGAGATGAATTTTACTTTGGGGTTTATGATAATCTAGTGAGGCTACTGCTGTAACCAGAGGGACTTAAGTGTTGGCCCTCTAACTGTGGTTTAAAGTGTACAGACATAAAAGTATGGAAGACTATTCTATACAACTTTTTCTACATGAAATGACACTGACTTGATTTCCTGGGTCTTAGTGGTCTTCTCCATTTCTTGAGGCTCTCTGGTGAGCGCAGCTGGAACCTGCAACTGTCATTCATGTTCCAGACTGACTCCAACAGGACGCCTACTTTGGGAATCCCAGCACTGACAGAAAAGGCCACTGCACCGGCATGGTAGAGGGGGTTATTCCTCAAGCACACCTGAGGAAGGAACGGGTACATGTATTTATTTAACTGCAGGGCTTATATTGAGCTCATGCCAAGACTTACCAAGAAAATGTCTACAGACAAACCTATAATAAGCATTAAGATGGAAAAGTTTAACCAGAAGTGGAGTTCAGTCCACCTCTGTCACACAAGATAATAAAAATAAATAACAAAAAAAAAATTACTTGTGTTCCCACGGTGATGTTGGGTATCGAGGAGATGCCAGCACTGGACTTTGGCTTTTTGTTCTTGGCTCTGGCCTTTTCAAGCATCTTCTTCCGTTGACTAAAAGGCACAACAACCCCTGCAGACAGATGCAAAAGCTCAGAAGTCAAAACTTGACTGACATTCATACTTTTCCCCGACATATAGCATTCTCATTTTGAAATGGCAAAACCATCAATTTAAATGTCAGGTCTTACGGAGGGATTCTTATTGCTTGCTACAGGTCCCCATTTCATATTCTGGAACAAGACTTTAGGTAAAGACAGTTACTACAGCTGAATCTTCTTTGAAGTGAGGGCTGCTTGGTGGAATGTGTATTTAAATTTCCACAGTACTCCAATACAGAAGAGGTCATAAACCACGTTAAACAGTGTACTGTTTTTACATAAAAATTTGCACATATATACACAGGTTTTTTTAATGCAGGGAAACCCACTAAAATAGAAGACAAACTCATCGATTGGCAATGAGAAAGGAGTCTTTTTTTTCCTACGTGTCACCTTCAACATCATGAATGCACTGGAGAGAAGGGTTAGTACTGTGACCAGTACAAACCGGCATGGAGGCCACTGACAAGGTCACACTGGTTTCTTGTTCAAATCTTTTACTTCAGTCTCTTTCAAACTGAATGCAGACTAAACTGAAATAATGTGCAAGTTCTACTGGAACAGAGACAGATGGAATTTGTGGCTAAGATGACACACAGAAGTCACAGAAGTTACCAACACAGGCAACAAGCCTTTCTAGCATCATACCAGAAAAGGGGTTAAAATTAGTGTCAAAGTACCAGTGACATCTGACCCCAGAATACATGCTGACTCTCTCCCTTTAAAGACAATGTTTTCTGGCTAGGCAAAATTTAATCATCATAACTGTACTATATGAAAAGAAACGGCAGCCTGTGATAATTCATACCCTCTTTTAAAATACATGCTTCCTGTTTGAATACTCCCAAAATCTGGACAAAAATATCTAAAAGAATCCATTATAGCACCTAATAACTGCAGAATATTTCCCCACCAATAACACAGTGAAAGAGGACTTATCAGGATAACAATGTTTTGGTGACATTCAGGAGCCAATGTTTGTGTTAAAAACAAAGGATTATAATTCCACTCAATGTAGTTTCATAGGAAAACAATCTTCTCCTCACCACCAGTAGAGGCTATTCTCCAGCTGTGCACACGTGTAGAGAGCACAGCAGTGCAGTGACACCATACGTTCCCCCTGCAGCTCAGGGAAAGCCTGAGCACTGTGTTCCAGCTTAGATGCCACGGTGCTCAGTGTGTCGTCCACCCAGGTTGCCACCTATACCACATACACACACACACAAGTTAATAAACAATTAGACATTTAATATATAAGTGTAATGTAACTATATAAACATCTATTTTCTCACTAACAATCTTGTGATTACAAAACCTATCCTTTGGTCAATGCCGTGAATGAACAAAGCAGAGCACACATGTTCTTGTCAGGAGGAACAATGATAATCTACCTTGTTGGTTTCTGTAGCTACAGTGGCTCTGATGCTATTGGCAGACAACAAGGTGATCTTCTCATTGGCCAGGCCCAGGAAGGACACACGTGGGTGATGAATGGAAGGATTCTGATGGCACAAATGACAGAACATTTAGAGGTGTAAGCTCTCCAACATGTGATACACCACCAGTGCTTGCTAGTTTGCTACAATAACAGGACATTTTTGAGTTTTTGGTATTGTTACATCCATAATATATAGTACAGTTTTTTGGTAATTCTATTCTTGTAAGTTGAATTCTCCACCTGTGGATTCCTGTAGGGTTCAGGTTCACTCCACTTCCACTGATACAGTTCTCCTTTGGAACTGACGCCACCAGCTCTGAGAACATGGCTCCAATGCTCACAAACTTCACACCATCCTGGAAAAGGATTAGACATCTCAGTAAAGCAGCAAAAGAAAAACTAAGAGCCCAGTCAGCTGAATTTGCTGGAGAATTCCAATCAGCTAGTAGAAACATCTCAAGATGATCAAAGGAAATAAATAAATCGGCACTGAGGTTTGTATTTCTTTGTTTTCAGAGTCATGAAATCAACGGCTCTGTTTGTGCTCCTCCTACCTTGTCAGGCCACCACTGGAGCTCCTCTCCCAAGGAGACGGGGCTCTGGACCGGGATGCTCTTCTTGTCCAAGCTGGGCTCTCCCTCACGGCTGGTGGAGCCTCGCTCGGTGTCGAACGAGGCCCCGTCCAGCCACCGGCGCTCGCGTAACCTCAATACAGACTCACGCTCACGCAACAGCTCTGAGTCGCGCTCTAAGGGAAGAAGGAGAACTGGTATGCAATAAGGTCACACCAGTGGGATAGAAGTAAGCCACTCTCTGGGAAAGACCCGTCAACATAGTTTTAAGAATAGAGAGAGAAAGATAGATTTTTTAGAATCACTGTAATGCTAATCAAAATTGCAGTACTGAAGATTGAGTGGGAGTCTAAATTAAAACTGGTGGGTGAGTCAGTTCGCGCTCATATGTTAAAATGCGAAGTAGAAGAGGAAGTGGATAGACAGAAAGAAAGCATGCAGATGGGCTAAAAGTGGGCTAGGTAGGTTTTTAGAATAGACTGCCTTAAAGGGTCCCTGTTAAGACAGGTGGGCCTAGCGGGCCTTTCTCAGAGAGCTCACAGTACTACAGCCATGCAGCATACAACACCAAACATTTATAGTCTGGAACACCAAACACCCATATGGAGTCACAGGAGTGCCATAAAAAAGAAAAGAAATCCGGAAAAATAAAGAGGAAAAAAAAGAAAATACAGAGGAAATTTGTTTTTATATATGAAGTCATTTATTCATTTTTATCCCTTTATTTTTCATTATTCTTTTCCGTATAGAGTTTGCTTGATGCTTGACGGACCAAGCTGTCAATCAACTGGCTTTGGGCAAGTCTTCCTGCCCAGGCTTATGATGGTTCAAATGGGTCGTGTTTACATAATGAGCCTATTTGAATGCTCCCCTTATGTTGTGTTCACAACATCATGAATTGGAAGTTCTCTGTTAGCTCCAAATTCACAACTGTCCATGTCATAATTAGGAGTTCCACTTGAAGACAGCATTAGTCGATTCCTGTACTGATTCATGTGTTTATTCGAGCATCTAACAAAAGCAATAGGGACAAGCAAAATCAATCGGGAAAATAAGGAACAATAAAGGGGAAAAAAATAAAAGACATTGTTTAAAAAATAAACTAAAAAAAATTATAATCTTTAAAAAATTTAAGTTAAAATATACTGAAAAATAATTTATATGCATAATTTATATGCAACTAACTATATCTATATAAACATACACAGCAATGAAAGATCAAATAAATGTGAAAATAAATGCAAATGCTTACAGCATTCATATTTTGTTATTTGTCTTAATATTTTCATTTTCTTTTTCTAGTTTTATTTTTTCTTTTAATTTTATTTATTAATCTTTATTTTTCTACATTTATTTTCTTTTACAGATATTATTATCTTTCTTATGGCACTCATATGACTCCATACATCCATATTACAAATCAAGCTAAAAAGACTGAAGAGGAAATTTCCCCAGCAAAAAAACTAAAACCTTTTCTTTTTTTTTCTTTTTTTTTACATTAATTTGTATAAAACCTACAGATCAACTAAGCAGACATTTAGCAAAGAGGAACCTATTTTCTCCTCTACTAACAATGTTTTTTTTTTTTTTTTTTTTTTTTTTTACATTAGCCCTACAAAGAGCTTTTGAAGTACCTCTGACTTATTCAAATGTTAAGCCACTGGCAAAAAAAACTGTCATGCTTTACAAACTTGTCTACTGTGTTGTCTTCTCTTTAATCAGCTAATAAAGCTTTATCCCCACAAACAAAAGCCGTCACCAGTGTTGCCACCAAAGCCTCTCCAGCACCCTGCCTTCCCTTTACTAGTTAGAGGTGAGTTGTTGAGTTACCTCTGGAGGATCCCAGGCGAGACAGCGAGGAGCGTCTGAAAGAGGGGTAGCCAAAGTAGCTGATGTCCTCAGAGAACATGGCGTCAGCATCAATAATCACGCTGGGGTGAGCAGAGTGAATGTCTGCATCCAACAGGGACATCAGGTCCTCTGCAGGGGACAAAGGAACAAAAGGATGCAAGGTTTAAGACAAATGAAAAAAAAAAAAAGACTCTTCTTTTTATGAATTTGCTAAAAACTGTCTAAACCATTACAGTGATCATAATTAAATCATTTGAATTCTATATTAGTCTGTGACACTAATTGTATTATGAGCTGAACTGCTGCTAAGCCTTCAATATCAAATAGTGATGTAGTCTGTGTTAATTTAATTTAATAATTTTCATCTAGCTAACACTTGCTGTATGTCTCAGACTGTACAGAAATGTCAAGGTTTTGGATAAAGACAAGAACATTTGGATACATTTCACATTTAATACCAATGAAAACAAGACCGTTTGTCAACTGTGTGGAGGTAAACACACTTAAAAGGATGAGACATGGACCGTTTTTCACTAAACATGAAATATCATACAAGCTAAAGGAAAACATTGCTGTCCTGTACCGATTAGAAATGAAATGAATGACCCAGAGTTGACAGAAATATATTTAGTCATATTTGTTATTTGTTAAAATTAACACTGGATGTAGCTTGAAATGTGGACAGAAACTGCACAATAACATCACTTTATGTAAGCCTTTGTCCTTTCTGTCCTCATTTTCTGTTTTTATTTATTCATTTTTGACAAACCTCCAGGGAGGTAGGACTCGCTGGCCGTGTCGTCTCCATCATCTCCATCTTCATCATCCCGGCTCAGCAAGTTGTTGACAGCGAGGTTGACATCCAGGTTGGTCCTCTGGAGTTCCCTAATGATCACACTCCTGGACTTCCCCTGAAGGACTACCTGGGCCTGGGGGAAAAAAAAACAGATTTTATTGATACTCAGGTAAATACGCACTGTTCACTAAAGATTAATCAACAACTGTGCCTTTGTTTCAGTAAGGCTAAGGTTACAACAAAAAATGATTTCATGAAGACAAGATGTTTTTCATACCTGAGTAATGAGCTCTTCAGGGATGACAGAAGCTGGTATGACGGGCTGGGGCTGGCTACCTAACAGGCCCGAGCCACGATCCCTTCCCGTGCGGATCACCCTGGTCTGTCGACGAGAATCGCGAGCTGCTGTTGACGACCTGCCCGACGTGCCTCCGCCTCCTCCTCCACCTCCGCTCCCTCCTCCTCCGCTGCTGCCGCCTCCTGCTCCACCTCCCCCTGCTCCTCCTCCGCTTCCACCTCCACCGCTGCCTCCGTTTACGCCGGAGCTCCAGCGACTCCTGTTACATACAGTGCAAGGCCATGGTCAGATACGACTGCCAAAAAACACCATCTGACTAACAGAGCAAATTCAGAACACACGCGCACATCTGGGTAACGAAGGGATTCAGCTGCTGTGACAGCAGAGACAGGCCAGCTTGCATCAGCAGCATTTACAGGAGGGAAGAAATTAACCGGGGAATTTTTTCCTAATTTAATCAAGAACCGTAAGAGAAAAAGCTTTGATATAGTGTACATTAACATTTTGGATACTGAAACTTTTTTTTCCCAGTTCAACATTGAAAGGGTGCAGGCTCTGAGGCCTATTTTGCAGCTTGGATTATTCAATAGGGCTGCAACTAAGGATTATTTTCATTGTCAGTTAATCTGTTGATCATTTTCTTGATTATTCAGTTTGGTCCATAAAATGTCAGTAGACGAAGAGAATGTAGGATCACCGTTTCCCCAGAGCCCAAGGTGACATCCTCAATATCTTGTTTGGTTTTTTTTCCAGAACCCAAGGACATTGTGTCTACCATCATACAAGATCAAAGGAACCAGAAAATATTCAAATTTGAAAAACTGAAATCAGAGAATTTGGACATTTTTTTCTTAAAAATGGCTCAAAACAATTAGCAAAATAGATGCCATAGTTGACAACTAATCAATTAATCTACTAATTACTGCGGCTCTACTATTCAGTTCTGCACAACCACAATATCAGGACACACAACAACTATATTTTGAGAAGGAAATTGATTCTCCAGTGGTCAACAATCACAAAAGCACTAAGAAAAGACTGCACAAATTTAGCAGAGTCAATGAATATAGCCAAGCTTTTTGATGTATGTTGTTTGGTGGACACATTTAACCATTACAGCATCCTAAAGTTCTCGCTTCAGAATGAAGAACCCCTGTGAGGAACAATACACCCCTACCCCGCTGCAGCAGCGTCAGTGCCGTGCTCTAAACACACTGAGCTTTTCACAGGACCGTTTTGTCTCTGTCAACCCTGCCAGAACTTACCCAAGGGTGTTGCCTGCCAGTCTGCCAAGTGTGTCAGAGCCAGACAGGAACCAGGGCGGATCACTAGTCCTGCCTGGCCTGGAGCTCCTTCCTGTCCCTGAACCACTGCTCAACTTTGAACTGGAAACAAAAGATGGGAGATCAGTTACAAACCTACAAAAGTCCCACACAGGACACACTGTTTTTATTACCTGGGTTAACAGAAACTAAATTCACCCCAGGTATTTCTTAAATTATACCTGTTGGTTCAGGATTATTTTCTATTAATATTATACTGTGAAATGGGAGGGGGGTATTTTGGAGACTAGCATGGCAACACCCTTGGGAATCAGAATTGGCTGCAACTCGTTCCTCCTTCAAGACTTTCCTTTTTATAAAAGTTCTTGGGGTTTTGGGGCTGCAACTGCTTTCTCCTATTTCAGGATTTCTTATAAAGGAATTCCTTCTAATTTAAACTAAAAGTAGTTTTCTTAACAGATGTGTTCTAAGTAGACAGTTTGTATAAATGGTGTGACATTCTGACAATTTTGCCAATGTTTCATATAACAGAGACTACAGAAACTGAAGTTAATACTTTCCAACAAAATAATACAATCACATTAAGTACCATACTATAACGGAGGGCAAAGGAACACAGAAACAGGAATTCAAATTATTCAGGTACAATACAGAAACAGCAAATTCACAACAGTCAAAAAGCTGACACAATCCGTGTTACAATGAAACAAACAAATCTAAAATCACAGATGATATTAGACCATCTTCATTAAGCGGACAAACCTGCATAAGACAATCTGCCATACTGTTTTCCGTAGGCTTTCTCAGCAACCCACAATGGTGCTGACTGAAAAGCTATTAAAATTTGAAACCATCTCATCTTCTTTTGCACGTCTTGCAGCAGGGAACAAAACATGTGTTCTGCAGAAAAGTTGGAGAGGGGGAGCTCCTCAGCCTTTAACAGCCTGATTCACATGCATATTTAGCAGCTCGAGGGGCCTTGAAAGCTATGAAATCACTGTTGGATGTTGTTCTGCTGGCAGGGTATCGACAACTATCAATGAGACATTCACCAAAAATACATGCTCACAGCCAACACGAAACAGAGCAGCTAGTAAAAAAAAAAGTGTTTCTATTAAGTAGCACGCACTCGCACAGCCATAAAGGCAACTGGCTTTCAGAAAGTTACACAGGCAATTTTGAGACCGTCTTGCTGTCGGCTGTTTGGTGTCAAGATTAGAATAAAGGCAGAAGTATTTTTTATATTGGCAAAACAAATATGTCCCTGGAATACATGTAACCTTGGGGGTGGGGGGACTCTCTGAAAAGCAGCTCTGACAATCACTGAATACATATCATAATCTTAAACACAACAGCAAAGCATCCGCCAGTCACACAGCTGACTTTTTTGGAATAGGCCTGTGAGGTATTGAGATATGTTTCACTCCTGATAGATGAAAATCTTTGTAGTGGAGAGCCAGAGTATTATTCTAGAAGTGAAACCATGTCCAAATGCTTCATACGCAGCCAAAAAGGGCACATGTGCCGAATTCAAATCGCAGCAACCACCGTCAGTAAGCCTGAGCATGCTCAGTGCGTCTTGTGCTGGACATCTCCATGAGCAATCTGCTTTCCAACTCAGTGCCAAAGCTAAAACAGTTTCCGGGACAGATCCCATCATAAAGAGGTCTCTCACCCATCGCTGCCATCCGGTTTGCTGAGCTCCAGGCGATCAGGCTGCACAGCAAAGCTGATTCTACACACGCGTCCATCCTAAAAGAGATGCATTCATGGATTTTAGTGCCACACATTTGACAAAACTCATAAAGACAGAAAATTTGTAAAGTTGAATGAAATTTATCTAATCAGAAATTGACACCGTTACCCACATCATAAAGCTAACAGTCAGCAACCTTTTGCCTTTCACACCTGAGTCTATTTGCAAATTATTGCTCCATGACAGAAGATTTAATTTTTGTTTTAACCCCATCAAACCCTGGGCCATTAAATTACGCATCAAGATTAACACACTACTGTATGAGATGTTTGTGAATGCACAAATGCAATGCAAAGAAAAGTAACAACAATTGACTCCATGCTACAGCTTTACAATATGTTTTTTTTTTTTAAATCATGTTGCAATCATTTTGACAAACAGTGTGATTGCCATATGATATACAGTTGGTGTGAATGATCTTTTTGAGTCACAATTTCCATACTCCCTGAAAAAAAAATCTATTAAAATCATGATGGTGTGACATTTGTTGGGGTCTGCACTGAACAAACTTGTTTTCTTACATCTGGAGAATAAGATTTGCAGCACAGGGCATCTCTGCGGCTTTACATACTTCATTATAATGCTGTTTTGCCACACATTTTATCTTTAGCAAAAAAACACAAAAACAAAACTGCAGCTTCTGCAATTTAAAAATTTTGCACTTCGCCATACTGCGATTTTGTTAATATTTTGATGAATTGTGCAGCCTCACTCCACACTCCTGCTGAACGCACTTCCTCCTGCATGACTAGTTTGCTGACATTTCCGTCAAAGCCCAAATAAACAACCTAAGGTCAATTACTACACGCCTCCTCAGTGTCTAAAGGCCTGTTCAAATTGGGTTATCCTAATTGGGGTGGTGACCTGTACATAAACAACATAACCAGTCTATTAAATCCAGTCCACAATGTCTACACAACTAGAAAGTAAAACAGAAGAAAAAGCAGTAGTGTTTTATAGTAAATAATAAGATCATCTGATAATGGTGCTCCATTATACTGAACTGGTTTTGGTGGGCAGTAAAAAGTAAACATACACTGCAGATCCCAGAGTGTTTGATTAATGCACATAGTGTAATGTGTTATAACATTACCTCAAGGAGAAATCCGGCATGGTTTGGACCAACAACACATTGTTTTAGGGTGGCCTGCTCCAGCAGACTAAGGTGTGGATGACTGCATTGGGAAAGACAAGGCATAAATCAAATGAGACAATATACTGGATAAGAAACACGAGTTTCCAGCAATTGCTTAAATTAAGCAAAACATCCAACAGCTACAATGTTGACACAAACTCACCTGTTATAGCTGTATTTGTTGAGCTTTTCTGAGACTTCACGGAGCCTGACAAGAAGATAAAGACTTCATTAATATATTTAAGACCTGTTTAGAGATCAATGTTAAAACAGCACCACTGATTACACATCAATCCCAAACACAGACAATTTAGGTGAATTTCAAATGGTTTTATCTCATTAGCATCTTTTCAATTTATCTAATAAAACAACATAATCCAGGACATTTAGCAGCATGTCAGACAAATATGAGGCAAATTAGGAACAGAGCATCTGCCCCACATGAGTGTGTACAAATCTACACTGGGCATTAATGATGCTATTGTTGACAAGAATTGGTGACAAGATGACAATGGTATAAAAGTTTGGATTGTTTTGCTTGTAACATCAATTGTGACAGATATTTGCTTGCTTGCTACTGATGCTGAACATGTCAACAAAAATCTGTGTCAGGATATCAGAGCACAGGTCACAGCTGAGTGAGCAGTGATGACGATGATGCCGGTGTAGAAACTTACAAGGAGGTCAATAAAGTAGCAGATGGTACAAAAGCATTTTGTTCTGGCCATCAGTGCTAACAATTTCAATTTTCTGAATCAGTTTGGTGTTTCAAATGGCTTGTGCAAATTGCAGTAACCACGAGCTTCAGTGGTAATTGCTATGGAGAAAATGCCAGTCAGAGAGGTGAATCAGAATTGTAGCATATTGAAAACACATTGCATGAAGAATCAAGTTGCTGCAGTGATAGAAAAATAATCCAGAATTCAGAAGAAGGTAACAAACACTCCAGAGTTATACAAAGATCTTCAGAATAACAGAATGTTATGCTCAGTCACGGGATGTTTCTCACTACAATGTTCCTTGCCTTTTTATCAATCAACCAATTGTTTTTTCTTTTGTTTTTCTAGGACACCGTCTCATTTTTGTACTGATGGAATCAATCCAGACTGTTTCATGCCCATCCATGCCATGGACATAGTCTGTCTACCAGCGACCTAACGTCCAGGCAGAAAATGAGTAGGACTTTCACCTCTGAAACCCCTGCTACGATATGGTGATATGGACAAAATCGAATATTACAGATTTTCTGATACCATTTTTTTCCTTCCCAATACGGACACATGAACTTTGCTTGCTGGCTGATGCTGAGTATCAATCAGGAAAAATGCATTAATGACACTGCTGGAAAGTCGCAGGGTCCTGATTTGGGGTTAATAAATTATATTGCATCAGATTGGTGCATAAACTTGCATACTTGCTAATACCGTCACCAGCATTTTAGTCAGTATCAAAACATTTAATATAATTAACATTAATATAATGAGTTTTTTGATAAATAATCATGAGCAATGTGGACATAATGACTAAGAGGGTAAAGCCAAATAATAGAACAGCTATGCCAATAGGGGTGTGCCAAAAATCGATTCACATAAGAATCGCGATTCTAATTTGCTACGATTCAGAATCGATATAAAATGTCCCAAAATCGATTTTAAAAAATAAAAAAAATCCGCTGTCCACCTCCATTTTGTAACTACGCGGGACGGACACGGAGCAGAGTCAGCCGCCAGCTGCAGACCAACGCACACTGCAGTGCTTCACGAAGCTCTCTGCCAGGGCAGCTCTGAGCGGGCAGCTAAAAGCCTCTATCAAGCATTGCCACCTAAACGAAACAAATTTAAACCACAAGAAATAATAGGGGCATTTAAAAAAACGTGAAAACAGCCCACCCCCCATTGAGTGCTTTTACTACTCTCACCACTTCAGGCAAACCACACAAGTGAGGTGTCGGATGAAAACAGAGATCCTACTGATTATGAAGAGGTCTCACTCGTGACTGTGCAACAAAAACTCTGAGAGTTAGATGCCAAATAGTCGCAAAAAATCTTCACAGAATCATAAAATATGTCTTACTTTAGCTGTTTTGTGGCCTTAAGTTATATTCTAGCTTGAAAAAACACTGCTAATGTCTACTCCTATGACTCTCCAGGAGTTTGAAATGAATCGCGATGGTCCTGGTTGTTTTCATAAAGAGCAAGGGCTTTTTGCAAGTGGAGTAACGCATCCTCACTACAATATTTTATCTTTGGCTGCACGTCCTGTATCGTCATTGGTGTTGCTAAGGTAAATTTGGGTGGTAGCGATAGAACCTCCTGACTCTGATTGGTTTATAGAGGTGTCGATCATTAAAATTGACCAATGGGTTGCCAAGCTAGTCCCCTGGACTGCTTCAGTGAGTTTACAGGACGCAGCTTGTTGACACTTTCAGACGCTTTTAGCAGAGTGCTTATTAGCCCCGGTCAGGAGAAAACGGGAGAAATATACAGCAGAGGTGGTTCTCTGACGGTTTGAATCAGATAGCGGTGCTAACATACTAACAACACAGTGCCAAACGTCAGTGTGACTGATGCCCAAATGGCACATTTGGTGCAGTTTCGCCTGGATATGTCTGTGTTAAAACATCTGTAAAACTGTTCAGGTTCACTTTTTTAGCATCGAGTTTTGCACAGTTAACTCATCAGATATCACTTTACTAATTCCTAGATGAATCGGGCTACTATCCTATGATTCAAAAGTGTTTTTCACTCTAAACAGTGTTTTTTTTAATAGATAAAAATTCACATTTTTTTCTGTGTTCCAGGTGAATTTCCTCTGACACAGTAACACATATCTTGATTCTGACACTTCTATAGTAATCTCACATGTAGCTATTACCGTTATTTTGACACCAAGATTATACATATAGCCCTTGTAGTTGTGAAAATAACCTCCATTTATTTTGGGTAAGTCATTTCGGACAGAAGGTAGAAAAAATAGGCCCCCTGATGAACAGGTTAAGCAGTATGTGATATTGCTTTATGTAACAGTTCCAACAATTCCATCTAAGCTGGATAAATGTTTAAAACTTAATAAATGTGAAAAAGACACTTTAATGTCTCCATTTGTCATTCTGTCTTGCAAAGCAGATGGGAGTAGATCATGATCAGAAATCATTATGAATAAAATCGTTTTGAATCGAAAATCGATTTTAAATCGAATCGTGGCCCCAAAAATCGGAATCGAATCGAATCGTGAGATAGTAAAAGATTCCCACCCCTATATACCAATATATTTCCCAGCCCTACCTGCCACACAAAATATCTTCTCCCATCTCACTCCTATTGTGCAAATCAAGTGTCAAGCCTGCCACTGCGATCTAACAATGTCTGAATTATTAATTAATAATGTAACAAGATCTGTACATTGAAGAATTGCTGTGAACTTTGAACACAATCTGCTCCATCACTTTTAAAAGCAATCAGTCTTGGTTTTTAACTGCCTTTACTGTGGCAGTTTATTGGAAATCTGGGGAGTAAACAATGAAAACGGCAATTAGACATTTTCTTCCTAGAGAAAAACCTTCCATATTAACATTCTGGACAATCTCGTTTAGGACAACTGTTGGTTTACCGTGCCATGTAACCCATCCACACATTCTCGAGAGACTGCCGTTATCTGACCATTGTTAACCACATATGTGGTCTGAGATGCATTGTATCTGCATATTTGTCTTCTGTCTTGTCAAGAAACATACATCAACTGTCAACGCCTCCCACTTCTTTGGCCTGTGCTGTCATCTTGAATATAGAGAAAACTGTTCTCCCACACGTGGTCATTACACACAGCTATACAAGTACTGAGGCACATACAGGGCTGGGTATTGTTACTCAATACCTTTAAGCTATCGACATCTATAGCCCTGTACAGAGTAGTGTCGAAACTTCTCCAGTAAAATGATACCTGCACTCATTTGTACCCAGATCTAGACAAAAAAAAAAAACAAAAAAAACATCATATTTGTATGGTTTCGCTTACGGCCAATCACTGCAAGCCATACAGTCAGCATTGTGGTGAAATCAGGCGCAGTGTATTTGATTGAGTTGGCAGTTCAGCATGCTGAGATGCCACCAAAATGTTCAAAAGTATGGACACGCCTGTGTTGTCTGATAAAAATAAACAGATAAAATGTGGAAGGATTATTTCAGGAATGCTTCCATTCACATGATGGGTGGTATCTGTATCATTTTAAGGGTACTGGTATTGTAATTTTTAAAAATAATACTAGGGCTGCACAATATGGTAAAAAAAAAAAAGTCATTCTGTGATTATTTTAACCAAAATTGCAAATAATAAGATAAGATTAATGGGAATGATTATTTTTGCATTGCAATTTGCATTTTTACTAATGAAAAACTACTACAATCATGTTGCTGGGGTCTATTCCAAATAAACATGTTTTCTTTGATCTGAAGAACAAGATTTTTAGGCCAGGACATCTTTGCAGCACCACAGCACTTGTGTGGTATTGCTGTTTTCTCATTCATTTTTCCTTTAAAAAAAAAAGAAAAAAGAAAAAAAAAAAGATTTGGTTCTAGCTCTGCATTTTGGATATTCACTTGGCCATACTGTGATTTGTATAATATTGTGATTAATTGTGCAGCTCGACACAATTCCCAGCCCTTGGCACATGTTGTGATCAATGACCTAGCTCAAAATCACAAGAAAGGATATCAACAAATGCCAATTGGCATTTTGGTTTGGAAAGCAATCATATTCTTATCTGATGCCAGAAAACTCAGGAGTAAGTGTAAATGAGTGACACACAAAGTAGAAATCTCCTCAGAATCCAGAAGCACATTAAGTGCCCATGCATCAATCCAAACACTACAGGAAGGTAAGAGAAAGTGACTCACAAAACAGCCAGGTCAGTCATTCACTAACCTACCAGTCACACAAATGGCACCACTCTAGCACAGACGCAAAGTCTACTTGACTAAATGAGTCATTTAAAACAGTGTCACTGAAGCACAGCAAAAACATTAACCATCCATCTCACTGCAGGAGAATTCTATTTGCACTGTGCTAAACTAATGTTTCTAGGCAGACCTCAGTTAGGTCAAACAAACCACTGGCATTTGGTTGAGGAAATCTGACCGGATGTTCATGCCAGGCAAGCGCTTCTAATGAGCCAAGCTGGACCAAGCCTTTTTATTTCAGATAGACGCACTTATCTGCTTTGACAACTGCAAGTTCCTTCATGGGGAAAGAGAGAGAGGGGGCCTCCCGGCAGCACATGGTGACTGTAGCATGCAATGGCATGCATGCCTGGGGATGAAACAGCCATGACCTCTTTAAGAAACTGATGGTCCATACCACCAAGATGTTTGAGTGGCTTTTTCTATACGAAGCTTAACCAGCAGAGTAAACTCAGCTTTCCTGTCAGTCAGATTAAAGCTGACCCCCTCCCAGAATTTGATGTACACTAACCTGAGAAAGGCATTCAAACACTCTGAGCCTATATCCAGTTCCTAATCTCAAGGTCATTCTAAAAACACTTCTCAACCTCTTTGTGTTTAAGTAGAACAGCTCATTAATCAGTTCAATCTCAATGGATGATATAAATAGGTTTATCATAAATCACATGTTCTGCTAAAATACAGGTCAGACTAAATGTCCTGGACCTTTATTACAACTACTTCTGACAAATGATCTCTTCAAGTTTGAGACTTCCTAAAGAAACCCCATTGACGACAGTGTGATGCATATTGGCAGTGTGTCACTGCTAATGATATTGTGTGCAATTAAATTAACTGTGTATATGCTGTGGCTAGGCTTGGGCGGTATCTCTTTTGTCATGCCTTCCTGATATTTCACTAGAGTATACCATATATAACTGTATTTATAAGAAAAAAAACAAATCATTAAAAGCTGGTGACATAAGTTATTATAAACATTTGACATCGTCCAGCTCAATTCTTTGTGCCTAACATTCACATAACCTTCTTAGATAAGTCTTGATGGGTGTAACTTATTAGAATTAAAAAAAAAGGAAACAAATATCCCTATTTCATAGATTCTGCTAAACGACACAATGACACTTGTTGCCGTGGATAATAACACGTCATTTGACTGAATGGAGATGATTTACAGATGAATCATGTGACTAATAACCTGCTTTTGAAGTTGGAAGACAATCTCAAAATAAAGCTATATGTCGCAATGGTTTATTGATTCCACATCTAGTCGTATTTAATTCTTAGCTAAGAGACCCTGGTTACAGAGCAAAAATGACCAACCGATTATTTCTTTTCTACCTCCAAATAATTCTGACTAAGATCCCTATTGTAATGAATTGTCATTTTTAGGGCATCTGTATCATTTAGATATTTATTTTCCAACAATAAAACAGCAGTTCAGCAACGTCTATGTGTCAAATTATTTTATTTACAATGAATGAATGTATTAAAAACCATAGCTTTGAGATTTCTAAACACCCTGGTGTACCATAATACCTCGATAACTCCCAAGCCTAGCTGTGGCCATTTGGCATCTGGGTGAACAGTGAAAAGAAATACAATGTATGATCATGTTAACAATAAAGAATCCAGCATCGCCCATACACACTTTATAAGCCTCGACTTGTCCCCTTATTTAAGTAGATAACAGGATTAATGAGTATGCAATGATGCTAACTGTGTCTCACTGCATATTTTAGATATTTATCTCGGTGCGCAGTGTTACAAACAGACAAATTATGTGCTTATTTCCGGCAATGTTAGCCAGCAAATCGTGTCAGTGAACTTTCAGAAACAGCCCTAGACAAAAGACATCGAAACACAAATATTTGGCTTTGTCAAGAGCGTGGTAGCGATTTCGCTCGCTAGCATTAGCAGCTAGCTCTCAGTTAGCTGACGTTAGCTGCTTCATTGATCATGATAATCAACTAGACGCCCACAAAACAAACACTGACACATGTCAAAAGAGTCAATATGGAATTTATGGACAAAACTCGTAGATTTTCGACAGCGTTGTATTTTACGACCTTTATTTCCCTCTCTTTTCCCCATCCCCCAACCCGCATTGTCTATCTCAACTTTGACTGTGAGCCAATCCTTCCAGAGCACCGAGGAAACAGCCTGCTAGCGTTAGTTAGCTCTCCGTGCGGTAGCCAGTTAACGGGCTAGCTAGCATCTGTGTTAGCACTGTTTAGGTAGCAGCAGGCTAACAGGATTGTACAAGATGCCGGGCCTGTTTCAACCCTGGGGGGTCATTTAAATGATCAAAAGCCGAATACATACGTATGACAATGTCAACAGCGTTCGCAAATACAATCTCCAATAATACAGACCGTCCTCCGCACACAAACATTGATTTAAATTCCTCTTTTCCCCGGGCCGCAACAAAATACCTGTCATTGAGCTGATCCTCGGTCCCGGGCAACGGGTGAACCACGAAGTGTATAGATGTCATGGGGCCAATCCAAAATCACACACAGGCGTGTGAAAGATGTGGAAATTGTTATTCTTTCGATTACTGTATGTATGTGGATTCATAGGAATCGTTTAATGGCGAAAAACCTCGAGTTTAGATCCCAGCCTCCTCACCCACATGCCGCCATCTTAACTCTAGCAAGCTTCTTCTCTGTGTGTTGATTAGTGCACATGCACGCGCTCCGCTGGTTGGACCCCGAGCACAAACAGGAAATGTGTTCAATTGGACGGGATTGGCCTCAAGAAGAAAGGCAAGGAGACTGGAATCCAAAATAATACACTTTCACACTCCAAAGTCTTTGTTCTCAACGATGGATCTTTGTTTAGTGGCATTTTCAAGCACCTGCAGTCATTTGCAGGTTTGTCACTGTACTACAAAGCCCACAGAAAGGGTTATGATGGGTTACCTAAGACAATACAAAGAGACTGCAGTACAATACAGAAAGGGAAGACAATAGGATTTCCAATGCACAAGCCTGATTGAACATTCAGGAATCTCAAGACTGAAGAAAAACTACAAAAAAAATCTGTCTTTTCTGTTACAAATTAGCTAGCACAGTCGATAATTCCACTGTGCTTAGTTTACCTGTCAAAACTTGAAATAAAATGCACCAATTATAGTGCATATTTATCAGCAGTGGTGGAACAAATGTTGAGAGCATTCATTCATTCAAGTAAAAGTAGTAGTAAGATCACACTGAAACTGATCTAGGCATACGTTCAAACCCTCACTTAAAGGATAAATCTTTAATATGTCAATAATAAAATGATCATAATATGCTATCAGAGATCAATGAAACATGTTAAGTGGACATACTCGCTTCTCTAACATCAACGCTGCAGCCGCAGTGTCTTCCTTTGAAATTTCTATTCTGGGCCGGAATAATGTTTTTTTTGTTTGTTTGTTTGTTTGTTTTGTTTGTTTTGTTTTGTTTTGTTTTTGCCCTTTTCATGTTAATTAGAGTTCATATGAATGCTTAATGTTTGCTGAATGACTAAATGTCTGTTTATGAGTTGTAAGAAATCATTAATAATGTTTAGATGTGATGAATAGATGTTTAAAATAGAGAAATTGAGCAAGACATTAATAGAATCCGCTGGGCAGTGAGACAGGCAGTCACTGAACTCCATCTACAGTGTGTATTTTCAGAGCAGTGGGCTTTTGTTTTCAGAATTACTGGCTTAACTTTACATTTACCGATAAATGACAGTTATAAACAGCCGATCAACTAACAATATATGACTTGTCCTTGCTTGTTATCGTCAAATTACAATGTTGTGCTTGTCTTGCACTCCTGCAGTGTTCCTGCAGCCTGCCCGAGCTTCCTCGAGTCTGGGGAGGAGGGGCCAGGGGGAAACAACTCGCTTCAACCATAGACTGTATGTTAAATAGGATTCCAACCTATTTAATCTGCAGTCTGTGGTTCCAAGTTGCTATTTGGACTGCAGTATTCATTTTTGGGCACGTGATTGCTACATATTGCTCCTTAAAGTAAAAGTACTATAAAAAAGATGTACATAAGGGAGCAGTTATAGGATTTGGTGGCATCCAGCGGTGAAGCTGTGGCTTGCAACCAACTGAATACCGCTTGCTTCACCCGCACTGGCCTTTGAATCGTACATCAATGTCACCGCCATACCAAAAAGATCAAGACTGACCTGTAAACAAATGCATGTAAACTTACTCCATGTAGATCATTAACCCTTGAAGTCAAGATGACTCACTGAAATCAGATGAGAAATTAATGTTATAGTGCTTTTTATTCAGAAAAAAACACAGCTCCCCCTGTTGACATGCATTTTGTTTCCAGGTCAGTCCTGACCTTTTCATTGTGGTGGCAACATTGATGTATGAGCCAAAGGCCAAAGTGGCTTCTGTGTATACATACCAATGGAAAAACCATTGGTGGCTGCGAAAAATGAAAAAAAAAAACCCTATCAAAAGCCAGTGTTTGGTTTGTCCCATAGACTGTATATATAAAAGTGAAGCCAAAGCATCTTGATCTCCCCCTTGTGGCTGGCTGCAGCACAGGTCATAAAATCTGCCCTCCTGATGTTAATAGGCCAAACTAAAACAATGGGTTCTGTCATTTTAGGTAGTTCTTATCACACTGATGTTTGTTCAAGTGTTCATTTTTCTGATCAGTTTGGTTTTAATTAGACATTAAAAGGGTTTTTCAAGTCATGACTGACAGCTGGGCTCTGCTCATGATTGAGTCAGCCAGCTGTGTGGGCGGGAACTTGAAACTGTGGCTCCAACCCTGATCACTACTGTGCAGACTCTGACTCCAACTGATGTCACCAGCGCAAGATGGCGGCGCTCGTGTCAGGCATATTTTGGCTTCAGTTTCAGTTTTATGTATGTCAATGGTTTGTCCATCCTGGTCTCCTGAGCGTGGCTGTTCAACATAGCGACCTCCATGGAAGAGGACAAAAGGCCTCTGTAGATATAAAGGGCTCATTCTAAAGTAATGAATACACATCAGTTATTATTTTCAGGTGATTTTGCACTAATGAAAATGTTAAATAATGTATTGCATTCCTTCCGTATTCTGGCAATAGATTCCCCTAAATTTTACACACTGGACCTTTAATGTAATGTTTTAATTGTGCAGTAAAATGGTCCCTGTGAGTGATTTACTATTATGTTTGATGTTTTTGGATTAATATTACTGCAGCATTAATGTGTATGTTGTATTTTACTGCTGCAGATGTTTATGATTGAGCTTATTTTAACTAAATTATATACTGTTGACTAGTTTAATCTCCAGCAATGCACCATATTCTATAAAATCATATGTTTGTAGCATCACTGTCCTGTAAGAACTATTTCTAAAAGGTCAACTTTTCATGAGAAAAACAGTGCTGTTTCAGCTTTGTGACAATGCATTCCAGTTGATCCAAGAGGGTTTTTAAAGACTTTATTTGGCTTTAAGAAGTCAGACAATTTTCTCAACCCACACACTTGGAACACTTCATCCTTCAATTTATCACAAACACACAAAGTCAACTCATTTGCAGATACACGGTTTTCAGTGGACAGTAAGGGGACGAAAGACCTTAATCTGAAAAGTTACTAAAGCTGTCAGACTAATATGGTGAGTAAAAAGTACAATATTAACCTCTGAGATGAAGTGGAGTAGAATTATGAAGTTGCATAAAGTTAAGTACAAGTGTCTTGGATTGTTTGAATGTACTTACTTATTCATGAAAATTGTCTTTATAAATTAAATCACAAAGATTATTTGTTTCTGATTATTTCTATTTTCTTTGATAGGAGAATATTGGTCCATACAGAGTAATCTTACAAGATATTTAAAATAACAATGACTTGTCCAACAACAATCTGGCTTCCGTTTCTAGTAGCTTAGTAGAAGAACCTAAATTCTGTGGTTATGGAACAAAGATTGTTCTTCGAATCCATTTTAAACAATAAAAGTTTGTGTGAGGCACATTCACTTACTTTTTAAGGAAAGTGACAAGGGGCCAGACTTTTATATTTCCTGTGTCTGACCTATGAAGTTAGTAATTTAGTTGTTTTTACAATTGGAGAATAAAGATTACGTACAACAGTACAGGAAAAACATTGCAATATAGATTAGAAGTACCTTGTCGTTTCCTAACCCTTTTTTCATTCAGCATGACTCTCCTGAATCCCCTCTTCTTAAACAGCCTGAGTTAAAACTTTGTAATAAAATAAGCGTCTCTGTGCTTAATGGACCAGTGTGTAGGATTTAGTGCCATCTTGTGGTGAGCTTGCAGATTGCAAAAACCTTGCCTCACCCTTCCTTCCAAGCATGTAGAAGAAACTACAGTGTCCACGGAACATGCGTAAACATGGCGGCCTCTGTAGAGGAGGATGCGCTTTATAGAGATATAAATGGCTCATTCTAAAGGTAACAAAAAACAAACAATTCTTATTTTAGGTGATTGTACACTAATGAGAACATACTAATGAATGTTATATTCCATTTCCATCCATTTCTGCCTTATTCTGCCAATAAATCTCTGTAAATCTTACACACTGGACCTCCAACAACAGACATAATCAATGAATGGGTTAATTAGCCTCTCTCTCATTTGAAGAAATTATTTATTTATACTTTTTTCCTGTAGTGCTATTTATCCATCTAGATAGTTTTGGTGTGAGATGCAGAGTTTTGGAAATATCAGTCATAGAGGTGTCTGCCTTTTCTCCAATATAATTCAGCTTGTGGTGCTCAAAGCACAAAAAAAACAAACATTTGAAACATTCAAAACCAGCATCTCTTTTCAAAAAACATGACCCACTTACTCAAGATAATGCACAGAACTTGTGAGCTGTTTCATGTGGGAACTACTTTCTTTCAAGAGGAAAAGAAAGTAGTTCCAGTAGATTCTACTGCAAAATGAAAGTAGTTCCTACATGAAACTGCTCACAACAAGGACTGTGGATTATCTTGAGTAATCAGGTCCTGATTTTTGGAAAGAGACACTGGTTTAGAATTTTAAATGTATTATTTTGGTGCTTCAAAGACCACAAGCCGAGTGCTATTTACTCCCATTATATTGGAGAGAAGGCAGACATCTCTGGCTGATTTCCCAATAAGTCTGCAAATCACACCAAAACTATCTAGATGGATAAACAGCTCGAAAAATATGTCATTTTGATTTTTTGGCAAGTGTCACTTTAAAGCCCACGGGCCGCCAGTCTATACATCTGTATTTGATGACATATGCGTACATGTTTTTTGCTAAAAGAAGTGAGTATACAATAACCACCAATCTGTGACCAACCAAGACTTAACATTATGTCACTAAATCTTAAGGGACTAGCGTGGTTATACTTGGCATATTGTCAGCATCACTAAGGGGATGGAAAAAATTCATGTGGGACCCTCAATTTAACTCTGCTATTATTACACCAGAATTATATTTAAAACTGAATCAACTCCGATCTGAGCTCTATAAAGGGAAGAGAACTGGGAATCTGTTCATGTTGGGCTCCCTCCCATGGAAAACTTTGTAATATCCCCTCATCATCTAAACCCTATGAAATCCGGGAAATGATTTAAGCAGCAGTGGAGCAAGCGTGCTCAGAAATGAAAAGAAGACAGGAGACAGAGAATTTTAGGCTCAAGGTTAACCTTCTGTAAATCTGACAAAAGCAAAATCGACTTTGAGCAGTGCTTAATTCTTGGCTGGTGCCCGGGATGGAAGAGGGGGGAACTGACCTAGATATGGAAGACATTAAGGAGAGGAGGGGGCAGGGAAAATCATCAAATAGCATGGATCAAAGATGGCGTGCGGTTGCTCAAATAACTGATAATCCAGAAAGAGTTTTTATTGGCTGAATACTTGATACAAGTCTTAAGAAGTCAAAATCAAAAGGATATGTTGCTAATCTGTCTAATCTACAGTCTAATCCAATAAAAACCTTTGTCTTTTTACACCAGCAGGTGGCAGGATTTACCTTCCATAATGAGATCAGAATTAGTCACACTAAACCAGAGCTTATATGTCCCTGTCCTGCACTGCCACACAGTGTATTTGCGGTATACTAGACTTGTGCATATGGAATATGCATATACATACTATAGGTAGGTAGCACCACACCTATGTAACTGTCCAGGATCACCATTTGTCAAATATTTCTTTATTAAAATCAACTATTGAAGAAATGTCCTCAACAACTGGAAGTGAAACTGAGAGGTCTCTTTCAGGAGGATGTCAAGACGATCTGAAATGAAGCATGAACATTTTCACTGCCCTGGGTCAGCTTCCTCATTCATCTGTCATACATCCTTATTGTAGTATACAATACCTTACCATTCTACATATTATATATTATGCCATACCATATTATATAACATTATGTTGTTATTTATCCATTGCAGCTCCATAGTCATCACTGTTACTTGATAGACTGTACTATTTTTAAACCAGTTATGTTGTTTGCTGTCTTGTCTTGTTGTTCTGTCCTGCACTGTGTTGTGTCCTTTGCACTATTGTGTAAATATTGTACATATCGTATATATATGGGCACTGTTTGTCATATATGTTGCACCAAGACTGAGAGACCAACATATAAGCATTTTGTTATGCTGGATATCTGAGTATATCCATGATGACGATAAAGCTGATTATTTCGTCGGCCAATTATTTGTCCTGATTATTTGGCATTTTGAGATAATCGTCATTGACCGATGTCTGCACTCACGAGGCCTATAAACAAAAATCTCATGTAAGTGTTGCTGCTGTTGCTGTTGAACGTGGTGAAAAAGTTAGTTTGGTGCCCTGTACTGTAACTTATAAATCCTGCAATATATGTTTTCCTAAATATCCGCAGGTACCATCGCCCTTTCTCAACATTAAAGGGATAGTTCGGATGATTTGAAGCAGGTTTGTATGAGGTAATTATCGATAGTTAGTGTGTTGCCTACAGTGGTCAACACACCCCCTGTTTGGAGAAGCAGAGAGGAGCACAAGCACAGAAGCTAAGCAGTGTACTGCTGTGGACATGGGTCAGCAGTAAAACCTACTTATCCACTAGAAAAAGTGTACACAATATTCAGATATTCTCACCACTTTACCTTGCCGTGAAACGGCCTTTTCCAATGAAAAGCTGCTGTTATTTAAACCAAAGATCCCTCTCTCCAAACTAACCAATCTCTATGGGCAAAATCAGTATTTTTTACCTCACAGAACACAGGAGGTGCTGGTTTACTGCTGCCTTGATCAGTTACTTAGTTTGTGTGATTGTGTGATGTCACTGTTTTCAAAGCTTAGTTCATTTTCTATGAAATTACACAACAACACAAACAAACCAACAGATGGAGGCGGCTGTAGTCCAGCAACTTTTGTGCTGAGCAGGATAAAATTACTGATTCCACCAATTAAGTCTGGTTGATCAAAAGACAGCTATATTTGGCTTAAATAACAACAGAAGTATTAATGTTATAATGTACAGAATAATGCAATTGAATAGCATTACTTCTGACATACTGTACACCGCTTTCCCTTAAATACCATGTTCATCACGTTCTGCATAACCCAATATATTTTTATAATATTTAAGTAATTAATAAAAATTCCATCTCAAACAACATGTTACTGATAGAATTATACATGAATTGTCTTTGTTTTAAAATTGGCGTATGGGCTATCAGGCACTCTGCTCTCTAAATATCAGCCATTGACAAACTATATCTTTTAGCAGCTAACATAAATTGCATGTCAATAGATTTCTTTAAACAATCAAACAATGTATAATTGTATTCCTTGTTATTTTATTTATTTACTTCACAATACTTAAGTATTTTATCCATTGTCAAGTGTTCTTAGGATATCTATTGATATCAATAAAAGATAATGTTAAAGTTATTACTAATAAGTTACAATAATGGGCAATACGGTAATACAATATCATTATTTGGAATTAAGCTGTATATTTTATATATTTAAGCTGTTGATTTTGAATTTGATCTTATTCTTGCTGCTACAAATGCCACATGTCACGTAACCAGCAGAAATGTTAAGGATTTGTTTCTCTGTGTTTACTCAGTTCAACACAGAGGTTAATGAAGCCAGTTCCAATGCCCTGCTAAACCTTTTTCAAGAGTCAAGTCAAACAAAACCTCAGAGCTATTTTTAGTTATCGGGCACTGGGTTAATCAAATGACCTCTGGTGTTGTTAAATATGGGTACAAAGAGTCAGAGACAGGAAAGTGCACTGTCATCAGAGCGAGGTTAGTCGTTTGCAGCTTTAAAAAGATAAATTCAAGCAGAAAACACTACTTTAATTAAAATAGACTTCAACATGCTAAAAGGAACAATAGATTCAGCTTTTGAGCTGAATCTAACTGAATTCTCCACTTAGAAAGACCAAGAGCGGCCCATAGTTAAACCATCACCACTGATAACTTACTGAGCCACCTTTCACATTCATTCAAAGATCAGTGGAGCAGCACCGGCTCCTGTCAGTCAGCCACAACCAGGAGTATAAGTTGTTCCCGTGAGGTAACACGATCACAGGCTGCAGAGTAAGACTTTAAAATAACTTCTCTTAGTGCTGTCTGTGGAGGCATATCTTCACAACTCAAGGGGGTAATTCTGCCTGTTAACACTGGGTCAGTCCAAAACCCTCTCCTCTGAACACCCAGCCACAGATGCTGCTGTACGGCTTAAAGGGCATTATGCTGGCCTACATGCACACAAAGAATAAAGGAAAGTAATGAGCTGTTCCACTGTCTTCTAAATGGCAAGCATCCTTTTCTGTAACAGCAGAACTGAACAGTGAATCCTTGTAGTTTCTCTTGCCATTCAAACCACTTGGAAATTAGCTGATAATTTAGTTATAGGATGCTATAACATCTGGAACAATTCTGCCACTTCTTTCTAACAAAATCCATTTGTCCGTTGCACAACAGCACAAGGATGTTGTAAAGTTCTGCTCAAATGAAGAGCATGGCCATTGTAACTAGTTAACACCGGCCAAGAATCTGGGTCTCCATTGCATCATGCTTATAAAACCAGGGCAACCTGATTGGCTGGAGACCAGTAACATGGTGCTGGACCCATGAAAATTGTGTTCCTTTGTGCCATGACTGCTCAATCTGCTGCTTCAGGAGCTTGATAATCCTACTGAGACAGATAAAAGACCCAATCATGCTGGACCACAACCATTAACTGGTCATTTGCAATTTCCTAATTTTGTTTTGAACAACATGTTAGCTATAAAAGACAATTCTACAATTTGAGTATTATGTGTTTTAGTTAAAGGACCAGTATATTGGATTTAGTGACACCTCATCTCATTCTCCCCTCCCATGGAGTCTGTATCTAGTTTGGCTTGTCCATTCTGGGCTACTGTGGAAGCATGGCGGTCCAATATGGCAGACTCCATGGAAGAGGACCCACAGCCTTGATAGAAAGGGCTTATTTGAAGGCAGTGGTTTTTAAACTTTTTGTAGCGTAGGCACACTAAACGGTGAGCCAAAATCTCAAGGCACACCTGTAATCATATCCATGAAAAATATACAGAGCCCCTAAAGTTCCATAAAGGAAAAAAAAAGTTATATCGTGCACTCGAGATACTAAATCGAGTGCATGAGATACTAAAATGTTCCCTCGTTTTAGCTAAATTGTTACAATGATACAGTTATTTCCCACGCTTTGATTTGTTCGTGCATATGGCTCTCCGTACTGACCACTTCAGATGTTCACAGCCACACCCGTGATACAATGGAGAGAAGAACTCAGCCCATTGTTTAAGTGTCTCGTGCACTCGAGATACTAAATCGAGCTTAAAGAAGGGAACATTTTAGTATCTCAAGCACACGATTAAGCTATAACAAGGGAACGAGTTGCATATTGAGCGCATGATATAGCTTGTTTTTTTTTATGGAACTTTAGGGGCTCCGTAAAAATATCCCCGATAACCAACCTAACCAACGGATGCAATGCGTAACCTACCAGCCAATCAGAGGCAGAGTTCCTGGAGTACAATTAGGGGAATGAAAGTTAGTCATCAATTAGTCAGGGCTTTTGATGTCTTACTAATAATTTCCACCTTTTGGCAACTGAGTGAACATCAAAAACTGGAACTTGCTTTGAAGGAAGGTTTTTAAAGGTACTTTTTAGGGTGCAGAACACTAATGAAAACTGCTTATAGCCTACTTATACTTATGAATGTTACACGAAAGAGAAAGAAATTCCATTTCTTCCATATTCTGCCAATAAATCCCTGTATATCTTACACACTAGGACTTTAAACCTATACAAATAAATATGCTTATAAGGACAATAGATTCAATAATTATGTTTAATGTAAAAGGCATTGCTAGTTGTGACAAATAATTGTTTCATCTCTGAAGTTGCTGGGCAGCTCAGCCTTTTAGTCGGCTTTGGATCATTGATCATTAGATGCTAATGCTTACTCTAAACGCTAATGTTGTGCTATGTCTGCCAGAAATGTAAAAAGGCAACTGTTTGCAAACACTTTTGCCAAAGTATCTTTATAAGGTGATGAAATAGCAACGCCATGTTTGTAGCAAGTGTGAACCGTGAAGTCACACATTGGTTTGTGGACTGAGTCTGAGGGTCACCATTTTGTTTTGTTGCAACCAGAGCATGTGCAATACCAACAAGAGGGAGAGGAAGAGGGAAACAAACTGTGACTGAGGCTGTGCTTGGTTTTGGCTCATCCATTCAGCAGGAAATAATCCCCATATTACAGCTAAACAGTCAGGAAAACATATTGCTGAAAACCTTTTACACGAGAAATACTGCCTAGTTTGACAGTTTGCTCTGAGTTTCAAGAGGCTCTCTTGGAAAATGGACACAAAGTGGAAGCCGCCTGGTCCCAACTTTTTTTGTATTACAGCTAAACTGTACACTAAAATATGTTCCTGAAAGCATTTAACAAGAGAAATGGACAACGTAGTGACATAATCTTGATCCATATTTGATCAGCTCTGCCTGGTGTGTTGCACTGGACAGACTCACTAAGAATGACTTGTCAATCAAAAGGTTTCCACACCCTAAAACATACCCTGCTTTACTGTCTATTTTACTCTAAATGGGACCATAATTTACAAAATAACTATTTTCCTGCATCAAAGAAGCCTTGAAACTAATGATTGAGACCTTAAACTCATTAGGAAATTGTTTACTGAGATCAGAAATCAAGCAATCAGACTTCCTTTTGAAACCAGTGGAGTCTCCCCCTGCTGGCCATTAGAAAGAATGCAGGATAACAGCATTCTGAATTTTTGCTGAAGTTTTGTCTTTACTAGAGCCAAAGTAATTTGACATTTTGATATTATATTTTGATTTATTATCAAAAGGACCACTCCAACCATTTAGTGTTGCACCCTGTGAGGTTGGGGGACTTACAAGAGACAAAAGAATGGTCAGAATCAGTGGAGCTGAAGCTAGTCCCAAGTATGAGTCAAGCTTTAAAAGCGCATAACCTGGGGCAATGACATCATCAGGGTTCTTCTCAGAATTTAGAAAGTTCCCAGCACAGCCACTTAAGACACAATGACTACAACTGTTTCCACAGGCCAATACTCTCTCTCCATGATGAGTAAACTGACTTCATGTGTAAAATTAGTGGAGTGCCTCTTTAACTGCTGCAATAACGAGATACAATAAACCATATACTAGTCAATTCAACACTCACGCATGTAGCACAGAAATATAAACAAGTCCTTGGAATTAATAATTAAATAAAAGAGCACAAAAAATAATGGAAGTAAAGGAAATCAGAAAATACAATACATTACGTGCATTCAGTATATTTTCTAAAGATATAAAACATAAAAAACTGTGAAAATACAAGTTATAGTCAGCTCTAGATACAGCAGGTACAGAAAGTGTGTGAAAATAAATTACATTGTAAAAGACAATTTAACATATCAATACAGTTGAATTATGATGGCAATATTCTTCCATTTTTTGAACTGTGAACTAGCTGTCCTATTACAAAAAACTTCAAACTGGGTTACCTTTCATTAAGAATAGTTAAAGGCACAACAGTTTCCCAAAAATCTTTATTTTGTATTGTTTTGATTTATAATAAATTATGTACTTGAAGTGGAAACAAGCATTACAGCATGCCTTGTCATTTAAAAAGCTGTACTACACATCACACAAACTTTACAACACAAATTAAAACCGAACGCACATCTTCCCACGTGTCAATTTAAAACTGTGATTATAAACTATTCTGTTCTTGAATGTAACTGTTTGTGAATGAGGGCACTCTCTCAGTGATTCCTCAAGACTGAATAAAGGTTGAATGAATGAATGAATAAATGAATGAATGAATGAATTAATTAATTAATGTTGAATAGAGGATAAATTGTATGTGTATTGTGAGAGGAGGTGCCTTCAAAAGATTTCTTGCAGAACAAAAGTGCGAACAACTGAACATAGGTTGCTGGAAGCTGGAATCATATAGAGAGATAACCAGTGTGAAAAATAATAATTTCTTTATGCACTAAGACTGTTTTCTTCTCCAGCAACTCATTCCTGGATATGCTTTTGAGGAACACCCAAACAGTGCCAGACTCAGTCAAAGTGTTGTGTGTCTGCATGTGTATTTCTCCATTGTGTGTCCACAGTCGGCCTTTTGTTCTGGTTCTCTGTGCTGTGCAGGAAGGTCTAGACAGCTGACACTTACCTAATCCACAGGGCTGCCTGTCTGCCTCAGGCCATCTCCTGTTGGCTCACCTCTTCCCCCCACAGAGGACGAGAAGCCTGCTAATGAGAACAGCAGCCACATTAAAAAGAAAGAAAAAGTTCTCATGGGGTCAACTCAACTTTGAGAATTTTGTCGCTTGGAGCTAGTTCAAGCCTCTAAAGGAGGAAAATCAGTCCCTCTCACATAAACACATTCCTGCAGGCTGTTAAGTTCACTAACAGATTGATATGTGTTTCCAAAATCATGAATAATGAGCACTTTTCTCTGCTCTGAAACGCTGGGGGCATGTCCAATCCACTGTCCGAGTCAAACGACTTAACAACAACCTGAAACATGGACGCTCCGTCTAGCATCTTTATTGGACATGTCCAACATGTTTGAGCCACAAGAGCCAGAGGACGGTGACAAGATGTTTTTTTTCTTTCCGGCAAGTCACCGTGTTTCATGTCCACCCAAAAAATACAGAACACAGAAATCGTGAACAACAGTTTAACTGTCGAAGCCATAGTTCTCAGTGTTTTCAGCAACTATGTTAACAACATAATGTATTTAGAAGAAAAAACTCCCCTTTTCCTTTACGCAGACTTTAAGGTTTAAAGAATCTTTTGTTTTACCTCCCTCAAAATATATATTCATTTTGCTATTAAGTTACATGTTTTAACACATTTCAGGGAGAGGATGGCCTCATACATACAATATGTGAAGTCATATCAAAGCAGATGAGCTCCACCATCCAATAAAAAACCTTATAAAACATCTAACTTATCATCCAGACCTGCAGGAGACATCTAATATGTTTTACAGTCATAACTTACAAACCAATTCATGATACTGACAAGAGACAATACATTTGTATGTCATCAGTTAGAAATGAAGCTTATTGCTGCCACGCCAGAAAAACAAAATCAGAACCGTATCATGTTATAAACTGAAAAGTTTATTGTAAGATATTATTCACATTATAACAAGATATTTTCATGTTATAACAATACACAAACTTACCATGTTATAACAAGAAACTTTTTTTGTCATAATGATACACTACTTATTTAGCAATAACGTGACATGTTTCATGTTACAAATTGATTAATTGTTTTAATGTGACAATATTAAGATATAAGTTATCACGTTATAACATGAAAAGTCTTATTTTATAACAGTAAGTTATCATGTTATTCAGTGATGGAATGTAATAAATTTCATCATAACAAGAATATTTTCTTGTTATAACCTTTTGAGTTTGTGTAAAAATATTCTATCACATTATAACAAAGTTATCGTGTTATAACGTGAAAAATTTTATTTTATACCAATAAGTGACCACGTCATACAGTAATGAAACATTTCACGCTATAACAAAATAAATATTGTAACAAGTTTGTATAAAAATACGTTATCACGTTATGATGTGATTACTTATAATGTAATGTTATAACAATATAAGTTTTCACGTTACAAAGTGAAACGTTTTACAATAAGTTATCATGTTAACATGACATTTTTCTCATTATAACCAAATAAATAGTACACTGTTTTAACGAGAAAGGTTTCTTGACAAGTCTGTATTGTCATAAAACTGTAAAAAATATCTTGTCATGATGTGAAAAACATCTTGTTACAACAACAAACTTTTCAGGTTGTATCATGATAGGCTACTGATCCAGTTCTCTATTTGGCAGCAATATGCTTCCATAAATTACAACCAAACTTAAAGAGAAAATTTGCCCTGCCTGCACTCCAGATTTCTGAAAATGCTTAAATATTGATATATTAAACTTTATTATAATGCAAAAACATGACATTGAATCTGGGGTGGTCTATATTTAGAACTTACACCTGCTAATTGATAAATACAGAGCTGTTTATCAGTTTCATTTCTCCAACATATGATTAGTCAGAGGAGGTGTGTGTCTGCTCTGGATGATGAACAGACTGACTCATTCAACATGGTGTGTGTCTGTGTGCGTGTTGGTGCTGTGTGTGGTGTGTGTGAGGGTGGGGAGGAGTGTCACCAGGAATGTTTTTCACACGCCCATGCTGTTGTGTACCACGCTGCCACCACGGAGCCGTCAGCTCCCGATCACGCGCAGGGTCTCCCTCCCATTGGTCGACGCCCAACACACCTTTGCGTCCTATTGGGCGAGACGTTAAAGGCCGCGTCCCACTTTTCCCCCACCGTGTTTGAAACAATGAATGGGAACGAGGGTGACGGGAACACTGGGAAACATACATTTCTCAGTTTTAAGTGTAAACGGAAGGCAAGAACTCGGTTAGATCAACTTGACGCTCCTGAACGCACCACTCAGACTCACACAACAACATGTAAGTAGTTTTATTTACAGTGTCGTAGCCTTTATTTCCATTGTTATATGACATTTATTTTCTTCTGATAACAACATGTAGCCTAATTTATCAAAATCATACGAGGACGTGGTTTTGTATTCTATATAATGGAAGTAGTGTAATGGCACTGTTTGTTTTATTGGATGTCAAACCATGCTATGACAGCTTATAACTAGGTCATAGTTCATTTATGTACCACCAGCTTCACCAGAGGTATGTCTGTAGCGTGTCTGTGAGTATGTGTGTGTGTGTGTGTGTGCTTCTCAGGTCAGGGAGGGGTTGTGTGTCTGTTTGTGTAAGCAGCACAGTTGGTGATTTTGTCCCTCAGGAAAGTAGGTGAAAGGGGAGCATGGGGCTGAAGAGCAGCAGCTGATCATGCTCCCATCACATGCTCCTTTACATCATCTGCATATGTCGATGAATGACAAAATCAATCAATCAGTCAATTAATGGCTGATTGTATTTAAAGCCTTAAAACCAGCTGGTCTATCAATGAAAAGTTCACGACATTGTGTCATACTGTATATTGAACATTTATGATCCAAATCAAATGGAAGCACAGTCCAGAGTGTTGTCTTATACTTATTATTTTTTGGGTCTTTTTTCAGAGTTGTAACATGGAAGTTGAGGCGCTCTGCTCAGACATGCAGGGTGAGCTCAAGCCTGCTCCTTTGGGTGCAGGTGACATGGAGGCTGTGGAGGCTCTGATGTCCATGACTAAGCACTGGAAGACCCAGAGCTTCAGGTTCAGACACTCCAGACCACTGACTCCGTCTTCAGACTGCTCAGAGGACGACTCTGCCCACATAGGGTCTACTGTGCTACAGGAATCTCCTGTGGTAAGTGATCCTTAGTTGTCATATTAAAGGGATAGTTCAGATTTTTTGAAGTGGGGTTAAATGAGGATCTTATCAATAGTTAGTGTATTACTTATAGCAGATGGCAGTTGACACACCACAGTTTGGAGAAGCAGCAGGAGTACTGGTGCAGGAAGCTAAGCGGTGGACAGGGTCAGCAGCTAAATGTATTTTATCCATCTAAAAAAAAACAATATTTATTGAAGTGTACACAATATAGAACATTTTCACCGTTTTACCTTGCCATCAGACAGAGTTTTCCAACTTTAAACTGCTGTAATATAAGCCAAATATCACTTTCTTCAAACCAATCAGACTCCATTGGCAAAATCAGTAATTTTACCTGACAGAGTACAACAGTTTCTGGTCAACCACTGGCTAAGTCAGTTTGTGTTATTGTGTGACTTTGGTCTTTCAAAAGCTTAATTCTGATCCACCAGTCACACAATAACACAAACTAACTAACTGATAGAGGCAGTGGTAGACAGCAACTCCCCTGTTGTGCAGCTAAAATTACTGATTTTATCAAAGGAGTCCGGTTGCTTTGGAGAGAGGGATATTTGGCCTATACATAACCTTTTATGTAACAGCCTTTTCCGACGGTCTCCAGTCGGATGCTAACCCAAACTTGGGGGTGGGTCAACCAGTATTTACTCTAGGTAATACACTGACAATTTATAAATACCTCAAATAATCCCACTTCACAAAATGTGAACTATCCCTTTAAGCTTTTTCATAACAAGCCTGAGTGAAAGATGGTTTTGCAAAATCTGGCCTAGAATATGGCATTAGGCACACACTTATTTTGTAGGGTTGTCTAAGCTCTACTGTTTGCATTCAGTTGCAAACTTGCATGTACTTGAATGTAACACCTACTTTCCTTTCAGTGTATGACACCACCATACAGTCCTCCATACTTTGAGGTCACCCATCCACCCTCAGCAGCACCCTTACATCAACCTGCAGCAGTTGGGAGTCAAAGCTTGCAGCCAACAGAAGAGACGGATCTGCACGCACACACTGCTGCCTCTCAGCAGCGGTTCCGGTGCACCAGTGTGATCCGCCACACTTCAGACAGACAGCACCGCCCCTCTAACGCAAAAGACAGATTCACTCAAATTCAGACAAAAGACTCTAAAACTGATCAGAGGTCTGAAGATCAGCTGAGCGACAGAGACTCTGAGGGGAATATTGTGACACAGACTGACTCTAATCCAGCCACGCAACACAAACCTGTCACTGTGACTCTGCCAAATGTGGTTGAAGCCAGACAGAGCCAGATGAGCCCGGATGATAAATTAAACACACCTCAGACTGTGTCCTCTGGTGGCCCTGGTGTCTCTACTGTGCCTGTCTACTGCCAGATTCTTCCTGTCTCAGCTGCTTCTACCTCTGTCGTACAAACCCCTGTCACAGCTTCTGAGAGCCAGAAGCAACAGCTACTACATCTCCCATCAGCACTTGGCACTGTGCACACACCACAGCACAGACAACAACAGACATTACCACAACCACAGACCCAGGCAGCATCTCCTGCTCAGGTCTTCCTCCTCGGGGGTCAGGTGGCAAAAGGCCCCGTAATGTTCCTCGTCCCTCAGCCGGCTGTCCCCACGCTGTATGTCCAGCCGGCGCTGGTTACCCCCGGTGCCAGCAAGCTACCTGCCATCGCCCCCGCGCCTGGCCATGCTGTGTTGGAGCAGAGACAAAGCCCACTGCAGCCTGAAGTGTCCCGCGTACGCAGTCATGTTTGTCCCCGAGAGGACTGCAACAAGAACTACTTCAAGAGCTCCCACCTCAAGGCCCACATGAGGACACACACAGGTAAGACACACCTAAATTGCATTATGTTCTGTAAAAAAATAAAAAAAAACATACCAGCAAATATGAGACAACATAAACGCTAATACAGATATAGATGGATATAGCTGTAATAGGCCAGTATAGGGCCAATAATATCAACTCACTGATATATCTGTCTAACTTTATTACAAAGCAACCAGAAGACACCATCTTATGTAAAATGATGGCACACGTGATCTTATTCCAGTCATTAAAATGATCCACCCTCTGTCTCCCAACAGGTGAGAAACCCTTCAAATGCAAGTGGGAGGGCTGTGAGAGGCGATTCGCTCGCTCCGATGAGCTGTCTCGCCACCGACGTACCCACACCGGGGAGAAAAAGTTCGCCTGCCCCATGTGCCTCAGTCGCTTCATGCGGAGCGACCACCTGGCCAAGCACGCCCGGAGACACCTAGCAGCAGCGAGGAAGACGCCCTGCTGGGCGTTAGGGCTCACCCAGCCTGCTGACCTCCCTGCTGCCACAACACTTAATCTTCAACAAACTCTCTGTGAGACGTCCTGAGGAGACACCAAAGAGAAAACTGTGAAACTGTGAAACTGAATGTGAGGCTCAAACGGCGCACAGAGGATCGCGTTTCTGATTTTTACACGTCACCTGACCGTTCTTAACATTTGCACAACACTGCTGAACTGTAAATTAATTATGTAAAGTCTTTGCTGCTTCGCTGTTCCTTTGTGATAATAGTTGAATATAAATGAGGTAATGAGACTGTTTACATTTAACTTCAAACCACTGTATCATCTTAAAGGGACAGTTCACCCTAAAATAAAAAATACTTGTTTTCTTCCATTTATCCGTCTGGTAGATATCGCTCGTAGAGATGTCTGTTCTCTCAGATATAATGGAACTTCCTACAGTCTCATGCAGAAACTACTGTAGAAAGAAAGTAGTTGCTACATGAAAACTGCTCACAACAAGGTCTGTGGATTATCTTGAGTAACTGGGTCATAATTTCTTTAAAGAGACATCAGTGTCCTCTAGTCCCATTATACTGGAGAGAAGGCAGACATCTCTATGGTCAAACTCTGCAAGTCACACTAAAACTGTCAGGAAAAATAAGTATTTTTGATTTTGGTGAACTGTCCCTTCAAACTGAACAATTACACTGAAAATATCTGTAGATTATATTCTGTAAGCAGTATTTACTCTTACAAATGAATATTAAATGTTTACTTCAGTGATATTTGACCAAAGAATGTTCAATGTTGTTCTTTTGTGCCATACAAGAATCTGTGTTGTAAAACATTTTTGCACAATGCTGTTTTCTTGCAGGGAAAATAGAATCTCTATTAAATTTGAATACATGTATTCTCTCTTGGTGGTTTTTTGTGTGTATAGATCTCTGTTATTTAAGTATTTGTGCATCCTGTTTTACACACAATGTTTAATAGCACCTATGTGATTTTGATCAGACATTTAGCTCTTAAATCAAATCCACTGTAACCTGTTATCGGTTCACTGTAACTTTATTCCAGACACATGTCCATATCAATGTAAACAATAGAATATGAGAACTAAATCAACATTACAAATCCAATCATTTACAGTATCAAGAGTACTTCGTGTAGGCTCAGTTAGGAAGCACCTGCAGAAAGTTGTGATCGCAACAGTTCATGCAAAATCAACCAGTCCTCGTGAATTCTGCACAACCTTGTAATTATTTCCAAACCCCACAACTTTCCCGCAAATTTGACCCATCAGTGTTGCAGTCCCCATCATACATGTACGTCTCAATGAACCCACTCAAATTTTTATCATTCTTTTTATATTATTTTATTTTGTCACAGGTACTGAAAAGAACACATTTATCACTGCTGTTGACATTTATTAATTGCTCTGTCCACTTTTATTTAATAATTTTGCTCTGTTTCGTTGTGAAATACTCCCCAGGTGCACTTCATCTACAAATAAAACATATTTTGGTAGAGTTTTTGTAATCCAAAGGTTTTTTGGTGAGATTACTTATAATGAATGAATTATCCAAAAAATATATATATATATGTCCAAATACAGATACTTTTTTTTGTCATTTTCACTTGCTCCTGCAATTCCATTACAAATTTTTTTTTAGAAAAGCTGCAGTGAAATCAGATATTTTAGGCTGCAACAATCCCGAACACAGCCCACACAATCCTGGAGGGACTGGTTAAAGCCATTACATTTTTTAATCAGTTAATTGACACATATTTATACATAAAATTCCTCAAACTGAATGAAAGCTGGGAACATTACCAGTCACAAACATATAACTTGCACTTATCCATCTTTGAAGCTTGAACAAGATTCTTGATGCACCATTAAATGCAACCTGAGCCGTTGTCATTTTTGTTTTACTTAAACTGCACCACAAGTGGGCTGTATAGAGTGGAGTACAGAAGGCAACATCATCTTTACGCTTGAAATTTGCACGTCAGCATATTGCCTTGTGCATACAGTTCTTAACAGTGGCGCCTCACATCATCATCACATAGATCATCCATGATAATGTCACCCAAATATCTTTTTTGTTCACCATATTTAGGGTAGTCTGCCATAAAAATCAACCCTCTTGGTTTTGCCAATCATGACAACACTCTTTATCAGGGTTTAATTTAAAGTCATACTGCACACCAGACTCTGAGCAGTTGTTGAAACCTGCACTATAAGGAGACAGGACGATTAAATCAACATACATCAGATGGTTAGTATAAATGTCCCCCACCAGAAGTCAGGGGTTTTCAGTGTGTGTGGGGCTCCCCACAGACAGGTTGAAAGCTTAAAAAAAGGCACCCCTCTTAGTTTGTGTGCTTAGTTTCACTCAGATCTGTATCAATGGGATCATGATTGGGATTATTTGACCATAATTGAGGCAAAATAACCTAATATTGCTGTTTTATATAACTTCATACACACAAACACATCAAAAACTGTTAATTTCGACTCGGAATGAAAAAACAGTAAAATTCTCAATAATGCATCTCTGAACTATCCTTTTAACTAAATCACATGCATTTAGACTATTCTCTGTGATCTCTTTTTGATAAATAATGTAATCATTTTTCACTTCTTCACAGTGCCCCCCCAATGGGGACGCCCGCCTCCGATTTAGAAAACCTCTGGACTAAGTCTTCATGTTAGGACACCATTGCTGAAAGTGGTTATCAATTATTTAGTTCTGTCTGTGTGATAGCAGCAGGGCTTCCCAAATAAAATATGAATGTGTTAATGATAATGAAACACAGACACAGTGATTCACAGTCCAGTCAGTGAGGTTTTTATTACTCTTCATGTTGACAAGCACAGATAACACATTTTTAATTCATCATGCCTTTAGACACAGAGGGGGAGATCACTTCAAAGATATGACGCACACTTTGCAAGTATACCTCCACGGTCAGGAAATAATATTCTTTCAACAGCCAGAAATGTTGAAAAAATATTTTTAAACAAATTTAATAGAAATATTGATAGAAATAGCAAAAAAGTAAGGGTTCTAGCATTATAAATGTATTTTTGTTTTTTTTTTTCAAAAAAAGACCCCACTCCAAGTCTGCTGATTCGTTATCCATCAACACTTCCATTGTTCCATCTGCAGCACATGCTGTGTAATAAACCTGCTCTGCTATGTTGCGGCATAGCAGCTACCTGCTGGTCCAACCGAGCTAATCAGCACTGTAGAAAAACACTGAAACACCGGATTACTGGTGAAGACTGAGACGTTAGCTTCCCCACCAACACCAGGGCAGACTGCACTCATCATTCTGACACTGTGCATTGACCACACTGGCTTTATTTACTGTATCAGACAGTAAACGCACTTCCATATGCAAGTTTCCGTTGTACAAACACTGAGAAGGAACAACAGATTTTAAAATGTAATGATGAAATCAAAACCACACAAAATAAAACTATACAACCAATTAAATCATAAATACACATCTTATAGCAAAGCAGCCTACAACATATCAGAAGTGTGTTTCTGTTTAAATACACTGCTTCACTCAGGGATACACATCTTACTTTACAAGACTGGCAACAGCAATGGAGATATAGATAATACATCTGTCAAATAGAATCATTTAAAATCATTATATGTCTACTGTATGAGTGTAAACTGTAGTGCCACAGGATGGCCAAAGCAAAGGGAAGAGTGCATCGGACTTGTTGGAGTCATCCATTTTGTTGCATATGAATTAACATCTACTAGGGTTGTTCCAGGTCTAATCGCTTTAATAAACTTTACATCAGGGTGTGAGATGACTTCAGTCTGGTCCCAGCAAATTCAACCACCATCTGCACAGTCGGTTCAGTTCATCCCAGTGGAATGTAGGCCAGAGGAAGCTAGCAGCAGAAACAAAAAAAAACGGAAGATAAAAGTCTTCCCGGTCGCTAAGCTGGGACAGACAGAGCAGCCTCTGTTTGGCAGGAATTGAGGAAATAAGGGACCAATGAGAAGTTCTTCAGTGTAGCCTCGTGGGTGACACCGGTGTCCTGCATCTCAAACCTGGAGGAAGAGAATGAACAGTAGAGTCAAGGACAGAACTCTCAAGGTTTCTTTTCAATGTGTGAACTCTGCAACACACCGAGTTGCTTACCAGTCTCGAGAGGAGATGACATAGTACACGGGAGGTGGTGGTGAGTCGGTGGCGGTGCCGAGTGGCTGACCCAGACTGTAGGCTCCTGCTTGGCTGAACATGAGCCAGTCTCCGATGTTGAGCTCAGGCAGCAGGCAGTGCTCCACCACCTGGTCCAGGTCATCCCCAGAGGGACCCCACAGGCTGCTGCTGAACATCGGAGCATCCAGGGACGTGTTCTGCTAACATACACACATACAGCGGATCATTTATTTAGTCGTCCAGCACACAAATGATAAGAACTGCAACACTTATTTAACTGGATTAGGTTTGGGCTGACAGATCTAAATGTCATGGCCAGTACAAGTTTCTGAAATCTCTGATTCATTTTAATCAAGTTTAAGTGCCTGGAACACTGTGTTTCTTCGCCCTTGATGACATAATTCATATTGCTCAGTCAGAGCAGGAGGGGGATTATTCACTTATTCTACAGTGTGTAAATGGAGCCACCTACTGATTAGGATGTGATGTCTGACTTGTTTTTTTTCTTTCATTAAATTGTTATAATGAAAGAAAAACATGTAGGTATTTTCATACTTTTTAAGGACCTGTAGCTACCCTGTGTAAATATTGTGAAGCATAGAAAGGAAACTTTTGCTGTGGTGCATCTTGACCTGCAGAGGATCTTTGAGACTGACCTTGTGAACAGATGGAGCAGCGATCAGTGTTTCAGAGAGTTTGCTGGCAAACGATCCGTACACTCCCTCGTTCATGTAGTACTGGAACTCTGGCTCATCGTTAGGAGATGGATCATCTGTTCAGAGAGATGGTGGACAAAATGTATTAGAGGGGAATGGATTCATTTTTATAACTCACTGTTTCTATTTTCATGTTTCATATTACAGTTTTTGAGTCACACATTTGTCTTTTTTCATTAGCACAGCACAGGGTTGATTTAACATAATGCATCATTCATGTAAAAGCTGTACTATATTTTTACAGTTGTAATGTTGGCTGGACATAGTTAAATGGCAGACCTCTTCATGGTCCTAGAGTCTGCTGAATAAAACTGATGAAAGCAATCAAACTGCAACATGTACAGTCAGCCTTGCAGTTTGGTGAAATTTTAAGACACATGGTTGCATTCCTGTGAATAAGCCCTAACCATCTTTATGAATATATACTTTAAGTGAGTATCATGCCACTGACCGTGTGCCTGGTCCTGACAGTCACGTGCCACCACCTCCTTGGAGATGACGTTCACAGCCAGAGTGAAAGCAGAGGACACGAAGAAGGAGCCAGGCTCCGCGATGATGGAAACTCCAGTAGAAGGAGGGAAGTACAGGTCCACCATAGACATGACTGCACTATTGATCTGCAGAAGAGATGACACCATTAAAAAGCAGGAACCAAAATGGATAGGGCCTTCAACATTATTTTAAATTTAATTTCTTTGACATTACATTTTGAATATTTGACAGTAGTGATCCACTGTATGTCATTCTAGGATTTTTTATCTCATAATTTCAAATGAATGTGATTAAAATGAGTTACAAGTGACACTGTGGTGATGTTTGCTGTGCACTAATAATGTGACATTCATAATTTGTTGTAAACTGGGACAAAAGATATCACCAAATCCATATCATGACACATTTCTCTACCTGTGTTGTTTCTACAGGTAAAAACCATATACATGGATACCCACCAGTTCCAGCTGAGTCTCAGAACCACTGAAGCCGCCTCCAATGTCCAGGATTTTCATGTTGAAGCCATTTCCTCCTGAGGCAGACAAAGGCTAAAAATGTGTAACCATAACACAAGCAAAGACCAAGTGAAGTGAGTGTTTCTAACTTTAACCTAGAGGGTAACTTCTGTGTTTTCCAAACGGAATCCTATGCTCTCCCTCAGTCCTGCATCAATTTAAAAAATCTTTGTCCGCATGGGAACATGGGTCCAGGTTGAAACAAACCCCACCAAAATTACCCTTTAAATGTGCAACTAGAAACGTGACAATATTTAACATTACTTACTCCCATATCAAAGACGCAACGAGCATCAGATATGGCATGAACATACACCTGGTCATCATCACAGGAGCTGGAAATGTGAGACCTGTGAGGGGACAAGAAAAAGACACGGTTAATGGTCAAACATCGACACCCCCACAATAAGATCAAATTTTATACTGAAACAGGTTGGATTAAATTTGCATTAAACTAAATTGTGCATTTCTGCGGGCCTCACCTGACTCCAACCACCTGCACACCCAACTCCTTCGCCCTCTCCAGCAGATGCCTGCAGTCCTTGAGGGAGCAGCCAAATGTCATGCTCATCTCATCGTCCTGGCTGGATGCTTCTGTTGAAACCTGTAGCAGCAGCCTGAAATAAACAAAGAACCTCAGTTACAGGTTTGCAGGAAAAAAAAATAAACAGGCAAGTTAAATACAAACAGTTCACAACTTAAGTGAGCTGAAAAGCTGGCACATTAAATCATAAAATGTCTGCAGCTGAGACCATGTGATTGACATAAAGCCTCTTATTACTGGCAATCCTAATATGCCAGAAGATGGGAAACAACATTACTGTATTTCAAGTGAAATCCTCTGAGATGGATGACTCATAATGACTCGTAAAAAGTGGCACTATTGCACAAATCCAATTACTCGACAATGTTGTAATAGCAGCTTTCAAGGCACATGATCACTGGCACTGAGCCTTAGCAAGCACTCACTTGGCATTGGGGTGGCAGCGAGAAATCTTGCGTAGCTCCGCTTCATTATCACACACCAAGAGGTCAATGCCGTTCTTAGCAGCGTATTTAATCTGGGACACTTGTTTGCAAACACCGCTGTAGATGATGTCTTCAGAGGGGATGCCATGGCTCTGTACCAGCTCGAGCTCAGACTGAAACACAAAGAGACAAAGAACAGTATTCCATTAAAATAGTGCATGTGGGCTAGAGAACACACAGTCCGTAACATATACATCCTGGATGGTTTACTACACATAAAAGATATGATAAACAATACATTAAAGCTTCTGGACATTTGGCTTGAAATAGAAAACGTGCATATATGATATCAAAGTTTAGTTTCTCATTGAAATTATAATCTAAAAAAAAAATTCCAGAAAAATAAATGAAATGAAAACTATATATTACATAATCCCTGCCTTACCCTGCCTTCTGCCTGTATTTCTCAGTTTTTCCTCATTATTTTGCTGTGCTCGGGATGTTTTACCAACCCAAAAGGTTGGTATTTGACATCCAGATGTGTTTACAAATGGCTCAGACAAATCCTACTGACTCTACCTTTTAGCATCTTCAAAATTCTGAGTGAAAATAAATGTTCATAACAATCTACTCGACCCACTAATTTTTTTTTTTGAAGCTCCTCTTACTTGCATCTAAGAGAAGCTGAGCCTCTGCCAGCCTGCACGAACACGCACCAGAAGAATAAGTGATTCATTCGTTCAACATTAGTTAAAATAGTTTCCATTCTCTGAACCTTAAACTTCGGTAAATAACTCTTTCCTCGTATACAGACAAAGCCTTGTGACAGGTTGGGAACTGCTGGTTTAGACCATTTCTAAAGAGTGTGTAGGCATGGCAGATCATGTTTTGACTGACAGCAGCAAAACGTACTTTAGCCACCTAAAAAAGGAGCTTAAGTGAGCACTATAATTAGAATATTTTCACTGCTTTACTTTGCTGTCAGAGAGCCCTTTCTGAGAGGAAAACTTGCCATCTCTGCCTTGTTAAAGCCAAACCAGAAACTGTAATTTTACCTCACAGAACACAGGGGTTGCTGGTTTCCCACTCAGTTAAGATTGTCTGTGTTATTGTGTGTGACTTTGGTGTTTTGCATGTTAGTTTGGATCCAAACTGACTAAGCAGATCAAGCGGGAGCAGACAGGCTTTGATGCACCTGGTTCAGAGGGTCCGCTGACTGATATTTTTTTGATTGGTTCATGGAATTAACTTCATAATTTTCATATAAAATGCCCAGGCATAATCACAGCCAATTCAAACCTAATATCAGGGAAGTGCACAAAACCTTCAAAATTTGGATTAGAATGGATTTCTAATACTATTTAGCAGCTTACTATTATGTACGTAAGACCCTAAATTCATAGTTAGAAGGCTTTTGTGGATTTGGGTTTCCAAAGGCTTTAAACGGTTGGCACTGAGGTACATTTACCACTTGGTGGTGCCTCTAAATCTATTCTAGAGCTTGTGTTGTATAATGTTACTCCCTATAAATGTATAATACTTGCTCTGGTCGAGAAAGAGGTAGTGTATTACTGGACAAATAATTGTAGTAAACTCATTTGAAAAAAACTTGTTAACTGAGCAATTTTCTGCTCACTATGCAGGACTCTGTGCAGCCTAAACAGAGCACACAGCAGCTGTGATTCTTTTCTGTGGATAAAAGTGAACTGTGATCTAACACGTTCGTGAGAGAGTACCTTGTTGGTGCAAATGAATCCAGTGCCGAGGGCAGCGAGAACTTCAATAACAGTTGGACTGCTGTTGCATCTGACAGGATAGTAGGGTCGAATTTGGGCCATGTGGGTTCGCCAGCGAACATGCTGCCTCATTATAACTCCCAGGTCTGCTACAAAGAAGGCATTCTTCTCAGACTGAGGAAGGAGGAGACATACATGCGGATGAGTGAGAAAAAATACACGCTGCTAGCTTCAGCAAAAGCAAAATGGAATGCAGTGCAGCACAACAACGCAAATTATTGTCTGTCGAGACAATTCAAAGACAGCAAGTCATTCAGGTTTATAGGTACATGCTAAATGTATGTTGTTGCAGTGAGCCCTTACCAGAGTTTGCTCATAAATGTAATTGTCAATCACATCACAGAGGGCCGTGCCTCCCTCCAACAGGCCAACAGAATACTGTGGTTCATCAGTGATTCCTTTCATCCTCTCAACCGTTTTCTTCTAATCCGACAGGCATAAAGAATGTGGCTAGTCCAAAGTGGTCTTGCTCGCTCCCTCTCGAGCCCCTGGGGTCCTAGACTTATGCAACAAACTGTACAAGAAAAAGAGAAACGTTAGCACAAGACAAGTTCAAGAGGCAGAACAATTCAATCATATTTGGATAATGCATAATTCATTGAGTTGTCCAACTCTTTTCTAGTTTATTCAGTAGCTGGAACCTAAACCTTTCTGATGAGATCCCCAATCAAACAAGTCATTTTTCAGTGACCATCCAATCAGAGCGCAGAGCAGGTTCCACGTTACAGCAGGATAGCTTTGTGGAAGAGACCTATTCTTCTGAAAAGCCGCTGTGAAAACACAGAGTCTGGGGCACAGGGTTCATTTACTTTACCATCAATTACTCCCAACAATCACCATGAATCCCTGAGCTGGTGACCCGTAAAGCTTCTTTTTGAGGGCATTAAACAAGGTACAATACTGGCGGCGTTGGCGTCACAACTTTACTTTCAATAATGTTGCACAATACATCAGAGAGGCACGGCAGTCTGGACTGGACCAGATGTGACATGGTTGTAGTTTTGGGAGGTTAAACAGAGACCAACAATGTGCCTAGAAAGCCTGCTGAAAGCCAGGACAAGACCAGGGCTACTGCTCCATCAAAGTGCAGTTACTGACACACTTGTACAAAGGAAGTTAAATCACCGGATGATCAAGACACTGACACAATTCTGGGGCAACATTTGTCCACATGTAGTCTAGACCTTTTGCCCAAAAGTGCAAGTCAACCTCACACACAAACTGCAACATGAACAAACTCAATGGATTCTGTGTCCTCAAAATGTTTTGAATGAGAAAAACAGAAATGTTCTAAAGAATCACACAAAAGCAAAGTTTTGAAAATCACCTACATATGGTCCTACCAAAAATGTCTTTTTAGTGCAGGCATTTTGGAGACAGAAGTGAACCTGACACAAATTAAAGAGAAAATCTGCCAAAGGTTTTTTACTCTGAAAAGTTTCCTCCCTATCATATAAAAAAGTTCCAAGCGATGGTTAAAAGGTGTTTAACTATACCTTGTACCATGTTTTTGCTTCTTATAATAACTTAAATCAACATAAATATACTTGTATACAAGGCACATAAACTGGCACTAATCCCTATAAAAGTTGTCACTGATCAGCATAAATTTAAAACAAAGTTACTTAAACATCACTTAAAATGGCACTTTTCAAAACATCTGTGACTGAAATTCGCCAAAACGGTATTATTCAACGTAAGTGTTGGTAATGATGGACACTGACTTAAGCATGTTAACATGTAAGTACAACTTGTTTTCATTCCTGAGACACTGCAGGAAACAAACCCATGAGGTCATTTTGACCCACTTCTGCATCTAAATGTGAAGAATTTCCTTTTGCAATTCACTGTGCTGCATCCATCCCCTTGTCTAAAGTAAAACAGTTTCTGGTGATTGTCGTCCTTTCTGACATGGGCAACAATGGGGAATTGTGGCATAATTTTTCAACACTTTCCCCGACATGAATTTCTTAAGACTTCTGATAGGTTACAAATTACATATTTATGAGATGAGAACAGTTGAAAGAGTTTCTGCTGCAATTTGTGATGGTTCATGCCAGTACTAATGAGACTACAAAGTACGTTTTCCTTTCTACGTGATGCAAACACCTTCAAGGTAGGGTATTGGTGTGCAGTTTATCTCATTGACAGACTGTCAAAGCATTTATTTTGAATTCTTAGGCAAAATACTCTATAAAAGCTTAAGTATATTTGAGGTTTTTCAGTGTACTTCACTAGAAAAAATAAATGGTCATTTGGTGAGTCAGCACTGTTGATTTTTTTATTGTAATAGTGATGTGTGGTAGATTTGGTATGGTGGTATGGTATATTAATCTTACATCTTTGCTCACTATATCTTACCTCTCAGATGTGCATAACCTACAGACTATATCAAGTTCTTTTTAACATACAATAATGTGAAAATATTGGTGATCTTATTGGTTCTCGGCCATGAGAAACAGGTAATTATCGGTTATCAATATTGACTAAAAAAAAAAAAAAAATCTGTATCATGCATCCCTACTTTTTCAGTGTTGCCTGAGAGGGAACAAGTATCTATTACTCCCTCAAACCCTGTGAAGTCTGATCAGTTATATGTGAAATACTGTGCATGAAAAAAGGACAGACACTTATCTAAAAAAATATTAAACCCTCTGCAAGAACATGGGTTGTAAAAGGTTGTGAGATTGCCACGCATGTCATCTCTTTACAAATCAACCAAGACTATGTAACTTAGAAAATGCTTAACTATGTCACTCATAACATTTTCCTTTCTGAAAGAAGTGAATTTATTATATTCACATAACAAAGCACAAAGACGTTCATAGAAAGCAGGATTGATATCTATAACCAAATGAGTCTCTTTTATTGCAGATAAATGAGGACAAGAGAACAACTACTGCACATAAAAGCAGTCCAGAGCACCACGTCCTGTTATTTTAATAGAAGTACTGAAAATAGATCTGAAATGCAGATCTAAAATACTGTTTGTGATTCATCTGGAGCATGCAGCTTGTTACTACTTTTTTGTTCTTTCTGTCAAAGGTTTTGGTGAAGCAGCTTGTCACAATGCATTAATAAACAATGAAACTTATCCATTCAAACACACATGGTTTTATCTGCACATCTCTATAAAAACTTCTTATTATAACATATTAATTATTCACTTTACACCTAATTTACTCACATGGATGAGTCCTGGGATGAACTCGTCCACTATCAGCTAGGATCCCAAGGTGGCTCGGCGTTGAAGTCAAATGACTCTCGGTATAGAGCTGCCCCTAGATCCTCTGGATAGTTGTTATACACCTGCAAATGGACATTTGAGGACAGACCACATAGGAATCAGTGATTGACCGAGAGTTAACTCTGACAAGGGCAGCAACTGCTCCCCCACTGACACCTGCTCCAGTCTACATTAACATGTATGCAGTGATTGTTTATATGATAGTTATTTTCTAAAATATCTGTTAATGTTTGAAATGTTATCATCTGCTAGTTTGGACCATGATCAGTAAAAAAAAAAAAAAAAAAAAATCAAGTGAACTGACGCAAGCATGACCAGCAGTTTTGAATGGCAATATTCACAAGTTCGTGTCTAGGGAATGCCAAAACCGCGAAAGATCTCGCGAGACTGTCATTCTAATCCAAACCACGATCTTTACCTCATTCTATCCAAGTGGTTTCTTTTCGTTAACCCTACCCTAACTTTAACTACAGCTTTGTCACATTACAAAATATAATAAGTACGTACAATATGCACAATGCATAAAAAAACGCATGCAAATCTCGCGAGAGTTTCGCAAATCAAGGGTTCCCTTCAAGACACGAGCAATTCACATTGTTGGATCTAAGTAACAATTGCAAACATTTTCACACCCTTGCTCGACGTTATTAGCCAAACACCAAGCTGTCTGCTACCAATTCAAAACCTTATTAGATATACCCATAGCTACAGCTACAGTTGCTATCGTAACAGATTCACTGGTAACGTTAGCATAAGGTATTAGTATTAGCTACCTAGCAACATACAATGCAAATAATACTTAACATCAATAAATTGCTCATTTTTCTGTAATAATGCCACCAACTATTATTTTATCTTCCATCTCGTATAGCAAGCATTTACTGCTTGTCGACAAACTACCGCTACGTTGCCCGCTTCATTTAACAACATGCTACGTAGCAAGCTAAAAACGCGGTTAGCTAACATGACGTTACTTACGTCTGCTGAAAACCCAAAAGAGGGGACAGAACGCTTCTTCTTTTTAGGCGGAATTTTTAAAGAGTGGTGGGGTTACAAAAAGAGAAAAGGATGACTGCCATGGACGTAGAGGTTTGAGTCGAGTTACTGTCGATGAGAGCTAGCTGGTACGGATCATTTGTTACGACCGAGCGGAAGGCAGCAGTGGAGGTCGACTACACTAAGCGGTGAGACGGACCGACAGACAGCAGCACCGAAATCAAGAGCGAAACATCCGGTTACAATTTCAAAATAAAATAAATGTTGACGAATATATTGCAACGTTTTTGAGCAATGCAAAGCACGAATGTGGAAATAAAGACACAATAAGAGAAATATAGATCTAATATAGGTATTTTACAGGGAATGTTCATTCATATTTTAAAAATTTGTTTGCAAATTATATTTTTATATTTTAGATATACCTGTTTTCCGGTCTGCTTTAAGTGTGGGGAGTTTGATCAATTTGACATGGGCGGAGTTTAGAGCTGTCAAAACTAAACCAAAGACAACAACCTCAGTTTTACAACGCGAAGACATGAGGAATATTGATTACCAAAGCCATAAATTACTACAATAATTAACCACAACCATGACTTGCCATAATAACAGTAATAATAATTTTAACAACAGCAAACACAACAACATTATATAATATGATGATGATGATGGTAATAATAATAATAAGAAGAAGAATAAGAATAATAAGAATAATATTTCAAGAGTTCAAGATTTTTTCGGAAATATTACACAAACAGTGAAAGATTTTATTTATAAATGCTGATTTTATTCTAATAATTCTTATTTTTACTTTTTAGTCTTCTTTTTCTGTCTTTAATTACTTTACTTTAACTTCCTGTTATTTTTTAAATGGAAAAGGTTGAATAACCAGTGTGAGAATAAACACCTTGAATCCTATTGTGAAAGTATTTTCAGCAGTAAAATCAGGCCTCAGTTGACTAAAGCTATAAAATCTAACCTCAATGTTGTATGTCAAGTAAATGTCAAATTTTCCAAGAATTACCTGTGCTATGTCTTCATTGTGTTCCCCATGTCCCAGTAATAAGGACAAAATACTGTCCAACAAAGTTTGCTGAATTTTCTGCAAAGTTTTTCTGCAGCCAGAATCAACACATGCAAAGTGTCAGTCCCGTGAGTAATAAGTAGATGGATGCATGTCCAAGTTCAAGCTCAAACTGGATCCTCCTGTCCCTTTGCCTTTGTTGTTGTGACTTTGAGAAGTTGTGGCTGCCTCTGAAAAAGCAGGGTCTGGGGCAGTGTTTTTTTTTCCAGGGAGATAAATTTGCATGTCTCCCTCCTCGACACTGGGGGAGGAGGGTGCCAAGGAAATCTCAGCTACTGTTAGCTAAACAGAAGGGAAGTGTTTTCTCTGGAGCTTTTTTTTTTTTTTTTTTGGACTCCATGACTGACATCATCTTTGTCTTGGGAAACACAGTCCTGAGCATAAAATCCCTAATTCAAATGTCCATGTGTGCAAGCATAGTGTCACAGGTTTTTCAAGGTTTCTATGTCCTACCAAAAACAAACAAACAACAACAAAAAAAAAAAACCTGTGCCAGAAAACACCTATGTCCCACACAAGAATTCACAAACAATTAAAACATTTGTTAAAAGTCTTCAAAATCTGTGTTATTATAATCATCTTTGTTTAAAAATTCTATTTTTGAAATTAAAATGTTGGCATGTTGCAGGAATACTGCTTAAGCACTGGCAAACTTTCTTATTTTTTGACAAATTAATTAAATAATATTGCAATCAGATGTGTCTCAACCATTACACGTCAACTCTGTAGCCCTTCTAAATCAAAGCTAAATAAGAATCATTCATTCATCATTGAGAGAACTCTGACCAACATTAAAAAATAAAATGGCTGCTCACCATGTCTATGCTGGGCTTAAGGATTTCCATCTGAGTTGACGACTACATTTAATAAACAAATTAATCACTGAGATTAGCCTGTTTCAAGGTTTAATAGCCAAGAGTTTGATCTCTGAAAACATATTTCCAGCAAAAGTCTCAAGAATGAGTGATTAAAATTTGCAAATTATATCAATAGAATATATATATATATTTTTTAATAATTGGAAAATATAGGCTATCTGTGAAAATGTGAAAGGAGTTCATCTTTGAGTTTGTCTTTCTTGTAATTATCCACTTGTGTCTGCATCCTGGAGTCAAAGTCCATTTTCAGCAGTGTCTTTCCAGTCTTCAGTCACTCAGTGTTCCCTTAGTTCAGTCAGTGTTTTTAATAAATGTTACAGAGTGACAGGGACTTGTAGTTCAGTGTTTTATTAAGTGAAAAATACACCAAAATACGTGTCCTTTGAATATGCAGAAGAACATTTATGTTCTCACATCTAAATTCTGCAGAGTGTTTGGTTTTTTAGGATCATTAAACATTTTTTTTTATCCCCCAGTGCTATTCAAACAAAGCAAAGTCAACCATCCTGATTGTCCCACATCATCTAACAGTGCATTATGTGTTTTTTTATTACCAACAAACCACAACAGTTATGAACTCCCATTACTGAGAAATTCTTCTGAGTGTTAGATGAGCTTTGAGCACCCCTCAGGGGGAAATAAACAATAGCAGCATTTGTTTCACTAATAAAACTACTGCTTGGAGTCCATTGTGAGGGCTGCAGAGGCAATGTCTTTCCCTCGGACCGCAACACAAAAGCTGTTCCGTGTTTTGTGCCTGTTTTCTCCGACACTAAGCGAGACCATGTATATATAAGTCTAATCACGCATAGCATCTAAAGTGGCTTCCAGTAAAGCACAATGTTTGATTTCCATTGTTTGGATCATAATGGCCATCGCAGCCACTGGGTATGCGACAGCGAGACATGTGTACCACCCACTGTGAGGGCAAATACTCCAGTGGCTGCATTGTGCAGCAGGAATTTCTTATTTGCAAACATTGCAAACAGATGACATCAATGCACAGATTTAGAACGAGCCAGCATAGATTAACCCTGACTGAGCAACAGTCTGCAGTCTGGAGAGGAATAAACAACATATTCCAACAATGAAAACATAGAATTAAATAGCAAATTCTACAAAATTGATTACCCTCTTTCTTTTTAAAGCATTAAATTACTGTTACCAGCAAAAAATAATGTATATAAACACTCAATCAGATAAGACATGTATATCTCTACAGTGTCTCTGCATATTCGACTGACAGCGGCCACTCATTCTTGAGAATTGGGACAAAACCGTAAGAGGGGTTTTGAGTTTTACCCTTCGATTATGCTGGAAAATATATTTTAAAAGATCAAACTCTCAGCAATTAAACCTTGTAACAGACCAACCCTCCAGTGGTTAGTTTTTTATGAAATGTAGACGTCAGATTTTCCATGTGATGGAAGTGAGACAGGGGTTCTTAGGGTATAGCTAAACCTTTTTATGCCTGATTAAATCACGTTTTTGTAAAAATCTGATGAAGTTGATGGAAATCTGGGACACAACTTTAAACACACAATAAGTAAATTCTGCTGCAAGGGCCCTTTCTCACATTAAAACAATACCAAAAGTTGTAAGTAGAGGGGGATCATGGGAGTTGTTGTCTTCACTTTTAAACAACCGCCACAGCTGATGAAAATCTGACATTACTCAAGCAGCATAATATTAAAGTTTTATTCATGTTCCATTCAGTCGTGTGGCCAACTTCCTGTATCATGTGTTTTCACGGAATTTACAGCAAGTAGCAACTAGCTAGCAACGGCTACCAGGAAATGCACCGTTACCTTGAATGAGTTACAGATTTCTGTGCATTTGGACATTGTGAATAATTTAAAGTTCACAACTCAACAAAATATATAACATATGTCTATCGGTTTTATCATTTTAATGCAGAAATGGCACATATTATAGCTTTAAAGAACCAACATTTTCATAGAAAAATCTGTTTTAAAACAGAGATGATTATCATAGCACAGCTTTATATCTATGTTATCAGTAGGTACTGTTAACTTTAACACATTTTGTGAATTCTTGTCTGGAACAAGGGTGTTTTCTGGCACAGAGCAAGTTTAGAAATTTAAAAAATTAAAGCAAATCAAAATGTATAATCAAAATATATATTTCATATATATACATCCTTGAATTTTCACCAAAATATTGGAATTAGAATGTTGGAATTAAACATTTTTTGGGACACGATTTGTCCCAGTTTGCAAGAATGGGTAAAAATAAATATAATAATAACACAATCAGTTAAATAAGACATCCGTTTCTCTATGAGCATCTCTGCATATCTGAATAACAGTAATGTATTTACTCATGCATGGACGTGAGTGACTGGTTAAACCCACCATGAATTGGTGTTACGCAACAGGCTCTAGTGTTGTAAGTATTGTCAAGTCATTCAGCAGCTCTTTTTGCCAAAGAATGTTGCTAAGTAAAAGGAGCTCCTGGCAAACTTTTCCTCACACTGATCTGAATGTTAAGCAGGGAAATTATAAAGCAACTGGCTGCAGGAATATAACAAATATGCAAAAGCAACCTCATTAATTATGTTAGTGAATTTCTTTTCTGACAGTTACGGCAACTACACAGATATTTGTGAATATCGGATGCAACACACCCAAACATTGAGCGCTAAATGACTCCATTTTTGGTATATGCCACTTCAGAGGAACTATCTTTATCTGTGGGCTTTCCCGGGACATGTCATTTTTAACAATAGTATCAATGTGGCGGAGAGACACAGCAAGATATACCACGATGGTCAAACAATAACACGGTCTAAAAAATGATGCACATTTCACCCTTGTTTCCTTTCTGCCAAGATAGATGGCAGAGTAAGTTATTCAAGTAGTTCATAACTCTGTCATAACTTTGTTAGTAAATGAGATCATTATATTTGCTTTACTGTAAAAGTACATTGTTTCTGAGAAAATGCAGGAAGACCACATAAATTAATCTGAAAATAGACACTTCATTTCATTGTATATAGTGTTTTTGTCTTGTGACTAGTTAGATATTCTGCAAGTAAATCATTTTGAGAAGAATGCCCAACATGCCAACTCTGTGTGTGTGTGTGTGTGTGTGTGTGTGTGTGTGTGTGTGTGTGCACATGCACATGCACAGATATGCACTTACTTATCCTGCATATTATGTTTGCTACATGTGTGTATGTGGGCATCGGGGGTGGAAGTAACTAATCACAACTACTCAAATTACTGTTATTACGTCATTTTATGAGGGAGTATTTGAACTTTTACAAGCGCTTTATTCTTGAGTGGTATTTTTTCAAATCTGAAATTTTACTTGAACCTAAGTATGCATTACTTTTTGGAATCTGCTTAGAATAGCTGACTGTTGAGTTTCACTCTTAAGTTGTCAAACGCTCACATTTTGGAAATGAGACTCAACAACCTGTGACTGGCCCAGAGTCTCATGTCATGGGTTAGATTTTCTAAAGGCTGGAAACAGAACCAAGAGGAGGATCAGAAGTCTAGTTTTCTCTCAGACCACTTGAATTACATTATGCTTAAAGGTTGCATAAGCTGCATACCCCAGCTTTAATATTCAAACCTTTAATATGCATTTTGCAGCCAGTAGTATAAATGGGCCAATGAAAACTATGACACATGGATGAAAAAACAGCTGCAGCATGTAACAGTGACCACTGAGCAGCACAGTGTAGGCATTAGGTGTAATTTAGATTGAATATTTGGAGAAAGAGAAACTCCTTCCGATTGAATGCTGTTGTTGTTGATGCATTAAACCAGTGATTCCCAAAGTGTGGGCTGCAGCCCACTGGTGGGCCATGAAGGCCCTGCAGGTGGGCGTTGAGATGTCATGAAAAAAACAAACAAACCATTTTTAAGTTGAAATTTATGAGTTTGAAATTACCGTAACACACTTATGATTCACTTTAAAAAAAGGTAATCAGAACAATTAAAACAAAGCCACAGGATTTATTCAATTAACACACTCATATCTTACATCACGTCGCTGGTACAGATTATTCTTGTGTGTTGATCAGAGTTGTGATTAAAGGTTTATGTGGGCCACAGAGGATCTTCAGATTTCAAACTGGGCTGTGACGTTCTTAAGTTTGGGAATGGCTGCATTAAACATCAACAATTAAAAAGTAATTACACTGTAAAAAAAATTCATACAGGAATTTAGTGGATAAACAAATTAATTTATAATTAACTTAGCGTAAATATACAAGTTTTATTTATTTAAGTCAGTTAAACCTAAAATGTATTTTCAGAACACTTGTTCTTGAAATGAGGTGTTGAATGAATGAATACACAGAGTTCAGTCAACTCATTAAATTAAGTTTCTAAAGAAACATGATCAGTATCCTTGCAGCCTTCCCAGCATGCATTGTTTTAGAGTTGAAACTTTTTTATAGCTTGAAGATGAAAACTTACTGTGTCTCTAATACACTTTAAGATAAGTCATGCTTCTTTGATTACACAATAATAAAAACACTGTGAAGAATGGTGAAGGTTAGAATTGAATCCAGTGTTCCCTTACACTTAAAAGTTCATTAATTTTAATAAATGTTTAATGGTATGCATGTTCGTCAGTGTGACTGAAGACATGATGGTTCAACCTTAAATCTTCAGGTCGTTGAACAAGTTTTCTCAAGTACAACTGAATTAATATCAAGTTTATTTGACAAGAAAATCATTACAAAATTACTTAATTAACTTAAGATTTTAAGCCAGCGTGGACACTAATGTATTTAAGTTAAAACAAATAGTTTAGTTTTTACAGTGTAATACACTGAGAAGTTTTTGAAAAATAAAACTTCTCTTAAGTATTTCTAACACCAGTAGTTTTACTTGTAGCTGAGTAATGTTTTGAGTGACGTAACAGATCTTGTACGTAAGTGAGGACAGATTTTGAGCACTCTTTCCACTACTGGTGAGCCAAATAGGTCACTGTTAGTCCAAGTGAAGTAAGCAAGATTAAACTGGTGAGGTACACAGTGAAATGCTGTATACAAAGCAGTCAGAGAGACCTTAATCCTGGAGTGCATGAATGAGCCAACAACAAACTGCTGTGCTTCATTTTTGTAGTAGGCCACTAAAATCAGGAAGCAGTTTCTTTAAAAAAAAGAGGAAGAGGAGAGATGACAGCACTTTGCCACATTGGTTGAATAAATAGAAACAGAGCAAACTATTTTACATAGAGGATAGGGGAGGATGAATTATGCAGAAGGTGTTCTGTAGTCTGGTGGATACTAGTTTGCGATGTTTCCAGTCAAGATGCTTTCAACTTAGAACTTAGCATGGGAACTTTGAGAAATACAGTTGCTTCTGAGTCTTCTTTACCAGGGTGGAGATGTGTGATGTTCAAATAAAAACTACAAAAGTTCCCTCTTGGATGCCCTTGTGGTAGATAAAACATTATCAAGTGCAGCCTATAATTTCAGTAGACTAAATGTGATAAAGTGCATCACAACTTTCAGCGCACTGGTGACCCACGACATAGAGCTGGTGCCCCCTTCTTTTTTACTGCCCCTGCCCCTCGGACAGCCTGAGTCCGCCACTGCAGGGTGGTGATACATGTCAACATGGGCGTTAGAAACTCGTGCAGAATGCGTTCTGGTACATGTGGGCACTGCAGCACCAAGGAATTTTTTGCTTCAGTTGGCTACATTTTCCATCAACACTGACTTAAAAAGTGGTAAATTTTCCCTTTAACACTTCCAGGCCTTAGTCAATAAACATAAACACAACTCTGAGACAAAATGTGCGTGATAGTTGTCTCCAGAGAGCGATGGAAGTCCTTGCAGGGACGCAGTGTGAATGGTGTGCGTGAGAGTTGATGGAATTAAGTGTACAAATAGTTATTTATCCAGTTACTCAGTGCTATTTATTGCTAAAACAACACTTTTCTCTCTCATTGAACATGAAGAGATCGTGCAGCAGGCTCTCAGCGGTAGCCTGCGTGCTGCAGACAGACTGATTATGGCGTGTGTGTGTGTGCGTGTCCTGATAACATCCCGGCAGACTGGCCTCTAGCCAGCTATGGGCAAGCTCACCCTGCCGTTTGATGTCGAGGGTTGGCTCCAGGCAGACCAAGCATTGTGTCCCAAACAATGAACCCCAGACCCACTGAACTATAAACATGTCCCTTTGGGGGGCGTTTTCCTCAGATTCTGTGCAGGAGACACCCAAAGTCAGGAAACCTGACCCGACTTTTCCAAATTTAGTAACTCTAAAGCCTCAAATGCTGCTGACTTGGCATCCAAGATGGACTGTCTGCTTCTCTAAAATACAGTAATAATGTACCTGGAATGTTGCCTGACACTCAGGTCAGGGGTGGAGTTCTTATCACATCTTATAATTCAGGAAATTTGGTTAAATTCATATCACAAATGGAAAAATGTTGCCTCACCTCGTTATGTTTCTGTAAAACTGACCGCAGGCTTTGGGAGGAACTGAGTATATGTAATGGGATTACATAATTAGGATACAAAGAAGGTATTCATTACAGTTGAAAAATGTAATCAGATTACAGATACATTTAATAAAAATGGGGATTATGAGCAGGATTACAATTTTAAAATGCATTTTGAAATTAAAGAACAATGTACTACCATGCATACGCACACATTACAACACTTCTCACAACTTCACTCTACTCCCCAGAATAAGTTTATGGCGGTTTACTTGAAGTTTTAGTGTGATATGCAAATAGAATACTTAACAATGTGCATGACTGCTATTAATCTAAACATGCATTTGCACATGATTAAAGAAGAAATAGCTGGAAAAACAATTAATAAACCTAACAATGAACAAGGAATTTTTCACTATATTTGGTATTGAAGTTAAAAGTAATGAGAAGTAATCAAGTTACATTATTTTAATATTATGATTCTTGCATTAAGTTACTGACTACATTTTTTTTTAAATAATCAGGGATTGTATCATAACATATAAAGCAACCCTCCCACCCCTGATTGTCTGTGACATGGAAATGCCAGCCCCATTATTCTAAACCTTACGTCTTAAGAGCTGTGCATTGTTGCATAACATTCACGCAATCCTTACATGATTGCTTTAAGTACAGTGTGGCCTGCTTGTTGACACCCTCCTCTGTCTGGAAGACCTGGCCCTCTGTCACGCTGGTCTCCAACTTGGGAGTCCCGAACTTCACTGGACACCAAAGCTTCATGAGGGATTCATATGTGTGTGTTCATTAGTGTATAATCACATGAAAAAAAAGAATTGTTGTGTTTCTGTTACTGTAGAATGAGCCTGCAGGTTCTCTTCTGCCGAGGTTTTTCTACAGTAGCCCAGAACAGACAAACCAAACACTCACTCTAGATGTGGCCTGTTGCATTTTGTGCAAGTTTCTTGGCCACCATAGGGTCTCTTAGTAAGAGTGAGAGTGAGGCGACGTATTTGCAGTCTGCAAGCTCACTGCTTGACCACTAAATCCTGGCTTTTTAAGGGGTGTAAGAAGACTTAAAAAATAATAAAATATAAGATAGATATGGGGCAGTCCATCAACTCGTTTGACATTTGGTAGAGCATGCATCCCATGTACTGAGGCTGGTTCAGTTCCAGCTAGCAGCCCTCTGCTGCATTTCATCCCCTCTCTCTCTCTAACCCTTTCAACTTTCAATGTATAATAAAGGGGGGAAAAGCCCCTATATACATATATATATGTCTATAAATAAAATACAGTATATTAATACAGTATATCTCAGCATTTCATTCATTTCTGTATATAAAACTAAATGAAATTTTTATTTTTAAAGTTTAGATTATTTAAGTTATAAACCCACAAATCTCAGAGGCGCAATGTGAAGACCTGATCACAACCTATTTTCACAGACCCTTTATTCTCCAGCTAATAGAGTGATGTCCAGGCTTCAGATAGAAAAATAAAGCATCCAGACAGAAAACAGATGGTTTTTACAGCAGCAATTTTGACTTTCTACATGACTATTTCATATAAACATTGCTGGTGTGATGAAGGTCTATCATATAAAAAAGTCCCTGAAAATACCAGGAAAACTTGTCTCTGATGCAATTGGACATGCAATAATTAGCTCAAAAATGTTTACACGATCTTCCTGAAATGATTGTAAGTATTAGTGTATAAAATAAAGTTGCCCTGGCCTGCCTGCAGTACCGCCTGTCCACCAGCGGTGGTCGCTGCTGAGTCTCCTGAGTGAGCAGCAGAGTGAGAGGCCTTCCTGTTCCTCTCAGGTCAGCTGACTCTGATGCTGCTGTCAGGAGACCTCACCAACTCTACTGAATGGCAGCTATGAGCACTATCAAGGCATAGAAAAGCTATTTACAGCTGTATTTTTCCACTGTTAACGGACTCGTTTTGTACTTACAGGTGAGTGAAACTGATAAACAACAGAAATGTCCACCTGTGTTGTTGTTGTGAGCAAAGCTAAGAGGCTAACGTTAGCTAGCTAATCCCTCTTTCCTGACCTTAACCATCTCTCTTCTTTTGCCAGCTTCGGTTTCTATACAGAAATGTTTCATTCTTATTTATGGTTGTGTATGTATTGTTAGTACCGGGCTGTGTTGGACTAGAACACTGGTCTAGCATCATTTCATTAGCTCGCCCAGTGATAAACAGTCAGGACATTTCATTAGCTCACAACAGCACCAGCAGCTTTTTGTAGCTAAAATGTTGCTCAACACACGAAGCATCGTCAGTGCTAATAATAAAGAGATCTGAATTATAACACAACACACATTAGTCTAATTCCAGTTCTCCTCTTAGTTTTCTCTAGCTGCACCAGTACTGTGACCATGACAGAGTTTTGGTTGATCTCTGCTCCTGGAGAGAAGACCTGCCAGCAAACATGGGACAAAATGATGGCAGCCACCACACGCACCAACAACCTGTCTGTCAACCACAAGTTCAACATCCCAGACCTGAAGGTTAGCATGGATTCACGTTCTCAAACTTCCTCTCCTATGCTGCAGTACAGAGGAGGGATGGATGATGGGGATTATGGCTCTTTGAAGGGAGCTGGATCTCATGGTTCTATTTCTTTATGAGAGCTGTTCAAAAGAACAATTGAGCCGTTCAAATAGTAAGTCAATCTAGGGCTGCAACATCTTTAAAATGTAAGAAAATAGTGAAAGATGTCTATCCCGGTTTCTCAAAGTCCATGATCTCATTAAATCTCATTTGTCAGTCTGAAACCCAAAGAGATTTAGTTTAATATGATAATAAACAGAGAAAAACAGTAAATTCCCATATTTGAGAAGCTGAAAACAGCATTTTCATTCAAAAATGAAACAGTACTTTAACAATTGATCGGTTATCAAAATAATTTAATAGTTTAATTCTTTTGTTAAACCACTTCCCCAGTGGGCCAAATGAGTTGTTAGATTTATTAGCCCAGCGTGGCATTTTATTTGCCCTGAACAAGCAGGCGATCCTTATCGTTGATCCCTGAGATGTTGTTGGATATTTTATTTTACAGATTGTTTGTTTTTTGGGGGGGTTTCTAGGCAGCATTTTATGTATATTTGATTTCTTGTCTTAATCATCATCTTCATTTATGGTTTAATAATTGTAATTATCAAACATACCAGTGAGAGTTTAACATTTCATTGCCCTGATTGTCATTTTGGATTTTATATATGTATAAATGTATGTATATATAAAGAATATCAGCTGATATATTGAGGTTGGAAATTTTTTACTCCCTAACATCGGTATCATCATCTGCCCCAAAAACTGCCAGGCTCCAATCAAAATAATAATAGTCTGTGCAAAAGGCCCAGACTACAGCCACCTTCTGGCTGTAAGCCCTCCCCGCCTGCTTAACTTGATGGTATGATCTTTGTCTGTCATCACACGTGATTGGTCTCATGCATACACACCAACTCACCATTAAGTCAGTGCATAGATGGAGTGCACGTAGCTAGCGAGCTGTGTGCCAAAAACATCATCCTATTGTTCTGTCTTATATTAATTTACATAAAAAGAAAGAAAAAAGAAAAAAGAAAACTCTCTCTCAGACTGAAGCCAAAGGAGCCGGCTCATAGAGCCGACCTGTTCATGACCGACACATCACTCATACAGAGCCAGTACCTTGTAGTAATCTAATCTATAGATAACTAGTTGAATGTGGACATAATTTTCTGTCTTGCACAATCCAGAATTATTTTTAATCTATTTAAAAAAGCCTCACGTGGTGGTTTTACATGTAAAAGCAGATTCATATGACAGTCACTCACCTGTATATCCACTGTCAAGAATAAGCTGATTGTGTGTGTGGGAAGCAGCCTCTGCACAGATCCGTAGCGTGCATGTTGAAGCGTTGGTTTGGTGAAGTTTTCATCCACAGAGCAGAATCAGCTCGTCTGGTTCGGCTCCTCGCTGCGCTGAAGGTGAAGTAACCCCGCTGACCTTGCTGCCACATGGGGCTGTAATGCTCTCCTGAAACTGTTAGCGACGCATGAACGAGTCTGGACAAAGAGGCGCCGTCCTAAGCACATAGGGCCCCCTGGATGTCACTGTAGGCGGACTGGACCCCAGATGTCACTGTTTAAACACAACCCTGCTGACCCCACTTAAAAACCACCCAAATCTCAGGACTGATGAGTCAAAAGTCATAATGTGCTGATGTGTGACTTTTTGCTTTTTGTGTTCATAAACAGGTGGGGACATTAGATGTCTTGGTCGGGCTGTCGGATGAACTGGCCAAGTTAGACTCCTTTGTTGAAAGGTACGCTACCTGCTGTAGTCTGACTTGTTATGAATGTTGTTATTCTTTATCTGTAACGAATGTTTAAATTGTTATTTTATAGGGCGCTCATAATAATGTTGGATAAAGTCTGTGTTTTAAAGGGACAGTTCACCCCAAAATCAAAAATGCATCTACATTTTCCATCCTCTTGTGCTATTTATCCATTTAGATCAGGGATACCAAACTTTTAAGTCATAGGCCACACTAGGGCTGCACAATTAATCAAAACTATATCGAAATTGCATGATGAATGTTATGAGGCAGAGATTTCCTGTCAGATTCTACAGCTATAAAAAACACATCTTCATTTGGTACAGATTCCTGCAAAAAGTCACACCATAGTCAGTTTAACAGGTTATTCAATCAAAATAAGAATAATGATATAAAAATTATCATAACTCTAATATTGCAAATCATCATATAATATCACAATTGCAATATCAGTAGGGGTGCAACGGATCGCAGTTGATCCGTGTCCCGTACAGATTGCCTTCCACGGTTCGGCACGCATGTGATCCGCGGACTACGTGTGAGCATCATAGTTTTACTGTCACTGTTACTTTTGAATAAGTTATAATACCCGAAATCTCAATGCAGAGTTGCAGTGAAAAGACAGGACAGATGCTGCTGTGTGCAGCGCATCTCTGTGAAGAGTGAATGATTTAAAATCCGTCGCATTGCCTTGAGTGAAATCCAGACCATGACTTTTTTCACTGATGTAACTATGCTGTCGTCAAAGAAACAGATCATAAGATTGTGATAATTATTGAAACTCTCGCGATATCAGCTGTCTTAACTACTACACAGCTCCTCCCTGCTCACCGGTGCAGCTCTGTCTCGCCCTGTCTGTGACACAGTGTGTCTGTGCTGATTGATTACCCATCTAACCAATCAGATGTGCTGTAGGCAGGACATTGAATCAGACTACAGAGCGTAGTTGTGTATTATACTGTGCAGTGTATAATGATCTAATATATGTAAAGTATATACATAGAACAGTCTGTATAAGTTCGAAGATTTTAATATTATTATCATTATTATTACATCACATAACCATGGTGATACTTAGACAGAGATCAAAGCCAAGTGCATTTTTAAAATAATTTAACCCTAATCCCACCACTCTTTTCTTTTTTGCTGATCCGAAAAATGATCTGATCCGTGACTCAAAACCGTGATACGATCCGAACTGTGAGTTTTTTGATCCGTTGCACCCCTAAATATCAGTCAAAATAATCGCAATTAGATCATTTTTCTAAATCGTTCAGCCCTTGGCCACACACTTTTCAATTTGATCTCAAGTGGACGAGACCAGTAAGACCACTGCATAATAACCTAGGAAATAAAACAATAATGACAAATATCGTCAAGAGACTTTTCATCAATAGGAATAATAAAATTGTTCTGTAAGATGTTCAGTAGTTTTACCTGAAAGCATAAAATGCAAACTACCGTGAACGCGCTTAACGAAATTGCCCTTGCTCATAAACAACCTATCATATCTCGGGATGTGTGTGTTAGAGTCACACACAAGGAGCCAATCATTTAACAGGTGTGTTGCTCAGTTATACCATTGACATAATACACAACAACGGACACAGTGTGGAGTGAGAAAATGAGTGCAGACGGTTAGGACATTGTTAATAAATAATAAAAAAGATTGTCAGTCTGGCTGTTTCTTTAAGTCTATTACCCGTGTGCCCTGATAAGTGATTAAAGTCAAAGTGAGGCAGTTAAATTCAAAATATCGTGATTCAATTCATACTTTTGTCTCCAAGCCTTAAAAAAACAGGTCATTAAAAATTATCTGTAATTATCTATATCGATTGAAATGAAACATTACATCATGATACATTTTTCAGCTGTGTTGCCCAGACATATAATATCCTATAAATAACAACACCCCCCCCCCACCCCCCCACCCCCCCCCCCCCCCCCACCCCCCTTTTTTTTTTTTTACCAAAAAAACGACAATTACTGTCTGAAAATCTTGACAAAACAGATAGTGAACAGCTTGAGATGTCTTCAGCATTTTCTCAGTTTTTCCACTTTCAGACAGTCTCCTGTCATGACATGAGCATCTCAGTATAGATCACAGTGGATCTACAGATGCACAAAACATGTATGCATTTAGGAAACAAACAACAATATAGTATTTTATAACAGCTTGTTAAGATCTAGAAATTCCTTTAATTTTCCAGACATTTCCCCTCCTGTGTAGTAATACTGGCACTACCATACAACGCCAACTTAAGTTGAAGCTATCATGCAGTTGGTTTGTGTAGTTTGGTAGAAACAAAGTAGTTCCTCCATGAAACTGATCACAACAGGGTCTGTGGATTATCTTGAGTAACCAGTTTATGATTTTTGGAAAGAAACATTACTGTTGAGTTTTTCAAATGTATCCTCCTTTGTGGGACTAATAAAGGAATATCTGATCTTATCTTAAATCATCTTCTCTCATCTTTTTGGTGCATTGAGCACCACAAGCCATCTATTTTGAGAGAGGGCAAACATCTCTTTGGCCAATATCTCCAAAATGCGGCAACTCACACCAAAACTATCTAGATGGATGAACAGTGCTACAGGACAGAGGAAAAATATGTATTTTTGATTTTTTAGGTGAATTGTCTCTTTAAAGGGCATGAAAAAATCTTGTGCAGCACTTGTGACTCTCTGATGCAGCCCGTTCACCATTCCCTAATCCCTTCCCTTCCCTTGTAACAATGAGGAATTTCACAGGGGCCTGAGGCTAGCGGGCCTCGCAGGCTAAACTTGTCCATTTACAGTTGGGTGACACACCAGCCGCTCTTTCTTTAGTCATATTTATACCCGATGACTTATGTGCCGCAAGTTTGTTTGAGTGTCATTTATAGTCTTTTGGAAATATTGACATCCAAAACTCGCACACAGACATTACTGCCTGCTTCCTCTGTAGATATTCCCAAGGCTGTGAGAAAGACCGGGCTTGCAACACGGTTTCACTTGTTTGACTACAGCCTGTCGTTAATCTAGTTCCTTTTGTGAAGTTTCCGTCCAGTATATCTGGAAAAAAAAACCTGCACTACTAAATTCTTCAAAACTGCACTGGTTTAAGCATTTATTAAGCATTAACGTCTTTTCCAACACTTTAAGATCTTTAAAACATATTGGTCACGTCCTGTGGTTGTGTCTTGCTTGTGACTACTGTGCTACTGCTCCGTTTTGTTTTTTTTTTTTTATCTGCAACCTTTCAGAAAACAGAAATGAATGAAAAGTACAGACAGAAGGCTCTGTCCGTCTTCATATCTGTATCTAATGTTTAGCATAAATGAGCCTTTATGTCAACTTTCAACAACTGCTGGGCTAAAAATGAGGCTTATCTAGTCTGTCGCAGGACACATTTTGGCTTCTGTCGTAGCTCAAAAACTGACATCCATCGAAACATTTTGTTTCATGTTAATCCAGACCATCTGCACTTTAATTCCATACGGAATATGTTATGATCCACAAAAGTTGGGCACAATATGAGATGAATAAATCCGTTTTGTTAGCTTTGCCACCATTTCCGTGAATTGTCTGCACCGTTGCCATATTGGAAGGTTCAAGGTCTGCTAGTAAACAAATCAGAACTGCAGACTTCACCACAAAACTGACTGTAATTTGTTTAATTCTGAACTGATTTTCAGGAGATTTGTTTTGTTATAAACCTGAGAAAATGAACATGATAGTGGTTATTTAATCAGCTCTATACCAAAACATTATCCTTCTGAACAGACACAGCTTCCACTGGGACATGCAGGCTCTGACTTATTTATAGGCAACATCAAGTGTAAATCACTTAGAATTTCAGCTTTTGTGATTTATCACAATCCAGGAACATTCCAAAGTGGGCTCATCTGACTTTAGCCTAGGGCTTGCTGGCCCTGCTCCAGAGCAGGGTTATCCCTGAGTTTGTGGGGTTATCTCTTGAAAATTGACTAAAGCCAGGGCTAAAAAGTGCCAGTGTGAATCATACAGTCCTGTGCTTAACTTAACCCTGGCTTAAAGGATAAGTTCGGTTTTTTGACACCTGGACCTTATTGTTAGGATTAAATACGCTCGTAGACTCACCCAGACAATTTTGGTGGAGCTCGGAGCCGTTTTCGAGCAATTTAGATCCATCCGACGGCGTTTTTTCTCATGCCATAGTAGCGGATGGGGCCAGAAATCGAAGCCCCTAAATTAGACATTATCTGCTGCGAAACTCGTGCAATGTCCACAACAACACCACCAGTTAGCCCCCATTCCTGGACGTGCAGTGGTTGCTCGTTCTCTGGCCAGCTGTTCGGCTCTTTCCCTCTGCATCCTCCTTTCAAATAGCTCCTCGTCGGTGTATTCTGGCTCAAAACGATACGGGCATCCATTATACTCAAAGTCGTCGTCAGACACTTCTACATCGGATAAATATTCCGCCATGCTGCACAAAAATAGCCGTGTAGCCGTGTAGCCTAGCAACAACAGCGTCTCTACTCAGCTGCGTTCCTGCGGCGCACATCTATGACGTCACCAAAAGTTACCCATCCTTGTAAAGCCCCGGATGACCATAACAACGAAGTTGAGCTGACATGGTGATAACACTGGCCATTCATTTATAAAATGTAGGTGAAATGAGCGAGTTTCGCAGCAGATAATGTCTAATTTAGGGGCTTCGATTTCTGGCCCCGTCCGCTACTATGGCATGAGAAAAAACGCCGTCGGATGGATCTAAATTGCTCGAAAATGGCTCTGAGCTCCACCAAAATTGTCTGGGTGAGTCTACGAGCGTATTTAATCCTAACAATAAGGTCCAGGTGTCAAAAAACCGAACTTATCCTTTAAAAGGATACTCCACCCCAGACTCATAATCCACTCAATATGTACTCACCCCTATGCTGATGTGAGGATGGGTGAAGATCTTCAGTTCACAAAACAATCCTGGAGTTTCAGCAGAAAACAGGGTTGCAGCCAAATCCAGTACAATGGCAGTGAATGGAGATCAAATGTAAATGTAAAAAAAAAAGAACACAAAACAAACCCAAAATGTCTCCATCCTGCTCGTGTGGTGTAATCCAAGTGTCCGCGAGCCGCGACATTACAATTTAACCACCAACTCGCGGACACTTGGATTACACCACACGAGCAGGATGGAGACATTTTGTGTTTGTTTTGTGTTCTTTTTTTTTTACATTTACATTTGATCTCCATTCACTGCCACTAGCTGCAACCCTGTTTTCTGCTGAAACTCCAGGATTGTTTTGTGAACTGAAGATCTTCACCCATCTTCACATCGGCATGGGGTGAGTACATATTGAGTGGATGATTATCTAAGTGTGGAATATCGCTTTAACAATATGTCTGTGAAAAGGGGCTAAGTTAGCCCAAAGTAAACGCTTAGCCCAGGGTTAAGGATAGCTCTGGGCTAAGAATATACAATGTGAAAAACCCCATATATAGTTAGATGGAACCAGGATACTTGGCTACAATACCATTACACTAAAATTGAGACTATACTGCTCAAAGACACTCAAAAATTTTGCGTACATCTAGTTAAGAAAACTTAAACTATACTATACAAAAATACTTAAACCTCCCTGGTTCTGGCAATTGTGGTGGCATTGCAGTAGGTGCTTCACCATCTGTTGCCTGGCAGAGATGTGCACTCTCCTGAATGAGCTCTTCTCACTTAGATTTAGATTATTATTTTGTTGTCCTTTGTAATTGCAACATTAAAATGTTTTATAGTCAAAATGAAATCCAAGTGGCATTTTCTTATGAAGTTTTTGGGCCTGAGATGTGACTTGGCCCTCAGTCTGTCTCTGGCTTCTCTACTGTAGACACAGTCCTGCTTTGATGTGCTGCTGAACAGTGTGGTTAAAAATCCTGAACTCTGCAAGTCTTCCATACCTTGACAAGAGCGTGTGAAAGTTTTTGATGTGTGTGTGTGTATGTTTGTGTTAAATTTGGGGCATGAGGTCGTGGTGGTCGTGTGAGTGTGTGGTTTACACTGGCTCCGTGCACGCGGTTTGTGTTGTGCGTGATGTGTTTTGATGTCTCCCGGCTGTTCACAGTGTGGTGAAGAAGGTTGCTCAGTACATGGCCGACGTGCTGGAGGACAGTCGAGACAAAGTACAGGAGAACCTGCTGGCTAACGGAGGTACAACACAGTGTGTCCTGATTATTTTAGCAGCAAAAAAAAGCTGTGATTGTGAAATGAGATAATTCAAATTGCTGATTAACTGGGCACTAATGATAATAACAACTTAAGTCACAGTGATGTGATGGATTATCCAAATGATTTGAACCAAAGTACATATTTTCTCACTTTCCTCTTGTAGTGTCTAAACATCCAGTTTAATTCACACAGACCACAGGTTGAGGCACCTCCTCAACCCCAATGAAAGAAGAGCTGAATGGAATTTTGTTTTACATGCTCACAGCTTAAAAAACATTTACAAAGTTCTGCAGCAATAAGTTTCTCTTGCATATATCAATGTCCAGGTTCCTTTGGATAATCTACAGAATTACTCTCATAGGGACTCTCATTTTCACAGGGACTATTTCTTTAGTAGAATGTAGCTCTAATGATTGCTGCACAGTCAGATCTGTGGATTATATAACTTGGAAACGGTCTCTATAAAGCCATGTTGCTGCTGAATTGAGAAATAAAGTCTTTGTACAATGTTTTGAACACAAACTAAATGTCACTCACCTCCATTGTATCCAGGGAGGATATATTAGAATCTGTGCAAATATCTGAAATAACTGTAATAAAACTGTATCTTTACCCAACTTTTTCTTTCTATCGTCTGATAGATATGATCCTGACAGGTCTTTTCTTTTGTTTGTTTTTTTTGTTTGTTCTTTTCTTTTTGCAGTTGATCTTGTCACCTACATAACAAGATTTCAGTGGGACATGGCAAAGTATCCCATCAAACAGTCCCTGAAAAACATCTCTGAAATCATCTCAAAGGTATGTCTGTCAGTGAGATTGGAAGAAATATGTATGGAAATTGTCTACAGATATGATTTACTTTTGCCCAATATGTAGTGCTAAGGCTCTAACTCTGTCTGTTTAGGATTTTATTTCCCACTGGGCCCATCCAGCCTTTGTGAACCTTTTCTACTCTGTGTAGAAGTGAGTCTTAAAGGGAAATTCTAGTATTTTTAAACCTGGGCCCCATTTTTACATACTTTTTTTGTCTAACTAATAGGTACAAAGCTTTTGGAATTGGTCCAGTGGTAGGGATCCTTTCCAAAATGTTGTCAGACACTTAGAAAAACAATCTGAGCCTGTCGGTAAAAACAATCACTTTTAGTGGACATACTTTGATGGGCACATTTGCTGCCAAGGATTACATTGTAGCCGTTGCAGCTGCCAGCTGAGGCAGCTGACTAGACCAATTCCAAAACATTTGTACCTATCATTTAGACCCTAAAACATGTAAAAATGGGCCCCATGTTCAAAAATACCAGAATAAACCTTTAAATGAAATGTCATTCTGTATATTATTACAGAACTTTGTTAAATATGCAATTCTATATTCTATAATCTGAATAGGTGACTGTGGCCATGAACACAGTTCTGATCATAGACTGGAGCAGTAATAAAGTAATTTTTAATTCAATAAAATAATTTTTAATTTAAATAGTTTTTTTTAGTAGCTGTGTAATAAGCAGGGTAATGACAGGGTGAGGCAGATCCCAATGTGAAGCAGAGGGGTCTTGATTCACGTTGATGGGGTTTATTTTGCAGTAATGACCCCTTCACTCTGTATCATCCCTTACTTGTTTGTCAGTCCTAAACAATTTCAACCATTTTTTTTTCATTTTTTACAGCAAGTAACCCAGATTGACAATGACTTGAAGACCAGAGCGTCAGCTTATAACAACCTGAAGGGAAACCTGCAGAACTTGGAAAGGAAGAATGCGTGAGTAATACAGGTGTAATATGTCCAACACTACATTTAGAGTTTTTCACGTTCTCTAGCTAACCAGACCAAACACAAAGTCACAAAGCCCAAAATGCATCTTTCCCAGCCTTTCCAACTATCAACAAAGTGCCTTTTAGCAAAATATATGAACTTCTTTTCAGTTCTCATCAGCTGACTGGACATCTCTGTGGTTATACGAGGCAGCACTAAAATTTTTCGTGTGTCGTCAGCATGAGTGTCAGCATGATCTGAAAAGTTACTGGGACTCTGAAATGCTGCGTCAACACCGGGCACCTTCTCTGTGTCACGTCTGTTATTGTATCACCTCTGTGTGCCACCAGGGGGAGCCTGCTGACCAGGAGCCTGGCTGACATCGTCAAGAAAGAAGACTTTGTGCTTGATTCAGAGTACCTCATCACTTTGCTGGTAGTCGTACCAAAGTGAGTGTTACTTCTCCAGTGTGATAAGTATGGCAAGCATGTCTGGAGGCAAAAAACTCGATTAGAAACGGAGAAAGATAAATGTGTCTCCTCATCCTTTGTTCTTTCAGGACGGCGTACACTGACTGGCAGAAATCGTATGAAACGCTGGCCGAGATGGTGGTGCCTCGATCCTCGAAGTTAGTGATGTCATCATGTCAAATAAAATGTTAAACGAAACACATTCTGTCAGAGAGAAAACAACAAACATCTGTGTTTTTAGTTGGTAATTTGTTACCCCGTTTTATCAGTGTCATTACAGCAGTATAACCAGTCCCTGTCTTTTCTTCCAGTCTGCTATTTGAAGACCACGACAGCGGGCTGTTCAGTGTCACCCTATTTGTGAAAGCCATCGATGACTTCAAGCACAAAGCCAGAGAGAACAAGTAAGTTTCACAAGACAAACAAAACCAGGGGGGTGAAAAATGTCTACAAGAGAAAATGAGCTTATTTCAAAGAGAAGCAGGCTGCTAGGCAAATATAAATAGCTTGGAATAAATATATATCAACTAGACAGCTCTACAGTGATCTCAGGTCTATCTCGTAGGCTGATTTTCACAGTGTCTTTATCCAAACAGAAATACTCTTCATTAAACGAAGCATATTTTCTGCCCTCTATGTTTTATTTGTAGGTTCATAGTGAGAGACTTCCAGTACAATGAAGAGGAGATGAAGGCAGACAAAGAAGAGATGACACGGCTCTCCACAGATAAGAAGAAGCAGTTTGTAAGTGATGGAACACAAAAGAATCTTATGTTTAAACCGGCTCATTGATGTGGTTCCACACTGGGGAGTTTAAGGCCTCCTACAGATCTTTTCAGCAGGGTTGCGCAGTGTGGGAAAATCATTGAATTTGATTTTAGTAATTTCCAGGTCTGAAAAATGGCCCCTATTTTGTTTTCTAAAAGATAAAATTCAGAATTTCTTAATATTGGTCCTGCAAGCAGAGTGTTTTTTTGCGTTTGGAGCACGCATCGACAGCCAAAATGTTTACCACTGTGTGAGACAGTGCAGGCGGTGACGAACTCGATGTCACTGAAAGCAAGGCCAGAAGTATGGTGTGTGACCGTGTGCACACTCCTACTCAGAGACAGACATCCACGACCAAATTAGTTTGGAAGAAAATTCTTATCACCACAAATAACCAAATATGAATCTTGTCTAAACATTATGAGTTACGCAGTGATGCAGTTATCAGGAAAGTAAACAGACTCTTTTCTGCAGAAGGACACCAGACCTTTATGGCTGAGGACATCGTCCTTTCCAGCAAGGCTGCACATAAATGTTTATCTTCTGTCAACTCATTTTTGGTTCTTATTTATAAAAGTGACTAAAAAATTATGAGATAGAAAAATAATATATTGTTTATTTAATATGTTAAGTGAAAGTATTTGTGGCACTGGTTCATATTATCTGCATTATATGTGGTTATCTCCTGTACATAATTATACATTCTTTTTATGAATGCATTTCTTTTATTTAAATTTGACTTACTGATATATATATATAAACTTATTTCTTTTATCTTGCAGTTGCACTGTGTGTTGGCTCAGGGATGCTTGTTTATGTGCTTTAATTGCTCTAATGTTCCTAATTTCCCCGGTTTAAAAGAAGCAGTTTATCCTCTAGCTCATTACCTACTATACAAATAGTTTCATTATTGCCAAGCATACAATTACCTTTTTGTTATAATGGTAATAGGGTCAGTTTCAAAGGTTTTTTTCAAGTGGACACAAGGCCTCAGAACTGACCAAAACTATGTTAAGTCATGTCTCCATATGACACAGAACCAGCAATATTTTCATCAGGATAATATAAATCAAGTAGTTTCTTGGATTATAAAGGTTGTTTTTTCTATTGTTTATTTCGTCCGCTCTGCTGTCCACAAGAAAAATGGAATGATTACATTTCTTTTTAGGAAACAGCCAAATAAAAAGCTTGGAAGAAGTTGGAAATCTCAGTGCTGTGCAGCAGTCTGAAGATGCTGAGCACACACAAATCCACTGCAGTATAAACACACATTATGTGGACTTGTTGAGGACAGGTTTTATTGCACTGTTTGCAAATGCATTCTTTTCCTGTTGGTGGGTAGACTGTAAGACTGCCACATCCACAACAGATATACAACCGTAATCTGTTCTGTGCAGGGCCCACTGGTCCGATGGCTCAAAGTGAACTTCAGCGAAGCCTTCATTGCGTGGATCCACATCAAAGCACTGCGGGTCTTTGTGGAGTCTGTTTTAAGGTACTGTGATCAGAAACAGTTTTAATATCACTCTAAATATTACCTCCAAGTAAGATGGAGTATATTTTGACATCACTCACTTCCTTTTCCTTGGCAGAGGTTTTTGATGAGTGTTTTTATGTGACGTGTTCCTGCAGATACGGGCTGCCGGTGAACTTTCAGGCCATGCTCCTGCAGCCAAACAAGAAGACCATGAAGAAGCTGAGGGAGGTGCTCAATGATCTGTACAAACATCTGGACAGCAGTGCAGCAGCAATCATTGATGTGAGTGTTGGGATTATAGTATATAAAGACTCTTACTGTTGTACTTACTGCAGGGTCAGAGCATCAAGAAAAAACACATCTTGAAGCAGCACACCAGTACGCATGTGATGCTATAAAAACTTTATGATACGATTATCATGACACAAGTTGGGATATAAAATATTGTAGTTATTCCATAATTGAGGTGATGAACTCAATACTGCACATTATAACGTACAACACCTCCACGACTTAAAAGAATTATATCACAAAGAATCTTTTTTTTTTTTTTTTAGGAAGTTTTACTTATTTCTGCTCAAATGCATCTTGTGTTTAGGCTTTTCCAACATTTTAATTTAATTCACTGCAGTTATTTTAAATGAAAATGTTACATATTAGTCTTCTACAAAAGAGGGTATTAACCACTAATGCCAACAATAGAATTTGCTGCATGTCCTCAATTCACACTATACAGCAGAAGTACAGATTTGCAAAACGACTTGGACTTCAACATCAGTGACTGGTAACATTACTTGGGCTCGAGCCTTTTGACTTAAAAATACTTGATACCTTCCCCACAGGCCAAAGATGAAGAAGTCTGATATTCAAATAGTGTGAATCCACGAATCATTTCATTTCCTGTATCAGCCAACATTAACACTCTTCATTCTTAGCAAGTTGACACTTTATGCCCCGGATCCACTTTGTTTAAACCAATCCGACAGCATCCAATCAAGTTGTAGGACAGAACAATGAAGAACTAAAATTACATCACTGAGCCTCAATTGGGAAAAATGACACCAAAGATTGTTTGCGTACAAAAACTATGCAGCGGTCAACAAAAAGTGTTGCAAAGAGTTGCAGTATGCAAAATGTGCAAATCAAACATTACAGATGGAGACCCAACAACTTCCAACTTCAGAAGCTGCACAATGAACAGAACACATTCTGTGTAGTATCTTAATTTGGGATGTACCAATGGAGTCTGTCTCCTCTGTCATTGCCAGAGAATAACAGGTGCTCCCTCTCATGGCCATAGCTGGTTAATGCAAGTAACTACAAGGGTGTAAAGCTATTAATATACAGTCTATGGTTTGTACTTGTAATTTAGTATCAAATAATTTATGTTTCTTATATTATTATTATATATTGCTGTATTTACTGATATTACACTCTTATAACAGTGTTGCATAAATCAGTTTAAATGATAAGAAATCTCCAAACACTTTATTATAATTATTTAGAACCAGGCCCTATAGCTTTGGTGCGACAACAATGGAAAAATTAAGACAATAAAATTTGCTTCAACTCAAAACTCAAAAAAGTTAGTGTCCTGGCTGCCTTAAAATTTTACATTGATTGGATTTGAAAAGATGTACTTGAGAAAATATGTTCAGTAAGCTCAAGATATTAAATTGAACAAACAACTCTTCACTGAATAACATTACACGCACATCTGATTTCCTTTCACATTTTCTCAGCTTGAAAAGTCTGTTTGTTGCATGCTGGGAAATGTGCTGATCTGCTGATCACTTTTCTTTAGAAACTAAATTTAATAATTTCACTGAACTCTGCACAGTATACTCATTCAACTCATCATTTCACGTGAGAAGACTCCGAGTTAGAACTACTCATGTTTATAAGTTCTGAAAAGAAATGCTAGAAAATGTAAGTTGTATTAACTTGAATAAATAAAACTTGTATATCTATGGTAAGTTGATGAGAAAAGATTAGTTGAGTCAACTTAATTCTTGCGTGATTTTTCACAGGTGATGTTTTAACATTACGTTGATTTCATTTTCAGTCTGCGATGGACATCCCTGGGCTGAACCTGAGCCAGCAGGAGTATTATCCTTACGTCTACTACAAGATCGACTGCAACCTGTTGGAATTTAAAGTTTAACACTTTCCTCATTTTCTCTTTACGTTGAGTGTTGATCACGTTTGTTTTTTCCTGGTACAACCTGCCCCCAAAACCCCTCCTCCTCTTCCCCATGTCCCCCCACTGTCTGTCTCCTCACTGTCCCCTCTCCCCCATCAGCTGCTTGAATGACAACGCTGCATGTTCATTCCTCGTGGTGAAAACTGCTCATCAGCAAGCTTCGACCACTTTTACAACCAAGGGACAAAAAAAGACTTTTAAATATTGTTTGTGTTTACACTTTATTTTTCTTCTGGAACCTCACAGATAACGAGCGTTTTTTTGATGTGAAATTGATAAAGAAATCATACTGGAGAGTTGTATATTTACTGTGTCATTCCACATGTGCTGGTGTGTATTGATAGCTACGTCTTTCGTATCTGTGTTTACATATGGGTAATGTTATCACCGTACCCATGGCAACCAGATCTGGTATGTGTTTCTGAGACTGTGGGGTCGTCCTTGCTGACATTGTGCAACAAAGATGTTAAATGAGTGTGTGTTGTTGTCTCATGTTGTGTATATTTGCTGTCAAAAGAGATCTGCATCAGAGTATTGTGTAAACCATTGATTGAATAAATATGATTGATGAATAAATCAAATCAAATTGATTAAATCATAACCACTGTATGGCTCAGTTGCACCAACAAGGGTTCATTTTTCAAACTCATACTGGAGGAGGTTTAACCTTCAAAATGGCAAAATAATCAAGTTCCTGAAAGAAAGTTAAGCCAGAGTCTCAACCCAATTAAGGTTTATGATGCGTCAATTCTTTCTTTCACTCCAGTTGATAATTTGGTCAAAAGGTTTTTCTCAAAGGAGGAGAAGAGAAGAACTTCATTTTAACTTTTTAGCTCACTATCAAACAATGCAACATTAAGGAATACAGAGCAGCCAGAAGTTAACAGACACTCAGGGGCAGTGCTTCTGTGTGTAGTAAAGACAGAGATCCTCTGTGCAGCCTTGTGACGGTTCTTGATCATATGCAGAGCTGCAGGCAATTTCAAGCAAAGTTCCTCTTTAAGCAGAAATCATTTCACTTGGTTGTAAGAAGATACTTGAGTTTCAACATAGAGGGCAGCGGGACATACCAACAGCCAGCAGAGGGCGCCAAACACATACTTTAGATGAAGGAGTGCTGGAAGCGTTTTGGTGCAGACTGGTACCACACTTAAAGTACACTTTTACATTAGTAAAGCTATCAGAAATGCAAAGTGGCCTGTCAGTGTTTATCATTATATTATTGGGTCATTATTATTGATGCATTAACATGTAAGCAGGTTGAGGTGGAGCCAGTTCACTGCTTCACATACTGTTAAAAAATAACAGCTTTTTTTACAACCTGATCTCATGTTTTTTTGCATCAAAATCTGAAGAGTAACTTGAATTTTCACTTTGTCTGTGGAACAGGAGCAGGATCATTTCACCTCAGCCAAAGCTTTTAACAAAAAAAAAGAAAAGAAAGAAAAAAAGAAAAGATTCTGAGGTATTAAAGTTACTTTTTACAGTATTGTTCTGTTGTCTAAAGTTTGGATGACTGCAAACTTAAACTTACAGAAATTTGATCTCTGGGTCATTGGCTAAAAATTAATATGCTCAAACTATGCTAATGCAGGTGCAAGATTTTTATCATGGCTGCAAAAACAGAGGTGATTGTAGTACCGTGTTACAATTCTCACTGAGCCCACATGGCCCAACACAAGCACTAAACATATTTCACTAAATTTAATTGTAAAATTACTTTCAGCACAATTCAAATAATTAAAATGTATGACCACTACTTATTTTCTTGAAATGCATACGATGTCTGACATCCAAAGGAACATATGACCTACAAAAAATCAATAATGTGATTACTTTGATTATGAGTCTGTTGGATCCATCAGTGCAGCAACTGGGTAACACTGTCTGATACTCCTCAAGAGAACAATATATGCCTATATTGTTATAAAAAAAATAGACCAGTATATTCCAAAAATCCAATATGAAATAATATATAAAAATATAGGACGGGTGTAGAAAGAATATCACACCAAAACATGTTGAATGTAAATCAAATCAAATCAAAATCATCATGGTAAAAGGCTTTACACTCAGGTGTTTTTAGTTCACCTGATTAGACAGACTGAAGGTCTGCTCCAGCTCAAGATGGGCGGAGCAGAATCTGTCCAGTGAGCCAACATGCTCAAGAGCAGCAGCCTGACTCTGTCTGACCTGAATGGAACTGAGCCTTAATTAGTGTCATCAGGAACACCTGTGTTTATCCTGCTACCTCATGTCAATATGGCTGCTGTGAAGAAGCTCTAGTGTCCTCCCTTAACACCCAGACAGTGAGAGAAATCAATCACAGTTTGTGCAGCCTGCTCTGTTCTAATTACAGGACTCATCAATAAGTGAAAACACCTGTGTGGGTGGAGTACAGCTGTGTAGGGCCTGTTAATATCTCAGCATTTGCTAAAGTAAGGACATGGTGTAAAAAACATGAACAAGACAAGTAAATAAATGCACAGTTTTGATACCATATGCATTTTGACTATTTCAAGTCAAATGCAGAGGCTTTAATTTGCTGCCATACAGGATGACATGATGGCCTTAAGTATTTTTGTCTTTCAAATATTTATGTTGCAGTCTGTGCAAAAGAGGAAGAGCATGGGCAAAAAGTTTCTATCCTCAACTTTTGAATAAAGAATATTGACTTTAAATAACTGACTGTAAATAAGAGACTCAGTCGCCACAAATATTTAAGGGAAATAATTTTATGTTGTATTAAGTCAAAGTCTTTTTGCAACGAGAGGAGCGAATGAAAACTCTGGGTTGCATTTACTGAAAATACCACACAGCATGCACTTACTGTTTTTATTATGTAAGGCACCTGTATTTACTGTAGTCTGTATTGCTTTAAATTTCATTTATTGTGTCTGCTTGTTATGTGCAGGACTACAGGTGGAAATTAGCATCTCACTAAATCTGATGCAGCCATGTTTCTGTTTCCTGTAAATGATCAGTTATTGCAATGCTGTCCTTTTTATAAATCAAATCAACTAAACCAGTGTTTCCCAACCCTGCCCTGCATGTTTTAAATGTTTCCCTGCTCCAACACACCTGGATTCAAATGATCAGCCCGTCATCAAGCCTCTGCGGAAGCCTGACAACAACCTGATCAACCTCATGGTCCCTGAGGACCAGGGTTGGAAAACGCTCAACTAAACTACACTTGGAATTGACTGAATCAATAATTATAATTTAACTGCATTTAAACTCTGATAATCTCCAACTTTTCAGTTCATAAAGTCAAAAGAATTGTGGCAATTATTTGCCTCAGTTTTTTTGAGTACTGCTAAAGTCTTCATGGTTACATTGTAACGAACCACCTCAGTTGATATTTCACTTGTTTGGTATCAATTCCTCACGAAATCTGTGATTCTATCAAACTACTTCAAACAACTGACATTGAATCTGAGGATTCTGGGCCCCTTTTTCAAGGGCCTCTTGTGAACCGGCTCCTTTGCCTGGCTGGTAACCCAGCTTTGACTCCAATCAAACATATTTGAATAAACTGAATTGGAATTAACCACACAGAATTTTTTAAAAAAAAGAAAAGAAAGAAAATATCACCTTCCATCAGTGGGTGTGGAGGTCAGTGGCCCATCCCTTCATACCTGAGATTATCATGTTCTTTGTTATTTACTGTGTCACCCATCTCAGTTGAAACCATTGATAAAAATGACCAGATAATATTCAAACCAGCATGGCAGGTGTGGCGTACTCGTCCTTTTCTGAGCTGTCACTCTCATGTAGTCTAAACAGAAAAGTAAAATGTCAGATGGAGAGTAAATGTGTGTTGTTAAGAGATGAGAGTTAAACAAAACATTCATTTCAGACATGTCAGATTTTTTTTTAAATAATTAATTTACAATTTAAAACACCTTTTAGGAAAGACGATACTTTTATTCCGCATCTTTGTAAAAACTCTGTGGTTGTATTATTATATTATCATTATTAATTTTATTATTATTATTATTATTATTATTATTATTATTATCATTATTATTACATTTCTTTTAAATTATTCGTCTGCATAGAAAATCTCTCAAAAGTAACAGCCATTCAGGTTTGTGTGTGTGTGTGTGTGTGAGAGAGAGAGAGAGAGAGAGAGAGAGAGAGAGAGAGAGAGAGAGAGAGAGAGAGAGAGAGAGATCATGTGATGAAGGAGTGAGCCTGTTTGCTGGGTTGTGATGTGAGACACACACGGTGAAGGCTACGATCACACAACAACCTCTTTCAACAACACACCATCTCATGACTGCTGCTGCTGCCGAAACCTGAACGAGGCGTCGGGGGGCGAGCTGGGAAACAGCCATCGGTGTACTGGTGCTGCCCGCTTACTGCTGCTGGTGCCCCGGGGAGCAGGAGGGGAGGGAAGCATCAATGCCTCCAGGTCCCCTCTCACTCATCGGCCTGGACCTGTTCTCACCATCGGGCCTCCTGCGCTGAGATAATGAAAGGATGGCCGAGCAGCGATGCGGGGACCACGGACGGCTGACGGATGCTGCCGCAGCAGCAGCAGCAGCAGCCAGCAGCGCCTCACCGGGATGAGCAGCAGCATCACGGCACGATGAGTTCACCGGAGGAAGCGGGAGCGGAGTGTCTGTCTCTGGAAGAGATACTGAGGCTTTATAACCAGCCCATCAATGAGGAGCAGGCTTGGGCGGTGTGTTACCAGTGCTGCAGGACGTTGGCGAAGGCGCACCGGGGCAGGAGGCGCTCCTCCTCCGCCTCCGCCTCCGCCGCCGGAGCATCCTCAGCGGCGGCTCCGATGAGGATCTCCGGCCCGGGGGATGTTAGGATACAGAAGGACGGGTCTGTGAGGGTGGAACACCAGGGCTGTGAAGGTAAAACAATATTCAAGACTGAGTGCGCCTAAAGCTAGTACAATCTAGGCCAGGCCACACTTCCATTTCAAATAATGGGGCTGAGGTCTTGTGATTGTCCTTATGTAAAAGATTTGAATTCTAGGAGGGCAACATAGACTAAAAATCGCAGCAATGCATGTGTATAATCACCGACATGGAAAAAATGGGAATATTTTAGTGGTACCACGGAGTAATAATGTCACTATGAATAACATGTTTACGCTACACATGTTTACAGCTGCACATGTGGTGGTGTGATGTTTTTACTGATCAGCTGATTTATTTGCTCATAATCTGCAGCAGGCAACAACAGCCAGAGAGTTCAGGCTCCATTACACATGACCATAAACAAGAAATGCCATCAGAGACCCCTGCAGCTCGTGTTTTCACTGATTTTCACCATTTCCTCCTAACCGAAGGCACGTGTGTGTGCGCGCATCATGTGGTCTCATGTCTTATTAAAAAGCCTCTCAGCCTGTTTGCCACCTCATATCAGATCAGTGTGTTCATTCTGCTTCATCTGATTAGAGCATGTGATTACAGGCCGAAATGTGCAGGGCCACTGATGGGATCAAGGTGTGATGCCCATTATGTGTGGGTTGGAAAGGAGGGTCATGGAGTGATGGTTAAACCCCTCACACAGTTTGTATTATGGCAGAACAATTAATCGAAATATTATCAATATCGCATTATGGCCAAGTGCAATATCCCAATTAAGGGCTGTGTACTGGCAAAAATCTGACAATATGATATGTATCACAATACAGGGGTTACGATTCAGTATAGGGTTGCTCCAATACCAGTATCGGAAAATGCCTCTGATACAGCCTTAAATGCGACGTTGGGTATTGGTGAGTGCACAAACCTGTGCATGATCTGATACCACATAATGTTTTAGCACCGAAATGGGACACTGCTGGGAAGTATCAGGGTCCCATTGGAGCAGCATATGGGAAGCAGAAAGTCTTTGGTGAGGAATAATACAGTGAATTTTGTATTTCCCAGTCAAAGTTTCTCCAGGAATTCCTGGTGTTTTTGTAGAGCTAATGCAGACACTGCTATCCTGACTAAGCTACTGACTGACTGACAGTTTGTGCTGTAAGTAGCTGGTGTATATATTGTACATAATCTATGTTATTCTGCAATTTACAGATGTTGTTATACTCAACTTTGAGTTGTTTGAATTGGAAATGAGTTTGGATTGAACTGGACTCTTTACTGAGTGGACTGAACTCTAAAGATTTTTTTTTTTAATGCACCTTTATAGGACTGGTACTTGTTATAGTCCAATACACACGTTGCAGGTATATTTTGCAGGTATTGCGTTGTATAGACTTGCATGCTCACAGATACCAGCACCAGCTTTTTTGGCAATATCAGAGGCATTACTGGTATCATTATTGGAACAGCCCTAATTTCTGTCTCACCGTGCATTAGCATGGCCTTATTCTCATGATCCCATACTGTGACATGGGAACCAATTCGTGTTGATTACAGCCAGAATTAATGAACTGCTATAAAAATAAAGAATTACAGTCCTGCTGGTATTAGGACTGGGCGATACAGCTTACTAATAAATATCTAGATATTTTTAGGCTATTCCGAGATATGCAGTATCGCACCATAAATAACCTTAAATTCTCATATAGTGCAGGACAGTGGATGATCTTTTAGAATTTGATGCATTGCAGTAGACTGAACTACCCAACTGTATTAAGTAGGGCTGGACAGTATGGACAAAATCAGATGTCACTACTTTTACCAAATACCTTGATATTGATACTGTAACAATATTGTAAGGATAACTATTGGTGCTTTCACAAAATACGGACACAATGAGACTTTTTATATAATAATCATAAATAATATGGATGTAATGACTATGCGGATAAGCTAGAACAGTGTGGTAAGTTTAGGAAATTGCATCTCTTTGTTGTAATGCAGCCTGTAAAACCAGGAAATGCTTATAACAATATAATATTCAAAACCATATCTAGTCTTCTAGCATGACATGCATGTATTGCCCAGTCGTAGGTTCACCCCACACCTTGTATCAGCAGGCCTTTATTCCCATGATCCTCATACCTTTGACATGGGAACTCGTGTTGATTAACTATAATTAATATGTGCTGCTATAAAAATGAAATGTAACAGTCCTGCTGGTGTGACTGTTTCTGTTGCCAAGCTGAAAATATCCCAGAAATTGAGAGGAGACGGTGCTGGCAGCGAAGTGTGCCAAATTAACAATCACTTCAATATTCTGGAGTTATCTCTGGAGGGATTTAAAGTGTTTCTGTGGGGCTTTGCAGCTCTTTTATTGTGACTTTACAGCCCTTAATGGTCACATGTGTCTCACCTGGGAGAGAGTTCTAATGTTCCTGCGGTGTTTATCTCATATCCGAGTTACTAATCTTTTTTAACGAGGGATTTTACCAGGATTGAAACCAAAACAAAGCAGATAACACTGCATGCCATGTGACGTGTGTGTCGCTACAGTCGATGGGTGTGTCTGTGAACGATAACACACATTTAAACCCAACATTACACAGTCTCATCAGACCGAGGCTCTGGCACATCCACCGTCTGCTATAATCACATTAGCTGAGACAATGAAGCACATCACAGAGTGCAGAACAGACTGACTGAATGCCTATCTATCTATTTATCTATCTGTGTCTGTAATGGACGGTACCTGAGGGACATGCCATTAACTCAGCCACAACGTGCACACACACAACACAGAACACTGCTGAGTCAATGTTACGGCCTTGGATTCAATAAATGCACCGAATGCTTTCGTCTAATCAACTTTCAGGAGCGAATCTGAGAGGCACAGCTGCGATGATGATGCTGCTGGTTGTGGCCTGTAGCTCTATATGCTTAGAATGAATGGGCTATTTTTAGGAGCGTGGAAGCAACCATCGGAGAGGGGAGTCCAGGCTGCTATGCCTCTGTTGCTCATGTAGTGCCACATCATGCAAAATGCATGAAGAATATTTTGGACCGTTGTAGCTTAGCTTCTTTTTTTGGCATTTGTGTTTGCAGAATATGTAGATGACATGTTTTGTTTTTGTTAATATTGTGTCAGTAAAATCAGTGCTGCTGTTTCACAGATTAACATCTCACTGTTTCTGTCACATCGAACAACGAATGTGCACAATATTGTACACACTAGGGCTGAAAGATATGCTAAAATGAATCATATTGCGATTATTTTGACAGATATTACAAATGTAAATTATGATTTATGTGGGAATGGTAATTATGGAATTTCATTTTCACTGAAACGATCTAAAAATGATAATGATGATATGATTTTTGCTGGGGTCTGTACCAGGGCTGGGTATCAGTACTCAACGCCTTAAAGATATTGATTGAAAAAACTAAGTACCAAGTGGTATGGAAACTTCTCAAGTCAAGCAATACTTCCATTCAGGCCTTTTGGTACCCAGATAGGGCTGCAACCAATGATCATTTCATTATCAATTAATCTGTTGATTATTTTCTTGATTAATCGGTTAGTTGTTAAATCCTCAGATGTCTTGTTTTGCCCACAACCAAAAGATATTCAGTTTACTGTCATAAAGAAGTAAAGAGCCTGTAATATATTACATTTTAGAAGCTAAATTCACAGAATGTAGACTTTTTTTTCTTTAAAAAATGATCAAAATGATAATTGATTATCAAAATCGTAGGTGATTAATTTAATCATCTATTCATGATTGATTAATTGTTGAAACTCTATATCCATAACTAGGAAAAATGACTATTTATATGACTTTGCCAATCACAGCAAGCATTGAAAAGGGTATCGAATGAAGGACTCCACTGGCATTGGTATCACTTTATGGATATTGGTATTGGTATTGTAATTTCTTAAACGATACTCAGCCCCAGTCTGTATCAAACAAGCATGTTCCCTTACATCAGGAGAATATGATTTGTAGTCTGTAGCACCACAGTCCTTCATTTATGAGTGTATGTTGTAACACATTTGACCTTTATCAAAAAAATAAATACAGCTTCTGCAGTTTGTATATTGAACTTGGCCGTACTGCGATTTCAATAACATTTTGATTGATCAGCCCTAATACACACATTGTCTTGTCATGAAGTGCACAGATAAGATGAGATACAGATTTCCATCCTCCAATCAGGTGCAACATGGGGATATGAAGATAAATATTATCCAGGGTATAGTGAGACAAATGCTGCAGTCAGAACTGCTCCTCACTATCAGTCAGAGGCCTCGAAGATTCTGTACATCTCTACTTTTTTTGTCTAATGTACCCACACAGCAGGCATCATGTTCCAAATGTGTTCATTTGAACTGATTTTAAACCGGATGTTATTTAACACTATTAGTGATATAAAAGTGGATATTGTAATAATATTTCTTTCATACAAATGAATTGCCAATGTTTGGGTTAAGTGTTTGTTCAAGTTTGTATTTGTACTACTACTAAGCTGGATATTTCAATCATTTATCTGTTACTTCTAGCCAGCTATTTCAACTGCATATCCATTACATTGAGCCTAATTTTAACTATATATTTAAAATGAGTCTTTTACAGAGGGGCCGTGCCATGTTGCCCTGCCATGTTTCTACAGTAGGCAAGAAATGAAAACCAAATACTGACTGTAGATAGGGCCTTTCATGTGTTTCCTGGTCACCGTAGGTTCTCTTACACACTTGAAGGGGACGGTGAGATGAGATGTTTGCACTCTGCAATCTCACTGCTAATGCCACTTAATCCTGCACACTGGTTCTAAGTATTTATCCATTACTTTTAGCTTTTTTACTATTTATCCAATACCTTTAGCTAACTAATTCAATTACTTATCCATTACTTTGAACTAACTATTTAAAGGTACTATATGAACCAATTTGCACGTATCAGCTGCTTTGTATTGACAATGTTTGAACTGACTGTAACGTAACTCAAGAAACGAGACCTTCCCTGACTTTCTTGGTTGCTTATAACACCCTAGGGCTGCACAATTAATCACAATTGCAATAAAATTGCAATATGGACAAGTGCAGTAGAAATGGAAGTCAACAAGTGACCAACACCCACCACAACTTAAGGCTAACATGTTACCGGTCAATCCGCTATTTCAGCGTCACCGTTTTGGCCAATGCCCTGGATGCTCGCTTGAGCCTATGGAGTGCGAGCATGGCCAAAGCAACAGGATACTGACGCTGCTGCAAAAATTCTATAGCAACCTTTAAATGTAATGTATCACATGTTGTCTGAGAGAATACTAAACCCCTCCTTTTGGGTTCCTTTCAGTAAGATAGTTGATTGTTGAGTTCCATTAAGAAAATGTGTTGATTATATGGGAATGAGAGTCAACAATCAGTCTTTGGCCCACCAGTCCAAAACGTTGCTAATTTTACAGTGAGGGAATGAGACTCAACACTTAATTATCTTTCTCCAGAATTGCTTATTACACCTTTAATTGCCACATGTCATTAATAAGAAGGATTTTCTGAGAATTCCACATAGCAGCTTTAAATAGATTATTATTCATTACTTTTAGCTGACTATTTCAAGTGTTTACCTGTTACATTTTTAAACATTCATCCATTATTATTGGCTAAGTATTTAAATGGATTATTCATTACTTTTAGCTATTTTTGTCAGGTTTCTTGGAAATCACAACACATAATATTTGGTGTATAGCTGACTCAATATTTGGATACATTATTAAATCTAGAAGTTATTTCTACTCCTCAAAATAGATTAACTACCTCACAATCATTCCATGAGCCCACTCACAATTGCATAAGTACCCCTGGTTGTGATTCACTGCTGTACATGTCTTCAGGCCCTTCCAAGTCACTTTGGAAGTGCTTTGCAAGTGTTTTGATCAGTGTACCCACACAAATGGTTTCCGTTTTCAGGGTAATGTGCTGCTCTAATTTCCACTTATTATCTGTGCTGTTCAATACCGGCTCTCTCTCCCTGCTGCACAAGTTCGATCAGACAAACTCATTCATCTAAATAATGAGATAAATCTTGAGGATTTAGGGCATTTGAAACACTCGTCTGCTAAACTGACTTCAAGTTAAATCCAGACAAGGTTAGTGTTAGACCCTGCTGTCACTCAAAACCACGTCCACCTAGCATTCTTTTATTCATCAGTTTATTTGGGGTACCTGACTCTTCAAATTAGACATAATACATCATGAAGCAGGACACTTTAAAGGGACAGGTCACCCCAAATTCAAAAATATACATTTTTCTCCTGGCCTGTAGTGCTATTTATCCATCTAGATTTTTTTGGTGTGAGCTGCAGAGTTTTGGAAAGATCAGCTATACAGATGTCAGTCCCTCCAGGATTTTGCAGGCTGTTTCTGGGATTGTTGCAGCCTAAAATGACTGATGTCACGGCTTCTAAAAAATTGCAGTGAATGTTGCAATGTTTTTAGGCATTTTTTGCAATGAAATTGAGTGAACAAGTGAAAATTGCAACTGAAAGTTGCACTTTTTTGTATAATACAGTAACCTTACCAAAAAAGGCTCAGGATTACAAAAACTAAGTGCACCTGGTGGGTATACCACAAAGGAGAAAAATCTTTTTGGAGCAAGCAAAAAATGATAAAATATAAAAGTGCATAGAGCACTGATAAATGTCAATAACAAAAGTTGTGTTTTTTTTCAGTACATGTGCTAAAATAAAAAAAATGCAAAAAAAAAAAAAAAGTAAATAATAAAACAAAGCATTGACTTGGTTCTTTGAGACGTACATGTATGATGTTTGAGCAAGGGACTGCTATGACGAGTAGAACTCATGATGATTGCTGAAATTTCTAGAAAAGTTGCGGAGTTTGAACAAAATTGCAAGGTCGCACTGAATTTGCGTGAATTGTTGCGATCGCAACATCACAACTTCCTGGAGGGCCCTTTCTCAAATATAATGGGACTAAATGGCACTCGGTTTGTTGTGCTCAAAGCGCCAAAACAATACATTTGAAAAATTCAAAACCAGTGTCTCTTTCCAAAAATCATGACCCGGTTACCCAAGATAATCCACAAACCTTGTTGTGAGGAGTTTCATGTAGGGTCTACTTTCTTTCGGCAGTAGAATAAATCAGAACTACTTTAGAATTTACCAGAACTACTTTCTTTCTGATAGAAAATTTCTAATTATAAAGCTCTGTGGATTATATTGGGTAACTGGATCATGGCTTTTAAAGAGACACTGGTTTTGAATTTTTTAGATATATTGTTTTGGTGGTATGAGCACCACAAGCTGAGTGCCATTTAGTCCCATTTAGTCCCATTATACTGGAGACAAGGCAGAGATCTGTACAGCTAATATCTCCACAAAACTGCAACTCACACCAAAACATTATAGATTGATAAACAGCACTACAGGCCAGAAGAAAAATATGTATTTTTGATTTTGGGGTGAACTGTCCCTTTAAAGAACCTTGGTAAATATTTTTGTGTGACGCCTATACTATACTACACTTTGATACACAGATTTAATTTCATGCTTGTACCTCCCCAAGTGTTATAGTATCATTAAGAAAGCACTTTCAATTATCTGCACAAACACACAGACACACATCACAATGTTCACTCTTCTTCCCCCTACAGCAGCAGCGTGGCATTCAAACCTGCTGATGCAAGTTACGGTCATGAGATGATGTCAGAGCTGTTGTGGCGTTGCATTACTGCGTGCTACAATACAAAACAGCCGTTTGTTCGGAGGGTCATCTGTTATCAGGCTGTCTGTTGGTGAAGTAAAAGCTGGGTGGATGTAGCCTGCAGGCACATTAAAGTGAGTCTGCTTCTTCAAGGAGTACAGTCATGGCTTCTTGGGAGGAGTTTTCTCATCATCACTCACATGCTACTTAAACCATGAAGGTAATTAGAAATGAAACAGAGCTTTTATTAAAAGTGGTCTGGATTGCATAATGATAACTAGAGCTCAGGGACCTTTTGTTGAAATTGGTTTAATGAGGGAGAGAATACGCGATTGCTGACACATAAGTTACAAGGGGTGATAGAATAAAATGTGGGATTCAAAAGATGATGCAAATCCCTGCAGTTAAATTTCCACAATGTAACACATTTTCCTTTACACCTGCACTAGGAACATGAGCATTTAAAAGATAAGGCCTTGATGTTCTGTATTAGTCTTATAGTCTGTCAAATTCCATGAACAAAAAACCAACCAGAGCTCTGGACAGACTTTTTTCACCACCATCCTGGAACCATCCTGAAAAACAATTTTAACGGCCCCGAAGTGACTGTAAATCTTATTAGTTTTTAGTGCCATAATAAAACACCATTAAAATGTCAGGGACATAATGTCATTTATTTATATATTTTGAGTTAACTGCCATTTTTTATTATACTATATTTGCAATCTGCTATCTCGTCTCGCACGATAAACGTCACCAACACCAACATCGCTGACCCCTGTAACGTTGTCTTATCTGAACAGTTTTATCCAGCGACTTTTGGTACTTTTTTCAGCCGTGCAGCGAAAGAACGAGTAAGACCCATTGTTTGTGACTACATTCCCACATTAAACACACAGGCATCATAGCTTCAGCGGCTAATGTTAGCTTGTGAAGGGACAAGTCATGACGTCACATAGGTGACTTGGTGTCTTTCAAATCATGCATATCTCTACAGTTGAATACTTCAGCAGTTTTATGACAAGCTGTAAGTTCCTTAACTTGTAAAATTATCTTTTAAATTGACAAACATCATCTGTGTAATCTGTGGAACAATTGAAACAGGATCTTTGTTCATATTTTTTTCCAAAGTAAGGTCCCATGGTGGTCCACCGGAAGGGGAGGGACTTCACCTGGATGCTCATGTTCCTCTCAGTCCTGCTGTGTTTAGCTCGTTAGCTGTTAGCCCCTTTAGCTGTAAGGTCTATTAGCTTTATTAACTCTTTTAGCTGTAAGCTAAGCTCCATTAACCCAACACAATCTGCTGCCCATCTCTTCTGCAGTTTTACATTATCAGGGAAAAAATAGAGTGCATCCCCTGTTGATACCAAGTTTGCTGATTCCATTAGGATTTTACCATCCATCCGTTCATCCCAGACATATTTTATGTCGTCCATGGGATGACGGGACGTTGTGAGTTTTGAGCCCCGCCAACAATTAGTTGATCCTACTGGCATGTACATTGTCCAAAAACTATTAATAGAAATGCATCAGTGAGCCACACTGTTACACAATTATTTTGAGTCAGTCCCACGTTTACCATCCTCCCTTCTGGAAATATTCAGTGACACATCAAACTTATATTAATCCTCAGCTGAAAAAGTCCCCAGAAAATGCTTACTTATGATGAAGTAACATTTGCTATGTATTTGTGACCTGTTTTTAATAGATTTATATTTCCATTATGAATGAACAGATTTGTGTCCACAGACTACGGACAACAGTATTGTGAAAAGGACTTATGTATTGTTGGTTTTGGTCTTTTCATGAGATTTGTTGATAAATAAAAAATAGAATAAGATAGGGCTGAGCAATATATCAATATTATATCGTATTGTGATATGAGAGTAGATATCGTGATAGAGTTTTGGATATTGTTCTATCGTGATATGGCATAGGGTTAGTGTTGTCTTTTCCTGGTTTTAAAGGCTGCATTGCAGTAAAGTGATAATAATTTTCTTCTCATTATATCCATATTACTGATAATTATTTACCAAAAAAGCTCACTGGATGAATATTTTGTGAAAGCACCAATAGTCATCTGGACAATATTGTCACAATATCAAGGTTTTGGTCAAAAATATTGTGATTTTCACTCATTTTATCACCTTAGCTGCTTCCACACCCTCGACTACGCAACATGTATTTAGTCACAACCTGCATGATCAATAATTATCGATATTGAACGATATGAAACTTCACTATCATGATAGGTTTTTCAGCTCTATCGCCCAGGCCTAGAATAAGATTGTACTTATACTTCAATTCATGTTAGCATTTGTGGAAATGTTCTGTTGCTGATAAGTTTATTTTTGGTATAAATCTTACAAAAAACAAAAACAAAAAACAACAACTTTGGGCTGCAGGCTATTGAATCCATCTTGTACCAACTTAATTTAGTTAATAAGGTAAATGAATAAGTGAGTTCATTTGAAAACAAAGAATTGTGCAAAATTTATCTGATAAATGTTATTATTGTTTATTTATTAGCTGTCATTTTGCTGTCAAAACTAGCCCCCGGGCAAACAAATTGAGTGTCCCTGCCATAAGCATTTATGTTTTTATTTGTGATTTTGGCTCATTATAAGTGTCTTTTTTCCCTAATGCAGCTTTTGAGTTCTCTTTATATTGTCCGTTGATAACTTCTGTCCAGTGATTGCAGTGGACAGTGTACATTTTACATGATATTTATGTGATATTTAGACACTGAGCCAAAAGTAATGCATGACTTTTGACATTAATGAGCAAAAACATCATCACACGCACTCAACTTCTGTCAGCTGCACATAATGTACAGCATTTTGCACTGAAATGAAGAATGTTATGTATGTAGCCATGTGCATATAAGCTGCTTACATCTGCTTCCTCTAACAACACTGCTTTCTTGTTTCCCTGCAGGTAAATACAGCCCTTGCACAACAACAGAGGTGAGTAACTGCACTGCAGTTTTCTTGTAGTTATTGTATTTCATCATCACATGCTTGCAGAGGTTTGAACAATATTATGGGGACATATTTACTTGTGCACAATATCAAAGTAAGTGTTTTGGTCACATTAGTGGATTAGTCTGGGTGCAGGTAGTTTTGAAACACAGATTACAGGCTGGGAAACTCCAGTGTGTGTGGAAAGGGACCAGCCAGTCAATTATATGAAAGCCAATACATGGTTGTACACAGAGAGATAGCCTAATGGCAGGCTTAACCACAATCACAGCATTATTTCCTTTTTAAATATTTACCCTGCACTGCTGGTTACATTAGCTCGTTACAGTAAAAGAGGGCCAGTCAGTCACAACATCAGAGATTGCATTAAGATTAGAGTGGGCACTTTGCAGGATTCAAGTGCAACCAGTGTCAGCTAGTGCTGTGGTTGAAACTGTCATAAGCCATGGGTGTGTGATGTGTTAATCCTCATGCCTGCAATGCAGCTGCTGCGACTCCCCTGCTGCTTAAACTAATACCTTTAATAAATAAAACTACATAATTCAAGTGTATTTTATCATTAGGCAATTTGTTGCTCTGCAACTTAAACTCAATATTGACATAAAATTCAAGACGAAAATCACGGCAGTTGTGAGGAGAGTTTTGCTTGCAGTGATAATGTCTCTGTAACTGTTCTGTCATCAGCAATTGACAGAGAAATTATTAATTTCTCTCTGGCTGCGAGTTGAAGAAGAGATATAAGAAGAAAGAAGATCATACCACTCATGTAAAGGAATTGTTAGCTAGCATTAGGTCTGTTGACAAGGGGAAACAGCTAGTCTGGCTTCTTCAAAAATGAGCCCCTCTAAAGCTCACTAAAATTATTTTTACAGCAAGTAGTGAGTTTTTAAAAATGCAAAAATAGGTGATTGACTCCTTTCTCATTTGTTTAGGAAGTTTGCCTTAAGTGTTTTTTCTTGATGTGTCATGTTTGATGTCAAGAACACACCACAAAGCCGAGACTGAACTCACATCTGTGCTGAAGACCAGAGTTTTAAAAGTGTCTGTGTGTTCAGCTCTCAGTAATTTTGCAGCTTCTAACTGAATCTCTGTGGTTTGAAGTTTAGTTTCTCTCCCGTGTTGCTGTTTGTATGTTGAGGTATCTGGTTTATTTTACTGTTTCATGCTCACTGTCAGCTGTGTGTCTGGAGACTTGTTAAGTTACTGCTGATGAAAATCCAGTATTTCATTATTTTGCTGCTGCACAATAAAAGCTATGGATTTCAGGGACTTTTATTGTGAAGAATTTATAGAAAATTAAATGTGTTTATCGTCGTTTTATAGCTGCTTAACTCAAGACAAGTGTGCCATCACTAAAAAACAGAGATGGAGATGGAGAGTATATCCCTGCTGCACTGTCAAACCGAGTCAAGCCAAAACAGCACATGTGTTTGGAAAAGGGGCAAAGAGTTGCATGGGTTAGAGACAGAGGCAACAAACCTTCATTGGCTCCACCGGAAAAGGGTTGAAAAATTGCATGTTCACGCTGGTGTCATGTTTCCATCACTGCTGATCAGCACTTGAGTCGATAAATACTCATGACTACTGCAGAGTCATTTGACCTGAGAATGAATACTGTTTGTACTTTTCCCATCGAAAACAAAAGCCAGATGTTAATGGGTATTAGTGGGGTTTTTGTCAAGTAAAAAAGGGGCTTTGATTAGCATGTATCTGTACATGGAGTTACATCACCTAAGTCATACTTTTCTGTTTGTGGTGAGATTAAACAAATTAGATATGCAGTGTCAGAGCCTTTGAAATGCTTGTTTATTAACTTTGGAGAGAACCAGGCTAATATTATGACCTGCTTACAGTCTTTATGCTAAGCTACGCTCATCACCTCCTGCCTAGCTTCATATTTAGCTAATGCTGGCCCCACACTACAGGGGTTTCAGCACTCCCGAAAAATCTGGGCCAGACCTCGGGTCGGTGACGATGTTTGGCCCAGATTATATGGTAATGTGAGGAGTTTACAGATCATCAGGGCCGCCACGATCATTTCAAACATATTGGATATTTATGATGATTATGTCAGTACAGAAAACAAAGAGAGGTGTTACCAAGCAACAATAAACTCTAGCTCTTATTGCTAACATTAGGTTGCATACCACTTATGACAGATACAGTATTTCAACTGTGAAGTCTCACCTCCAGTTCTCACTGAGGAATAGACATGCCGTATTGGCCATGTCTCCCCAACCATTACTTCAGTGAGTTGTTCCACTGTGTCCGTCTTTATTGTTAACATCTGCGTCCACATGAAATCACACAAAATCACATTCTTCATGAAATCATGTGAGATTGTACACTAATAATCTTGATAGTACTCTGCACTCTGTCGTGTGCCTTTATTTTCAAATCTTGTAGTGTGTGGGTGTTTGAGATCACAGAGAAGACCATCTCTGAAGTTTTTCCTAATGTGTGTGGTGGAACCAGATTTTGAAATCTATTAGGATTTTAAAACTAAAAACATAGTATCGTCTAATTTAAGTCTTGGCTAAAAAGCTAGTTCGTGTAATTGTTGAACTGATCTCTTAATAGTTTTTGATTGCTGCTAGTTGTACATTTTACAACAAGACATAAGATAAAAGCTGTCAGTATGAAAGACCAATCACTGGCCTCATGTGTCCCAGCCTCTCTTCTGTCAGCTTGTGTCTTCACCCAGTCATTTTCTCCACTCTAACACCCAGAGCTCCCTGCTGGCTCCCCTGATTGACTGGTTAGAGATGTCACCCAGCAACGCCTCCTGTTTGATGACTGTTCGGGGAGCAGTTTCAGACCTAATTAAAGGGCTACGTAAAATCATCCCTCCTCCACACACACGCTCTCTGTGCTATCATCAGCTGCTGTTAATTGCTGTGATAATAGCTTGTGGAAATAGGTCTTACAGTACAGAGGGATTAGGTCTTGCGCGTTTTGCCTTTCAGGAATATTTTGCTGCATGTTGTCGATGGAATAATTTCAGCCTGCAGGGAACTCTTTGGTTGGCGGAATTCAAAGCTGATAAATAACTGGTCTGAATATTTTGTGTATTATTATGTTGCACATCGACTGAGGAGTTCTTCCCAGTTCATTAGAGACGATGTGCAGTGGTTTTGAAGGGGCTCTGGAGGTAGATTGCTGCGTAATAGAGCTAAGAAAACAGATGGGCAGCAAATAACTCCAGCACACACACTCAGTTCCCGGTAGGAGCAAAGAATGGGAAACTGCATAGACAAATCCCTGTTAAGCAGCTTTGCACTAGAAATGAGTTCTCACAATACAGTGTGTTACACACTGGCTGACAAAACTACTGGCAAGTTGCTGGAGCTGCTTGATGCTTGACGGCATTAAATCCTGCAGCAGAGGCGCTCTGCTAGCATACAGTGTGGAATTAGCCCAAAGCTGGATGAACAGGAACACATGTGTAGTCAACGCTGACACACATTATCTGCACATGGCTTCAAACAGCATGAACTCTAGCAAATGATGCGTCTGTGAATGTCAGATGATGCTGTTTTCCTCAAAGCCAGTGAGCCAAGTTCTGAGCACAGCGGGGTGCAGCATAAGGCTCCTCTTGTACAATAATTGCTGTGGCTAAATTCACTGGAAAATTGATAATAATTGTTTGCAATTTGGCATGCTAACACTCAAATGTGACAATTCTTTTATTTAGCTACACATTTCCTCCTTTATATATGCTAGCTTTTGCAAGGAATTTGCTGGTGACCCCTGCGGCCACACTAGCTCGACCCTCCTGGTCCCGTGATGCAGTGCAACTTCAGAAATTTGGGGATTATGCCTGATCACATTCCCCTCTGTCAAAGTTTAACTGTGCATGCTCCGTTCTCTCTTCATGTCTGAGCTTTGAAGTCTGGGAGGGGATTAGAGTTTAATGTCACATTCAGTGTTGAACATAAACAGAAAATTCAGTCAGGAGTTTGAAAGTGTTTGGCAGGAATAGATAGTATACTTATGTCTTACTTTGATTTGTGCATACATGAAAAAAGAGAAATAGCACATCCTGCATTCTTGAGAATTGGGACAAAACTGTATTTTGAGGGGTGTTTAATTTTTACTCTTCAATTATACTGGAAAATATACTTTAAAAGATCAAACTCTTGGCTATAAGCCAATCTTCTCATCATTATTTTTTTGTTATTTTGATGTAGATGTTAACTCCATCAAATGTCGTACAGAGTTGACAAAATGTTACAATCCTAATCAAAATACACATTTTTGAAACGTAATTCTTATTTAGCTTTGATTTAGAAGGGCTATGGCATTGACGTGTAACGGTTGAGGTGCATCTGATTGCAAATTACTTCATGAATTTGTCAAAAAATAGAAAGTTTACCAGTGCTTGAGCAGTATTCCTGCCTTTTTTTAAACCAGGAAGTGAGTCAGGGGTCTTTAGGGCATAGATAACCCTTTATATGCCTGATTAAATCATGTTTTAGTAAAAATCTGATGGAGTTGAAGGAAATCTTGGACACAACTTTAAAGGGCCAACATAGAAGAACTATTTTAAAATAAAGATGATTATAATAGCAGATTTATATACCTATTTAATCAGTAGGTGTTGTTAGTTTTAGGTTCTGAAGGCTTTTAACACATTTTTAAATTGTTTGAAGTTGTATATTCTTGCCTGGGACAAAGCTGTTTTCTGGAGAAGAATACATTTTCACCAAAAAATTAAAATAGCGTTGATATTAATAATTATTTAAGATGTTTTTTTTTTTTGGTGGGACATTATTTGTTCCAATTCTCAAGAATGAGTGATGCACATAAAAGTGAGAAGCTGTAATGGAAGAGCGATAAAAACAAGCAACAAGGGTGTAAAAATCTATGTGCTTCAGTTCAAGTGTTCTCTCTGTTCTGTATGTGAAGTTATGCGAGTTCCACGATGTCTCAGTCATATGACAGTCAGAGGTCAAAGTCAGGCGCAAGAGTCTGAGAAAGGAATCTCCTCAGCATTTGTTTGTGCCTTGAAGGAATAACTCACGCTTCTATCTGCGTCACGACGGATCTACACGCAGTATGACGCCTGTTTCTTATCGTCATGGGAATATCTTTATATAAACAGGTTCAACAAGTGTACTGTCTGTCTTCATTATCCAGCCAGATGCTTGTGTTCAACTTAACACTAATGTAATCGATTATAAAGTGATAAGTGATTTTGCCACTATGTAATCACATCAGGAGGTTTGTTAGATGACGAGTTGTGTATTCTGCGTTCTTTTGTGTGGTTCCTCCAGTCAGTTTTATAAAATCTTATTCAATGTGTCCAATCTGGAGGATGACCCTGACAGATATTTGGATGGATTTGATACAATACAGCCTAGATCTTCAAACTATGATACGTGTACCACAGGGGGTACTTGAGCTCCCTCTAGTGGTACACCAAGGAATCTACTAAAATTTTAAAAATAGAGTATAACATATGGTCTTATCAAAATACTATAAAATTTCAAATAAAAATAAACTATAAGGTCACTGAAATGTAGTTTAAAATAGGTTTGTTTTTCCTGTAATAATTTTGTTTCAGTGTCAGCTTTAATTAAGTGTCCATAGCTAAATACATTAACATGGCATTTGTTGCGATTGCTTGCCATCCAATTTGGTTGGCTTGACAACATTTTGCAGTATTTCAAAATTGCAGGTATTGTGACAGCTCTAGAAGGAAGGAAGGATATTACTTTAGCTTCATTTCTTAGTGTGAACAATTAAAAATTCATGTAGGTTCTTCAGTCAAACTGTGCTAGGACCACATGCTGCTGTGGTGCTCTTTGGGCCCAACACAGAATGTTTTGATGTGACTGGAATAAAATGCCCATTGAATGATTGAGCCAGCAGCAGATCACAGTTTTTACTTATCCAGTGAAATATCTCAACACCATAGAATGTATAAAAGATGGTGGACGGAGCAACCGTGATTTCACCTATGGATTATGTTTTGAAGCCTTGATTTTTGGCATTATGGCCATCACCATCTTGTTTTTTTGGAACAAGAACTGACCTTATTTGGACAATAGGGTAGAGCTGGATAGGTGGTCACGTGACCCGGAGCTGGGAGAAGTTTGGACAGTGCTAACTCATACACTGATGGTATGAAGTGTAACAGATTAATGCAGATTTATCTTGTTAATTCCACCAAATCATTCCCATTAATTTGTTTGTTTATAAGAATATAATTTTAGCATAATTTTAATTGAGGAATAAGACTTGTTGTAACTGTCCCCATTTGCAACTGTCCCCAGTCTACCCTATCCCAGTTGTAACTGTTTCCAGTCTACATCACCCTATACAAGGAGTGATTAAATTGTGATGGATTGATGTGGATGTATCTTGTGGATTTTGCCAGGTCATTCCTGTGTCTTGTTTATTTGTTCATTTTGTGTGTAATTGGGTTTACATCTCCTACCTGTGTGCCTGCGGTTAGTGTGCGTGTGTTCAGCGTAGTTGCGCTGTGTGTGTGCGTGTGCACGCGCGTCAAAGCTCCTTCCAACTGACAGAGAGGAAAGCTGAACAGATACACACACTGACAGCTGCTGCACTTGTTTTGTATATATTTTCACCAGAAATCACCACTAAAAGACCAAAAATCCAGTCCTGACTCCTGCCTCTTCATTGTGAACGCCAGAACACAGCGCAGAACACCATAGACATGATACCACCGGTTACAGAAGCACAGACCTGCAGAAACAGATATTAGTGTTAGCTTGCGTGCTAACTGCTAACATCACAGCAACTGATGCAATATGCAAGATGCATATGTTTTGGGAGCTAACTCACTAGCTGGCTAGCTTTGGCTTGACTGCTTTGTGGTGGACATCTATCTGTCTGTGGTTGTAGATGGATTGCAAGAATTAAACTCTTTTTGGAAAGCTTTTTTTTTGTAGTTTACAGTAACGTAACAAGTCGTTGTCAGCTGGAGTAACTTCACCTGTCTCTCCTCTGCTCCACCGTGTGTGAGTGTGGAGTCTATGGATGTGAGCACACAGAGCAGAAGAGAGAACAGAGGAGGAGAAAGATGGATTACATGAATATATTAATCTATTTGGAAGCTTTTATTGCAGTTACAGTTGTTGTCAACCTTAGCAACGTCACCTGTCTGTCTTCTGCTGTGTGTGTGTTTGGAGCCCATGAATGGGCACACACAGAGCAGAGGACAGGAAGTGAAATATATCGACGGGAGTGATCATTTTAGCCCAAACCATGATCTTTCCCACACCCTGACCAAGTGTTTTTGTCCCTAAACCTACCCAGATCTTAACTGCAGCTTTGTCAATAAACATGAAGAAACACCACGTGTAGTAGAATCTACCAGAACCACTTTATTTCTACAAGAAAGAAAGTAGTTCCTTCATGAAACTGCTCACAACAAGGTGTGTGAATTATCTTCAGTAACCAGGTCATGATTTTTTGAAAGAGACGTTGGTTTTGAATTTTTCAAATTTAATTTTTTGGTGCTTTGAGCACCACAAGCCAGGTGCCATTTAGTCCCATTATACTGGAGAGAAGGCAGACATCTCTACGGCTGATATCTCCAAAACTCTGCAACTCACACCAAAAAATCTAGATGGGTCAATTGCACTACAGGTCAGAGGAAAAATATGTACTTTTGATTTTGGGGTGAAGGACACTAATCAAACTCAGTTCCTGTTTAATTTCACTACCATGACCTGATTCTTGTAAACCTGCTAATGAGGAAATATAAATGTTGTAATAATCCTCACATTGTTTTACAATCCTTTAATTCTGAGCAGTTTGTGCTGATTCTGGTAATCCTCTGCTGGTTGGCTAATGGTGATAGATGGAAGGTTAGAGCTCATAGATCACACTTAGCATTTAATTAGCACAATTGGCTGTGGTGTTTGGTCTGTGGGAATCACACAATGCTACATAACTAAAACGAATGTGATTCAGAGCCTTTAACAGCTGGCGTCTTTGTCCCAGTCCGCTAGAAATGCAGTGCGAACCGTAACGTCCTTTGGCAGGTCCCAGTGTACCAGTTCAGTGCCAGCTCCTCGCCACGTGTGATCCAGTGAAACGGTGACAGCGTTGTCTCAGGCTTTTCTCTCATTGTCATTCACACATGGATTTTGCTCTCAATGAATTTGCGACATATTCCATTCCATAGCTCAATTCCATCACATGTAAACTATTGTTAACTAGTGCTGAAACGATGAGGTGATTAACTGATTAGTCAAGGAAACAGGAAACTAACTGATTAAAATTTGGATGGATTGATAATTGATCTTTTCAGTCTTCTATCAAGAACAAATTCCAAACTGGTTAAAGCTTCTCAAATGTGAGGATTTGACACAATTTTCTGTTTAATATAATTTTTAATAGAATATTACAGCTTTTCAAGTGTTATTTCGACATATAAAGAAAAAGAAATGTTAAGGAGCAGTTCTACATTTTGGATCATATGCTTTTTTGCAGAGATGAGGAGATCGATACCACTCTGATATCTATGTTGTCAATCTATAGCTGGAGCCAGTCTTGTTATCACTATGAAGTTGCCAGGCAACCAGCAGAGACTTCAGGACGAAATAGTCTGGCACAAAAAACATAGTTTTTTGCACAGATTTATTGAACAAGATACAACATGTTATAAGTTTGTTGTTATGGTTGCAATGCGGACACAGATTTAATGATTTGAAGAATTGAGGTGATTTATTGAAAAGGCTAGTGGGGAAATGGAGGTGGAATGAGAGGGGAGATAGCTGGGACTGGCTAGGCAGGGCAGGAGGGAGTATGGGGTGAGCAGGCTGGAGGTAGCAGGCTGCTTGGTAGCTGGCTGGTGAGCTGGCAGGCAGATGAGTGATGACAGAATGATCTGGTGATGAGTAAGAGAAGAGCTGGGGTTGATATACAGCAGAGATGATTAGCTGATTGATGGCAGGTGGGGCAGGGTGAACAGGGATCCAGGAGGCAGGAGAGAGAGGGACAGGAACAGGAGAGACACACATCGGAACGATACTTAGGCATGGCCTTGGCAGGGACAGTTTTTGAATATAAAAGTGCTGGTCAGCACATCTTGCTGCCTTTGGACAGAGCCAGGTTAGCTGTTTTAATTCTGACCCCACGATTGACAAACTGACTGCACAATGCACATTAAATGAATGAATCAATGCCTCAAAAAATTTGAAAAGCAATACAACGTACAGTAGGGCCAGTAATGGCGCAAGCCAAAGATGGATCAACACTGGCTGTTTCTGACCCGACTTCAAATGTTAGCATATTAAGCAGCTAAAGGCTCATGTATGATGATAAGCATAATTTGCACGTCATACTATTTCTTTAAAGAGGTCACTTGTTGATCAAGTATTGTAAAGATATTGATTAGAGGAGCTTTAAAGTCTCTGTAAAAGAAAAGGGGAGTTTTTCTTAGAAAGCAGTTGCTGAAAACGTGCTCACCATCCCTAACGGTCAGTTACAAATGTACCTTCAGTGACTCACTCAGTCCAAATCAGCCCTAGCAGTTTACTTAAAGGGATAGTTCACCCAAAAATGAAAATTCAGTCATTATCTACTCACCCTCATGCAAGGTCGGGTTTAGTTTTTTAGTCCATAAAACACTGCTGGAGTTTGCTTAGTGATTTTTTAATCATTCAAATTTGGCTGGGTGGTTAATAACATGTTTCTGTGGTGTGACAAACTCAGAGCACACATTTATTAGTGCTTTACATCATCATCTTTAAATCCTCTGAATTTCTGCACAATCTCATACACTTGTGAATACATGGCAGTGGACGCTTGGCCATATAAACCCAAAGGGTCCTCTTACATCATTTGTAATGTACCACTGTAGGACAAAGGTTACATGTTACACTCTTGTCAGCATGAAGTCTCTGTTGTCACATCATATCTGTTTGGTGTTCACCTGAGGTCATATATTGCTGTTGTGTCTGAAATCTGTAGTGAAATTCAACCTTGACACCTGGACATAACTTTCAGGTGTCTCTTTATGAATGACTGCAGTTTGTTATGTAATTGTCCCTCAGGATAATAACAGACATGTAGGTGGATGGCAGATGGATATCAGCTGTAGGTCAGAGAGAGGGGCCTTGAATGTGACATAGTGCCGTCTGTGAGGAGGCATTTAAAGTCAGCAGGAACATAACTGAGGAGAATTACAACTGCATTTGTGAGGTCAGCATCATGACATATTTATCCTTTGCCACCACATTCTCAGCATCACATTCTTAGAAATAAAGATGCTAAGTAAAACCTTAAAAGGTTCTTTGGCTTGTCCCTGTTTGGGTCCCGGTTGAACCTTTTATAAAGGTAGCACTTGGAACCCATTCAGAAAGTTCTACCTATAAACCAACATAGATCACCGCCCACCATGAGTCATGGATCTGTCCGAGGTTTCTGCCTGTTAAAAGGAAGTTTTTCCTCGCCGCTGTCGCCAAAGTGCTTGCTTATGGGGGAGTTGTTTCAACTGTCGGATGTAAACAAAATTATTGAGTGTGGTCTAGACCTACTCTATATGTAAAGTGTCTTGAGACAACTTTGTTGTGAATTGGCGCTATATAAATAAAATTTGATTGATTGATTGATTGATTGATAAAGGGTTATACCTAGAACAGATAAGAAGTTTTATCTGGAACCTTTTTATATTCCAAAGGTTTTAACTAGAACACAGTCCGGGTGTTCTACCGAGAATCTTTTTGTATACCAAGGCTTTTATCTAGAACCCACCAAGGGGATTCTACTGAGAACCTTTTTATATTCCAAGAGTTTCAAGTAGAACACAGTCGGGATGTTCTATCAGGAAACTTTTTATATTCCAAAGGTTTTCATCTAGAACCCAGCCAATGGTTCTACCAAGAACCCTTTTGTATTCCACGGGTTTTATCAAGAAAATAGTCAGGGGATTTTAGCAAGAACCTTTTTATATTCCAAGGGTTTTACCTGGAACCCATCTTTTCTAGGGAGTTCAACTGAGAACTATTTTATGGTACAAAGAATGCTTGATGAACAAGTCCTTTAAGGATTTCAGCAACCTTTAAGAACTCTTTTTTTCAGAAAGGGTTCTGTGGATGAAAAAGGATTCTTAATGCAATCGTTAGTCTCACAAAGAACCGTCAACAAAGCTTTTTTTTTCTTCAAAAAAGGATTCTTTGGAAGCAAATGGTTCTGGGTAGAACCTCAGCCCTTCAAGGAAGAACCCTTTTGTAACCCTTATGTCTTGGAGTGTAGGAATAGCGTGAGAAATCAAATAAAATAAGGATTAAATGTGTACTTCTGTTTCAACAAGATTTGTCTCCAAACCCAGTCTGTCTCATGAGGCCACTAATGAAGAGTTCAGGTGAGGTTATGGGGACAACAGAGATTAAGTGGCTTCAGGAAACAATGTAAAAACATTCCCCTGTGCGTCACATTGGTTTTTATTTTGGCCCTTTGGCTGGTTCGCCTGCTCTCCGTGACAGGAATGCTGATATTTAAGCCGAGCTGTTTGATGTTGTTCTCGCCTGTGATGATGGCCACTGCTACACTCTGCATCACTAGCAAATCTCCTCTGGTTGACATCTTCATCCTCTTCCCACTTTGTTTTTCCTCTTTTCCTTCTCTCCTCCCCTTTCCTCCCTTCCATCCCATCATTCTGCTCGGTCGCCTGTGAGCCTGGGAACCAGTCGGGGAGATTTCTGATTGGACTGAGACATGTTTGCTGTAGCCTGGCTCCATGTTCAGATGCCTCACAGTCACGGGGAGAGCTCTCATTTCCTGCAATCAGTCACAGTTTGCAGTTAATAATTTGAGAAGAATGTGTAAGAAATGACTCCTTCAGGCTCATTCAGACTTGATTGACAGCATAAACAAGATTCTCTCTAACACTGATATGATGATGGGGTAGACTGAAGTACACTGTGAGACTGTGACAAGGGAAAACCATCACCACCCTTTTTACAAGGTTTATCTGCAGAATAATTATTAGGATAATGAAAGGGTAAGATCCAAACTTAGACATCCTACTAATATATTTCATTTTATATTTATATTTCATTTATATTATATTATCAGAGAAGCATATGGCGATAGACAGATGGTTTGTCCAATTGCCTGCCAAGTTTTTTCTGAAAGTGCCTGCCCTTTTCCAAACAGTTTCCAAGGATGACTTCCCTCACATTGTTCTGTATAACAAACCATCTGGCCCGTCAGATTAGTGAAATTTGAGCCCAACAATAACAAGAGGGGCTCTTACCAAGTACACCTCGGTTCCCTTTGTTCGTACCAAAGACTTGTATTGTTCGCAAGGGTCATCTTGGAGAGAAGTAAAAGCTATGAATGACTTTATGATGGATTATTTTATTTTCTGGATTCCTTGATGAAAGAACACCAATGAATAAATGAACCGTGCTAACTGCCAGTTGACATTTTTTAGGGCTCTTCAGCCAATCAATTGGTCGATGGGGAAAAAAACTGGATGTGAAGTGTGGGCTGTGGCCCACTGGTGGGAATAAGTTTTAAATTATCATAAAATATTAATGATTAATTTTCAAAAGTAACCAGAACTAGTAAAACAAAGCCATGGGATTTAAATTCCATCTTATTCTTCATTTAGTTTAACAGATATATCTGTCATTTGTAAGATTAAAGGTTTGGGTGGGCCCCAGAAGATTTCCATATTTAAAATTGGGCCGTGGCATTTCTAAGTTTGGTAATAGTTGCTCTAGATGAATTAAATCAGCCACTGAGTGCCTCTACCTGGTTGCCCAAATGGCTAATCAAAGTTACACAATGTTGCCAAGAAAATGAATACCTGTGGTTTGACCATTTCTTTTTCATGTGTACCTATATCATTACCTTTGAGATATGTCTATCAAGTAAATTTACACACACCAACACTAGTTTGTTTGTTTTGTTTGTTTAGAAAGTGACAAGTGAATCAACCAATCACAATTTGATTCACAGTGGGTTGGACCAAAAATCATCCCCTTATGGCTAAATTCCACCTGGCATGGCTGTGTTGCACTGCAGCAGCCAAAGCTCATCGCAGCCATTCTATGCATTGCCTGTGATTCCACCAGCAATGCCTCGGTGTGTCCCAGAAGCGCCTCTCCACTCTGCTTCAGATACGTGCTGAGTCTGTTTTAGACTGATGCCTGTCAGTCAGCACAGAGCAGATTGAGGATGCAGGAAGTCAGACACAGAAAAATCAGAGAGAATTTGGTCAATTTTCAAAATAAAAGACCACATAGAAACTCGCAATCATAAAGACAGACAGGAAAGAAATTATTTAACTACAAAGTGTTTGTATCCATGCTGGTGGGGGCTGCAGACACATGGAGGACGGATCAAAATTGTGGCACAGATTTAGTGGAAGTGCCTAGTGCCTAGTGGAATTAAGCAGTTATGCCTTCCTGAAGCCCAGCACTATCTTCCTTGTAGTCTAGAGGAAGCAGACGAGGTTGACACTGTCGCTGGGTGGCCAGCTTGATAGCACTGCCTTTCTTAAGGCGGGCTTTTGTAGGGTAGTGGAGGATCTGCAAAGCTAATTCCTAGAAAAATCTTGTGTCCTTTTGGTGTGTCTGGCTGAATCGAAGTCCTGGCTCTAACAGTCACGGTTCACCGCTGTTTGCCTCCCAATCTAGCCTCTAATCTCCGTGAAATTGAAAGTTTAATTTGCAGCCCCCTCTCCTGTCAGATAAAAAGCAAAAACACTAATCAGTCAACTTCATCAGTCCAGTGAATAAAGGGAAAGTGAAAATATTGGAAAAATCTTCTTCCTTTTAAGTGAATCTCCTTTTGCAGATCAGATACTGTTTATAGTCTGACTGAATTCTTGAAGACGTGGATTTTAGATAAGATAAGAAACCAAAGCCTGAAAATCCACATACTTACCACATAAAAGCATTAGCTGCTGGGCAGAGCAGAACAATCCAAATCTGTCACTTTTTCTACAACAGGATCAGACTGAGCATCTCTGAGTCATAGCCTGAGGTTACAGCAGGTCCCTAGAGGAGTGTGTGTTTGTGTGGTGTGTGTGTGTGTGTGTGTGCCTGCCTGCACGGTTTCATATATCATTGAGTGTGGATCCGGGTGGAGCTTAGACAAAGAGGTGGCATTCAACCTCCCCCCCCTGAGGAAACCCGGCTCTGATGGGGGAGAAGAGGGGGACAGACAGATCTTTCATATGACTCCTCCCCCTTCCGTGAATGTCTATTGATATGCCCTTGATCTTCATGTCTGCACACACACACGCACACACACACACCCACACACACACAAACACACTCTTGATGATTCCATTTCCCTTGATGTCTCACCTCTCTCCTCCCTCCTTGACCTCTCTGATCCGCTCTCTGACTCCCATCATCTCACTCACAGCTTCTTTTTCCCGTCGTTTGTCTCCTGATCCTCATTTGTCTCCGTCCTTCCTGCATCATTCCCCATTTTTTCAGTTTCTTTCCTCTCGTTGGTTTATGTGCTGTCTCGCTCCATCTCAGTCTTTTCTCAGTGCTCAGGGCTGCAGAATAATCCCCTTTGTGATTTCCCACTCTTGTCTTTTGTCTTGGCTTTGGCATTGCTGCCTTTATCCACCATGACTCTCCAATTCCAGGCCAGATTGAGTGCTATACTCAAGCATAACATCTGAGCACCAACCACTGGAGCACAAATAATATTATGTGTTTTAACTTTTAACATTCCCATATATTGTATCTAATTGGCAAACATTTTATATATAAAAAAAACTGTTTTTAGGTTAAAAATGCATTATTTTCACCATCCAGGAAACCTCAGTTTTCCCTATAATAATGTTTGCAGTATATGAGCTAGGGTTGCAAATTGTATGCACTTTCCTCAATCAATCATTGATGACATTAATGGTCAATCAGTCCATTCATCACAATAAAAGCTTTATTCCCACAGCAGCTCTCTGACAGCACTGCATAGCCTATGAAACATTTTAAAATGTAGATGCCCACATATTAAACACATACACTTAAATAATACATATACATATATATATATATATAATTTATATATATTTAAGCAATACATCACTACAGGCCGTGGTATACGCTCATTATACCACAGCTAAGGGGCGTTCTTCTCCCGACGCGGAGCGGAGGGCCGAAAACCCCCTTAGCGTGGTATAATGAGCGTATATCACGGACTGGAGTGATGTATTGCTTTTATAAAACGGTTACCAATAATGGCAATATGAAAGAGGAATACACAATAATTTTCATGTAGTTTTTAATTAAACAGAAATACATATTATCTAATAAAATAGCCCCGCTGTGAAAAAAATAGTCCCACCTCTCCGTACGTTAGCTCTGCATGTCGTCTATTCCTCGCCTTTTTTTCGGGAGAAAGTCAGTGCTCAATCAACTCTACCATTGTTAACCCTATCTGGAGGTGAAAGTTAACCTTAAACATGTGAATTCAACTAATTTAGTCGGTTTGTTAACGTTGTCAAAACACCGCAGCAACTTTTTGCTACCTACTGTAACAGTTTGTTGTCATGGATACATTGTTGCTTCTCTGACAATCAGCCCCGTAACATAAACATGCGAGGCCCCCCCGCAGTTAACTATGAGTGAGTGGTCTGGAAGAATCCACCCAAAACCTCAATGAATGAGAGTTTTTTTTAATAGTTTTAGCTTTGAGTGATCACTGACTTTATTAAGCCGACTAAGCCTATATGTGACATCGCGGCAGGCACCTGGAGACGCAGCAGCGGCATCTGAATATCATGACATTAAAAGCACCAAATTACTTGCCTTAACGAATTTCGTTAGTAAATAATGCGAAGAATTGTGAAATATCATTTCCATGAGGCTGTTCAATCAGACTGTGACAGATCCCCCTATAGAGCCCTAAGTGTCATAGTCGCTGTCAAGGTGCTGATCCTGTGACTGTCATTATACGGGAGCTGTCCGTGGTCGCTATTTGACTCTTAATTACTCATTGACGCACAGTGCAGGATTTTGTAATCTAATCTAATTTAATTTAATTGTTGTTAACGCCGTCAAAAAATAAACATCAAAACTGGCTACTTTTTGCTGCGTACTGTAACAGTTGGTTGTTGTCATGGAAACATTATTGCTTCCCTGAAGCGGAGTGATATGCTGTGTTAAGGCTTTTAAGAATAGTAGCTGTGGTATACGGTCATTAAATCACAGTTAACAGCCAATCAGATTGCCGGATTTCACCTTTCCGTTTTATAAATATATATAGATCAAATTTTTTGTGATCCATAAAACTCTTAAAACCCATTAATCAATCATTGAATAGTCATTATAATTAATTTGCCATCTTGAAACATGACATAATAATTACCAGGAACATTTACCAATCCTTTTCTGTTAAAATTGCATTATTGTTGTGTGGTAATACAGTCAAAAGGACAGGTTGAAGTACAGTAAAAAATTGGTGTCTTGGTGTGTATTCATGTACGAGTGGAAACATCAGACTCGTAAGACTTGCAAGAGGCTAATATAATATGAGATATACCTCCAAACTCTTTCCTACAGTCTGTTTGTGCTTATTGTTTGTCTTCTGGGTTTGATTTCTCAAGCACACAGATGTGATAAAATGAGGTGCTGTTGCTCAGCTGACTCCTTTGTCCTGGATGTAAAAACAATAGTATGGTTTTATAGAGCTATTATCAGAAGCTTTGGCTAAATTTGCATTAATGTATGTATTGTTGAGTTTGAATAATTATCCCTGTGGTGAGTTATGGCAGGATGGCTGTAAAAAGGTATTTAGTAAAAGCTGAGCTCATACCAAGATGACCATATAAAGCTAATTTAATCAATACTTTTATATTGATTAGAGAAATAAGTCTATAAAAAAGATGTGATTCATGCTCAACTGTGCAGTTCCCCTCTGCTTTACAGAGTTTTTTTTTTTGAGCACCTTTCAGCTCATTGTTTTGGTTGTATGGCCTGAACTTCAGTCTCACTCTCACTGCTCTTATCTGCATTTTTTTCCCAATACAGCAAGCCACTTTTTTCAGCAGAAGGCTAAACTGACTGTATGTTACATGCCCATCATCCATAGACTATATCATAAATAGTGGGCGAAGCCTCTGTGATGTCAGCTGTGGGTTTCTGAAGAGCCATCACCATCTTGGCAGTGCCTGACTCGGCTAATTCATGACCAATTTAAAAAAAAAAAATAGAGCAGGATAGCAGCAAAAGATTAGAGCAGGAGTGAAGCTGAGGGGGCTGACTGAAGCGACTACCTAATATCATTTAAATAAGTGAGTTATACAAAAAAAACACCCCCCACATAGTTGTCTTCAATGGCAAATTAGCTATTGAGGAATGATGTGAGATGTTTTAGCTTTCTGATACTTTCCCCACTTTTAAATTTTGCCACTGAAATAAATTCAAGCACTGTTTTCTTTAAAGGATTAATGTATCAACTTTTTAAGGCCACCTTTCAAACCCACAGGTGTGAGAATTTAATACTAGAATTTTTTATTTTTTTTTTAAACTCCAGTCCTGGATGGACCTCAGACAACAAACAAATGGCAGATGACCTTTTAAATACCTCGGCCCACGCTTCGGAATCCCATCATCCTTTAAAAGACCGACATGGGGACACGTATGACGTGATGATGGTGTTTTTCCTTCATGCGTCAGTTAATCACAAGATCTACTACCAGTAATCTGCTTCCAGCGACAGCCTGTCAAATGCCAGTGAGCGTGTATATTTGCGTGTGTGTGTGAATGGCGGAGGGAGCTCTCTCTCTCGTCCAGTGTCAAGTCATGAGGTCACCATATTACAGCTGTTCAGCTCAGGCCTGGCACACAAAAGAGGATCATATTGCATAACAAAGACAGAAATCCATATTTGTTTTTATTATGTGGCAGATGAACAACAGAACATTATGGAAAACACAACAAGTGATGCATTACTTTTAAATGAATGCATTGTTTGCGTAATATTCTTGCATCCATGTTTATCATCAGATACCAGTTAATAAACTAGATTTGACTTAAAATGTGTGCAGCCTATGTGATTGTGAGTCATCAGTGTATTAGATCTACAGATGGATCTAACATAATGCTCATAGATAAAAAGAACATGCAGTCATGCAGATAATCATGTTAAAATAACTGTAATGCAAATGTAGTACAGTATGTACAATAATGAGTGCAGATCATGTGATGCTGCTTCTTGGTTGTCTCACAGGTGATCGAATCTCTGGGCATCATGATCTACAAGGCCCTGGATTACGGGCTGAAGGAGAACGAGGAGCGGGAGCTCAGCCCTCCTCTGGAGCAACTCATCGACCTCATGACCAACATGGCCGAGGCTGAGAGGGACGCCTGCCCCGACGAAGGCTACGAGGCCACGGAGGAAGAGGACGAGGCAGACGACGACCCTGACAACATCTCGAGCGTTCACGGCTACAGAGACATCCTCAAGGTTGGTGCAGCAGCTGAGCAACTGACTGTGGATTGTCAAACATGCGTTATTTTAATTTGTCGCCAAAGACAGCTGATTTTAATGCAGCTGTTATATGTGTTTAAATGTTAACGTGTAAAAGGTTTAAGTTACTGAGTAGGTTGTTGATTAACTACCACACTATTAAAAAAAGTTGAGAAAAAAGAGTTGAGATGACTTAAAATTTCAAGGCAGCATACTACAATAGCCCAACTCAAAGTCTAAAGTTGTGAAATAAACGTTAAAAAGTTTTGCTGACCTGTAATCTTTAGTTCAGATCATTTACTTTCTCAGTTTTTTCGTTTTTTACAGTGTACTGACACATTTACCTGTACACGTTTACATGTTTTAGCTGGTTTAGGTGGAGCTAATTTTCACTACTTTATTGTATATTGTAATGTAGTTTAATTTAATTTCATATGGTGGAGTATAAAGTATAAAAAAGCTTACAATGGAAGCACAATCCTTGGCTGAACGTAATCCACTGATGAATTTCCAGGAGATGATATCAGCGAGGTTGGCTGTTCAGGAAAAGACGTGTGTGAGAAAATGAAAATGTTAAACACGTCTTTGAGCACACGGATTACAGACCACAGCGCAGCCTGGCTGCATGCCTCACCCTCGCCGGGAGTCATGCATCTCCGCTGTCCGATGGAGCACAGAGTCACTGTGTCAGTCCTCACATGGCCTCACACTGTTTGCATAATGACCACTGGCCCAGTTACACACGTACACACACACGCACAAACACTAGCCTCCAAGGAGATGTATGTGAGCAGTGTGGTAGTCTGGCCGGGCTGATGGCGAGCTAGCTGTCGGCTCCAATTCTTCTCACGTCTCAGTGTTTTTCACCCTAAGACTATTCACTGCGTGTGCTCCTTCAGTTTACCTTTTGTCCTACTGTACTCACCGTAGCTGACACAGAAAACATTATTTTCTGTTTTTATCTTAGTGCCACATTTATTCACTTAATGTAACTGTTTGCAGTGCATTTGCATTTACCCTGGATACAGCATGTTGTCTTATTCCTGCTCGTGTGTGAGGATGTGTGCAGGATAAAGCTTATTGTCTGGCACTTTCTGTGTTCAGTGAAACTGTCTCTAGCTGGAATGCCGTCTGGACAAATGGACGCCAAGAGCATGCCAAGCAATGGCCCAGCGTACCTTCTGTTCCTCTGAGAGAGACAAGGACATTCTGTCATCACTGTTGTTCAGCAGCATGGCTCACCTCAGGCATAGTTGTCTGAATTGTGTTCACCAGGCAATAACAGTTGTTTACAAAAGTCTGCAAATGTATTTTTTTGGGGTATTCTGTTTTTTGCGATGTCCTTCAGATCCTTTATCCAGGCTTCATGGTTGGACATCACCCATTTCATATTGCGGTTGTGCAGGGGAGACTTGGCAAAGTGCAGATACAGTGTAGGTGTTGACTAGATCAAAACAGGTCCCCGAGATCGGAAAAAGCTTTGTTTTATTGTTGGTGCAAACTGAAAATTGGGAGTAAAAAATTAAGAATCAGATAATGTCGATTTGTTTCTAAAAGGTCAAAACTGTCATGTAGAGGGCTGCACAACTGACCCTTCCAGAGTCCCACCCCTCTTTGCTCCTGTAACAGTTGAGCAAACCTGGTACCCAGTGGAACCTCAGTCAAATTTATCCTTTCCTGCTTCCTGTATTTTCCATGTGCTCGTGCTGTCTATGTTGAAAAGAAATCCAGGTTCCGAGGATGGTTAAAAGATGTTTAGGAACCTGTAAAAGATACACATATACAGTATATAGTAGCAAAGCTCTAGCTGACTAGCTGATTGGTGCAGATCAGCGAGCTAGTTAGCTAGCATTTAGCTAACATTAGCTATCAGATGTAACTACCACGATTGGTGTAGATTAGCTAGCAAGTTGACTAGCATTTTTCCAGGGAACAAAATGCTAGCTAAGTAGCTTGATTAACTGTTATGGAGCACAGAGAGAAAAGGTGTGGGACTAAGGGTAATTTAATCAAAATATTATCGAAATCATAATATACAAGTGCAATATTCATTGCATTTGAAAACATTTTTTTGGTACAGACCACAACAAATGTCACATCATCATGATTTAAAGTTTTTTTTTTCAGTGAAAATTAAATCTGTCAATATGTTTTTATTTTACCATATTGTTCGCACCTGTAATTTGAATTTTTTTGGTTGGGATTTGATTTTGATGCTTTCAGATTACACTGAGATAATGAAAAAGAAACACGAGTTGCTGTCCTGATTCCCCTTTGCCTTGTCCCTTCTCTCAGGCAGTCCATGCTGTTGTTAGAGAGGAGTGACCTCAGTTGACCAACACTTGTTTTGTAGCATTGTTACCTAACAAAACCAGCATGCAAATTATCGTCATACTTTTACAAAGCAGATAGTGTGGACTAAAGCACTGAGGACACCCAACATGGCTGCCAGAGGGTGCTTTACATAACCTGAAATCCCTTTATTGAGTATGTGATAGTAATACCAAAATAACATGGATGTTAATATCCATTGGTTAAAAAACATATTGTATTACACTTGTGAATTTTTCTCAATAATTTCCCTGTCATGTGTTCCTTGTGTACTAAAAGTCTTTCTGCTGTCTGTCTCCCTTGTAGCTGTGCACGTCTCATCTGCCCAGCCTATCGGACGCCCCCAGTCACTACCAGGCAGTGTGTCGGGCTCTGTACACAGAAACCAGGAGCTACGCACTTTCCTGGAGAAGATCAAGAGTGCCAAAGAGGTGGGTCCTCCTCTTCATCAATCATCATCATCATTATCTTGGCTGTGGGCTCATCCTGCTCTTTTTTCTCCAGACATAGTTAATTGTAGTAGAAGCCATCAGACTTGTGTTTTAGTTACACGGTACAGAGCAGATACAAGAACGTGAGGTTGGTTATGGTGAATGCATCAACTCATGCTTAATAACAGCAGTCTCATTCAGAGACACTCCCTCTGCTCCCCTCTAATGAAAGGTTACAGGATGATCGCTGACCTTTACATCAGGGACATAACGAGGCATCACATTAGAAGATTTAGCACGTGACCTGACATACCCACCACACAGCTCATAATTAACATGACTCTCACTCTCTGTGGGTGCCATGGACAGTGTTGGCAGGTGTCACGTTAGTGTTGTGGAACTGTTGGTTCATATGGTGACAGTCGAGTCATATGAAAAGACACTGACTGCACACCACACAGTATTTGGTGATTCTGGTTTTGTTAACCAAATAGTAGTTATACAGTGTTAAACAAGTTAAACAATAGTGAAAATAGTAGGTACAACTTAGCTTAAAGGAGCAATATGTATCAGTTGCACATGCAAAAATGAGAACAAAAGTCTAAAGCTATCTATCAAATGTACGATCTATGGTTGAAGCAAGTAGTTTCCCCCCGCTGCCACATTCCCAGGCTCAGGGAAAACTCTGCAGGCTGCAGGAGCACTGCAGGAGCGCAGGATGCATGCAACATTGTTCACTGACAATAACAAGCGAGGACAAGTCATCCACTGTAAGCTGATCAACTGTTTATAAGCCTGTTTTCCTGAAAACAAAAGTCCACTGCTCTGACAGTACACACTTAACTGCTATAAACATATACGCTTTCTTCAAGATTATTAATGATTTCTTATAGACTCACAAACATTTGGCATAAATTTTAGCTCTAAATAATGTGAAATGGGGAAAAAAAAAATTCTTTCTGGCCCGCAATAGAAATTTCAAAGGACACCACAGCTGTGGTGTTGATGAATGTATTACAGATTTCTCCTTTTCTTTTTTTCTTTCTTCTTCTCCTGTGTTGCATCAAGATTAATCAGATTAATTTAATCTAAGATTAGTTCTAATCTGAATTTAGGAAAACAATGTTTAAATCTGGACTTAAAATTAAGCAGAGATTTGTTGATTAAAAACTATTCTCCACTTATTATCCAAGTTTATAGATGTAAACTGAACTTAAATGAGTTTAATCATGATGGAAATGCTTGCTTGCCCAAATTAAAATAAATAGCCTAAATAAATAAAAATACATTTGAATCTGTTGGGACGTAGTAAGAATAAAAGAGGGGGGAAAACCTCCAACTTTCATCTGCCCAAAATCCCTAACAAAACATTAATACATTGTTTACTGTCGCTAAAAGTAACAAAATGTGACATTGTTTCCTAGCTAGCTAAAAAGTTAACCAGCCTAGTTAGCCTACTCATGATGGCTCTGTGGAGAAGCTCTAATTTTGCCTTCTTTCACAAAAACTTGGTTGAATTAATGGAGCAATATGGCCAAATAATAGAAGAATAGAACTGAAAGAAATTTTTGGTGCAACAGAATTAAATTAAATCCAAGTTTAAAGTAAAACCTAAACTGAGGATTAAAGAGAAGTTTAAATTTAATCTGTCTTAACATGAAATCCAGTTTTAAAGCTTTTTGCAACATTATTTAAAGTTAAACCATGATTTAATCGAGTTAAAAAATGAATCCTTGTTAGTGCACCTAGCCTTTAAAGAAGACGGTCAGGCTGTGGTCGTGTGATGTCAGTGTTTTTCTCTGCTTCTGTGTATGAACGGTTCACATGAGGAAACCAACAGGGCATAAACATCATATCTGAGTGAGCCATCTTGCCTATTTCAGTAATAAACCATCACTTCTGAGAGGAAGGCCTGGACTGTAGCATTTAATAGGCATGGACTCCTTAGAGACACACAGAGACATGGAGACAGAGGACAGTCAGACAGCCGTGTTTCCTGTGTGACAGAGCAGGGGCGCTCAGCTGATAAAGAAAGGCATCCGTGGTAATGACTGTGGATAAAGAGATGAATGGACACATCAGTGCACACAGCCTATATTCCTGAAGCTATGACATAACACACAATAACTCTGACTAACTGCCGCTTCTTTTAATGCATCACTCATTGAGCATAACATGTAAAAATAACCTGACACGTGTCACGTGTAGACTGTTTACACCAAATGTATATCCATTCATTTTAATGCTGATATATCTGGTTGTGCATAAAATATCATACAGAAAAAAAAGTCCAAGTGCTGGTTGGCTGCAAGCAAAACCATACAAATAGTCATTTTTTTCTAGATTTGGGTACAAAAGGATTGAACGCAGGTATCGTTTGATTGGATAAATTTTGGGTTGTTTTGTTTGATAAGGGTAGAACGGTATTGAGTGCTGATACTCAGCCCTAATTATTAGGGATGTAAATCCCAAGTTTCATCATGATACAATATTGTATAGATTTTTTAACAAATAGAATATTTGCTGATACATAAAATCTGCCACAATAAGATTTTGATTCAATTCAATTCAAGGGCCTGTGATGATATGAAAAGATATCATATGCCCCATCTAACGCAAGTAGTTACAGATGAAATTGGCACCACTTTCTTTTTCCTTTTGGCCATAAAAAAGCCCCAACACATAAATAATTTCAAATATTTGGAATCAGTAAAGTTTACTTTAGCCTGTTTATACTTTTTCTTACTCCACCTAGAGGTTAGATAGGTCATGCCTAAAAATCTTACATACATTTTTTAAATCAGGTTTTGAAAATGTTTTTATGATTTATCCTGCTTGTTATTGTCTGTCTAGTGCAAATGTGCTCAGGGATTGTACAGAAAATGATCATTGCAGGAGAAGGGATCAGAAAGCAGGGAGGGTATTATTACTGTTTGGGGGGCTAGATGCAGGATAATTTAAGGTTTTTGGGAAAGTATAGATTTCAGTATGGTCACATGGTGGAATTGGGCATTGTGGTCTTCCAGCCTCTCAATGATAGACACTGGAGTAAAAAGACTAAATAGGTAGCCTACATTTTTGCAGTTTTCTGGCACAAAAGTCATCAAACTTGTCAATAGTGAGTACAAGGACAAAGAAGCAGCTATCAGCAGCTTTCAAACAAACTGGCCAAGTGTACGTCACTAGTGTTGTAATATCCAAACAGTGTGATGCAGCCGTGCTGTGTGTGGATGACGGGCCGTGCTCTCACACCCTGCCGCCTGACAGGTTGAAGTGGGTCACTGTGAAGATGGACTGACATGTTTGTTGCTGTCAGACGTAGATGACAATATCTGCTGACATGCTGACTCTCATTCTGTCAAAAGTGCTGAGTTCAGGTTCTCACTGCTGATAGTCAGACAGGCATGATTCATGTGGGTCCTACTCTCTACTCACACACTGTAGTGTGACGTATCTGTTTTATGAGCTGCACATCAGTTTACTGCCTGTCAGTGTTACCTTCACCTACAACCTTAGTGATTTTTCATCCTAAAGTTAGTTACTTCAGTTTTCAGTTAGCTTGATACATATTGTTAACAATATTTACTCTTCAGTTTTGTATATAATGCTTTTGAGCATTTTGATAATCACCTCTGTGTCTTAGATAACCGTTAGCGACATTAACTAGCCAGCTAGCATCTCATCATTCAAACTGGAAGGAAACAAAATAAAACGTATTGGCTCGCCTTTCCACCACTCCAACAATCACCAACGCTGGTTTGGTCAAACTACACACTATTTACTGATTAGCTGTTAAAATTGATTCTTTAAGGATTTACATAGAAACTATATGTAATTTATTAAATAGTTTCGTTGCTTACCTTTTTTTTTTTATTTCAAACTTGCTTGGGGAGCCAGAACAGCCTTGTCCCAGACAGAATTCCAGCTCAAACGATTTAAAAATGTGTTAAGCTTCAAAATCTAAAACTAACCCAAACTACTGAACTAGGGCAAATAATGAATCACTTTGTTTTAAATTCGATTTTTATATAAATGTCTGGCCTTTAAAGTCGTGTCAATTTCCATCAACCTGTCAGATTTTACAAAAATGATTTAATCAGCATAAAAGTGTTAGCTTCTCACCCTAGGAACCCTGTCTCCTCTGTTTTAAAGGTGAATATGCTCAAACACTTTGCACTTTTCAGCAAATTCATTAAATATATTTACTATCAGATGGTGTCTCGGCATAACATGTCAACCCTCGTAGCCCTTCTAATCAAGTAAAAAGACTTATGGTATAAAATGGTGTTTTTGAGAACTCTGAGACACTTAGAAATAAATCTGCGTTCACTCTGACTGCTGGAACTGGAAAAATGTACATTTTGGTCAACTCTGAGACATCAAGATGGAGGTGCCTGTTAGACATGGTTCATAGCCAGAGTTTTTCTTTTACAATATATTTTCAGCATAATGAACTAAATCGAATAAATCATACTACATTGACAAGCTTGAGTGGTTGGTGGTCGTGATTTGTTTAATCTACTATCAATCTGTCTATGTATGTTTATGTGTCCATGTGTCAGATTAATGCTCCTTTCAGGTGTTACGGTCTGCTGTCTGTTAAGGTCATGTGTCTTTATGAGTAGAGGCACTGGCAGGCGATTTAATTATTATCTCAAATGTTGAGGTCGCAGGCTGCCAGTTAGACTGCACATATCATTACTTCTTCTGATAAAAATTATAATTGGCTCAGGAAAATGAACATGGCTCATAATATGATCATTTGTTTAACCTTTGTAGCATCTACCGTCCTCAAACACAGAGCCGTGTCTGTTGCTGAACAGGTCTATATTTCTATCTCAACATTATTAAGATCAAGTGCAGGAGTCATTTTGGGCTTTGTGTCTCCTCAGGAGCATTTTGGAGCTCAGCTGTGGGTTGGAACACTTCCCGTGAGGAGTGGGTGTGTGTGTGTGTGTGTGTGTTCCACCTCAGGGTTCCTTCCTGCTCTGCACTACTGCTGCTGCCCTTTCAGTGTGCGTAATGCATCTGAATGAATAGAGGGGATTTGGTTGGTTACATAACTCTCTGTTAGTAGAGAGGACTTATTGCAGGGTGGAGAAGGCTGAGAAAGAAGCTTAAAAAAAAGAGGAAATTTGGGGACTGCGGGCGGCCTTTTTTTTAGCCTAGAAAGTAAAGAAGTAAACAATCGTCACTGTGTTTGTCATTTTCTACAGCGCTGCTTGTAACACAGGTACACAATTCTTGCACGTAGTTTTAAAGAAACCACTTGGACAAGAATTTAAAATGATGTAACTTGTTAACCATCTACCCTTCAGATGACTTCAGCTACAGTACAATAATGGAATGAGATTATTAGGGCCCTCATGAAATAAACTGGATAACTACCTCTCTGTTATATCTTATTCCCCTTTTTTAGCCAAACTAGTGGCATGGCCTTGTTGACATCAGTCTGTCACTCGTCTGTCTGTCCAACAACAACTTGTGGATAACTTGTGATTCGCAGATTTTTCATCTAATGGCATCATCAGGGCAAAATTTCTGTTGGTCCAATACTGGTTTATCACCAAATACCTGCAAAATATAGGCTCAACGATAAAGATTAACCAATAACCTGGGACAAGTGAAATGCCACATCTGACTAGTAAATCTAACGACTAACTTGTCCAAACAGTGCGAATAGTAAATAAGAATGATCATTTTTCATCTCTGTTGGGAGTTGTACATGTGCAGTACTGATTGGGCACACATGAGAAAATGGCGTTGAATAAAGGCAACACGTTAATGAGCTGAACCGCAAGTTAGCATTTCAGTTATCCTAGAAATCTTAGAGTTTAGTTGGGTGGTGTTACGCAAACTATGTGTTGTGCAGTTTGCTGCAAGTGTGAGAGTGAGGCAGATAAAACAGGGTCATTTTTCAGTCACATCAAGTTTCCAAAAAAACGTGGCTGGAGTTCCATCACAAGAGCCAACGGCTTCTCACTTGCGTGGCAGTTAAGAGGGCGGCGGACAAGTCCAACCCTGTGTTTTCTGGTGTTTATAAAACATGACAAGCAGGAAGAAAACTGAGCATTCACGGGTGTTTGAAACAAACGCATGCATTCACTGTACATTTTTGTCCACCAATGAAATGGCTAGTGCATGTTCAAATTTGACCAGTTACCAAATAATATCAAAATGAATCATGTTTCTTTTTTTTTCTTTTCTTTTTTTTTTACATTTATCATTATTGTAGGCCTAAAGTGATCGTTACAATCTCCAATTGTAATACCTATACACAATAATTTTTTCTTTTTTAAATTGCCAACTAAAACGTATGTCATAGCATGTCCATGGCTTAGCCACTTGTCCACTAAATTTTGCTGGTGGCTAATCTTGAATCTACATATGGATACCGAATGAAAAAACCCCAAAGGTCTCTGAGGAAAATAGAGAATTCAATATTTGCAGCTGCATTATCACTGTGAGCATATTAGTTGGCTGAAGTTAGCATTTAGCTCAAAGCACCACTGTCTAAGTACGGCCTCACAGAGCTGCTAACATGACTCTCTGTCTTCTTATTCTCCTTTTGTAAAGTGGCAAATGTGCTTAAATTCTTGTGAAACAAATTGTACCTGTGTCCATGTCTGACCCATTATTCCTGTTCATATACTGTAGTTCAGTTCTTTTTTTTTAAATGCAATAAACACAAGGAGGAAATTATAAAATGTAGGTTAACAAAAAGCTTGATTTAAAGCTAATCGCACATGTGACCTTACTTCAGTGTCATCATCAACAAATATGGAGGAGTTAACAGTTGTGAAGCCACATGGTGAAGTGGTGAGTGTGAGGGAAGGTCATTAACACCAGTATGAGTGTGTGTGTGACCGTATGATGATTGCATATTCATGCCTGCATGATGCATTCACAGATGCATGTTAGCAGGATGTGTGTGTGTGTGTGTGTGTGTGTGTGTGTGTTTTGATTTTCCCTTTCTGATAATGTATATGAGTCTGTGCTTATGTTCATCTGTGTTTCCGCCTGTGTGTCCATATATATGTGTGTATGTGTGATACTGTATATGTGCATGTGTGACGCCCAGGAGTCAGATGGGCTCTGAGCAGCCCTCCCACCCCCTACTCGCCAGCCTGTATGGTGGAGCCGTGCCGACCCACAGCGGGATCTATCTTTATCCGACCACCACTACCATCCATGGCTGCCAAAGAGTCGCTTTGTCTCTCCACAAAGACGCCTCCTGCTGCTGGAGACTCACACAGAAGCAGCTGAATTAGCGGTGATTCACAGGCACAACTCTGCCTCCTATTTGCTCACGGATAAGTGCTTCTTGTCAGCTGTTGAGAGCTAAAAACGAATAATAAAGAGAGCAGGATTACTGACTGGAAAAAAAAAATGAGCTTGTAGATGCAGTTGGTAATTGGTCTAATTATTCATGTGGACTTGCAGCAGTAGGACTGTTAGTTTTGTCCACACAAGGGTTTGCGTGAATGTTGTAATTAAAATGCTGTCCCCATCAAGTGCAGACAACACTGCTGAATCAAAGCTTTTGAAATGGAAATATGCGGCTTTGATGTGATTTCATGACGAGCCACTCATACCAATGAGATAATGGTGTTCAAGAGCAAGTGAACTGATCTCTTTATTCTCTTCACTGGTTAGATTAGCAGTGTTTGAATTTGATGGGCTGTTATAAGCCATTAAGCACTTGAGCGTTAGCTTGTGACACTGAGGTACTGTGAGCATCAGAGGTGGCAGAAGTACATTCAATCTCTGAAATGTATAAAAGGAAAACGTCGCCCTCTGAACATTTCTACCATCTGTTTCTGTACAAAGCTAACTGAACTTCACCTTTTCTCCACAATCGAGTCTCCCTCTCTGTTTTTTTTAATATTGTTTCATCTTTTACGTTGTTTTCTATATTTTACGTGATTTTTGTCTTGTTACATCTGTTATGCCTTTTTCGTTTGTTAGATCTTTTTCTGCTTGTTGCATCATTTTGATCTTATGAGGTAGTTTTTCAATCTATTACATCATTTGTGTTGTTTTTTGTCTTACAACATCTTTCTCTTCTTACATAATTTTTGGTCTTGTTGCGTCTTTTTTTTTTTGACTTTTTTTATTTCCTTTTAACAGTTAGTCGTACAGTACATAAGCATGTTACATGTCAAGGCCATCAGTGTCTTTAAGAAGCAGTCCATGAGTTTTGGCATCCCCCTCAATGTCCATAGATTGTAGATAAGTAGGAGTGAATATTCCTTTTTGTCCATGGACCCAGAGAAAACAAAACAAAACAAACAAACAAGTTGTTACATTTTCAAACAATCAGTCTGAAGAGAAAATAAATCAATTGATCAATTTAAAAAAAAAAAAAAAAAAAAGATATTAAAAAAAATGAAGTTATTGGGGACCATTTAATTAAAAATGAATCTGTTTTTAAATGTAACCTTGCAGTTATGTTTTCCATGTGATAAACATCTCTAACTCTCTCTCTCTGGTCTTGTTGCTTCTTTAACATCTTTTTCGTCGTGTTACATCTTTTTGTCTTGTTATGTTACATCTTTTTCATCTTGTTATGTCATTTTTGATCTTGTAGTGTCTCTTTCATCTTGCTACATCTTTTATGTTGTTTTTTGTCCTGTTATGTTTGATCTTGTTATGTCTTTTTGTCTTGTTACATCATATTTAATCTTGCTACGTCTTTTTCGTCTTGTTACGTATTTTACATTATTTTTTGTCATGTTACATTTTTTTTATGACACTTTTCGCTTTGTTACATAATTTTTGATCTTCCTTGGATACACCAAGGAATCATTTTTGTTGTTGTTGTTGTTTTGTTGTTGTTATTGTTCTTTCCATTTAGGCTGAAATCAGCCTTGATATTGAGAAGGCAGCATGCAATCATAAAATTAATCACTAATTCCCGTCAACTGGATTAAAACTAACAGTAACTTAAGTGACGAGCCTGTTTTGAAAATGTAAGGAGTAGAAAGTACAGATATTTATGTTCAAATACAGGGAGTAAAAGTAAAGAGTTGTCAGAAAAATAAATACTCGAGTAAAGTACAGATACCTGAAAAATCCTGCTAATGCAGAGTTACAATGCAGCACAATGCTTTATGTTGTGCATTATATTATGTAACTGCTACACTGAGTCAGTCGAGGCAGCTGTTTCCTGGCAGGCTGCTGGTGAATTCTGATTTCCCCGGTGGGTTGAGGTCTTAACTCTCAGAGTCAGCAGGACTCCCGTGATGATTTTATCAAACTGTGTGACGTGACAAGAACTGTCTCACCACAAATATATACCAGAGGGAACATATTTTTTGTCTGCCTACTGCTTTAAAATGCTCACACACACGCTCTCTCCCTCTTGCACACTTTCTATTACACACACACACTGGCATTGTCCTCTGTTGAACTTTGCCAGCAGCAGCAGAGGAATGCAGGTTAGCTCCTTGTTTCCCACAGATAGGCCGTCAGTCAGGCTGTCAGTGTTTTACAAAACACTTAATGGTCTCACGTTGTGCAGGTTCATTCAGATGTCAGGATGGAGGAGCTGGGCTTACTGTTGACTCCTGATAACAACAGATTGTATCTGGTTCGTGTCTTGTTTCTTTTTGCTTTTACCTTACAGAAAAAATGAATTTGTGATCAAGTTTTTCTGAGGGAAATATTTCGCTCTGGACTGTTGTCACGAAATTTAAACTGATACAATACTAGTCTTAAAAAAAAACCTACTCGATACCTCCTGCAATACCATGGCAGAAGAAAAAAGTCCATGGCACATAAAAAGGGATGTTTTTTCTTTTCTTTTTTTTTTAATTATCACCCTGCACACAGTGCTGGTGCCACTGAACACTGTCTGGTTTTGAGATGACGCAAGACAAATTTTAAGCAGGGAAAGAAAGACTGAAATGAACTGAGGTCTTGAATGAACACTTAGTTGAGTTCTTTTTTATAGCTTCAGTGCTTTTGATGCTGTGGATTGTTAGTATTGTGTTGTTTGAAATGTGGTGTTGAAAAAGAATTGCAGTATTGATACTTTTGACAGCCTTATTCTGAACCAAATGATCGATCAACTAACATGCCATCACATCTTCATTAGCATGGCTAAAAACGCCATGGCAAAATATGCAGTGTTCTGCAAAGCTCACAGTTGAAGTTTGCAGTCAAAGTTAGAATGATAATGTTAATTTCATAGACTATGAACAGTTATTTTTAGTGACACCGGTCTTGTTTAGAAACAGTGTTGATGTAATGATGGTGACTGGTGGTGCAACATGTTAAAAGCGCCTGTCAGCTGTCTGTAAGTGTTAAATTGAAACTGAATGGCACCTGAGCATCTGCATGTATAAAATTCCCAAAACATTTTTCCTGTCCTCTTTTCTTAACCCTTGGACAAGGTTAGGGTTAGGGTTAGCTGGAGGAACAGCTCTGGCTTTGTTCGTTCACATGTTCCCCTTGATTTCCTGATATCTTACACTGTCTTTATGATTTCTTCTTTTACATTTAAACTCCGTCACTCTCTTTGTTTCTCCCAGAACCTCCGTAAGATGGAGGAGTCAACAGAGGAGCCTGGCCGAGACCTGAATGAGCTACAGAATGCTGACTGGGTAGGCAACTAGACTCCTGACCTCTGACCTCCACCCTCAACTGATCATTTCACCTGATCAAAGGATACATGGGGGAACTCACACCCCCTTTTGGTTTCATATCAAAGATTCTCCATAATGCATGTCCACGTAAAGAAATCTTTATGAATGCATGTTACACTCTAAATAGGCAGTGATTAAAGAACTTCTCAGGAACCATGTTGAGATGGATAGAACCGCTCCCCTTGATGAACCCTCCTTATTCTGTGTGCACAGAGAGGTCAGAGCACAGATGATCACTGTTGTCTAAATAAATTCATGTTTAAAGGGTCATGGTATTTTCTGCTTCCCGTTTCCCATGCTGCCCTCTGCTTCCTCTGTCAGGCTCGATTCTGGGTTCAGGTGATGAGGGACCTGCGCGAGGGGGTCAAGCTGAAGAAGGTGCAGGAGCGTCAGTACAACCCTCTGCCCATCGAGTACCAGCTCACTCCCTATGAGATGCTCATGGACGACATCAGGTCCAAACGCTACAAACTGCGCAAAGTCATGGTCAGTGTCCAGTTTGGACCACACATGGACATTAAGGCTACATGCCTGCCTCCTGCTGGCCGCACTTCTGCTGTCCTACTGTTCTAGTTTCAGGGGAAATTGCTTGGAAAGGCTCACAACACTGTTGTATTATAATTGGAAGCTGCTCTTTTGGATACCAGTGTTGTGACTTTCATTCATTTGGTGATATGAAGGAGGTGTAGGAATCTCATTTTGACACTTCTGAGGCACAATATTTTACCTCCATTCAATTGTTTTGGATTAATCCCATGCTTTTTTCACTTGTTTTACATTTTACAGACTACATAATTAATCACTTAACTTCAGAGGCTCTGAGGGGTGATAAGAAAGAACAATATCTGGTGACCCATATCCATTTTCTAAGTCTGATCTGAATTGTTTTCTCTCCTGTGTTTATGGAAAAGTGGAAAAAGGTCATTTTTCTAAGTTCTTTGGTGGGGGAAAAAAAAGTTTGGGCAGGTGAAACTTTTTGTACTTTGTGTTAAAAAATCAACTGCCTTTTTTTTAAAAGATGGAAAAAGTAACCTAGAAACATGATCTTGCCAAAAACAAAATAATCGGAATCAGAATCGCTTTATTCGCCAAATGTACAAAGTACACAGGAATTTGACTCGGTGATGCAGAGCAGTGGGACAAGAAGACAAAAAGTTTAGAGAGACTAACTTAAGGGGTTAAAAAGTTAAAGTTAAATGAAAGAATTATGTACAAATATTATATACAAATAAGAATACTATACAAACTGAAAAATAAAAGATACCAATAAGATAGGAATAGTACAGTGTAAGTTAAGAATAAGAAATAATAAGAATAAGAAAAGTACAGAACAAGTTAAGAAAACTAAGTATGCTGCACTCTGGTACAAATAAGAAACAATAATAAGAACACAGGAGAGAAAACAATTTAGATCAGACTTAGAAAATGGATCAGCAGCTTCCATAATTAATCTCCAAAATAAGAATTATAATTGACAGACTAACTGATAAAAAATAATCATTAAATGCTGGTAGCTTTGTTTTCAGTCCTGGACTTGGTATTTCAGCAACAGGCAGTTTTACATCTTATTTGACTTAATAATCTTCTCTGTACCTCGGTATGCAATTTTGATATGCGACTATTGACCTGTTCCATGTCATGCACTTTAGTTGGTACTGTCAGAAAACAGCAGGATTTGTGAGCTAGATTCACATGGCTACAAACTAGTAAAGGACTCAAGCCACATTTGATTTGTGCCAGTTGTGTATTTGACCCTTGTCCTGTTGTTTCAGGTAAATGGAGACATCCCACCAAGGTTAAAGAAAAGCGCCCATGAAGTCATCCTGGAGTTCATCAGGTCCAGACCACCTCTCAACCCTGTAAGTACAACTCAAGATCAGGGACTTAAATATCACAACCCTTTTGTGAGTGACCTGTAGACTGGATGGAGTGAGGGAGCGCCATCAGTGAGAGCAAAGCAGTGCATCAGAGAAAGAAAACATTATTTTCTGATTGTTTCAAAGCTCAAATAAACACGCCCACACCTCAGCACAAAGCCAGATTTTGAATGAATACAGTCGAAGATCCTCAGTCTGCTCTGCCTCTGCGTATGTGTGTGTAAAACTCTGTCTGCAGCGCTCACATTCAGAGAGCCAGGGAAAAAAAAACTGAAAATACAATGTAACCATTGTTGGCTACGTTCCAATCTCAAAATCTGCTCGCTGTATCGGCTGCCAAATAGGCTGAAGCCCAGAAGCGTCCTGAGCACGGCAAGCTGGGAGAAAATAAGGAAATACAGGCAGAGGGCAGGGTCTCTGCAGATACAGACAACACCACAAACTTCTATTGGGTCACACCTGATGATTCAGAGGGATTATGTTTATATGAGTTTATATATATGTTGTTGTTGTTGTTGTTTTTTAGGAAATTGTTGCATATAATGCCTTTAGCACAATCATATAAAAAGTTGTATTAAGATTTAGTATATTAAAAAGTCTATATGAAAATCCAGTTCAGCCTCTCTGTAAAATATGAATGTATGCAGCTCTCTAATGAAAGTTTCCCTGCACTGTGAATTCAGTGAAACGCTGCGTTCATCACTTCTCTGTTGATATAAATCTCACTGCAGAACTAGCAGGCGCTGCTTCAGCAGGACGCTGAACTCTGGGTAACGAGGTGAACACTCAGTCACAGGAGATACGAGGAGGTGGCGATGAACGGGCCGGCTGTTTGTTTGTGTCAGTTGTACTCCACTCTACTTCCTCCCTGTCATTATCTATATTTTACCCATCATCCACCTGTTCTAGGTGTCAGCTCGTAAGCTGAAGCCACAGACTCAGCCTCCTCCGACCCTGCACGAGCGGATCCTGGAGGAAATCAAAGCTGAGAGGAAACTTCGACCGGTGTCGCCTGGTGAGATCCGCAGGGGAATGCTGGGTAAGAAATCTCACCGCTTCTTTGCCTCTGCTCTTGTTATTTTTATACTTTTGTTGCACACACACATGCACACTCTCGTGCACATGAAAACATACTTCAGTCTGAATTGAAATGTATTTTTTAAGCTGAAGTATGGAGCTGATGTTTGCACCTGCTGGGCATCATGTGCAATCGACTAAATTCAGTTCCTTTAGTTCCTTTTACACTTGACTACACTATGATTTGTGCCTCTGCTCTTTGCTGTTGCAGCTGATGCTGCCCAACTTTTCATATTTCTGTTGCAACTAATGCTGATTATTGTTTTGTTGAACAAATTGCAATATAGAGGAAGTTGTTACATGAATAATAATGCTAAGTGTCTGCAATTCCATTAACACTAACGAGACTAAAACCACTGCTACACTCTTAGAAATAAAGGTGCTAACTAGAACCATAAAGTATTCTTCAGTTTGTCCTCATAGGAGAACCATTTTTTGTTCCTGGTAGAACCTTATGTAAAAGTTCCACCTGGAACCTTTTCAGAGAGGCCCACCCAGAACATAACACGAAGGGTTATACCTAGAACCATCTGTGAAAGGGTCCACCCAGGAGCCCCTATATGAGAATCTAAAGGAGAACCCATCTATTGTACAATGTTTCCACCTAGAACTCTCTCTAGGGGTTCTATCCAGAACCTTTCCACCTTCTGAGGGTGCTACCAAGAACCCAACCAGGGGTTCTGCTGAAAACCTTTTTATATTCCAATGGTTTCTTCTAGAATCCACCCAGAAGGTTCTACTGGAAATCTTTTAATATTCCAAGGATTTCCTTTGGAACCCACCCCGGGGGTTCTGCAGACAACCCTTTTATATTCCAAGGGTTCCATCTAGAACCCACCCAGGTGGGTCTGCCAACAAACCTCTTATATTCCAAGGGTTTCATTTAGAACCCACCCAGCAGGTTCTGTATAAAAGCCTTTTATATTCTGAAGGTTTCATCCAGAACCCACCCAGGAGATTCTGTTGAAAACCCTTGTATATTCCAAGGGTTTCATTCAGAACCCACCCTGGTGGTTCTGTATAAACCTCTTTTATATTACAAGGGTTTTATATAGAACCTACCCAGGAGGTTCTACCAGAACCCTTTTATATTGTGGTACAAAGAACCCTTCGAAAGAGTTCAAGGATTTCAACAATCCTTAAAGAAGTCTTTCTTCCAAAGAGGGTTCTTGAAAATACAGTTTCCTCAAAAGCAAATGGTTCTGTGTAGAACCTCAGCCCTTCAGGAAGAACCCCTTTGGAACCCTTATTTCTAAGAGTGTTTTTCTCAGTGTCAGTAATCTCTCGCCATTGGCTGAGGCTTATTTGAAATCCTGAAAGTGAAAGTGGTTATTCTTCAGTGAAGTAAAATTAGACAATAAGCATGCTACACTCCTGCATTTCTTGCCAAATACAAGCAGATTACATCCTTTAACATATCACAGTAAATCTTGCCTTAATTTACCTCCTAATCTCAAGCAATAACATGACGTGACTGTTTCTCCTTGCAGTAATTCGGCCACTTAGCATGTCTTTCAGTTTTGATGCGTCAGGTAAAGTCTACCTCGCTGCTTACCTGGCTTTTATTTTGATCTCTTTCTGCTTCCCACCATGTTGTGGCTGCTCATCTGCTCTCCCAGCCTGCACACACATCAGACACACCGCATCAGCGCACCGCACACACATTTCATGTCATGCTTCGGTGGTTGGTGATCGTTTGCTGTGGTCAGTGGAGGTGAAAACATGGTGATGAGAGACACTGGTCAGTAGGAGGACAGAGATGAGTGACAAATCGACCAGCGGAGTGGACACACAAGATTTTCAGTCACACTACAAAGACAGAGCTGTGGTCAGTGGAGCGAGCTGAGGACACTGAGGTCATTGCCTTAGTATTTGTTTTTTTTTCTTTTTTTCGAGGGAGTTGGGGGTTTTAGCAACTGTCACAGGTGGATGTTTGCACTCATACCTCAGGTGGTACTCAGTTACTAGGGGCAGCATAAAAGACAGAGTAACTCAGCTAATTTGAAAAATATATCACCACACATTTCTGTTTAGGATGAAGATAAGCACACAAATAGGATCAGAATTCATATTCATTATCACAATAACTATAATTTCAGATATGATAGACTGGCTTCACAGTTTCTAGGGCTGCACCTTACTAAAGATTTTCCTAGTCAACCAGTAGTCGTCAGTTTAAGCCAACAGTCGACTAGCTGTTGCACATTTATGATATTAATTTGATTATTTAAATATGTATTTTTGAGGTATGAAGCAAACCACCTGTTAAATGTATTAAATGCTAATGGCTAAAAGGCTAATGACTCTGAACAACCAGCAGGAAACTGAACACTTTGTTAATTTATTTGAACACATATTACCTCACACAACTTGTGGACTTAATCAACACTGTGGACAATTGTACTTACACATTAAGCTGCTAACTCACTCCTCGTCCGCTTCATGCGTCCTGAACCTGCTGTGTCTTCATCATCCCCAGAGTCCAGTTAGAACCGCTGTACTGTTAAATCCTGTATCCCTGTCAACTGGCTGCCATTGATCTCAGAGGCTGTATCTCACAGGACTGATAACTTGCTAATGGCAGCTACAGAACAGTTAGCAGCAAAAAAAAAAAAAAAGGTCTGTGCTGTAACAACATCAAGGCACAGCTCCCGAATGGAAATTGAGGTGTTTTTCCTGCACCTAATGAATAAATGAAAACTTGCTCAACTAAGACTCTTGGCACCGACCAATGGTTAAGTTGACTATTAGGGGAAGCCCTAACAGTTTCCCACCAACCTTTGATTTAGAGTTTGGATAAATGTCAGTCTGAGGGGAGGCAGTATGAGCGCAGACTTGAGACTGAACCTACTGGGGAAAAAAAAACAAAAGAGGGGCAAAGCCGATTCTTCAGCAATTCAAGGATCCCTGTCTTTTGATTGGATGTTTTATCTGTAGTGAAATACAAACTGCATCAAGGGACTCAAGGGATTTTTTCAAAGGCTACGGCCCTGTGGGTAGTCAGTGTTGTTTTCGTTGTTTTTTCCCTTCCATTTGAATGTTCTTCCTCTTCTTCGTAGCTTCTAGCCAAAGAGGGAATCCTAACTTCCCATTAGCATCTGGCTGCCGCTGTCCTAAAGGGAAAGATTAAACTCGACTCTGGCTGATTGGAACAGATCACATCGCCTCACACCGGATTGGGATATTTAAAGGGCTTTACTGCTCTTGGTGCTTTGTGTGCCAGTGTTTAGATGCTGAATTAACAGCCAGTAACGCTTTAAATGATGCAACATTAACCAGTGTCATGTACAAAGTCAGTGTTGCGTCTTTTTTTTTAGTTGTGTTACTGCTGAGTACAGCTTATGCTTAAGTGACAGTCTGAAGGAAGGGTTGTGAAATGTCTCCCCTCACTTCAAATCTTTCTTCAGAGGACATCATTCAGTGTTCTTATCCTGCTGAATGAGAACTGTCTCCAGCACATACAGTCCATCTTATCTACAGCTTCTGTGAAACAAATGGACAGAGCTATATCACTCCTGAAGTGTTCCTGCTGATCTCTAAACACTCAGGAAAAGTCTCACCTTTGCTAAAGAGATCATCTGTCAAATATACTGCTGTAATGTGAATCTTAAGCAGAGGGGGCAGGGGGGGTGCAGCCAGCCATCTAATCAAGGAGCGAAAAGGAGCAGCTGTACGACTTACTGCCACCTCTGTGTCTTCAGGAATCATCAACGTCCCACAAAAGAGTCTTTCATTTACCTCGGTGACTTTGCAGAATTTAATCAGGGCGCAGATGGATCAGTGTGCAGCCTCATGCTCTGTCTGCACAGCTCTGGACGCTCACTAAAGTGAGTTATTTTCTCTCAGCAGTGGCACGTGTTCAGCTTTAAACGCGTATGACCAATTTAATGAGACAGTTTTGATTAAGGAAATACTGCTGAAGCAGGAGAATCAGAATAACGCTGTGCTCCGCTTTCCCTCCGACTGAAGCCGGCGTCTCTCATCACACCACAAGCTTTATCACCTCAGGCTCACTCATTCATGCTGTCCGATAATCTGTCTGCGTGTGTGTATGAGCTGCCCTCTATAATGTATCATTCTCATACAGAGTGAGCAGTTTGATTCTCACTTTGCTGTATATTTCAGGGGGAGATGGTTCATACCCACCGACACTTTAATGAACGTGATTAATCAGGGACAAGAAAGTACTGCTTCAAGGAGAAATCCATTTCACAGGATATAAACACTGTTGTTACACAACTCTTGGTGGTGTATCCTGCACTTCTGGGTCCATTTTATTTTGCTTGATGGTGGAGTTTTTTTCATTCTCCATAACTGGCAAAATGGAGATGGTGTTGCCTTACTGGGATGTTTATAATGCATCAACGATTGATGGAATAGCTCCACATTTTGGAAAATAATCTTTCTTGACAGGAGTCAGATGAAAGGATCGATATACATCTCTCATTCATGTGCTGTAAATATGATTTAGAGGCAGGAGATGTTTAGCTTGGCTTAGCTAAGACTGGTAAGCAGGCAAAACAGTGAGCCTGGCTATGTCAAAACTTACATGGTCTCAATGTAATCAAAAATAAGATTTTAATAAATTAATCTAATGATTATTTTTTCAATTAGTTGATTAAAACAACTAATTATTCTAAAGATATTTTTTGTTACTTGATTAATAAATTAATGAATTAACCCAAAATGAAGATCAAAAACTTGTCTCATTTGTATTTCAGTGTTTTATTTAATCATCAGTCTGAAAAAGAAACACATAAAGTGCATTAGAATAATGATAATGATGGCATATTTTAAAATTACTGTAACTTCTGCCCTGTTTAATAAACCATATTAGTCTGATTTCTGATCAGAAAAATACTGGACCTTAAGTTCAAAGGGATTGTGGTGACACAGATTAATTTAATCAGTGTATTTAAACCCTTTCCCTGAATTGAAGAATCAGTATTTTACTTAAGCACTTGTCTTAATACTTTAATACTTTCTATTTATTTCCTTATTCCTGTAATACGCAGTTAAGATGGTCACCAGCAAATGTATTTTTGCATCAGAGCAAGGAAAGGAAAATAACTGAACTGATTTACAGACTGTAACAGCATCTGTAATGTTAGTTTGAGCCATTTTCTCACTCATACGTGGATGGTAAAGTAGACAGAAAATATGAAATAAGAACATTATATGACACATGGCAAAATGTTACATTAACAGGAGGGGTGCAGAAATTGCATTTAACATGGAAAAGAAAATTTAAAAAAGGAAATTTAAATGAAATTAAGTGGCTACTAACAGAATTGATAATCCTAATATATCATGCTTGGGTGGGGATAGATACTGTCTTGACAAAGTACTCCAATGTTTTCACTTCAAGTACTGGTGCATAGTTTCCATAATCAATTCTGTTGATTACATCAACAAATAGCTCCAATCTTAAACCAAACTGAAAAAAACGTTAAATTGTATATTTTATGGGGTTACATGTTGTAACTGTTTCATGGCTGGGTGCAGTGACTTCCTGCAGTCTCTAGTTATCTGTTTGCCAAGAAATAGTTACAACCTTAACTCCCAATAAACTAAACCATACAACAAGTTAATTAGCTGAGCTTTACATGTGCAGATAAGATCATTTTTATGCTCCCCTCTGCTTCCAGTCTTTATGCTATGCTATGCTAAGCTAATCGTCCCCTGGCCCGAGCTTCATTCAACGCACAGACATGAGAGTGGTAGTGATCTACCCATCTAATTTTCTGCAAGAATTTCACCATCAACAGTAGCCTAAGACCAAAATGCAAAAAGACATGTAGAAACTCTGTGTGGCTGCAATATAATATACTTATACCCCACAGCTGAAAAAATACACTTTAAAGCTATTTATATGTTAGATAGCCGCCTTTGAGAAAGTAAATTATCCACATTCAACCACACAATAATGCAATTACTGCAGTAAACCTCATATGTTATTGCACTCTAACTGCACAGACATACCAAATGGTGGAATGTTCTTATAGCTATCCTAATGAAGGAGGTGTTCCCTTTTAGGTTTTGGCAAAACTCGCAGTATGCCACAGGATTTGTTCCGTACTGGACTAGGTAAAGTATGAGTGCTGCTGTGGTTTTGTTTGAAAGGCCTTGTTCACCCTTAACCTAAAGGCCTTGTCTGTCTGCCTCCCCGGCTATAAACTAATATCTCCTCTACCTCAATATTTGAATACTGAAGCCTGGTCAAGACGCAGGTAGAGCGTACAATTATGGCTGATTCTGACTGGTATAAAGTCTAAAGCCTGGTGGTTTAGTCTCAGACAGTTCTAGTCCAGTAGCAGAAACCATGAGCTCATGTGGATGTTTTTCCCAGCAACAAGAGAAGAGACTGAAGGAGAACAGAGAGATGTGTCAGAGCTTCCAAAGATCCTATCAGCTGCTGCTCTCTGTCTTCTTTTGCAGCACTCTCCTGTTTCCTCTTCTCACACTCCCTCCCTCTAAACCTTCTTTTCAACCATTTCCCCCCCTTAGAAACCACAGCTAGAGTCAGGCAGCCTGGTACGTGGTTGGTTATCATGGATTGTTTTCTATCTTATGACATCGCAGCTCCTCTCTCCTCTCATGCAGAACGACCTTGTTAGTGAATTGGGCCGTTTGGTTTCAAGGATGCAGCTCCCCCCAAAAATATTCCATGGAGGCTGCCAGGAGACAGCATCCCATTTTAGAAGTTCAGAGGTTAAATATTTCATGAAAGAGGCATCCATGCTCTGTGTGTAACACCAGCCTGCTCCCCTGTCTCCCCACAGACCAACTTAACTCACCCTTCCTGACCACTTTAACCTTGGGATGGATCTCAAACCTCAAACCTCTGTATAGAGTCATTGCATCCTTTCACCATTCCTTTCACATCCCATTTGAAAGTTTCTGCTTTTTTGGAGGGCAGAACAGTCATCTAGATGAAAAGAATAACACAGGATGCAAGGAATCGTATGAGGAGGTGTTTTGAGATTCATCTCAAGTGTTTCTCCTTCTTTTGTCTGAATGACTCTCTCTTGTGTGTGGCTCTGTGCAGATGAGTTTAGTCCGTACATGGGCAGGAGGGCATCCAGCTCTCTGTCTCTGACCAACGGATCAGCATCACCCAGGGTTCGAACCCTCTGGATCTCAGTCCGCACCTCAGAGGAAGAGGCTCCTGAAGGCTCCCAGCCTGGCCGAGCTGGACAGCTCCGACTCTGATGTCAGTATGAGTCTGTGTGTTTGGGATGAAAGTTACATGTGGCACGTGTGGAGCACATAATGATTGTACATTTCATTCACTCAGGATGAGATTGTTGGGCGCAGATCGGCCAGCAGTTCCAGTGTGGCTACGTCTCTGATGGATGATACATCCCCAGAGTCTGCACTGGGGAAGAAAAGTGAGTCAGGAAGTTTTTCTACATCCCTCTCAGCTCCTGGCAGCTCTGTCGCCTCCTCAACTAAACCATTCACTGACACTGATCGATGAGTTTTACGGCCTTATTTAGACAATCTGCAGCACGTGGTCTAAAGTGCTTGGTACACGTGCATTTAGGTTGTGTCCAACTCCACTTTGCTGTTTAAACGGTGCATAATCTTGGTGCAAAGTAAGGCGCAAAGTGTCTTAATTAATCATAGGTGTGTTTTGGGCACAACATGAATGAAACCAATCAGAGTGTCATCTGCCATTCCCTTTAAGAGCCAGGTGCACCTGCTTGGAGCACATTGCTATTTAAATGATGGATTCAGCAGGATGGAGAAGCAAACAGAGACGCTAAAATGACCCACATGTAGGGATGCAGGCACTAGAGTTAACCCGTGGATCGGGGGGCTGGGTGATTACAGTAGAAGGGCTGCAGGTGGATGAAATAGGATGGAGCATCTCCCTCTGTCCTTACTGTGTGTGTGTGCTTTACGCACAATCTAAGGCACAGAAGGATGACTGCTGTGACATTACAGTACACATAGAAACTAACTATTAACATGTTACTACAGTTAATTACTGAAAGCAGCCTTTATGATCATTAATTTAAACCTTGAAATAAAACACTTGTATATCAACACAGTCACCTGGAAAGCTTAAGCTGCTCTAGATCATTTAAAAGACGGTTTATGATTAGAGAGGCTGTGTTCAGTTTTGTTTCCATGTGTGCATTATTGTCACTGCAGCAAATACTGTTAATATTTAAGCAGCAAAACTAACAACTCTTATGAACTGTATAGGACAGAGGAAATGCTTCAGAGGAAACAGAGGAAATACATTTTTTAGACAGCTCTGATGGAAGGCAGTATTTATACATGAACTTCGACTGTGTGTGAGTCATTTTGGATGTGTAGAAGAACACAGGACATTAATGAGCAGATCCTGATGATCCTGTCGGATTTTAACAATCAATAAATTTACAGTTTTGTGCATAAATTGACACAGTGTCTCTCTTATGCACACACAGCTTCATCCTTTTTTACCCACCTGCAGCTTATCTGCTATTAATAAGAATGTTAATTTTTTTGGACTCCTGGATTACCTGCAGTGTTCTAGAAGCAGAGTGCTGTGAACCTGCTTATGTCTCTGAATAATGCATCTTTGATATAGCAGGAGAATACTGCGCTAGATTTTCTTTTGGTCAATGGTGCAATCGCTTTCTGCAGCCTCATGATAGCAATGTGCCTGACCACACCTCATTTTAAGACCAAAACACCCATGGGTGCACGGATGGGTGCAGATACATCTCACTGGGTGAGAAAATGACCACTGCATTGGTCAGAAAATATCAATGACAGCTGCACTGTGCGCTGCTTTGCACCAGGCAGAAGATAGAGCCCTTAATCTTACAGCCTCACCAGCCATGTTTTCCTGAGATTTTACTTTTTTGTTGCTGTTTATAATAAGTTCTTGAGCCTTGAATGAACCCAATCATCTTTCTAGTTAAGCTGCCTCATTTTCTTTCTGTTACCTCTCTTTCCCCCATGAACAACAGCTCCCCCCATGTTCCTGCCCATCTCCTCCACACCTCAGCCAGAGAGGCGTCAGACCCCCCAGAGGAGACACTCCATCGAGAAGGAAACCCCGACCAATGTCCGACAGTTCCAGCCACCCTCCAAACAGAGCTCCAAGTCTCTGGTGAGTCAGATATCTGTTCATATCCTGTATATCCTCAGTACTTACATCATGTATTTCAAGAATTTCTTTTGGTTTTATCATTTTCAAACTGTTTACAAGAGCAGTAACAATCGACCCTTCACCAAGTCCCGCCCTCCTTAGCACAAGAACCACCAAAGGGCCATTTTGACTCCCCCTGGCATTTTCAAATGCATGTAACTCTGTTCAAATAAAATGGATTTATTGATCATGTAGTGAAATTTTCCTATAGCCACATTTTTCTGCAAATGCCCACATCCTCCTCTTCAAGCCCCCCACATAACAAATCCCAATGTAACCACTGGGTATAAGCCATGAGTTTGTCCAATGCAGTGGTATCTAACACAAGTTTGGCTGGAGGTAAAGTTACTGCAGGTAGCCAGACATGCTAACATTTGCAGCTTATGTTAGATGAAAGTTTAATCCACCCCTCACATAGTTGCTCTTGTGTTTTATGTTTCTGAAAGACTACACGCCACCCTCCAAACTCATGAGACACCGAGTATTGGTCTTCTTAGAGCCGCATGCATACCGCTTCAACATGTAGAGATATGCAAATCTTGACAGGCCTGCAGTGCTGAGTTATGGTTGCTAATCTATGATTGGGCAGTTGCTGTTCAGAGCAGGGGCTTAGCGAAGGGTCAATAAACAAATAACAAATAGTATATTAGAGCATATTACTGTGGGCTCTCTGAGGACAGCATAGCCTGGAAAAGGTTTAACCCAGCCCTGTACACAGATTCTGTCCAGTAACTTGATAAAGAAGACAAAAAAACATGGAAAAATGGACAATGTGGGAGGGAAGGCGAACATCAGGATCCTTACAGAGAAGCAAACGAGAAATAATTGAAAGGAAACACTCACTGTCATCTCTCTTATCCTTTTATTGTGCGTGACATGTGTCATCCTGGATTTCTTCCCTCTTCTTTTTTCTGTCACTAAATCCTCTGTGTATACTCACATTATCTCCTGGTGTGACTTCTTCAAACGGCAAAAAACCCTTCTCTTCCTCCCCACCCACACACACATTCACCTTTTCTCGTTCAGGTTGGGATGATAGCCTCATATCGTCCCTGGATCCCCATCCTCCTCCGCCCTTCTCCCTCCACTCTCCACACTTTGCGGAGCTCCCACCCTATCGAGGCATTTGTGTTGGGGTTGATGAAGGCAGTTTTTGCTCTGTGCAGGAGCATTTACGTCAGAGGAAGAGAGTCGGCCAAGGTTTGCCAGTCTCCCCTAGTCCGTCCTCCTGGCATAATAACATAATGTAGCTACCCATCCTCTCCTAATGCTTCCTGCTTCACTAGAGGTCATTCACCTATAGAGCTGTCTGCTGCCATTATAGACTGAGGACAAACTGTTAGTTAACCGGGCTAGTGAGCAATATCATTCATTTAATAATAATCCATTCAGTGCTTTGGATCACATTTTAACAAATCAAACACAAGTAGGTAGCTGCAGCTGAAATTCATTTAAAACTGCTCTAGTGTTGAACAAATCATTTGTGTGCTGGTCGTGGGATGCATTTACAACAAAATGTCACATTTTGACCTCCGTATTTTGGTTTGTCACCACGCAGAAATGTGTTATTAACCACCCAGCCAAATTTGAATTTGAATTAAACATTTTTTATAATAATTTAATTTAAAATAATTGCCAAGTCTATAAAATTATGTCTCAAAATCATGAAAAAAGTGGCAGTTTTCTCTGTTCTAAAACACTGGGAGCATGTCCACTCCACTGTCTCAGTGTCACTAGTATGACCTGAAAAGGACCTGAAACATGGACACTCTGTCTAGCAGCTTTATTGGATATGTCCAGACATGTTTGAGCCACCAGAGCCAGAGGACAGTGACAGGATGGTATTTGTTTTCTTCTGTGTCTGGTTGTTGGAACTGCAGTGAGCTGAAGTGAACTGCTGGGCTGATTTGGACTAAGAGAGTCTCTCAAAGGTACACTTGTAACTGACTGTTAGGGTGAGGGCAGGGGGAGGTGGTGTCATTCGTGGGGCTACTATAGTGTTGGGAACCATGGCTTGGGTACATCACCTAGTTGTGTTTCAAGTCCGCCCAAAAAATCCTGAACACAGAAATCGTGAACAACAGTTTAACGTTTTGACTCCACAATTAAGTTTGCATGTTTTCAGTACACAATCTTTAAAAAAGTCTGTTTGAAATTGTCTGATGTTTCCTCTGCACATCGCCTCTGGTTTGGTTACAATGCAGCATACTGTCAGGAGTCATGAGATCAGCAGGAGTTACAGTGGATTACCTTGTACTACAGCAGTCAGTCAGTGACTCATGATGTCTGGCTGTTAAAAAAGCCTTTCAACAGATGCCACGGCCGCCAAACAAACAAACCAATAGCATTAATGGTTTTTCAACCCAGTGTGAAACGAGTGGGAGTACAATGGTGGTACTGTGATGAAAAACCATAAAACAGTTTGCTTGTGTTTGAAATTCATGAGTGGGGAGGTGAAATAAAGTCAGTACATGGATGCAACAAACCTGTATTAAACATAAACTATTTATTTGCATCTAGAAGGGCTCAACTGTTACATTTTGTGTCTATTTATTTAGAGCTAGACAACAAAACTGATATTGAGCATATGTTGGCTGTTAGGCAAGTAAGAATTGGGTAACACTTTTAAAGCATGTGCATAAGACTGACATGACACCGTCACAGCCGGACATGACACCTGCTATGAACATTAAGGAGTCTTTATGGGTGTATATGAGAGGTGTCTTTAAGTGTCATTCTGTAAATTATGTCATTTTTAAAGCAGAGTTGGGGTTAGGGTTCCAGTGTCAACTTTGCATTAAAATTATATAATTGACCGAGTGACATTATCTGGCACTGTGCTTAATTGTATAAATATAAATCCATATTTACAAGATAGGGATTACTTTGTGTTAATTGGCAATTATGAATCTGAGCAAACAGAAATGACGCAGAGTTCCTCAAGGGTCCATTCTCGGGCCTCTTCTATTTAACATTTATATGCTCCCTATTGGTCAGTTTATGGAATATTACACGTGTACTAGCGTACTTATGCAGATGACACACAACTCTACACTGTCATCACTTGATTACAGTCCCTCACATTTGCTGAATAAGTGCACTGAACAAATAAATGAATAAATGTACCATTTTTCTACAGTCAAACACAGAAAAGGATTATTGTTTTTTGGCCCAAAGAACAATGACCAAAGGTCATTTACACTAAAGTTATAGGAATTTCCTGTTTCATGGTGAGACCTCAAAACGATGTCAACAACATGACACGCTTTGCTCATCAGAGTTAACTAAGTCTTTTAATAACCTTTGATCACAAACTAGTCTAGATGGCACACACTGATTTTGAAGTCAATCTGATTAATTCTGTAGGAGTTTGTTAAAATACAATGATGGAAAATGCCAAAATCGACCACTTAATTCAAAATGGCCGACTTCCGTTGGGTTTAGGCTGTGGGTCCTAGAGACTTTTTTGTACATCTGGAGATGATAGGTGTGTGTGCTGATGATAGGTGAACAGGCTGCGTTTTAGGGGGTGTGGCCAAGCTATCACCCATCAACAAAAACTGTATCACAGGTAAATTTCCACCATGATTGCAGGTCAGTGCTTGGGCCCTAATAATAAGACAATAAATCAATCTACAGGGACATACAGGATTACAGAATATATAAAATAGGTGGGAAAAAAAACCCTGCACTGCTGCTGGACTCATGTCCTCCCATCACTCCAGTTGTTTCCGCATCATGAGCCCTCTCTGAATCTGCCTTTCTCTTCAGTGAACAATGACCCAAATGGAGCCTGGACCCACACAGGCTGCTCTGAAAGGTGCAGACGGATGGCTGTTGGTGTCCTGAATAATAAACACTGAGGCCTGTGTGTGTGTTGGACCTGCTGTTGTCAGAGTCACTCACAGCTGTGTGTGTGTGTTGTTGCAGGAGGAGTTCTGTTTCCCTGTGGAGTGTCTGTCTCTGACTGTGGAGGAGGTGATGCACATCCGACAGGTGCTGGTCAAGGCAGAGCTGGAGAAGTTCCAGCAGTACAAAGAGATCTACAACGCCATGAAGAAGGGAAAGGTACCTCCTTTTATGACACACGCACTCACAGCTGTAACACTCTTTATGAATGAGTAGGCCTGTATCTTTCTTGACTCGACCGTGAGTTCCAACAGATTACATTTATTTCAAATAATTTGATGTTTGCATTAATTTTTTTTCTCCTTCTAATATTGTCATTATTTTTTTTTTAACACAGCTTTGCTTCTGTTGTCGAACCAAAAGGTTTTCCTTCTTCACCTGGTCCTACATCTGCCAGTTTTGCAAAAAGTAAAACATCTTATATGATTATCTTAATGTTTTGCTTTTTAAATGAAAATCAGTAAGAAGGAGGTGTGACTGGTTAATTCATTTCTTCCTCTGTTTTCCCTCTTATTTCTCTTCGCAGGCCTGTGTGTTCACAGTGCTGCAAAAAGGTGAGTCAAATACATAAATCGATCAGCCAATAAGCCGCCTGTGCAGCATGAAATCCTGCTTCCATTTGTTCTGATCTGTAAGCTGACAGTAATGTGGTGCCGAATACAAAGCACATAGGGGAGAGTGGAGTTTAGTGGGCCAAATTTTTACTTATGTTGCCCTCTAGGCAAGGAAAATGAGACAAGTACAAGTACAATGAAAACATGTCTCCTGGCAAAAGGACACTGAAATTAAGACTTTTTTTTAAAAAGCCAGCACGGCTAGCTAAGTTACAGTTACAGCAGTTAGCAATTACTTTATTGCCCATCTGGAAACTCCGCAAATCACAGAGAGTGAAGGCAGAGCAGCCAGAGGACATCAGAGGGAAAACCAGGAAACATTTTCTCCATAAAATACAATCCAGTTTTACCAAAATCAGTGACATAGTTGTTGTGTGTAAAGCAGTATGCACTTGTTGTGACCCACCTACCAAAGTTACACAGAGTGAGAACAGCCGTATGAGGTGCACAGTGGGACTGACAGAGCCATCATTTACCTTTTTTCAAGTTAGTGTAGAAGTAAACTTTAAAAACTCTGTGTAGCATGATTTTGAAACTGTTATTTTGAGGTAGAATAGTTACATAATGTTGCTGTAATATTCAGAATCTTTTAATATTTCCCATCGATGAAAGACTTTTAAACATTTCTGTTAGGAGGTAATCATCCACATTAAAGGGTCAGCCAGTCTAGTTTTGAGAGACAAAAACAACAACAACAACAACAACAACAACAACAACAACAAATATGTTAATGAAGAAAAAGCAAACCAGTTGTGAAATACTTTGCCACATGGCCACCATTTTGGGGAAAAAAATGCCTAGCATTTTAAGCTACTGTTTAGCTAAATGATTCACAATGGCAAAAAGGTGAATCACCAGTTATGTATAATACACATTTTATACCTTGACAAATTTGCTTTGATATAACAGCAATTATACCTGAAAGCTTACTTTAACAAGCAACAAAAGCTTGATTTTATGGCCACATGACAACAAATGTGTATGTTTGCTATTGCTATTGATAATTTTTTGTTTATACCTAGATTTTTATCTGTTAAATTGACTATCAGGGAATGGGGCTGTGGTAGGGAGGGGTGGGTGGACTGGTATGTACTATACTGTAAAATCAAATTTTAAAAAAAATGGAAAGAAAAGAAAGGAAAAGGGGGGTGGGGTCAACTTACCCACTGGCTCATCTTATCCCATTCTCCCCTACTGTTAAAGTTAAAGCTTTGCTTAAACCATCTGTGTATCTAGCTTCAGATTAGTTAGAACATTATTGCCATCATACTATATGAGTGATGCTCTCACAGACATCTTTCTTGTTTTGCATCTCTACTATGTTTCAGGATACATTCTGAAGTAGTTTAGTAAAAGTCTGAAACCTGAGCATCTAACCTCTGAGCTGTGAAGCAAGGGCATGAAGTTTTACAAAAAAATATAGGCCTAAAATTTTCATCAGTATTGTTTCTCAGTAATCATTACGTTTCTTCTTATTAACATTCATGTCCTTCCTCTCTAACAGATGCGGCTGCCGTCCAAACCTTACTCCAGTTTGCCCATCTACTCCATCGGCTCGACCAACACTCTCCCCAGGGAGAGGCTAAGTGCCATGGCTGCTATAGGACAAGGTCTCTCTGTGGCTGGAGGGCCAGACCTGTCAGAGGTGGGAGGGGCCGCGGCGGCCCCCACTTTGAAAGGAGCAACAACAGGAGCATCTAAAGGAGCTGGAAAATCCTCTGGAGCAGCAGCTGCTGCCAAGTCTGAGAAATCCTCCAGTAGCCCACAGCGCCACAGCATTCAGAAGACCATGTCCAAGTAAGAGCTACAAACACAAAAATCCAGTCTGTAAAGAGTGCATATAATATCATCATCCAATACAAATTCTCCTGAGAGTTTGTATGATGTTGGTACATTTGCTTGAAACACAAACTGTACAAGAGATGAAAGAACATACGCTAAGAGAAATTAATGCTGCAGATCCTAAAACATATACCAAAGAAATCTAAAACAAAAAAACACACTTGCTCACAATCATAAAATGCAAAACTATTAAGACACAAAAGAGAAGACTAAAAGGCCTTCAGTCATAGTAACCAGTGTGTATCTGTGCACTACAGCGCACTGTCACTGTGACATCTAGTGGCTGAAAAGTACTATGGTCAACACCAGTAGAAGACATACTGAGAAGTGAATTTTAAAAGCTTTTACTCTATGTTATTAACTTATTGCTGCTCCATTGTATAAGACTCACCACTACTAAGTGGCAACAATTAATACTCACTATGCACACCAGGAAATAAACGTGGTCTCCACAGACTAAATTGTAGCTTATACACATTTGCTTGCATGCATGCTTGTAATGTGTTTGCATGTTTGATGTTAATGTTGGCAGTTTAGCAGATAATATTTACTCATTACCATGTTGTCATATAACAAGCAAGCAAGTATATTTATAAAGGACATTTTGTACACTGGGACAATGCAATGTGCTTCACATCAGAGTTTACACTAGACTGATTTTTTTATGGCCAATAAGGCCGTTAGTATTAAGGAATCCAGCTATATAGACCAACCACCAGGCATAGGTTTTAAATAGCCATAAGTCAAGTTAATTTCTTTGTTCTGTCCTCATCCAACAAATAGAGGATGTGATTATACCTAACAAAAATAAAGGCTGAATGCTAACACTCCTGTCAGTGCTGTGGATAGTGCCAGACATTGACAGTCATTGTTTAATTCAGCTCTATGTGCAGCGTGCAGCAAACAGTTTATATACATAAAATAGTAATTAAATAGATAATAATTGAAAGATTAGATTATTGTTTGTACTTGTTTAGTATTTGCACACTTCTGGATTAGGAGTATTTTGTCTGTAGGGCTTGGGGTATATTTGTAGGCTACTTTCACATGGTTTCTTAAAATTCGGGAATAATTTTGGTTGGGCATAATCTGTATCAGCCAATTCATTTAAAGGGTGCTTCATCCAAGTTAAAAGAAAGAAATATTTTCTGAACCCCAGTGGAAGAGATGGGCAGTATTTCAATTAAATGTATGTAAAATGCATATTAATTACTGAATTACTTTCTAGTATTTTGTAGTTTGTATTTAGCTGTGCAGAAAAAAATAAGATGTAATTTGTAACAAAATACGTATTTAAAATACATTAAGTACATGAATTAATATGTCCTTTTATTCTTGAATAAGACATTTTTCCCCATGTTTGGAGTTTAGAAAAAACTGTGCTGCAATCAGTCTAATCACAGTCTTTGGCTAAATGCAAGAGAATCTGGAGAAACCCTTTAAAACACTGAAGTCACTCAATAAACCAAACAAACTAAGGTGGTGGTCAACCAACAAATCCTGTCCTATGTGAGGTAAAAATAAAATAAAAAATAAAATAAAATATAAAATATGTTTTCCTGCTTTACATTGCCTCACTAGGGGTGTTACAGACCGCCATCTACTGTAGGTAATACACTGACTATGGAAAAGTACCTTATCTAACCCCACTTCAAATCAACCAAACTACTACTAAAAGCCATTAAAAACCATATTGGAAAAACCTGGACAAATTAAACAATTCACATGACAGGATACCTCTACAGATCAGTGAGACAATATGTTTTTTTGGAATTAGGGTGAAGTGACCCCTGCTTATGACCACCTGGATCCTGGATAGTTTGAACAATAAGTCAAACTAAACCAAACTGTTATAACAAAACGCTAAAATGTGTTTTCTGACCCTGCTGATGCCGAGCTGTCCTCCTGTTTCTGCTCCATGTAGGTTTTCGAAGCACGGCTCCTTAAAGTCTCATGAAGAACTGGAGCTTCCCCCGGAGCTGACGGAGGACTGGGCCACCATGGAGGTGTGCGTGGACTGCAAGAAGTTCATCACTGACATTATTGCCTCCAGCAAGCACAGCCTGTCACTGGCCACCAAGAGAGCTCGCCTAAAACGCAAGACCCAGTCCTTCTACCTGTCTTCCCCTAAAGGAAGGGAGGAGTACCGGCCCTCTGAACGAACAATCAATGAGATCTAAGACTCTTTATTTCTCTCTCTCTCTCTCTGGCTGCTTCCAGCTCCAATGGCACAATTATAAACTCAACACTGGATATGATCTTACTGTACTCATATACGTCAGTCAGAAAAAGCTGTCAGAGTGGCTGATCTGAAGCCCGGTGGTGGACAGTGTGGTATTTGTGGCTGTGTCCTGATCATCGTGTACAGCTCCTTCAGACAACAGCATACTATAGATCTGCTGATATTTTTTTTTAACCATATCATAGATGATCCTTTAATCTCTGGCCACAGTGTTTGAGTAGAGAGACAAGAGCTGCTGTGATGACAATGGCAATGCCTCAAAGTGGAATGACTCCCTCCCCTCTGATGGCACAACAGCGTGGTCCAACCCAACTCACACTCAAATCAATAAGCACAAGGACTGATGTGTGTTTGACTTCCTCAGGCACCGGCACTGCAGAGGACTGAAGGCCTGCGGAGAGATCGTGTGGTAAACTGAGAGTGACGCTCAAGGAAATATGGAATATTAAACTGTACATTTTGTATGGCTTTTAATTTAGTTTTTTACATATGTGTGTACAGTAAATGATTGTTCGATGAAAAGTCACTGTCCATTTTTAATTTGCAGTTTTATTTTGCTGAAAGGATGCTGCTAAGCATCTTTTCAGCAAAGCATGCTTTTGTTTTTCTTGAGGAAGCAAGGCAAAAATCTGTCTCCTCATGTTTCTTCTTGCATTACATTTAAACCTCTTCCATTTTTATGCAGATTTAGTGCCAAATATTAACTCCTTTCTAATCTGTATGTCACCCAAAAAAAAGGTCATTTTCCCTGAAGTATGTTTGCAGCCGTCTTGCAGCAAAATTATGTAACAAATTGGGCCGACCCCCTGCTGCTATCAAGTCATTCAACACTCAAAAATTAAAGGCGCACTATGCAGCATTTTCCTAAACGAAAAAACAATTACTCATATAGACATAATCCCTTTAAATCATTCATTTATGACCCACTGGAAGTGTGCGGTGGTGGCTGTATCTGCAGAGATTCTGCCCTCTGTCTGTATTTTCTTTTATTTTGCTGTGCTCGAAACATTTCTGGGTTTCAGTCTGTTTGCAGTGTGTTAGCACCCAGCCAATCCAGCGTGCAGATTTTGAGGACGGGGCTAGTTCTTCAGTACAGTTCTTGAACTATACTTTTTTCAATACTAATTTTAGGAATTCATTAAACACAAAGAAAATTATATTATTATATTATTATGGTGCAATTACTCTCTTCAAAGGAAGAAGCCGTTCACTGACCTGGGAGCAGCTGTAGAAACTGTTTACTCTGTACACCTCACTTAACCTGGATAACCGAACTAAAATGAAGAAACAGTGGAATATGGTGGTCCAAAAACCCCCCAAAAGAAACGATAATCCCCATCTCTGGGTGCAACTTTAACATAGTGTTTTTCCTGCATGCCTCTATGATGTGTAACATTAGACAGCCAATCACCAGCATTATTAGATCTTGGTACAAGAATGCTGCGTGCTTAATGGCTCAGTGATGCTCCTGAGATTTCTCTGTAAGTATCAAAATTTGATACTGAATGACAAGGCATTTTTCAATACTTGATCAACTCGATCAAGGATCAAAGGAATTTCATTGGTGCTATAGAAGTATTGAAGTTTGGTACCCAGCCCTAGATGGGACTCTATAAAACTGTTCCATTCTCTGTCCCTCCTTTGCTCTCTGTCTAAGAGAGCTGCAGACAGATACACACACACACACACACACACACACACACACACACACACACAACAGGCAGAGCAGACTGAGGATCACTTTAGCTGCATTCACAGAAAATCCGGCATTGCGGGGAGGTGTGTTTTATTTGTGCTATAGAACGGAACCGCTGTGAAACAATCAGGAAACATGGTTTTATTTCTCTGATTCTTGCTAATGCCGCTCGCTCTCTTAACTCACTTTCTATGACTCTCTCCCTCTCTCTTGTTAATTAAGACGAGGTGGAGGAGCCAACTTTGAATGGTGCGTTTACACATAATGCTGCATATTCTACCTTTAAATATACAAGACTAAATTAGCTTGCATTAGATTTTAGTGCTCACTTAATTAAAAAGTGGTATAGTCTACATTTCCCATGATGCCCACTTCAAACCAATGAACAGAGCACATACAATACAAAACATACAGAAACCTCTCATGCAAAATAACCAAAACTATTCTAACTAGAAAAGTTGTGTTCATGTTCAACCCCATTTTTTTCTAGTATGAAGCAGATTGAAAAAAATAGATGTTTAGGGCCTGTAAGCATATTTGTTAAGCATACATTCACACTGTTTGTTCATTTGCAACTTTGTTTTTTATTAAATAATTCAGATATGCACAGAAGCAGGTACAAAAACATTATACCTGTATTACAATTTGTAGGATTTTTCAGACTTGCCTTTTAATAATTTACAGGAAATATCGGCATATTTTTAAATACCTATAAATAAATGCGGTGGTAAATATATAGTATGTATTACCTCTTTCACTTTTCTTTACATTAGGTTCCTGTCTTGTATTTGTATTGTGTAAAGATTCGTCATAATAAAACACATCATGTTCATGTTTTTGTACAGATGTACACTTCATGAAACCCAGTTCACTGTACAGGAAGGAAAAAAATAACAACATACTGTCTTGTCGTTCAGCACATACTGTAAGTCTTAATATAATGCCTTTATGATTTCCCTTCATCGTTCCAGTCTCATTTGCAGGAAAAAAATACCTGACTTATGGCCTGGATTTCGATTCTTCATCACATTCCTCATCTTCCTCCTTAAGATGTTTCTGCCTTAAGAATTGCCTTTTATCATCACACTTATATGTTGAACAGTCATCTACTGTAACTGTACATACTTTGTTTCTAATGGTTTGTTTGTAGATCAGCTCTGTGTTGCCTCGATGGTATCTTGACAGTGAGACTGCTGTAGATCTGTGTCTCTGAAGGGAAACTATCCCAGTACAGTGTGTGTTTGGGGAAGGAGTGGGAAGTCCACATAAAAAAACCTCACAGTGTGACAGCAACATGCATGTACTACGGTGTAGCTTGTACCTTCAGTCTGTATTACCTTCAAGCTGTAACTCCCTGCTGAGAGTGCAACAAATGATGACTACAACAATAAACTGTAATGCAATACCTGATCAAAGTATCTGTATCTTCTTTGTCTTGTATTTAACAAATGTGCAAAAACAAATTTTTTTTGCTCCAGAATGCCACAACCTGACACCCAGGAGTGATCTTATAGAAAATTCCAATCTACCAGGTACTTGAGACCTCTTCAGTGATGACGGTGCCCAAAAGTAATCTAACGAAGATGCTGGCAGGCTGTCAGTGAGCTCAGAGGCAATGGACACTTAATCTACTATGAATCCTCCATTCAGTGGAAAGAAATGTATTGTTTTACACCTCTACAACCTGGACTAGGGATTGTACAGCTCAGTACATAAGAATGTACAATTTATATGCATTTTTCTTTCCATTGAATAGAAGATAAGTAGGTCGGGTGCCCTCATGCAAGCAGCTTCAAAATATGAAGAACAACAATAAAGCTGCAAGATTAGCAATGGGTTATCATACTAGCACCGGGAAACAAACTTCAACTCAACACAGCTCAAGAGATAAGTGTTTTCGAATCCTATTTCCATACCTTAAACTGACTAATATGACTGAGGAAATATGAGTGTTGTTTTGATATTTTTGTTGTTTTTTTTGGTAAAGAGTGATGAAAATCCATCCTCTATACCAGTTGGTGGCAGTAATGCAGCAATTCAACTGCCAATAAACCTAAAAAAAGAGTGCAACACTGGAAGCAAGTATACTACTTGAATGGATGTACACAGAAAACCTAGATACTGCAGTAACAGCAGTGCCTGCTTAGCGTAGCTTGTTACACTAACTTCATAGGGACCAAACTGGATTTCTCACAGATCCTGAATGTCTAAATGTACAGATAGAGCTGTCTGAATCGACTATATGCTGTTTGAAAACACAACACTAATGAAATTAACTTAGCTTTCATACAGAGTATCAAACAATACTGTGAACTGGCAGATTTTTGAACAGTATTTGAGTGTGAACAGATGTTCACATATTATAGTGGAGCAGCCAAGTTGGCCCTTTGAGCTAATGTTTGCTAACTATGCTAAAGACAGATCAGAAGTGTGAAACAACATTTTCTTTGCCAGCACTACTTGTGTAATGTATCTAAACTTCTTTTTTACTCACATACAGTACATAGGTACAAAGCTCACTGATGAGTATATTACAATAACCTCAAAGATATATGTAACTTCGATACCGTATGGACGCAGCTGATCTGTTGAGCAGTCACAATATTTCTCTAACAGGAGCAGACTCTTCCTCCTTCAGAGAACACAGAGACACTGAGGAAAAGGCCCAAACTCCAAATCCAGGGTAAAGAGGTTCAGTGAATGTGGTGTTGAAGGTGTGGAGGTGGATCAACGTGTCAGAGAGAACTTTGTAGAAGGACAGAGTGCCAGCAGGATAGTCCAGATACACGGCTACTCTGTTAGAAAGAGTGGAGGAGATTAATGTTCCACTTTTATTGTGACAGACAGAGTAACGACCACCATCATAGCAGTTTAGAAGCCAGGACTGATCATTCCATCCAAACAAACAGTCTTCATTCTTTCCTCTCCTGCCAATTCTTCCATAACTCACAGATATTTTAACCTCTTTTTTCCACTCGACTTCCCAGTAACAGCGACCAGTCAGAGCATTTCTACAGAGCACCTGAGGCCAATTGTCAAATCTGTCTGGATGATCAGGGTATGACTGATCTTCTTCCACATGTGCCACCTTCTTGTTGTTGTCAGACAGTCTGAGCTTTCTGTTTACGGTGTTTGTATCAAGCGTGAGTTCACAGGAATCTGATGGAGAGAACAAGACACAATACAGGACCCAAGTTAGCCCTTCGAGCTAATGTGTGCTAAAACTGATCAAAAATGTGAAACAATATTTTCTTTGCCAACACTAGATATCAAAAAATGTGCCTAAACTTTTTTTTACTCAAGTACTGTACTTATAACTACTCAACTGATCTGTTCAGCAGTGAGAATGTTCCTCTTACTGGAAGATGCTGCTGCATTATTAATCTTTAATCTTTTGCATTTACTGATAGTTTAATGATAACATCAGAGATGTGGGTAAGTGATCTAACAGTTTGAAAATGGTTGAATGTGTGCTGTTTTCTTTTCATGAATGAAATTAAAAACACTTACACTTCCTCAGACCTGGTCTCAACCATCGGTCTCCACCAGGCTCCATCCTGAAAAGAGAAGGGGTGTCAGACCATCACATCCTCATCACATGTAAAAATGGACATTGCGTTACTGTAATACACATACACAGTATGTCTGGCTTGCTTCTCCCTGCACCCTTGAACCTTTTCACCTCTGCCACTCCCTTCATATGCTGAGAGTGATGCTGCATTCACATGGATTCAGGCAGATAGTTGATGACAAACCAGATATCTTTTTAGTAGGCGAAAACAGAGCAGTAAAATTATGTGCGGTGGCAGAAAATAAGAAAACGGTAATAGTAGATGGCATTGCTGTCCAAGGTTAAAATATTTTAACTTTTTGCTGTCCTCCATGACAGAATTTGCAACCGGATGTCACAGAGCTCCCTCACAGAAGAAGAAAATGAGAAGCTAACAATTTTGGTGCAACGACAGCTCTTCCTCCTCTATCAGACTGATTGCTCGTGGCTGCTGCAGGCCTCTTCCTACCTGAGAGTGTTCAGTCTACAGTGTGGATCCTCCAGTTGAGCAGAAAGCAGCTTCATTCCTGAGTCTCCTGGATGATTGTAGCTCAGGTCCAGCTCTCTCAGATGGGAGGGGTTGGAGCTCAGAGCTGAGGCCAGAGAAGCGCAGCCTTCCTCTGTGATCAGACAGCCTGACAACCTGTAGATTTAATTTTGCGAACATAATAGACATGCAGAGCTCAAAGTCAACTTGTGTTTGCAACATTTTCTTGGAGATGAATAAAACCTTTGAATAACTTAAGAATTTTGCAGCTAATGGTTATAATTACATTACGTGACTGGCATAGAATTTCAAACTCTCTTCCAATCTGTCCATAGCTAGCTATGTTCCATACAGTCACAATGAACAACTCAGTTGCTGAATTTCTTTTGTGCAAATTTGACGCAAAGCCCCTGTCATAAAACTTGTTATTATTTCAACAAGTGGGTGAATAGTTAATCAATTAGTGTGCATGGCAGTGCACAACTCTAAAAAAAAAAAAAAAAAGAAAGACGACAGTAAATGAAATGTATCTCTCAGGTCTAAGGAGGACTTCAATCCATCACTGTTATAAATATCTAAGAGGGTGTACATAGTTTTGCTAGTGTGGGAATTTTATGGGTTTTAAACCTATTTGTGTATTTTTGTTGTTGTTTGTTTGTTTGTTGCCACATAGAAAAATTAATAGCTTATAACTGGTCCAAACTGAACACTATAATACTTGTGACAAACCTTATATACGTTTTTCTAACTGGACCAAAGGTGTCTAAAATTCGTCTTTAAACCATTTTGATGATCGGAGCATGAAGGATAAGTATTACAATTTGGGACATTTAAACTTCCGGATCTCACACACACTGGAGTATTGAGGTTCTAATCCTTGGTTTTTCTCATTTCCATTTAAATTTTGGACAGGATTCACATATATTCCCAATAACCCGCTGAGGAAAGAATTTTAATCATACAAATCCTCCATTAAGGATTTGGAAAGTTTTTTTCTCTTCACAATTTTGTCCAAAGAACAATGAAGGTCCATTCCCAAGTGTCTAAAATTGGAAACTATTGGTGTACCTAAACAAGGATTTATGTATCGAGGAAGTAAAGAGGACTTTCCTGAATTGATTTTATATGCTGATATTGATCCAAATCCTTTAAGAATATTTATAACAACTGGAAGAGAAGTAGGTACCTGATGGAGATATATGAACAAATCATCTGCATAGAAACATGTCTTATGAATGGGATTCCTGTTTTTGTGTGTTTGGTTGGGTGGTTCTACAGATAGTGCAAATAAAATTACTGTTTTTATGTAAATTAATAAGTTTTCATGTGAAGCACATCTTCCATGGAATTTCTCAGTTGTAAAGAAATTGCTGCATTTCTTGTATGAAAGGTGATGAAAACCAGTCATGGTAGCAAGCACAAGAAAACAGGTTTAGCCACCAGTGTAAATCTGACTTTAAATGGTAATCATTGAATATGTTAATGAATCCAGACCTGAGAGTTTCCAGTGCACAGTGTGGGCTCCCCAGGCCAACAGACAGCTGCTTCACTCCTGAATCCTGCAGGTTGTTGTCACTCAGGTCCAGCTCTCTTAGATTGGAGGACTGAGAGCTGATAACTGAGGACAAAGCCTCAGAGCTTCTCCCTGAGAGGTTACAGCCACTCAGTCTGGAGAGACAATGGTAAGCAAACCGGTAAGAAGTCATTTATTTCTTTCTCCAGCTGAAAGATTGAAAAGTATGAATTATTATTAGGAATAAATCCCACTTACAGAGCTTTCTTGGAGGCTTTGACCACTGGCAGCAGCCTCAGAAGAGCCTCTTCTGAAGCCGAGTATTTCTTAAGGTCAAACACATCCAGATCTTTTTCTGATGACAGTAGAATGAAGACCAGAGTTGACCACTGAGCAGGAGAGAGTTTATCTGCAGAGAGACTTCCTGAACTCAGGGATTGTTGCATCTGCTCCACTAGAGAACGATCATTTAGTTCATTCAGACAGTGAAACAGGTTGATGCTTTTCTCTGCAGAGGGCATCTCTTCAATCTTCTTCTTGATGTACCCAATCGTTACCTCATTGGTTTTGGGGCTGCTTCCTGTCTGTGGCAGTAGGCCTTGTAGAAGAGTCTGATTGGACTGCAGTGAAAGTCCCAGCAGAAAGCGGAGGAACAAGTCCAAGTGTCCATTTGGACTCTGTAAGGCCTTGTCCACAGCACTCTGGTAGAAGTGTGTCGCTGCACATCCATGTTTTCTTGTTCCCGACTTTTGGCAGGTTGACTGTTCTTCTGACAGCAGATTGACACCAGGGTGATGAATGTCAAATGGACATGAAGAGCAGCTAGAAACTCCTGTACACTCAGATGGACAAAGCAGAACACCTTGTCCTGGTACAGCCCTTTCTCTTCTTTACAGATCTGTGTGAACAGTCCTGAGTCCACTGAGGCTGCTCTGATATCAATGCCACTGTCTGTCAGGTCTGATTCATAGAAGATCAGGTTGCCTTTCTGCAGCTGCTCAAAAGCCAGTTTTCCCAGTGACTCAACCATTTCCCTGCTCTCTGGATTCCAATGTGGATCTGTCTCACATCCTCCTTCATACTTAACATTCTTTAGTTTGGACTGAACCACCAGGAAGTGGATGTACATCTCAGTGAGGGTCTTGGGCAGCTCTGCTGCCTCTCTGGTTTTCAACACATCATCCAGAACTGTAGCAGTGATCCAGCAGAACACTGGGATGTGGCACATGATGTGGAGGCTTCGTGATGTCTTGATGTGGGAGATGATTCTGTTGGCCTGTTCCTCATTTCTGAATCTCTTCCTGAAGTATTCCTCCCTCTGTGGCTCAGTGAACCCTCTCACCTCTGTCAACATGTCAACACACCCAGGAGGGATCTGATTGGCTGCAGCAGGTCGTGTGGTTATCCAGAGGCGAGCAGAGGGAAGCAGGTTCCCTCTGATGAGGTTTGTCAGCAGCACATCCACTGTGGTGTACTCTTTAATATCAGTCACAATCTCATTGTTTTGGAAGTCCAGAGGAAGTCGACACTCATCCAGACCGTCAAAGATGAACACAACCTGGAACTCTTCAAACCTGCAGATTCCTGCTTCTTTGGTTTCAGTAAAGAAGTGATGGACAAGTTCCACCAAGCTGTACTTTTTCTCTTTCAGCACATTCAGCTCTCTGAAAGTGAATGGAAATGTGAACTGTATGTCCTGGTTGCTTTTGTCTTCAGCCCAGTCCAGAGTGAACTTCTGTGTTAAGATTGTTTTCCCAATTCCAGCCACTCCCTTTGTCATCACTGTCCTGATTGGTTCATCTCTTCCAGGTAAAGGTTTAAAGATGTCTTCATGTCTGATTGTTGTTTCTGGTCTCTTTGGTTTCCTAGATGCTATTTCAATCTGTCTGACCTCATGTTCATCATTGACCTCTCCAGTCCCTCCCTCAGTGATGTAGAGCTCCGTGTAGATCTGATTCAGAAGGCTTGGGTTTCCTGCTTTGGCAATCCCCTCAAACACACATTGCAACTTCCTCTTTAGATTAGATTTAAGATTACCTGGAACAGGATGCCCTAAGTGAACACACAACAAATAAAATCAATATGTGATTTATGAAAAAAAGAAAGAATTGATATATAAACATATTTTCCTCCACCTCTTGAGACATTAGCAAATGTCCCATTTATACAGCATGTTAAATCTTTAGAGAAATCTTCTTACTGCTCTGCAGACAGTCAGCAAGCTCCTTCTGATTAATTCTCCTCATAAAGTACAGTGTGATCTTCAGAAATGCCTCTCTGCTGCTCCTCTTCTGCTCTTCATCTTCACTGTCCAACACTGTCTTATCCTCCCTCTGAAGCTCTAAGAATTCTGGGTTATTTGTACTCAGGACCTTCTGGAACGTCTTCAGCTCATCTTTCATAAAACTGACAATGTTCTCCTCCAGCAGCTGGAACAGAAAATGAGTGACATGGAACCAAACATCAGATACATGTTGGACAGACTAACAACCCACTGGTTCAAAGGTGCTACATTCATTACTTTGAACAGAATAGATGTAAAAGTATTTAATATACATGTACAAACCTTAAATATTGAGTCCAGGTTTGTTTGATGCTGCTGGGCAGAGCTCTCCTGCTCCACTCTGTGGGGGAATCATGAAGAATTATCTCACATTATGTCTGTCTGAGACAAACACAAGGTAAATGTCTTAAATGTTAAAGTATTGATTGCAACATTGGGACTCAGATGGTTTCCTTTGACATGGAAGTGTTGTACTGCTGATCTCATTGTAAGTCAACAACCCAGTATGCATTTCTGTGCTGTTTTCAGTTTTCTTTGTTGGTTCACCAGCTTCATTGTGTCCCTCCAGCTCTGATTGACTCCTACAATACTGTCAACAGCAACACACTGCACATCTGTATATACAAACCTTACCTATAACCTCTTTGGCTTAGTTCAAAGAAAAGTCTGTTTACCTGTTTTGTTTGTTAAGGTAAGTAAGTAAAGTAAAGGTTGAAAACTGGAGATCTCACAACTGCGAATTTGATTCAAATCAGTTTTACATCCTGGCCTTTGATCAACAGAGTGATGTCCATCTTTCAAGTATAACAGACTCTTCACACTAGGGCTGACTTTCAATAGTCGAATATTTGACGATTCGATTCGGAGAGGTCTGATTCGACTATGAACCTCGCAGTCGAATCGTCGGAAAATGTTGTTATGTAACTAGACCATACCATTCTGACTAGGCGGGGGTGCCCACGACTGCTGAGCAGAAATTGATACATAGAATGTCTTTTTTTCAATATATAAAAGCCTATTTTTGATACAAAATCATCTCCATGTCTCCCTCACTAGTCGTTTATACTATTAATCAATATTTCAATCATGCACGATGTCAGTTATCTGTCGCCGCATGCAGCCGCCCGCCACTAGTCGGGGCCGCAGCCCTCAGACGGCAGCCTCTCGCCCCAATAGTATCCTCCAATAGTATATCTCTGCAGACCCGGAGGCTGCAGATTCAGACCCGCACTTTTGGGACCGCATTTCTAGGACCTCAGGTTTTCTGCGACAGTGCCACCAATTTAGGTTTAGGCATATGGGGGGAATGGTTAGGATTAGGGTAAGAAAAAGGATAGGGATAGTCATAAGAAGGTAGAGAAAAGAGGAGAGGAACGTCAGGTTAGGTTTAGGCACAAGGAGGGAGAGGTTAGGATTAGGGTGAGAAAAAGGAGGGGGAAAACGAAAGGGTCTGAATGTGCGGGTCCAAACGTGCGGGTCTGAATCTGCGGTCTCCGGGTCTGCAGACACATGCTCCTCTCTCGCCCAGCGTGTACGCCCTGATCACCTAGGCAACCCCGGATGTTTATGTCAAAGTCGGACAGATGAAAACCAGCGCGGTTTGGCAGTGTTTTAATCTAGAAAATGGAAATAATGTTGAATGTAGACTGTGACAGAATAAGCTGATATATAATCACTCGACTGGAGAAACGTGCACACATTAAACACAGACACGGAAATCTGCAGGCGGAGCTGCTGCTGTCAGCTGCAAACGTCAGGTCTAGTTTACCTGCAGACTCTGTGATCCTCTTCGGTCTGAAAAGTTGAAGCATTTTGTGAGTTGCTCTAATGTTTTGTACGTTAATGTGTTTGGTTTGTATTGCATATTTAGCGTGCATAGCGCACATTTCAGCGGCATTTAAAGTACGATTTGGCGATTGTTGACTGTGATTACGGCTTCAAATGGCTCTTAATACACACAGTATTTTTTCTGACAGTGTTTAACATTATAAATTAATAAATTCTGTCTCATTTTAACTGCTTTCTGACTGTTTTCTTAGTGTTAGACTAGTTGACTAGTCTAAATTAAATTTTGCGTTTAATAGACAGGGAAATTAGTCGCCAGGAACATCCCTAAGAAAAAGTCACGGGGGGGGGGGGGGGGGTCGACTATTCGTCGACTACGGCAAAATCTGACGAATCAGATTCGACTATGCCCTACTCAGGGGCATAGTCGAATCAGCCCTACTTCACACACCTGTCACTCTTCACAAAAACACTGCGTTGCACTGGTTCTGGTGTTTCTAGCTCCTTCTGGAACAGAGAAACAGATGAAAAAGGTATATATTCTGCAATGCACCCAGAACACTTTGAAACAATGTAGTGGGGATACATTTAACAAAACAATTTGCTCGTTGTTTTGTCCTGCCATCCAGCTGAATTGTTGTCAACCATGGAAAACAACTTTTTTTAAAGACACCCCAGAGTTCAACAATGTAAAAACAGTTCTCTCATGCTGTAGTACAACAATGCAAACTGAGCCAACGTATGATTGTCAACATTTACAGACATAACTGAGTACTTCCATCAGCAGCATCAATAAGAACCATCTGTGTGTTTCCGCAGACTCTGTGTGATGGCTTATTCTGTGTTTTAAAGCAGCTGATTACAGTTCAGCTGTTATCACTAACATGATTCTATTTCTGTTGTTGCATCACCTTTATTAGCAACCAGCATCTGTTAGCCTCAGTAAGTTCATTGTTTTATGCTCATGCAGTCATCAACAACAGTCAGAAATTGCGTGCAGAGAAAATGTTAAACTGAAGTCAAGTGAATAAGAATAATGCTGAAAATAAATACATACAGGTTTTAAAAATTCTCTGCATAAATAACCGTTAAAACATAAATCAGTAATATTTTAATGTTGTTAATAGCTTACCTCTTTGCAGCAATGGGTTGTTGTCCTTTAAAATCAATGTCGCGATCATGTGAATGGTCACTTTGGCAGGACACACAGCTGGATTCAGGTTCAGAATCAGGTGCGGGTTCAGGAGAGTCTGGTGTGTGCTGTTTCTCTGGTCTTTAACACAACACACAGAGCTTGGAGCGTGAATAATGAGAGTGGAGTGATTTGAGTGGACAAAGGACAATTGGACAGTTAGAGACCTTACTTCTGAGTTTTGGTCTGGCTGTGATGTTCCTCACACAGAGTGGTTTTAAAGGGAGGGACACCTTCCTCTCTGTCCTCACATGGATCCATAGCAGACAGCACACCTTTACAGCAACACAACAACATACTGAGAGAGCTGCACTCATTCATTACAACAAGCTTCACATAAGGAATTTTAGTTCAGAAAACTGATTCTCATTCCCCTCAACAACATGACACAGACATTCAGGGCAAGTAAATGTTTTTTTTTTAGTTGGTTTTCAGTTAATTGCCTGAAATAAGTTTCTGTGGCTAACACACACTTAAGAGATTTTCATGTTTTGTTCTACAAAAAAATATACTCCACTCATAAATTCTGAGGCCTTTAAGTGTCTGGTGGTTGGTTACAAGTGGCTAAATAAGACCACAGCGGCTGTGTGTACAGTCCTCCAACAGGTAAAAACGACATATTCCTCTTTATGTTGAGGGAACCCTGGCAATGCTAACTTCAAGGTTGGACTACAAAAATACATAAATGATATGTTCAAATATATTTATTTGGAGCTATGAGCATTACAAGTCGATGGCCATTTAGTCCCATCATATTCAAGGGAAGGCAGACATCTCTATGACCGATATCTCCAAAACTGGGAAATTCGCACCAAAACAATCTAGAGGGATGAATAGCATTTCAGCTAAGAAGAAGAATATGTATTTTTTATTTGGGTGTGTTTATCTTTTAATGCTCAATTGCCAACAAAAGTTTAAGAGTCACATTTTCTATTGTTTTGGCCTCTAGGACAGTTGAGACATGATTCTTATTAAACAGAGTTCCAGCAATACTGCCGTAAAGGAGTCCTGTGATTTAAATTGAACCAAACAGTGCCGGCATATACTGCCACTGACAAGATGTGCAACTCAACAGTGTCCATATTCAGTTGGATTCAGCTCTGTTACCATCTCCACTGCCTGTATAACAGGGGCTGTGGACCACACTAAAGGATCTTCAGTGAAAACGAGGAGGATGGCTGTATTTGAGCGCTTTGAGCACAATTAAAAAAAATAAAAGAATCTCAGCCGAGTTGATCTGAGCTCTCAGACCAGTTCAGACACATTTCTCATTTATCATGTGAGCTTAGATTACAATCAAACTGCTTTAATGCTATTCAGCAAGTTTAAACATTTTTTGAAACAGCCAATCAGCATAAGGAAACATATTCTACTACACAGTTTAACAGTGATACAGCACAATGTGATCAATGTGATCCTGATTATCAGACATTTACAGATTCCTCTAGTAAGATTCTCACCTGCTTAACTCACTTCAGTTTAACTCAGATACGTTCCACCTTGTCAAGGAAACACTGGGAAGAAGCTGCTCATTTCTTCCTTTATGACCTGGTGTCTCTATGCATCTTATCTCAGAATACTGGCCCAACCTCATAAGTTCAGAGTCCAAGTCTAAAAAAGGGTAAGTGTGACATCAAAACCAGTCTAACCTGTGGCAGAAATTAAATTTCTTATAAGTACTTTTGCTGAGCCTTAAGTTTTGGTGCTTAAACCTAACCAAACTGCGACTGAAAACTGAAAATAATAGTAAGAAAAAGAAAACAATAATAAGTCTCTAAGTGTAAAATTGGTACTCTTGTAATGAATGAATTTTTAAATGTAGGTAATGTAACCTGTTTTAGTCGCAGCACAGCAGGTCAGCTGAACATGCAAAAATGTGTAATTTATCTACATCTAAAGAACAAGAACCTTCACTGAAGTGAAAGTACAAATACAATGTAAAAAATCAAATACACTATTACAAGTAAAAGTCCCACATTCAGCATCCTACTTAAGTAAAAGTCATTTATTACTTTCATGTAGTTAAAGTATCAGTAGTAAAAGTACTCCACAGGCTGATTCAGGCGAGAAAAGCTGCCCTCAGCCATCTGTGTTCAACTACTGAGGATCATCTAACTCTTCAAGTGTAATTAAGCAAGTAAACATTTCAAACGTGTCACTTACCCACAAGCTTACTAGCTGGAGGATTAGACTGAAAAAGCATTGTGCACCACAATGTTTATAGAAAGTGAAACTAAATTTTAAACATGAAAACACCCCACCCACCCACTCACTGGGGCGTGAGTGTCACACATTTATCATGAACTGCCAGAGAAATAAGTTGTCATAAAGTCGCTGCTGCATATGAAGATAAAATACATGTTGACCTGGAACAGGTCTAAGTTGAGGACATGTTACAGCATTAAGCACGCAGGGAAGCTTCCCTGCATGCACGATGAGAAACAGATAAATGCACGGTGTTTCATTAGTAGTAGTTCCTAATTACACTGACCAACTCACAGACTCACAGGGTGCGTTCCAGTTGCCTAGAAGTTCCCTAGTGGACTGCACAGCCGTGTTAAGTAAGATTCCAAACCAGAGGGAGGAGGAAATACTCAGCTCAAAGGGAACTGTGAACAGTGTAGGCAGGAAGTGAATGACTCTTAACTTGCCAGGAAGTTGGCATGCAAGATGCAAATCAAATCAAATCAAACTTTATTTATATAGCACTTTTCATACATAGGAAAATGCAACCCAAAGTGCCTCGCAAGATAAAACAGAATAAAATGACAAACATAAAACAATAAAAAGTGAAAGCCTGTCCCTCCCATCCCCACATATAGACCCAACCCCCTCCAGGACAACGTCCCCCTGGGCAGACCAGACACTGAAAAAAAAAAACAATTGAACCAACAGAGAAGTTTTATATCTTTTAATAAAAAAAAAACTTGATGTTTATATTTAGTATTTTATATAGTTCACATTATGTTATACAAGTTTTGCTGTTGCGACTAACATTACCAATGATCATTTTGAAGGATGACATAACATAAATACATAAAAGTTGTAAATAATCAACATAATATCACATGATAATCTGTAAATTGCATATTCATATCTTAATGAATTACACTGTACAACTTGTAAATTAATTAAATAATCACATGTATTTAGATACATTTCAGTAGAATAAGTTGCAATGTAAAATGTTCACATTTGCAGCAAAAGATACCCAGGTGTTTTATATTAACACACTAATGACCAGAGGAATGATGTATGTGACATTGCAGGATGTTCCAAATGGAGGAATTTCCCTTAACTGTTCCCTTAAGTGATATTATGAGAGGCAGGGAGCACTATTTACGTACCCAGTGAATCTACAGTCTTTGAGGAACATTCCTGGAAAGTCAGCAAAAGCTTAGGGCTGTCCCACTTTTGTTATTAAGCCAGATAGTCTTCATGAGGGCTCTCTCTGAGCCCCTTATGCACACTTACCATAAGTCTGCTTTTCTGCAGACTTTGCCAGAGGGAATTACCCACAGTTCATAGTGTTGTGACATCAAGTGCAGGATTTCCACAGAGGAAACCCTTGTTATGTCAGAAAAACTGCAGATGGAGCATAAGCCTCACTTTACTGGCCACAGAAATGCTTCTGCTCAAGGTTCTGACCAAGTATTCCACTAGTAAGTGTTACACTGTAAACACAACAGCTACAGCTAACATATATTCTATTAAATGGTGTTTGTGTATGTGCAGCATTGATTGTACTGCTGTTGTGGTAAATGTCCGGATAATTTTATCCAAACACATAATGGATCCCCCAGCTTTGCTTTTCTCAACAGTTTAGTCCTAAGTGAAATGGAAACTGGGGACTTATGTTACCACAGTTATGATACGTCCTTAACGATACCTGAAAGGTGCTGGGGTGCAGATATTTGAGCGCACAGCCTGTCCCTCATGTGGGCCCTGTCAGTCTCCTGGATGTGCTGCGGCTCAAGTGGAGCAGGGGGACTAGGTTCTTCAGGCTTAATATCTTGTTCTTCCATTACATCTCCACATGTGAGCACACACATTGTGCTGTTTTGATTAAAGAAAAGAGTGAATTGATTATTTGACAATTGCCTGTCATCATCCACTCACTAAGGCAAAACCCTGTAAGATGTTCAAATCAGGCAGTCGATTCCTGAAGTGCTTCAGCTGTTAAAAAAACATTTTAGTATTGTCATGAACTCAAGCTATTAGCAAAATCTCCCAAAACGCCCTAAAACCTTTCCTCACACTTCATTTACTTCATTTATTTATTTATTCATTTATATAGGCTGATGGTCAAACAAGGTGTAGGTGAATGTGCAAAGGTGTTAAGAATCAGATCTGGATGAAACAGGAGGGCAGGAACTGAAATGACAGGGGAGGTCAGTATATCAAAATAAAACAGGAAACACCATAGACCAGATTAATAGGATGTTACACACAAATACACAACTCATAAAACAGTGTTTATAACAATAATCAATGTCCCTAAGGTGAAACCAGAAGGAAAATAATTAACTTGGCTGAATTCAAAGCAGAATTAAAGGCGGCTGTTTATTTCTTTCCCTGCTTCCATCTGTTACTACTGTATGTAAAGCAGCTCCACACCACATGTAATACAGTTTATATAATAAATATGATGGAAAAGATTACTTTTTTTGTTTTTATTGTTGTTTGTTTGTTTACATCAGGAGTCTGCAACCTTTACTATCAAAAGAGCCGTTTTTGGCCAAAAAAGAAAAAACAAAATCTGTCTGGAGCCACAACTATTTGTTAACTTTTTGGATTTGGCTTCCATAACAAGCCTAGAGAAATTCAAGACTAGCCACCGGAACAAGCGCCTGTAAGTAGAAGTAGACTATGATGCACATTTTAATTTTATGACATGTTAAGACTTGTTTTCACACACAAAGTTACTTGCCTTGTGACTGATGGCGCAGCAAATATGGGTGCTTGTGCCAAGGAGCTTCGCTTGCGTCACACAAATTGTGTGGCGCATACTTTAAATTTGCTCATAAAAAAGGCTTTTGACCAAAACACTGTGTTGTCTGACATCCGGGCAAACTCCAGGAAAATAGTGGGCTATTTCAAGAGCAGCACCACTGCAAAGGTGAGATCCTTTATTTCATTGCAATATTCTAAGTGACACTGTTTTGTTTAAGTTGCTGCTGCAGTGACACTTGAATTAATCACTTTTTGTTGGCTTAGTTTTATAGGAGAGGCTGACACACGTGCAGAAGCAAATGGGCCTGCTGGCACTGAAGCTAATTCAAGAGGTGGATACACGCTGGAACAGCACATACCATATGCTCCAACTTCTTTATGACCTCAGGGAACCTGTAGGAGCAGCTTTGGCAGGCCTACGCACTGACATTGCCCCACTCTCATCAGAACAGTATATTATCGCAGAATGTCTAAAAGTGCTGTCCCCATTTAATGATGCCACAGTTGAGCTGTCAGAGGAGAAGAGAGTGTCTGGATCAAAAGTCATTCCCGTTTTATCAATGCTACACCATGCACTGGAGGAGGCGGAAATGGGAAGTGTCCAAACTCCAGAGAGCACAGTAATGCCTGAGAATCTGAGGAGGCAGTTAAGGGAGAAGCTACACACTTTTCAGTCAATGAGCATCATGTCACTGGTGACACTGCTCGATCCCAGATATAAAAAGATAGGCTTCTTTAGCCCCAATAATGCAGCATATGCCAAGAAGAGGCTCACCTCTGAATGTGCTGCTGTTATACGAAACAGCGCATCCTCCTCTTCCTCCTCCTCCTCCTCCTCATCCTCATCATCATCATCATCACAACCGCACATATCAGAAGCTTCTCAGCCTGTGACTCAAGGTAATGGATATATTCTGTATTTTGTGTAATTGTGTTATTGTATTTAGTCACTTACAGCCTGTTTTTCTGTCTTAGGTAGCAAACTGTGGCATTGTTTGGACACCACAGTCCTGCAGACGAGGACCCAAAATGTCACTGCGGACGCAACAGTGGAGGTCAAAATGTACCTGGGTGAACCAAACATCAGAAGACTGGAGAACCTCCTAGAGTATTGGGAAGGACAGAAAAATGTATATCCCAACTTGTATAAAATTGCTGTTGCTTTTCTCTGTACCCCAGCTTCATCTGTGCCCTGTGAAAGGGTATTTCGAAATCATGTCAAAAAAAAAGAAAGCACCTGAGGCCCAGCACTGTGGAAAAGTTGTTATTTTTAAATAAAAATGAATAAAATGTTGGCCCCAGTAACATAAGTAACACAAGCACATTCACATCACAACCCTCTCCCCAATTTGTTTCCACTTTCCCTTTTGACCCCGCCATTGTATCATACAGACAGACATCATATTAATAAGTTCATAATTTATGTATTGGCATCACAAACATCATTCATCTATTCAACTCAAAAGCTTCACACACCAAAGCCATGGTGTCATTATAATCACGCTGCCTGTTTTACGTTTATTGTCCACTTGATGGCACAGTAGAGCAAATGAAGCACCATGAAGCTTCGGCCCATGAGTGAACCAACTGGATGGAAAGCTTCAGTGCTTCATGAGGCTTCCTCTCGCTGGGTTGGTTTTATTTCACATGGCGGCGAAACAAAAACAAACCTCTGTCGACTTCCTATTTGTCACAACAACGGAAATCACGTGTTCGGCTAGAGGCTTGCAGAGCTCAGCCAATCAGAGGCAGAGTAAGGCGGGTCTTAGGCAGGCAGTCTACGTCCCGGATGTGACGCAAAAAGATGTGTGAAGTTACTTTTTTCTTACATAAAAAGTTGATTCATGTACATTCGTTTTCTAAGCAAGCAAACGTTAACCGTAATGTATATGCGGTGAAAATTCCCGCCATTTTTCGTTGTTATAAAAAATATTTGTGGTCATTTTTATGCTGGGCGGGAGTTCAAAGGTTACCAACAAAATGGCGGAGCACACCAAACCCGCGGTCACAATGCAGTGAGCAGCCGGACAGAGAGGATATACCTGGATGTTTTCATGCACCGTGACTGCAGCAGTCATTACATGGACCTGTTTTTCGTATACAATACCGACTGATAGTCATGGCCGACTTATATTTATGGTCACATCCACTGTGGGTATAGTGAAACACTGCACAGCAGCCTCCGGGGCTACAAACCGAAGATAAAGGAGGAGAACAGTAACTGTGCGAGCTGCTGCATCTGACTCCAACCATCGTTATTACTGTTTAAAATAACGTTTTTGTTGGCGCTGCGGTACTTTTCTGAGCTTTCTGCAGTCTGACAAATGAACGAGTCTGCATCTTGAACACCTGAACGACAGGGCTGTGGAGCAGGAAGCCTCACGGAGCAGCAGTGTTTTGGCATGTTGAAACTTCAGGATGAACAGGAAGAAGGATAAAGGGTTCGAGAGTCCGCGCCCTTTTAAATTATAAGTATTTTCTTTGTATAATCTTGTCATTATTAGTGTGAAATTAACCTAACGGTTTGCTGTCATGGTTGGTAGTGACACAAAGGGAAAAGTAACGTGAGCTTAAAATGAGTATGACTCGTTTGAGTACATAAAGTAACGTTACTTCAAGTACTCACAGTTTGAAAGATGTCTGCTTATTTAATGAGAGAGTATGAATGGAAAAATTATTACCACCAGTGTGATGAAAACAACAAAACATCCTTTAAGTCAGAGAGAGAAACTCCAAATAATGAGTTAGTATGTCAAAATAATGAGGTAGAATTTTAAAATAATGAGTTAGTATGTCAAAATATTGAGTTAGTATGTCAAAATAATGAGTTAGTATGTCAAAATAATGAGTTAGTATGTCAAAATATTGAGTTAGTATGTCAAAATAATGAGTTATTACCTCAAAATATTGAGTTATTACCTCAAAATAACGAGTTAGTATTTTAAAATAATGGAGATAAGTATGTTAAAATAACGTGTTAGTATCTCAAAATAATGAGTAAGTATGTTAAAATAACGTGTTAGTATCTCAAAATAATTACTTAGTGTTTCACAATAATGAGAAACTTTCTCAAAATAATGACTTATTTATTGTTTTGAAATATTATCTCATTACAGTATTATTATTGGGGTGTAAGAAAATGTTTTGTGATACTGTATTGATTATTAAAAACACTATACCGATACATGTTAATTTTGTGTTGTGTGCAATTTTGTTATCTATCTTCTTGCATAAAAAGGAAAATTTATACTCAGATTACATGCGTACGGTAGAGTCTCTTTATACTATGGCAGTTTTCCTAAAATTAGATTGCAAAAAAGCAATATCACCTTGCTTACAGTATCGCAATTTATTGAATCGTAACCCCTGTCTCATGATATATATTGCAACGCCAAATTCTTGCTAATATGTAGCCATAATTCTAATAACCTACAGGATGTTTTTCTGTCATCTCATTGCTGAAACAGGCTTCCGTAAGTATCTATTTAGTTAAGTTGATAGCTCAAATTTACACCACATATTGACATTGTTATTTTGTCATTGCTTTTACGACCCACCAGGTGGTGTGCATCAACAACATCAACTTCCAGAGGAAGTCTGTCATTGTGAGTACAGCAGTTACAGTATAACAAAACATACAGGACTCAGGGCAAATCAGAATCAGGGCAAAATGCTAATTGCATTAATGATAATTACTTAATGTATTAAAACTTATTACATTTATTATATAATTACATTTATTACAGTCTAATGATTATTATATGTGTAAGCCTGTCAGTGTGTTACAGACCTGCAGAATTATGTTAAATGTAAGTTTAAGGATGTGGAAAGATTTTTCTCCAGTGGTAAGGCCAGCACAGGTTCTAATTGAAACAATGAAAATATATATCTTACCTGTAGTGGTACATATCCATTTTGTTTTATGTGAGCTGCCGAGTAGAGATGTCTGCCTTTGCTCTTATATATTGGAACTAGATGACACTCGGCTTGTGGTGCTCAAAGCACCAGGAAAACACATTTGAAAACCTCATGACTTGGTTACTCAAGATAATCCACATATCTTGTTATGAACTGTTTCATGAAGGAACTATTTTCTTTTTATGGTAGAAAGAAACTGGACCAGTGCACTGTCCTTATGTTGGATGCACATATTAGTGGAATTTGGAGTTTATGAAAACAACCCATGGTGTTCCATTGGATCTGTCAAATCAATACTGCATACCTGCTGGCAAACATTAGCTAGTTGTATGGTTGCATAAAAGGCTGACAACATAATAAGGTAATGAACAGTTGTGTTTTTGCCCATTAAAAGCATCCTGTCTCATCAGCTCCATGGCATCACACCCAAATCAAGTCAATTCAATGGTCAAACAATAACTCTTAATATTGAGTTCCCTCTCTAGTCTTTGTTCATCAGTTGTTTTTACCATCAAAATCTTTTTAGGTTAGAAAAAAAGACAGAAGTTTCTAGAACGGATATCTCCAAAATTCAACAACTCAAAACAAAACAATCTGGATGTATAAATATCACTGCAGGTAAAAGGAAAAATATGTATTTTTGATTTGGGGGTGAATGTGCCCTTTAAGCCATAGTTCATTTTCACCACTTCTTCTCTTCTGCGTCCCTCAGGGCTATGTTGAGTTGACCATTTTCCCTACAGTGGTCAACCTGAACAGGATCAAGCTTAACAGCAAACAGTGCCGCATCTACAGGGTCAGAGTCAACGAACTCGAAGCTCCATTCATTTACAATGACCCCACGCTGGAGGTGTGCCACCATGAGTCCAAGCAGTGAGTATATCAGCGCTCCGTCTTCATCTCTGATGCACACAATGTATTCTGGAGTTAATGAAATCAAACTATTGTGTTGCATAAGATCTGTCAAATGGACACTGTACTTGCTAACGAGTCGCGCAAATTCATCCACTCTCCGTGGATTCTGCACAACCTTGCAATTTGGCCCAATCAACACAACTTTTCTGCCAATTTAACAAATCATTGCAGCTTCCTTCAGGTTCCACCAATCATAGCAGTTCCCCATGCAAATGTCCCATATGTACGTCTGAATGAACCCACTCAGTGTTTTATTTTATTTATTTTTTTAATTTTTTTTATTTTGTCAAGGGTACTGAAAGAATAAAAGGTTTGTCATTGTTATTGCAAGTTAGAAATGCACTGTGCTCTTTTATATTTTATGATTTTGATCCTGCTGTTTTTGAGTTATAGCTCCAAAAAGATTTTGCTTCCTTGTGGAATACCCCCTAGGTTGTTCTTCATTTACAAATAAGGCATATTTAGAGATTTTGTCCCTGCAATTTCATTGCAAAAACCGCTTAAAAACATTGCAACGTGCATTGTAATTTTTTAGAAAAGCTGCCAGGAAATTATTCATTTTATAACAATTCCACAAAAAGCCTGTGATATCCTGAAAGTACTGGAAGACATATGAACAGTTGAGTTTTTTGCCAATTCAAGCACCAAAAATGCTTATTATTTCTGCTTCATCAGCTCCAAGACATCCACCCCAAATCAAGCCAAATTAATGCTTGAATTACTATGAATGTTGAACCGCTTATCTTTTTTATTTATTTATTTTTTTTGTTAGTAAGGTTTTTTACCATTCAGATCTCCCAACAACTTTGGAAATACATGCAACTGTAAATTTGAGATATGGTTGATATGATGAAAAAGACTGTGAGATGCTATACATTTGTAAGCTGTCAGAGATGAATCTGTACTATTTCTACCAAGATTTTTCTTCTGTGAGTAGCTGTGGTTGCATTTTTGCATTTTTGCTTTGTTGCAAATCAGTGATATATTGTATTTACAGAATTTTTGCATATATGAGATGGATTATTTTGATTTATCAAGCATAACAGATTAACAAAAAAAAACGACATAGTCATCTGATTATTTTATCTGTAAAGGTTTTCTCAATTTCCAAAAAATGGACGGACTCACAGTTGAGTCAAAAGATCAACTTTGGTTGAATTTCTGACCATAACTTACATAAATCTGCATAAAATAATGTTATAGATATCCTGCTTACGAGATTAGTTTTGAGAAAATTGAAAACACATCTGGTGCGGATGGTGGGGCATGGGGTAAGAAATTCATATTTAGTTTTTTTTTCTCTCTCTCTATTAGTCTCCTCACATTTCGGCACCTGTAGCAGTCTAACATGTCAGCAGGGCTGGAAATATTATTTTCAATATCACTGCATTGTGGCAATATGATCATTTTGTGTAAATGTTTGATTTGTGTGTGTGTTTTATGTAGGAGGAACCTCAACTATTTCTCCAGTGCCTACACAGCAGCAGTGAGTGCTGTGGACCCTGATGCAGGACACGGGGAGCTGGTCATCAAAGTTCCCTCCGAACTCTGGAAACAAGGAGATGGTAAGACTGTGACAAAAAGGCCACTGAGAATTAGAAGAGCACACAGGATCATTTGATCATTTACTGTATATAATGCAGAGGAATCAGTATGTTTTCAGGTTAACATAAATTACTGTCCAAAAAATTCTCACCAGATTGTTTAATTGAAAGATAAAATCTCGTAAACAAAATTTCTTGCCTCATAGCTTGAATATACTGTATATGGTCACATGAGGTTGATTACCCAGTTTCCCTAGAATAAGTGAAATTTTTTCTACTCTTGTATTATTGACAGAAATGGAACTGTAAGCTCGTTACTGACACACCAGTGTTTCTGTGTTTTGTAACTCCAGATTTGAAAGTTTTAAAGGTGTACATTGAATTTTCTCTGGACCAGCCAAAAGGAGGTCTCCACTTTGTTGTTCCTGATGTGGAAGGCAGCATGGCTGAGAGAGGAGCTCATGTCTTCTCCTTTGGATACCAGAACTCCACCAGGTCTAGAAACATCCACTGACCCTCATAGTCAAATGAAAGCTCACCCTTCAATTCCACAGCCAGATAGAAAACATAAAACTTGAAATCAGTTCATCCTGTGTATTGCCTCGCGCATGACTTTCCTTGCATGCCATTAAAGCTACTTTAACACATTAACACTGAAATTTTTCTTGTGACATTAGGCATATTAGCTGTAGGGCTGGGCGATGTATTCATATTATGTTGATATCCTGATACGAGATTAGATATTGTCTAAGATTTTGGATATCGTTATATTGTTATATGGCGTACATGTTTCTATTCCTGGTTGTAAAGGCTGCATTACAGTAAAGTGATGTAATTTTCTGAACTTAACATACTGCTCTAGTTGTTAAAGCCCATGATAGCACATCTCAGTGTGTTCATTTCTGTGCACATGCTCAAAGCTCATTAGATCGTCTCTTCCCTCAGATTCTGGTTCCCCTGTGTAGACTCCTACTCGGAGCTCTGTACATGGAAGCTGGAGTTCACCGTCGATGCTTCCATGATAGCGGTGTCTTGTGGTGATCTGGTGGAGACCGTCTACACTCACGATATGAGGAAGAAGACTTTCCACTATGTCCTCCCCATCCCCACTGCGGCCCCAAATATCTCCCTGGCTGTGGGGCCCTTTGAAATCCTCGTAGATCCCTACATGCATGAGGTGGGTTTAAATGATCATGTTTCTGCATGAAGTCTTGGATGTTGGGAAAATAAGCCCTATATCACTATTTTTGATGTCTTAATTCATCATTTTGTGATTTGTTTTTCTGCAACATAGTGAGCACATCATCATTTAGACTTTTTGGTGAATGTTTACTCAAAGAGAAAAGAGGGATAGTTCTCTATGAATACTCAAATTCACAAATATTTAACATTTAACATCAGATAACTGAACAGTCAACACAGGGATACAGAGTTAGAACTCAGAAATGTAGTTTCATTTCCCTTTGTCATTAATAACACACACCCCATTTACAGCTTCACAGATTCATATTGTTATTTCTTTCTTCACCTGCATTTATTTTTCATGCGGTTCTGTTTAACTACACATATTCTGGTGTTTTTATGGCACAGAAAAGACATATTGGTAATTAGAGGCAGGTCTCTATCAGCCCTCTCACTTGCTCACGCTCTAAATTTGAACAACAACCTATATTTTATGTTTGCAAAAAAACAAATATCAATGTTATGTTGTGTTCGGATGCCAGGATGTTGTACAGATTGTGTTTACACCTACCTGGGATCTCAGCCAGACTACCTCCGGATGTAATCAGGCCGATCTTTCTGTGGATAACATGTCTGAATACGATAAGATAAGATAAGATAAGATATTCCTTTATTAGTCCCACAGTGGGGAAATTTCCAGCACTCAGATAACATTTTACAACAGGTGTAAATGGAGTGAGAGAGATGCCACACCATAAGGGCCAGAAAGTCTATGAGAAAATCAAGCAACACTCTGTAAAGACTCTTAGGAATGCTTGATGATAACATTGCGGCTGGATTCTGTTATATTTTGTGTTAACATTTTCAGCAAATGAGTACTGCTGAAAACGTTGACTGATTGAGAGAAGAGAACAGTAATAGACAAATGTTGAAAATCAAATAAATCAGTTTTTAATCAAGCAAATTCCCAAACATTCTCTGGTTCCAGCTTCTCAAATGATTGGATGTTTTCGATCACTGTCTGAGGAAGGCAAAATAAACATTTTGATGACATTTTGTTGTTGGGAATTTTGATTGGCAATTTGCACCATTTTTGTCTGGCATTTGTCAATTTTGATTATATAATTGTTAGTTGCAACCCTAAAATGAGAGCCCCCTACACTGACACCATGACTGATGCACCAGCAATACAGGCAGCAGTCTCATAAATGTCTAGTCTGAGGTCGGACAAGACGTTCACTGGTACAAAGCGACCAGATGGGTGCTGCCAACCCACTGGTCAGTCAGTCAGAAATGAGTAGTTAGAGGAGAAAATCTTGTGTTTTATCTCAACAAAAAACATTATGAGTTTGAACAGGCCTGTTATAACGTAGTAGTAATTTGTTCATTCTTGTATTTTCTACTAATAACCACTAGATGTCCCTAAACACAAGGTGCCAGTATTAAAGTTCAGATTTCCTTTACTACAAAGGTCCTTTCAAAATGATAAAAAAGCACAAATATAAATAGCAGTAGTTAAGTAACATAACAAATACAAAAAGACATTTTTATTGAAATGTCATTAAATTATCTCATTTTAAACAGTTGTATAGATTGAATATCCTTTTAACTTTTATCCCTTTTCATTTGTTCTTTTTGACATTTTGAAATATGCTGAATTACCATCTCTAACGTGCTTTGTCCCGTTTCCTCTCAGGTGACCCATTTCTGCCTGCCACAGCTATTGCCGCTGCTCAAGCACTCCATGTCTTACCTACATGAGATTTTTGAGTTCTATGAGGAGATCCTGACGTGCCGCTACCCTTACTCTTGTTTCAAGACCGTGTTTGTGGACGAGGCCTACGTACAAGTGTCCACCTACGCTTCCATGAGCATCTTCAGGTAATCATGAGATAGAGTGTGTGCCAGGCTCTTTGTTTTTTTGATGTAAGGATAGGATTGCTTAATTTGTGTTTGTGCAAACATGTTTTCTGTGTGGGCGTGACATTCCCAGCTATAAGGAACTTGTAGTGTTTTCTTTAAAGATACTTTACACAAACTCATCATTGTTGCAGATTGTAGTCTGGTCATACTGCATATATTCACTTTTTTCATCTATCTGTCTTTGCCTCTTTTTTCAGTACTAACTTGCTCCACAGCGCCATGATCATTGACCAGACCCCGCTGACGCGCCGTTGTCTGGCTCAAGCCCTGGCTCAACAGTTCTTTGGCTGTTTCATCTCCAGGATGTCATGGTAAGACTCAACGCAGCACCACTGTCGAGTCTGAGACAGGAAGTCTAAGGGTGCACCTGTAGTTCAGCTCATTTGGTCCAGGCTAAAGGAAAAAAAAAGATATATAGTTATCTCTGCCAGATTATACAATGGGTCGTGTGTGTGACCAAAGGGGCTGGAGCTTGTCTGAAGCTAATGTCACATACTACTAGACCCATCAGCATGACATTTTTTGTGAACATTTATGACCAATGGTGACAGTTGCAGTGATTCACAATTTTTGAAAAACCTTTATAAAACCTATAATTAACCTGTACCTACCTCTGACTCCTCACTCCTCCTAACCGGCTGGTGGGGCTACAAGTCATCAACAACTGCTTGGCTGAAACAAGGCTTACCTACTAGCAGTGTTGGGGAGTAATTAGTTATACGTGAATTACAAAATAAATGTGATTAAATTAATTAAATTGCAGTTACTAATCAAAATGTTGGTGATTACAAAGGGGTTGCATCCAAATATTGTTTTCAGGTTGACTGGTGGAGAGCTGCAAGTTTATTTATTTGTTCATTCAGTAGCAGTATTTGTGTTAAGCCTTGCATATGAATTTAATTTGTCATAAATAACTCGGAATCTAGTTCAGAAATTAGCCACCAAGAGCCACCAACAATAATGATTCAACACATTCATATAAAGTAAATCCCAATAAACATTAATTTGCTGATCTGGAGGTCAAAAGACACCAATATTCGGCTAAATTTTCTTTTTTCTTGAGAGGCCACTACATTTGAATAGCTGTTTTATTGTGGATTTTTGTATAATATGTCGTACTTGTTGTGTTTTAATATGTTGTGATTGACTGCTACCTGGCCAGGTCTCTTGTAAATGAGATTTTCAGTCTCAACGGGGCTTCCTGATTAAATAAAGGGAATATAAATAAATGTAAAAATGAAAGTTTGTCAGACGTGTAGATTACGTACAAGTGTCGTTTCAACACCATTCTAGTGAGGATATTTCATTTTTGGAATCTATTCTTTCAAATCAGTGTCAGACCTATTAAGTAACTATAGTAATATATGAAATATTCTATTTGTGATGTAGATGTCCAGTCAGCTTTCACTTCTCTTAACTGCACCAAACCAGTTGGGTGTGAAAGCACCATAAGTTACACAGGCAGATGTGTCATTTGGAGCTCATTTGAAGGCTCATTTCCTTATTTTCTCATCAGTGTCAATTAAAAGAGGCAGTGCACTCAATGGATGTATTTTTTCTGCATCTGCCACAAAACAAACTTGAAAATAATAACTGTTTAAAATAAAAACTAAAGTTAGTTACATCAGGAAAAACAAAAATTGCAGTGCTTTCCAACAGTTGATCACTGCGACTGAGATCCCTGATGATTTGCCAAAGTGATATGGGCATTGAGCATTGACGAGCTAATGTCTTTGACTTAAGTGCGTGTTGTTAGACAAGTCTTTTGTTGGCCCCCTTCAAGTGTGGTCATTCAAAACAGGTATAAATACATTTGCCTTTAGACATAATGTGTCACCATTCAAAGTATTCTGCAGCTTTCAGTAACTTTGATTAAGCTCAGAGCCAAATTTGTATGTAATGGAAAAGTACTGTCATTATTGTTTGGAGCCATTCTCACAGAATGTACAAACCACTTTTGATGGAGCCCAGCAGTTCTCTCCATTGCGTTCTGGTCTTCTTTGGAAGTGTGGTAACATTTAGCCCTCAGACCTTTTCATTTAAGTCCGGTGATGAGAGATTTACAACAGAACTAAGATGTTTTGTCAGTGCTAGGAGTCAGAAGTCGGGCCAGCACTGGCCCTGTATTCACCAACGTGATGGATCGCTGTGTTACTGCTTGGCAACTTGGCCAGTGTGGTCGGAGTGTGTGAGAGATTGAGGGAGGGCATGCTTGTCTTTAGAGGCCCATGAGTAGGACTTTGACACTGTCTTGAGCTGCATCTCCTCTCCTCTCCTTGCTGACCTCTAAACAAACATCAGATGTGGGGCCTTGGTCTGCTGATGTTGTCGAACTGGCGGGTGTTGTGTAAGAAAAGAGCTCAGGAAAGTCAGATCTCTTTGATTTTAGCAAAGCATGGCACTGCCTGCTAGCAATTAATCAGAGTGGGGGTTAACTGGGGCCTGTAATTGAAAACAGGCCCCACGCAGTAGCCTGTCAGACATATAAAAGAGAAGGCAGAAGAAAAAGAGAAAGTGCTCTTTTCCAAATCTTTAAAAATTGTATTGACAAATAGTGAAGTTGGTCATGAGCTTTAGAGAAACAAGACACTGGATTACTGTTTTATCTCTGCCTCATGTGTCTGTCTAATAAAACCAGTTTTTCCTCTTAATAAATGTCTGCTGAGATGACCAATAGATGATGACAGACTGAAACTTTAGAATCTGAAGGTTTTGTTGTCTTTTTTGCTGTGTTTGGTGGTATTTTACAATTTTCCGAGCCTCAACCTGGGGCTCAAGAAAGGTTTCTTTCCTCTGGGAGGTTGCGATCATGAAAGAAAGGAAATTCAGAGCTTATCAATTATATGATTCATAGGGTATTAAGGCCAAGAGTGGATCAAATCTTTGTAGGAAAATTCTTTTCTCCATAATGTCGAACATCGCAGATACACAGATGAAATCATCTTAACTACATAAGCCAGACTGGATTCAGTTCAGCCTCAAGCGGTGAAACCACCAAGGTTGAATCAGCATATTGTGTCCCTGTTTTTACAAGCTAATAAATCCAGTCTGATAGATTTATGAGAGATGTGTTTGCCATGCCGGGTTTCATCCTAGAAATACAGCACTAGTGTGGCCTTAAATGCTTTAAAAAGGATTTCCACTTTCAAAGATCATAAAACAGTGGGGGCAACAGGGATTGAAAAGGTCAAGCGGAAAGGGATGTCATCATCAAACTCTGTTTCAAGGTGTTCAGTCTCATAACTGCCCTCCCCTGCCTTTAACTTCACACCAAAATACTCAGGGTTTGACATTACCCGTGTTCTGATGCCCCATGGCCACAAAAAGTTGTGTTGCATGTATGTGTGGCCAGTTTCCTGAACTAGCTGAGAAGTCCAGCTTAATTTTCATCAGAAACAATACTGTAAGGAAACAGCACATCACAATACATGGGAAAAATGGAAAACACAAGTGTCACAGTTAAAGAAGGCTGTTTTTACATTAATTTACATCTGGGCCACCAAAAATGTACCTTGGGTACCCAATTTAGGGGCTTGGTAGCCCGTGGGGCCTGTGCTTAAAAATATAAGCTCTATCCCTCCTACTGGAGAAAGAGGAGCAACAATGAGCAGTGTGATTTATTCTGGCCCGATATATAAATATGTGTGTAATATATATGGTTACACACTTGTTGGCTGTCAAATCACTTAGAAAAAGAGGCTTGGGAAAGTGTGAATGAGGTCTGAAGTTAATTCACTTAAAATCTGAGTTATCAGCAGTTCATTTGCTACTTTTCATTCTGAATGATTCCTCGAAAGGTTGGACATTTACCATAAGCCATGGAGGGAATTAACTTAATTCTGATGAGTTAATTAATATTTCATAATTATATGTACTTTGTAAGCTTTGGCTGCAGTGACATGGTATGTTGTTACCTCTAAAGGGCTGATGAGTGGGTGCTGAAGGGAATCTCAGGCTACATCTATGGCCTCTACCTAAAGAAGACCTTTGGAGTCAATGAGTACCGGCACTGGATCAAAGAGGTAACAATCTTTGCTTCAACTGTCACAACCATCGATATACCGTGTATTAAGATTTAAGATGGACATGGATATGACTGCTCCCCAAAGGTAAAGCCAAAATAGAAGAATCACCCCCTGGTGGCTGGCTGCAGTATAGGTCATAAACCCTGGTCAAACTAAAAACCAAAGTGCTTCAAATAAATTTTCCCCAAAAATGGTTGCTGTAATTTTAGTAGTTTTTATCACGCTGATGTTTGTTCAGGTGTTTATTTTTCTGATTAGTTTGTTTGGTTTCAGTTAGTTATTTCGTGCTATAAAAAATGGAATTTCACATCATGATTGACAGCTAAGCCCTGCTCATGATTGAGTCAGCCTAGTGGATGGGAGGGACCTCGATACCACGGCTCCAACCCTGATCACTACTACACAGATTCTGGCTCCAGATGACATTATGAGTGCAAGAATATTTTGGTATTTTGGCTTGATTTTTGTACAGCGGGAGGAAGTGGAGACACGGTGTCCATCTTTATTTACAGTCAGACATTTAAATAGTTGCTTCACTCATAAAATATTGTACGTTTACTTTGTAATGTAGCTCCCCTGATCATTTGTCTTGAGCCATAATAAGCCTAATATTTAATAAAAAATGCAATAATGTCCTTTGATGTCCTTATGCAAGTTTTTTTTTTTTTTCAGGAAAATCTATCTTAAGTGAATGCTAAAGATAAATTGAAGTAGTCCACAGTGGTGAGATGTGGATTTTTAAAAGACATCACCATGGGTTCACACAAATTGTGAGGGATATTTTTTACTGTTTATTGACATGTCATTCAGGGCTGTACCCAACTTGTTTGTCAGTCATTTTGGCTGTTCAATACGAATACTTGACTATTTGTTCCTCTTTTTTTCAGTTCAGCACCACACTGAACTCTTGTATCAGCCTACATGAGTCTCGTGTTTAAGCCACCCTCATGTTTTAACACCTGTCTTCATCATCTTTGACATCAGATTTGCACACAGTCAGAGAAAGTAAAAGTGTTTGTCCTGCTTATAGTTCAGTTATAAAATCTCAGCTGAAGGGTCAGTCACAGTAAATGGCAGTAGATGAGGTGTTACCATCGTCTGGTTCAAATGCCAGCTTTGCTGACATCACTGCAGTAGAGGGTGTCGCAGCAGCCAACAGACTTGGAGTTGTACTGCCCTACCTCACGTTGTCTGGCAGCATAATGCTGCTGTCTGCTTCCATCACAGTTAGTTTTGTGGTTTGTGGTCATTTAGAAACTTGGTTTGTAAAGTTTACAGCCTGCTGATGATTGGGGCAGCCCTAATTTTATTAGACCTGCAGAAATAGGTAAATTAACTGATTTTTTGATTGACAGAAAATTAATTGATTACTATTTTGACAACCAATTCAGCTTTAAATAATTTTTGCTGCTTTTCTTGTTGAATAAACCAAGTATCATCTTGGGCTTTGGGAAATTGTAGCAGGCATCTTTCACTATTATCTGACCTTTTATAGACAAGAGGATTACTTGGGAAAATAATCGGCAGATTAATCAATAATGAACATTGTTAGCTACAGCCTTGCATTTCTTAGACTAAATGAGATCAAAAAATAGTCTGCAGATTAATTGATAATGAAAATAATAGTTATTGCAGACATACCTATAAATGATGTGCATGAGATACAAAAGAAGGGAAGTGTGTGTGTATAAAACAGAATTTAAATGATTACATTTTTTCTTGATATTTTATAAATGTTATTAAATGTTATTCTGTCATTTCCAGGAATTGGACAAGATTGTTGAATATGAACTAAAAATGGGAGGGGTTCTCCTGCACCCGACCTTCAGCGGAGGCAAAGAAAAGGACAAGTAATACATTCAATTTCAATCTGAGTCCCTTTGCATCAATAAGTTTTCACATTTGGACTGTATCTAATAAGTAATGTTCTGGATCATAATTGCATGATGTGCTGACCCATCGTTTTTTTCTTCAGTCCAACTCCCCACCTTCACTTCTCCATCAAGCACCCCCACACCCTGTCCTGGGAGTACTACAAGATGTTCCAGTGTAAGGCCCACCTGGTGATGAGGCTGATAGAGAACAGGATCAGCATGGAGTTCATGCTGCAGGTTAACCAGCATTCTCTTGTCTTCTGGCCGTAGTAATTGTCAAAACTGGTTAGAGTTTACTTCAGAACAAAAACTGGTTTAATCTTCATTTGAATTCTTTGTTTTCTGTCATCTCCTGCGCTCTGTAGGTTTTCAATAAACTTCTGAGCCTGGCCAGCACAGCTTCATCCCAGAAGTACCAGAGTCAAATGTGGAGTCAGATGCTTCTGTCTACTCACGCCTTCCTCAAGTCCATCTCCAATGTCTCTGGCAAAGACATAGGCCCCCTCATCAAACAATGGGTGTATCCTTTTACCTTAAATTGATTCTCTGTTCGTGATTATTAATGAACTGGTTGCACTGTGTGACCCTACATGGTTGAAAGCAATAGAGGTTAAATGCTAACTCATGTCAGACATTAAGTCATCTTTCAAAATAAAGCTCTTGGCAGGGTTTTTTTGCAGCCTCGTGGCTCAGTTACACTGACTTTGGAACCGCTTCAGCTTATGACATAAGAAATGGAAACACCTGTGTGAACTTAAACTAAAAGTACCAATTCCTAAAGCTGAAAAAGGAGAATTTTGGCCAGTTCATCATTTGCTCTTTAATTGAACAGAAACTTACATTATAAAGCATTATAAAGCATCATTATAATATTAGTAGTAACTGACCACTACCTGTAGCTGAACACTCCTTTCTCGACTGGTGTTTTCCCCCACTGTTCCTGGTTATCTGCATCTGTTTTTAGTCTTAACCTTTCATACTCAGAGACCAGAGTGCTGTGGTGAAATTCTTTGGCAGTTTTGCCTTCAACAGGAAGAGGAATGTGCTCGAGCTGGAGATCCGTCAGGACTACACATCATCTGGAACTCAGAAATATGTGGTGAGCACTGAGATACAGCATGTTAGAATGAGTGTGCTGTCTGACCAGATGAAAGGCCATTTGTACAAGTTGGTGGTTGTTGTTTTTTTTAAGCGACACACAGGTTCAAATGAGAATTCTTGATTATAATCAAGGTTTGCAGCTACCCACAAACCTAGTCTGCATGTCAGATATTGCTTACACTATCACTCAGTGAATGGATTAGTTCATTCAAAGTCAGTGACTATTCTGAGTTTTATTTGTGTATTTACCAAGGATTTATTTGTAGTGCAGAGCAACAGAGAAACAATTGAAATTCCTCTCTGTAATCTTCCATGCCAGGTACCAAATATGACACGAACATTTCTGTCCTTCCTGAAACAATCCAATGGATCTTTTTTGTTTTAAAACCAAAAAAACATGACTTACACAGATGAATTGATCTGATCAGGGATTCCATTTCTGGGTGGGACTGGAAGTATTGTAAATTGTGAAGTCCAGATGAAATAGCATTTTGAGAGTATCTAGCTTCCAAATTGTGTTGAACTTCTGAGTGAAACAGGCAGGCGGGACATAACAGACATCTCGATCGGCCAATATTACAGGCCTGATATTGACCTATCGCAGCTATATCGGCCTATATTATATCAGTGTATGTTGCCAGGTATGCACCAATATCTTTTTTACAAAACATAATGCAGATTTTGTTGTCTGTTTGTTTGATCGGCGGTCAATTTATCTGTCGATCAACCTATCGATCTGCTGACATACCTATCGACCTACAGTACCTACCACCACGTGTTCGTATGTATGTATGAGCTTTGGCCCCAAACATTCGGTCTCAGTCAGGCTTTAGTTGAAGGTTGATTGATCGGTGCATGTCATGATATTATATATTGGTTGGTCCAAGCTTGTGTAAACTTTGTTTTGCATGATGAAAACATGATTAAATTTTGATAAGAGTACAAAGAATTTATATTTTTGGGGGCATTATATTGATCTAAAAGCAATGTAATCTAAAAGGGTTGAAAGGGCATTTTGTATTTCATCTTGACTTTAAATATTACTTAAGTTGTCTGAAAATCAATTGTCTGTTTCCCTGTAGGGTCCCATCAAGGTGACAGTGCAGGAGCTGGATGGATCCTTCAACCACACGCTGCAGATTGAGGAGAACAGCCTCAAACATGACATCCCCTGTCACTCCAAGAGCAGACGGTACGTACTGCAGCAGAACACATTTCCTCATTCATTCTCTCATGGTTAACCATTCTTGTATTTTGCACACTTAATATTTATACTGTTATAATATTCCTATATTAGTGTGTGTTATACATGAGTTTTTAATAAGTGAATTGCATTATTACAGTAATGTATGGTTAACAAATCACTGATTGTTCTGTTGGTTTCTATTCCCAGAAACAAGAAAAAGAAGATCCCTCTGATGAATGGAGAGGAAGTTGACATGGATTTATCAGCCATGGAGTAAGACATCACTACTTTCACTTTCTGACATATTTTCTAGGAATTTAGTTATTGTCTTGTATCTTTATATACATAAGTATTGTGAATGTAGTTTTTCCTGTTGTTAAAACTGTATTACACACAACATACTTGACTATTACAACTGAAGTGAGCAGAGCCTCTACATGTTCAGCCTTCACATCCACATGATCCATGCCACCAGCACCTTGTTAAGGTAAAATGTTGTGTTTGAAAGCACTGATAGGTGTCAGGGAACCAGCTTCCACAGCTGCCAAGAGATGTCTGCATGAGTTCAATTGAGGTACTTTACCGTTTTCCCCCTCACTGTGTTCATCTCCTCTTCTGTCTGCAGTGCTGACTCTCCTCTCCTCTGGATCCGGATTGACCCAGACATGTCCATCTTGAGGAAGGTGGAGTTTGAGCAGTCTGACTTCATGTGGCAGTATCAGCTACGCTATGAGCGGGATGTAGTTGCACAGGTGAGCTAATGGCAGCTTTCCACACTGACCTTTGTTTTTGAACACTTGCAAACTATCTGGTTATTTTATACATCCACACTGACCAGTAAGATATAAACAAAAAACAAGCAAATTACAAGTGCCTCAAAATTGTACTTAGGTACAATACTTGAGTAAATGTACTTAATTACATTCCACCATTTGACTTTCTCTCTCTGTTAGGAGGAGGCCATCTCAGCGTTGGAAAAGTTCCCAACTCCTGCCTCCAGACTTGCTCTGACAGACATCCTGGAGCAAGAACAGTGTTTCTACAAAGTCCGCATGCAGGCCTGCTTCTGTTTGGCCAAGGTATGTACTTGTGTGTGTGTTTGTATTTCAGCAACACTGAAGCATAATGGTTTTGAACAGTGATTTTGGCAAAACAAAGAGCCATGTCTGTTACCAAATCCAGTGAACAGTCACCTCAGGCGTCACTAAATCTTAAATCAAACAAATGATTTCAACATGATGCAAAGATAACACATATGACACCAGGCTGATATATTCTGAGTGGCAGGAATGAGTGTTACACATTTGGCTTTTACGATATGATACAACTTCATTGTCAGTATACCCTGAAAGTCATTTTGCATACCTGGGCAGCTCCTTTCAGAAAAAATACACACATATTAAACATACATACACATACCACACATGAAACTTGAACAAATGTACAAAAACTCAACAAACAGTCAAGATAAATATACAATGCATACCAAATCTATATCTTTGGAATATAGATCTCTTAATTATCAGCACCTTGATTTTAGTTTACCAACAGGATACACTGCTTAGTATGTATGACACAACTGTGACTGCACCTGATTGATGTTTTCCAAACCATCCACTAGACCAGTGGTTCCCAAACTTTTTCTGGCAGAAGCTGAGAAAAGTTCATTCTCCCACCCCACAATTATTATCAGACATTAACAATAATTGGGGAAGCAACTGATGAAAAAGGAATTAAGTTGAATTTTAGCGTAATAAAGGCTAGCATGATAGCATCAGCAAACTCTTGTTTGTTTGTTTCCCCTGACATAAATGACATTCATTTAACTTTGGTGATCCACGCCACCCTTGCAGTGGCTCTGTGCCTGCCTCCTGGTTTGAGAACCAATGCAGTAGACTGATATGAGTTCTGCAGTGGCTGATTTACAAATGATGCTGACGAATCAGATTGTCAAAAGGTGCAACCACCTTCTCCCCCTGGCCTTCAAAATAAATATGCAACATGTCATCATGGTCTGATGTTTGTTTCTTGGAATGTAAACTTCTCTCAGCTCCCCATGACCTCTGATTACTATGATTATGAGTAGACTGAAAGTGGACTCTAAACGAAACAGCTCTGTTTTGTTGTTTTTACGTCAGATCTGAGAGTATATGTGAGCCTAATGTCCACCAAAACAGATGATCTCAAGGATTAACGCTGTGGTTCCAAATGGCCAAGTGCTGGTGTTTGTGTTGGTTCTTTACTAGTCATCAAATGTGTCAGAGGTCACACAAATGTGGTTTAGGTGGCCTGTGGAGGGGGACACCTGAGTGAGAAAACACTCTAGTCATGCTGAGTTTGGTTTTCACCTTCCCTGGTTTGCTTTGCTTTGGAATCATTTAATTCAAAATAGCTCTGTAGAGAGACTGAAATTGTCATCTCTATTCACTCCATCTCATCTCTACTCACTATTGTTATTATGGTAAAAATCTAAGTTTTTACAAAATCTTTAGTTCCAGCAATATTGTGTAAAAGGCTACAGAATGAGAACAACATATAGCTTCCCTGCCAGCAAGGCCACCCACCAGTTTAACCCTGGCTGCGCTTAAGCTCACTTGACTGAATAATCCTATTCTGTGGCTGCAGGAAATTCTCGATTCTCTGCATTCAGTCCATTCAAACTTTAACCTCAGTGGATTTCCGCCATTCAGCCTCCACCTGAACCAATATTTTCACTACATGATAAACTGAGTGGAGGTTGAAATGGCAGCACTTCACTTTTTTCATTAAGTTGCTGTGTTTGGCAACAGAACCCCCAACAGACTCCATCGTAATGGCCTTTGGTATATACTACCCTCACAGATTGACATAAAAGCTCATACACACACTCTGACACACATAAACACATGCACTCGCAGACGCACATACCCACACTGACCACAAAGTGAAAAATATGGCTGACTTGAACCCTCAGATGGATTTGGCTGCTTTATTATTGGTTGGGATGACATTTACTTGCTTGTTATTGGTAGAAAATGTGGGAAGAAAGAAGGAACAGCCTGGGGCCAAAAACTGGGGGAGGCGCATAAAAACTGACAAATGCATGCACATGTTAAAAACTGACACACAAAAAATACATGTGTTCGTGAATGCGTGCACACACACACACACACACACATACAAAAACATTCCAGTGTGCATGCCCCTCTTTATTTACCCTACCAAATGGCAACATCCTGTGTCAGTGACCCCTAGCCCCATATTACCACATTAACATAAATTCCCCAATATCCTGTTGGAACCCAAACACCACTGGAGCCACTGGTCTTCATACCTGTGGAAACCTCATGTGCCGCTCGTGTGTACATTTGCTTTCCACTTTGTTGTTCAGTTCTCACCACAAAAATTAGACCAGACAGAAAGAACATTGTTATACAAGTTAGAACATTCTTGACTTCTCATTTGTCTGCAATGCAGCGTTTCTCAGGTAACTACCAGAGCCTGCGAGAGTGCAGCTTATACATTCCACATGCTTCGCAGAAATCTTGAGTATTTAATTTTGCTGTTATTTGACTGTGTTGACAGCAGATGGAGGACAGCTGACAGATGCTTTCCTCCACATGTGGGAACTTGAACAGAACAGAACTGACTAAAGCAGCATTTTCCAAACTTAGGGTCAGGGCCCAAATTAGGTCACAGACCTGTTTCTATAGGGTCGCCAATTTGCAGAGTAAAATGCGCACTGCATTTCCTCAGATTTTGACAGGTGGCTTTAAATGACAAACAGAGGCAGCTATTAGCGACAATAACCCTTTGGCAATATTCAACACAGGAAACAGCAACGTTTAAACACAGTAGCAAAGTACAGCTGGAGTCTAGAAATGTGACAGCCAACTCGTGAATGGTTAAAACTATAAATCGGTACAAAAGTGACAATTAGACTACCAACATAAACCACCATGTTTTGAACAGACACGTTATAAACACTAACAATAAGTCATTTGCATCCTGGAACTTATAAAACAGCTAACTTAACGGGCAGACTTAGTCAAGGCATGATGGGAAATGGGGCCTACAGTATTATTTTGTGAAGCTATGTTTGATCCACTCATGTTTGCCCTGTTGAAGTTACTGCAGTGTGCTATAAAGGGGACAGTTTGGGTTATTTGAAGTGGGGTTAGAAGAAGCAGTTTGTAAATAATGGAACAGAAAACAATTTTCTGCCTGAATTTGCTCATTGATACAGTTTCACGCTCTGCAGTTTAAAGGGATAGTTTGGATTATTTGAAGATGGGTTGTACAACTTACTTTGCCATAGTCAGTCTATTAGCTGCTGTTGGTGGTGGTTTACACACCCTCAGTTTGGAGAAGCAGAGGGGAGTTCCAGCATGTAAGATAAGCAATGAACTGCTGTGGACTGTCAGCAACAAAAGCTGCCATAGGCAAAATCAGTCATTTTACTTTGCAGTGCAAGGGAGTTGTTGGTTTACCACTGCCTCGATCTGTCTGTTTGGTTGGTTTGGAGAGAGCGATATTTGGCTTACATAACGGCAGCTCCCTGTTGGAAAAAGGCTGTCTGGTGGCAAAGTTACGTGGTGATTTTTTGTTTTGTTTTGTTGTTTTGTTTTTTGTTTTGTTTAGGTGGCCCTTTAATTACATGCCTAAAATAGTTTTTGTTGCTGCCCCTGTCCAGAGCAGTTCATTGCTTAGATTCAGTGCCTCTCTGTGCTTCTACTAACTGGGAGCGTGCTGGCCAACATCTACTGTGGCTTATAAAATGACTATTGATAAGTACTTCATACAACCCCACATCAAATAATCCCAACTCTCTCTTTAAGACAAACTCAACATTTCTGTATCAATTTCAAAATAAAAGCCCTCTAGTGTTTCAATGGACAGTGCAAGTTAATTATGATGCGAGAGTCTTAACAGTACATGCAGCGAATATGATTATTGCTGTGGTGTCCTTTTATAATGAAATAAATACACATAGATTTTGGATTCATGGTTTGTTGTTTTCTTTGCCAGTTTATAAATGTAGATATTCTGAGAATTCATAATGTACTGTATTTTTGTAAGTTTGGGTTCCAAGAGACACCAAAGTTCTCTTTTGGGTCTCTAGCTGAAAAGATCTGGAAACCCTTGAACTAAAGTATAACTGCTTTGTTCTTTTCTCGTGTGTGCTTGTAAACCTTACAGATAGCCAACGCCATGGTCAGCACGTGGCAGGGCCCGCCAGCCATGAAGTCCCTGTTTACCCGGATGTTCTGCTGTAAGAGCTGCCCCAACATCGTCAAGACCAACAACTTCATCAACTTCCAGAGTTACTTCCTACAAAAGGTACAACAAACAAACAGAATACACTGGCAGGCACACACAGTAGTTCTCACTCAGCACCGTAATCACTAACAGCTTTATTAACTGTCACGGCTCTCTTGACAGAATGTAGAAAGAAATTTGAACTCTGAATCAAGGTCATGATTGGCCTTGCATGGCGTACATGTTGCCTGATCAGTTAGAAGAAACTTTAGTACAGAAATACCACAAATATGTATGTTTTCAGATTTGTATGGCAATTACATATTTTGTCTAGCAGAGAGCCCTGACAAGTTCATTTTTAGCTGTAAAATGTCCCTTTCAGGACATATTTTGGGCACAATTACTAAGCAACCAAATTAAAGAATCCTTATCAAAAAATGTCAGTGCATGTTGATGTTAAAAAGCATAACTGAATGCTATATTGTTACTGGGCTTTGGCAATTCAAATGTTGTTATTAGCATCAAATTTTTACTAACTTCAGTTCAGCTTTTCTTACAAGACTCAGTGATACACTTAAGCATGTTGTAAAATTGAGCTATCAAATGTTGTCTCTCCATCCTAATCATAACATGATTAACGTTTTGTCTTTGTTTTTCATGTCAGACGATGCCTGTTGCCATGGCGTTACTCAGAGATGTCCAGAACCTCTGTCCCAAAGATGTCCTCAACTTCATTCTTGACCTCATCAAGTATAACGACAACCGAAAAAACAAAGTAAAGACACGCATTCACACGCTCGTAACTCTTACAGGCTCATTTATTACTATGGCCAAAACATAGCAAATAGACAGTATTTTTCATTTTCAGGTTATTCCCTGGAATCATGAACATTAATGGTTAAAAGACCTCCTTTGGCATATAAAAAACCTAAATCATAATTTGATTAAATGTTATTATTTTACAGTAAATCCGATCTACATCCACAAATATTAAATTTCTCCTTGTCTTCCTTTTTTCTTTCCTCTCTCCTGCTGTCCCTCCTTTCTGTCTTCAGTTTTCGGATAACTACTACCGAGCAGACCTGATCGAAGCACTGACGAACTCTCTGACCCCAGCCATCAGCATCAACAATGAGGTGCGGACGGTAGACAATTTAAATGCTGACGTCCGTCTCATCCTGGAGGAGATCACGCGTTTCCTCAACATGGAGAAACTGCTGCCGAGCTTCAGAAACACCATCACTGTCAGGTTAAGAGCGGATTGTGTGTGGGTGTTGGGGTGTGTGTGTGGGTGGGCGTGGGTGTGGGTGTATCTGTTCCTAAAATGTGTCTCTCCTGGCAGCTCTTCATCACAGTTTTACACAATGAAATAATTCAAAATGTTGGTATATTGTTTCCTTTTGCTGTACAAAAGAGTAAAGGTTCTTTGTAGTTTCCACCTAATCAGATCATGTTCACATAGTGATCTTATCTCTAAACCCAAGCAGCCACTAATTCTTATAGGACAGTAGCCTAAAGTGTACTTGTCATGGATTATACCACAATAATTGGACAACAACTTAAGGAAACACATTTTCAAAGGATACAAGACCTGTTTTGTAAGACACTGATGTACATATGAAAGCCTTATTGGTCTGGTTCCCAAGTTTAGCTTTTGCTTAAAATGTCAAAAAATAAGAATGAAGATGGGTCTTCCATATAACACAAATAATACAGTGCTGTATGCAGTAATATTTGAAAGTGTAGACTTATGTTGATCACTGAAATAACTAGATGAAATGCTTCTTTTTTTAAATTTATCCTCTAGCCAGGCTGACCTAGATGTTGAGGTCTAAATTTTCCAGGCAGGGAGCTACATTCATTTCACACACAACTGGAATATTCCTCATTTTTCATTGCCTCCTTTTCTCTTTCTTCAGTTGTCTGAGAGCGATTCGTCAGCTTCAGAAGAACGGTCATATTCCCAGTGACGCGTCACTCTTCAAATCCTACGCTGAGTATGGACACTTTGTAGATGTTCGCATTGCTGCGCTGGAGGCTCTGGTGGACTATACTAGAGGTAGGACTTTTATCACAAGTATGCTTTTTTTGTGATTGTTAGCATTCTTGTGAAGCTCGTTGATCCAGCTCACAGAGATCAGCTGATGTCTTTGTTGAGGTCAAATCCAGTAAAGGTCAACATATTGATCTGTCTGTGTATTTATGTGAAGATATGTATAATATACTTAATTCACCAATACCCACTTTTTAGTTAAAGCAGATTTTAACCCAGATTTTGAATCACTGCACATTTTATAATTAGAAAAAATATATATTCATTGTGTTGGAAATGGCATTTAAATGTTTGTTAAAAGAAACATTTTTTGCCACAGTTCCATTTTTATGTTGAGATATCTTCAGTATCTTAGGATGTCTTTCATAGTGCAAGGGTCGACAGTAACAGTTCACCGGTTTCCAATGGCAAACGTATTGAGAAGTTTGCAACCAGTTCTTGGCCTTTGGTTGCTCTCAGTGGCAACCACTTTTTAACATATAAAAAGACTGATGAAGAACATGCCCACAGCTGCACTGCTGGTATTTTGTATAGCAGGAATTGAGAGTGAAAACATTAATTGATTACACTTCAGATTTAAATTCTGTGAAGTATCATGTATATATCAGCTATAATACAAGCTACAAAGATTTTTGTTGGGTTACCATAATAAATCTTGTAAACATTGATGTCAAATTTTCATTATTAAGCTGACATATAACTGCACGGTATCTTAAATACCCAGAATATAAGTTGACTAAAAATGATAACTATATTTTGAGTTTTGGCAACCAAAAGTTGATGCCTAGTTGTCAGGCTGGCAGCCGCTTTTCAGAAATAGTGTTGAGCCCTGTAGTGACATGATAGTGTATTCAAGTTTGGTCTCTCATGTGTGTACTTTTTAAATTTTTTTATTTATTGTCTTGCAGTTGAAAGAAGTTCAGCAGAGCTGCAGTGGCTGCTCAACATGGTCCAGAATGACCCGGCTCATTATGCCAGGTCAGTTAAAAGTTAGCAGCTTGTTTTGTACCTCATCACATCTTCTACAAATGTGTGTTCAGTTCTGTCATATTACATTATACATTTACATTGCCATGAAACAGCAATGCAGCAATTGTCATCTTCTTGTTTGTTTCCTAATCAGACACAAGATCCTGAGTATGCTCTGTAAGAATCCACCTTTCACCAAGACAACAGACTCACCTCTCTGTAATGAAGCTCTGGTTGACCAGCTCTGGAAGCTGATGAACTCAGGTGAGACACACACATACACACCCAGCCATCTTGTTGTCACTAGCTGTGTTTACATGCGTTTCTTATACAGTGAAATCCTTTAAGGAATAACTCGTAGAATTTGTATGTTAGTGAGGGTGCAGTCGAAACAGAGCTAGAGCATGTGTGTGACGTTACAGCCATGAACATAGCAGTACAGCATGTGACTAGTTTCATTCATAAATGCTACAACCCTCAACACCCAAGCCAAGTTCCTGTGTCTTGCTGATGAAGGGGTTAGCGCCAAAGTTAGCGATAACTTAAGGTCAATGAGCTATTCTTATTTTAGTGACAAACTGCTCCTCCATGTTTTGCTCAGCAAATTTCAGTTTTCATCATCCCTTTTTCATTTTTCCCTGCAAAAACATGCCAGATTCAGCTGTGTTTGGAGTATATGTCCAGCCAGTTAACAAGGAAATGGACAGCGTGTCCATCCCTAATGTGTTATTACCTACTGAATTGTCTTTTAGCGCTAAACCCTGTCTTTGTGGTGACATACTCACATTACTCATTTTTCTGATCTGAAAGAATTGCTCAACTCTGCGGCTGCACAGCTGTCTTATCAATTAAAGGGACATCATTTAAATGAATACTGGATTTAAAATGCATTAAATGATTAATAGGTTTTGGCTGGCCGCTCTTTTTTACTCAAGAACAAATTGCAGCCTAGTTTTCCCTCTACTCTCATGTTGTAGGATCTAACCACAAATGGGCTGATCCAACCACAAGCGGGGGAAATACTCTGTTGTGAGTTCAATTAGGACATGTTCAGTTTTTCTTGCCAGAACTGCTCTCATAATACTTCAGTCACTGACACAGTGCAGGCATCATAACCAAGAAAACATTTTACTCACCAACATATTTTCTTTTTGGAATTTGACTTTTGGTTTCATCTGCCACAAAGTTCATTTAATCCATTTAAGCTGGTAGGTCTTCTCCCTGAAGAGGAGGCACTGCAGAGACCTGGGTATGTTTGTAAGTAACATTCAAATCAACTATTTCATCTTGTTGTTGTTAGACATATTTTACTGTTTGTCAAAGCCAGCAGTTCCTATTTACCATGGCACTGAAAGACTCCAAAGCACAATATCTTTCACAACAGGAGCCAGTCTCATTTTACCAGTTCAGTTCTGGTTACACTGTGGCTTCAGACTTCTTAGGAGACATTTCACAACCTACTGGTGTTGTCAGAATGTTTTCAAAGACCAAAGTGGCTTCAGAAAGTACTAAGACTCCTTCCAGATGTTGTTGTGTTATGGACTTCATTAAAGGTATTTTTTAAAGAACTTTTAAAGCATTTAAAGTTCCTAGCAGCACAGTTGGCTTCTTCGCTGTGACATGGAAGAACCACCAGGGCTCCTCTTTGAGCTGTCACTCAGTAATTCAGTCAAGGAGGTGTCCAAGACCCAAAACTAGTTTACCATCACCCCTGGTTTACTAAGCATAATATTATCACAGGGTTTAAGGATGTCCTGTTCACTTTGAATGGTTCCTGTTCCCAGTGTTGTTCAAGGGACAGAGAGCCTGTTTAAACATGGTATTAATATGCGTCTCGGGTGGTCTGATCACAAGTGGATAGCTCAGTCACGTCAGTTCACCCCTGGCAGTGACTACTTGTGATCAGATCCTGCTTCCCTAGTCTACATGCAAATAAAAACATAGCTACATCATTTCCTTTTGCAAAGATTAAATGTGATGTTTTTTTTTTTAATGGCAACCCAAACGTAGTAGCCAACACACTGGGACAAACAGACGCAATGTTTTTTACACAATGAAATAAATAAGTTATAATGTAGAACATTTGCTGAATTTACAAGAAGGCCTAAATAATTAAGAATTTGTTGTAGACAGCTTTTCACAAAGTATCTCAAGTTTTTTTCTTTTTTTAAAGGAAGTCTGGGGACTGGGCAACAAAGAAGTAGCTTATATTGGTTAATGTTCACTGTATCTGTAAAATTTGACATATTTACCATCAATAAAATGTCTTCTTTCATAAATGTTGAAACAGCTGCTAAATATTGGCAGGTAGACACACTTTAGTGCAGCAATGTGTTACATGAAAAATAAACATTAATGGATAGCATTTAATGCTGAATTTACAAAAGGCATGAATGATTAAGAATTTGCTGTAGCTGGTTCGCAGAGTTTATCAAGTTCTCCTCAGACAATGACTCTCAAAACTGCACGCTTTCTCAGGGAGTCTGGGAATTTTGCAGTTACTAGTTCAATGTTGAGCTCAGTTGAAACAGACAAACATTTGCTGCTTATCACGGCAGGTAAGAGAGACCAAACACATTATTTGTATTACAGTGAACCAAATGGAAATCAGACACCTATTTCGTGTGGACTTACAGGACACTTACATTGTGTTCCAGGACACATTGCGCACACACTGCTGAAAGAATGTGGCCATATGCAGGCCAGATCACCTCCATATGTGGTCTGAGTGATCAGATCTCAATGTGTCCTCAATGCTTCTTGGGTGCATTCACACCTGTACTTAGAGCTGTCCACTTGTTAACACATGTTAATAACAGGACCAGAGAGCCCCTCACAATGAGGATAGAGTCAGTCATGGTACCTTTTCACTTAGAGCTATCAGTTGACTAATTTTGTAATCTGACATCTGTGATCATCTGACTGATAAAAAGAGGTCATAACAGATTGCTTTCTTTCAGATGAACAAAGGCAGAAATAAATTAGCTTTCCACTTCCACATGTGTTTGACTGGACAGACTTCTTGAACGTTTCTGTAATCCTCTGTTATTCGCTACAATCGATCCCAAGGGGTTTTGAATTGACTTTAAAGGAATCACCAGTCAAAGGGTTTGTTCTGACCTAAATTATTGCTTTCAATTGGGTAATGCAACACTTGTGTGGTTTAAATCAGCTGGTTTCCAGATTTGCACTTTTCTCCGTTCTAATAGAAGAAAAAGGACAACCCTTCGGTACAGTTCATTATGTGGGGAAGTGTAATTTGACTTTGAATTTTGCTGTTTTATGTTCCATATTATTTAAGATTTTACTGCCTCTCTGCCCTTTTACTTCTAAGTTGTGTTCTTTTCTCAGTGGAAATGTTAGCCACACAGTCTTGGCTTACCTCCAGTTTCACTTGCTTACTTCCAAACATGTGGCTGTGCATTAAGTTCTTGTGTTTACCCCATAAAATGTAAAAAAAAAGCATGACTTCTTTAAAGATACTTAAAGGAATTTTTAACTGGTTATGAAACAGTCTCAATTTATTACTGATGCCTCTATATGATCTACAAAAGTTTACAAGACCATCCCTGAGAAGACTGGCCGGTTCTCTTTATTTATGGCCTGCCACCATGTCTGATTCTTCTTTAAAGAAGCCTGTGTTAACATTGTCACAGGCAAAGTTACAGTGAGTAGTACATTAGCCAGTTAGAAAGAAGCAGGAGGAGATTTGTATTTTGATAATTTTATTTTTGACGTTATATTTTGTGGATATCATGGTGGAAACACTACCACTTTTGTCTAAAGAGGCCTCCAAAATCAACACAGTATGAAATTTCCTTGTAGTAGATTTAAATACCTTGTTTTGTGCGCCCAGCAGACCTCAAAATATATTCAATTTACAATGATGTAAAACAGACAGAAGCAGCAAGTCTGCAAATTTGAGAGTCTGGAGATAATCTGGCACTTGTATTTGATAAATGACGATGATTTATTGATTCCCCTGTTTCAAAATTTGCTCATTTGCTCATCTTCATCATAATTGTTATCATTTTAAGCAGACATCATGCTCTGTAAAAACCTACTTCCTCCAGCACTTCAATACCCTGCAGGGTGGTGACAACCGTGCCCAGAGGCATCGTGTTTTCGGGTTGTCAGTCTGTCCATCGCCTTCTTGTGAATGTGATATTTTGGCAACATCTTTAGGGATTTTTTTCAAATTGGCACAAATGTCCACTTGGACCCAAGGATGAACTGATTAGTGGTCAAAGATCACTCACATCACAAAAACCATTTTTGGCCATAAGTCAAGAATTCATATTCTGATGATGAGACCATTTCACACAAATATCTAATAGGATACAATGATGAGGTGATGATATTTTATTATCAAAAAGGCCAAATCAAAGGTCAACTTCACTGTGACATCAAAAATAATTTTCTGGCCAGTATTCAACACCATACTTAAGAAACAGAAGGAGAGATTATGACCATATTTCACATTTGATCGAATACTGAATTTGTGACACTAATCTTGGGTACCCATCATGCAACTGTGATGACTTTTTAGATCTTCATTGCTTTAGCTGGGTAGAAGATGTGTGTGACGCATCCACAGTTTTAGATTTTGTAGCTTTTTTGCAGCAACATCCATATTTGAAGCATCATTGCTTTTGCTGATATTGAGCTTTAGGTGATTGTTGTAGCACCATGCGACGAAACTCTCTTTCAGTCCTCTGTACTTCGCTATAAAAATAGTCTCTAGCATGTTTTTTTTTACAAGAGGTCATGTGTGTCAATATAGTGATAACTTTCAGTTTATCAAAAAATACACTTAAAGATCGTGTAAAGCAACAACGCAATAAATGTGTGTTCTGAGTTTTTCATGCCATAAAACATGTTATTAACCACCCAGCCAAATTTGAATGATTAAAAAATCACTAAGTATTTAAAATTAGGTCTCAAAATCATGAAAAAATTAGCAGTTTTCACTGCTCTGACATGCTGGGGGTGTCCCAGTGTCAAATAGCACTATGACCTGAAAACGACCTGAAACATGGGCGCTCATTTAGCAGCTTTATTGGACATGTCCAGACATTTTTGAGCCACCAGAGCCAGCGGACGGTGACAGGATGGCATTTGTGTTTCCTCTGTTTCAGGTTGTTGGAAGTGAAGTGAGCTGAAGTGAACTGCTGGTCTGATTTGGACTGAGAGAGTCACTGAAAGCATGTTCATAACTGACCGTTAGCAAGGGGGAGGCGGTGGTTGGGGGACCATGGCTCCGGCACGTCACTGAGCCATGTTTCGGGTCTGCCCAAAAAATCCTGAATGCAGAAATCGTGAACAGCAGTTTAATGGTCTAACTCCACAATCCAGTACTACACAGTTCTCAGTTTTTTCAACTGCAAATTGACCAGTTTGGTGAAGGTGTGTTTGGGAGATGCCATGTTACAGTTGCAGCCATTTGGTAGGTTTGCTGTTGGCTTTACTGTCGCTCTTGGTCATTGTCACTGGTTTGATCTCAGACAACATACATCCCACAATAAGAACTAACAACCATCTGTATCAGGAACAGCAGAGGAAGTACAGAAGTACTACAATCTTCATGGAAGTAATTGCAGTAGATTGGTTGGCTGAGTGTGTGCTTCAGATGAAATATTTTGCCCTCTATCTTTTTCCTTCTTAATTATCTGGTTGTTTCTCCCAGTCATGCACTGAAAAAAGGTTAAGGTCTACTTTTTGGTGCCGTGCCTCCACCTTATACGCACATGCCTCTGCCCTCCATTGTGTCCTCAGGTTTCATCATTTCTCTCCCTTCCAGGGGGTCCTATGTGTCTTTCAGCCAGCTAGGCAGGCCATAACGGTTCAGTCTGCCAATCCAAATACACACCACCTCAAAACCCAAATACAAGTATACTGTATGTGCACCACTTCATATTCCTGAAGACCATTGGGCTGTCATTGCAACATGTTATTTCAATTATTGATTTACAAGCTTGACAGATGAAGCAAAATATCGATGATCATTATTCCGAGTGAACTCTTGTTTGTCGGTCAGTCGGTGTGGGTGGCTGCTGGACAGCCGGACTGTGCTGCCAGTTTAAATACAGAGTGACCAGAGTGTGGTAACCTGAAATACTATGTTATGAAAATGTGTTGGTTGTTTTACTCCTCTCCCCCCATAATCCACAGCCCCCCACGTGTTAAACACACACACACTCACACAGGATGATGTTTCACTGGCTGAAGGTCAGTGCTGTAAGAGCTTTCTGCTGCTGTAAGAGTCATTTAATTCAACCGTCTTCTAAAGCCACAGTCCACCCTCCATGTAAGGCGCCTCACATTCAGATTGTCAGCTTCAGCAATATCTGGTGTTGAATTCATTCCAACTCTCAACACACTGCTACTCAAATGACTCATATATTGATGCATTTGGCTCTCATGTCATTGAGGGCTGATTATCTTGTATTTACTTGTGCTCACATTGTCTCTGAGGGAATGTCAAATAAACGTGTGGTTGAAGAACATGCAGCTCAGGATTAATGGTTGGGGTTTACTCTGAAAAAAGTAGTCCACACCGCAAACTGAAGGTAAAAGTGTTGATAGCTTTTCCGAATGGCAGCGCTGAAATATGGGTTGAGAAGCCTGCCATCATGGAGAGGGCCAAGATTAGGGCTGCACAAGTAATCGCAATTGCAATATGGCCAAGTGCAAGATCGAAATCGCAGAACCAGAACCAAATCGCAATTTTTTGAAAAAGGAAAAATGTGTGCAGAAACAGCATTATAATGAGGTACTATAGTGCTGCAGAGATGACCTGGCCTAAAAACCTTGTTCTTCAGATTAAAGAAAACATGTTTGTTTGTGACTAAACATTTCCAGTAATTGTATTCCACTTTCAGTCAAAATAATTACATTATGACCTTTTTAAAAAATTGTGCAGCCCTAGCCAATATGTGATAATAGTGAGGGATGCACGATAATATTGGCACGACAGCCACATCGCCTGGCTTGAAAGTGAAATGTTTTTATCTGCCTGAAATGAATATTTCTGCCAGTATGACAGATCCATGAGATGGTGTTTGAATTATGTGCATGCAATTCAAGTATGACGTACGTTAGGAGGTTCTATGAAGTATCTGAAACAGATAGCAAAGTTGCTATTGGCTATGATTTCTCAGCATCTGTTATGCAAGGAAGGACCAAAACGCTTACCGTCAACGCAAATTTAATTACCCATCATAAGAGCTGTCATCCTGATCATTACAGTGAATTTTGAAGAGCAAAGAGAAACTGGCACTAGAAAAAATTGCCAGCAGTAGGTTTCTTATTTTGCCCAGTGAATGTGTACATTTAGAAAAGCACTGTATGTCATGACTGCATCTGTCAGTGGGCCATCATGAAAAGAGGAGGCAGAAAATATATTAATTCCACTATAGGAGAAACTTGATTTACGTGCATATATTGGTATTGTCCAAAATGAGTTGGAAAATATTGGTATTATTGAGTACTGTCAAAAATCCAACATAGTGCTTCCCTAATAATGTTCAAGTGCAGATGTTGGTGCACACTTTTTCAGTATTTACTTCAAGGTGTTCATGGTTTTTACACACAAAAAGTGATGGAACAGTGGACAGTCAGACAGTCATGACCACTTTCCACAGTGATTAACCAGGTGTATGTAGTGAGAGTAGCAGGGTTTGATCATCTCTTTCAAGCTCCCTAACTACATGTCTGACAAACACTTCCTTCAGTGTACTGACCCTCTTACTCTTTGCATTTCTGTTTATGCCTCATATGATGGTTGGCTGCACTGAAATGCAGCACATCATCATCTGATATTAGCCCGTTTTAGACAGCCTGTTCAAGGTGGGAATGTTGCACCTTTATCCTGCCTTGCCGTTCAGTTTAAAACATACAAACATGGAACGAGGTGGTATTGTTTGTTCTGCAAAACTGACGTCTAAAAGGGGTTGGCCAATACGATGGAACCCGGTTATCACACTAGACACCGACACTGTTGTGTTAATTCCTCTTGCTTCCTGAACTCCAGCATGCTCTCTAAAATCACACAGTGGGGCAGCATTATGCCTGTGTTGTTTGCATCAGTGTAGAAAAGCAAAGCCAGCGTAATGACAGGTCTTATTTATGGCAGAATTGTGCAATCTCTGTGCAGAAAATTAAATTCTCATTAATTATAACCCTCTACTTGTTTTTCATCTTTTCTTCCTTTTGTCTGCACCCTCTTATATAAATGATCAGTTACAAAGTGACACAGTGAGCGTTTACAACTCCTTTTGTGCCTTGCTTGATCTAACCAGCTGTGCCTTGTCCTTCCTTTTCTCAGGTACTTCCCATGATTGGCGGCTGCGTTGTGATGCTGTGAACCTCTACTACACATTGTTCGGTTTGACCCGGCCCTCCTGCCTGCCCCTGCCAGAGCTGGGCCTCGTTCTCAACCTGAAGGAGAAAAAAGCTGTCCTAAACCCCACCATCAAGCCTGAGCTGGGGGTCGGCGCCGTCATGGACACGCCTGCCAGTATTGGCATCCATGGTGTCGGCATGAGCTACGCAGCTGTAAGTGGTGTGGGGTCATTTAATTGTCCGAACATGTAGTTCAGTGCAGAGGTTCTCAATTTTTCATTCAAGGGTCCCTTACAAGATAAAGAATGTACCAGGGACCCTTCATGTATGTCTCTTGGAATAATTCAACGTTTCTTTTCTGTCTGTCTGTATGATCATGAGTCTGCACGGGGTCTTTTATTTTGAAAGTTAACCGGATTCTCCCTGCCTTTTCTGTGTCTGACTCCCTGCCCAACTGATCTGCTCTGTGCTAATTGACGCGGCATCTGTCAAAAATGGACTTGGCGCATGTTTGAAGTGGATCGCAGAGCCGCTTCTGGGACGCGCCGAGGCGCTGCTGGTGGAATCACAAGCGTTGTGTAGAGTGGCTGCGAGCAGCTCCGGCTGATGTGGTGCAGCCAGAACACAAGGCAGCTATGCCTGGTGGAATTTAGCCATTAGTGCATACATAAACTAGATAAAACGTAATTTGGCAGGCTTTGTTGCCTCATTGGCAAGACACTGCAGGCATATAAGAAATTCTATCTCTGTCCAATTGAGTAAAATCATATTGGAGGTACTTATCATTGTTTCCTTACTTTTGTTCTTTGATTTACTTCATTTTGCAGAATGCCACGAACCTTTGGGGCTACCCGGACCTCGCTTTGAGGACGACTGATTGCACTAAATTTTTTATTTCTTAACAGGCCATATTCATATTTTAACCATGAATTGTGCCGTTTCAGCCAACAAACACATTATTATACTACATCACGCATTTCCATTGGAGTTCCTTTGGTTTCCTTGCCAATGGTGATGTAATCAGTGAGCTGCTTGGTGGTCTTTATTCACTTTTCTTTTAATGTCTTTGATTTAGTATTGCCACATTTAAGTTTCAGATGGCACACACTGATAGCAACTACGTCATAAAAATGGTGTTATCGTCGGTTTGGATCTATGTAATTATGGGCACTCTAGTGGTGCCAATGGTGTTTGGCTACGCCTCATTCCCATTGCATCACCACTGCTCCCAGAATGACTGGAAAGAGCACAATTCTCACTGTTCTGGCCGTAAAAGCACATCTGACAACTGATTGAGCCCGTATTGTCCTAACTACAATACTGACAACATCCAGGAAGCTGCTGCCAAGCTCTTATTTTCTTTATTTATTCTTATTCTGTTATTCTGTTCAAAAAGACCTGCCCTCAGTGGTTTTATGTACACATTTTGGCAAACACAGTATTATTAACATTACATTATTCCAAAGAAGAATAAATTAGCCATACTACTACATATTTAAGCTTCTTTTGTTGTGTCTGCCAGGTGGATGAAGAGCCAGATCCTATCTCATTAGGGGTGTGCGGGGTAGGCCAGCCCCCTCAGGGCCTGAAGAGGAAGGCTGAGACCCCGCTGGGCTCCCCTCCAGAGCCAGGACAGGTCCTGCAGCAGCAGGATGATGATGGAAGAGGAGGGCGCTACAAGATCAGGGTGACCGACTTCTGCTGTGCTTTGCTTTCCACTGTCCTGCTCTTCTCAGTCTTTTATTCTCTGTTTGATTGAGTTTTTTTCAGGCTAATAATGTATGGACTTCTGTTTTCTACAATGAGTCAGAGACAATTATAGCTCTTTTATTGATGTTAATCTGTTATCTGGTATTAATGTGTGGTTCTGGTTTGTAGTTCAACACAATGGAGGATGAAGATATTGACATGGAGACTGTTCATGATAGTCAGGCCTTCATTCACCATCATCTAAATCTGTTAGAGAGACCCTCTACACCAGGTAAGCACTTACACACACACACATACAGAATATTTCTTACATCTTTCCAAAAAAGGAATGAAAATACCCAAAACCTGGTGACACCTTTACACTTGTCTTTTTAGGTAAAGAGCCGTTGTCGGTCGAACCATCCATGCTCTCCATGCCCGCCACACCGGTACCTCCTTTTCCAAAGACACCACCTCTATGTCCTCCAAGCACGGTGGCGAACATGGCCACCACCATCACCACCACCACCACGAGCACAAGAAAAAGAAGAAGAAGCACAAGCACAAACACAAGCATAAGCACAAACACGAAAGCAAGGACAAGGAGAAGGACAGAGAGAGGGACAACTCCCACGCCTACAGCAACAGCCCGGCCAGCGGCAGGTCCCTGCGCTCGCCGTCTCTGTCTGACTAAAACATCTGGAGGGGAGTCTGGTTTCCAGTTGTTTCAGTCGGGGCTAACCAGATACATTCATTTTGCAGTAGCAGGCTTGTGTCCCCGTGAGCAGGGGGACACAAAATGGAAAGCAAAACATGTTTAGTTGATCTAAAAATTCATGACTCAGTAGTATTAAACAAAAACCAAGAACAGCCAAACTTGTAAATATTTTATTATTATACCATCATCTCCAGATCACAAATGTATTATTTCATCTTGAGCTAACAAAGCTTGTTTTCTCAGAATAATGGGCTAATTTATCTTGTTATCTTGAGAATACAAGCTTATCTTAATAACAGGAAAATCAGCCTGTTATGAGAAAACAAAAGATCTTTTTCTCTTATAATTTCCATCAGAGATCAGTGTCATGCCAGTGCAACAGTTGTGTGCTCTCTCTGGTGTTGTGTGATGAATTAGGCTCAAGCGCCACACTTTGGCTCCAACCGGCCGTTAATTCTGATAACAAAAGATTCATATTAGGTCTCTCACAATCAACTTCATAGTTGTAAGCTCACGAAATTGCAAACATTATAAAATATTATAAAATATTAAATATATATTGACAAAAATAAAATAGTATAGTGATGGCAAAATAATGGGCAGTGGAGTCATTAACTCCACTCCACCAGCATGCATAGATTGTGTCCTGACAACTGTAGCAACTGATTAAAGCTGAAAATGTCAAATCAAGGAGCACCCATTATTGATCAGTGCATCAGACTGTACTTTAATCAAAGTCAGTAACATTCAGATCCTTCCTTGTCATTTAAGGAGACGACGAGCCCAATTGTATCTTCTCAGGCGAGTACAGAGCACATCAGGGATCATTTTCTCATGATAATTATGTCGTTATCTCAAGAAAACGGTCATTCGTTTTCTTGACATAATTAGGAAAACTAATTATTTAGCTATCTTGGGATAACAAAGTTCGTTTTCTTGAGATAACTAGATAAATTAACCCCTTATCGTGAGCTTTTTTATCTTGAGATAACAACATAAGTAACCAAAGTCATGAAGAAGCGAGCTTTATCTTGAGATATCTCCAAATAGCTAAATAATAAGCCCCTTGTCATGCAAACATGAGCTTTGTTATCTCAAGATAACAAAATAAGTACCTGTTACCCCAAGAAAACAAGTTTTATTATTGCGAGATAGCAAAGTAATTAACCCATGTCGAGTTAACCAACTTTGTTATCTTGATAATTAAGTAATTAAGCCATTATTACAAGACGGCAAGCTTTGTTATCCTGAGGTAACTAAACAATTAAACCATTGTCACAAGAAAAAAAATGTATCTACAGGTAACAAAATAATCAACCTGTTGTCACACGGAAATGAGTTTTGTTATCTTGAGATGTTGAAATACTAAGGTTGTTATTTTGATAACGGTATTGAAAAATATTTGCGAGTGTGGCTGTTCCCTGCTTCCATAGTGTTATAATACAGAAAGACACATCAGGACAGAAGGATGCTGTTCAGGTGTTGCAGTCCCAACGGCAGCAGTGAATTCCTCTGCAGAAACAGCGGTGGATGTTGGAGATGGAGAGAGGAAACATGGAATCCTTCACTGAGGTTGCGATGTCATTAAGGTGAACCCTCCAGAGGCGTCCTTGTGTCCTCCCACCACACAGACGCACATGGCCTGTGGGACTGTGTGGACCTTTAACACTGCTTCCAAGCTGTCTGAGGCATGCAACCACATACACCTCTCTCCACAAACAGGCAAATACAGTCTTAGCCAACCTCAGACACCCCCCCCCCCCCCCGCATGGACACCACTCTGGTGTCCCTCATCCCCACAGCTCAATCCCAACATTCAGTAAGCCGCTTCTGAGGGGAAACTTGATTGATCGTGGTGTGGATTTACCCATTCTGTCTGGACTGAGCCTCCGGTGTCTTTAACATCCTGCTAATGACATTCCCCTGTTTGCTTACAGATGGAAATTGAGCAGAGGAATTTCACTGTGCTGTATAATTGAAACTTGAGTAATACTGTGTGTTTTTTAATACTTTTTTTTTGTTTCCCAACTGTCATCATTGATTAAAGATGCTTTTGTATTCATGGATGTTTTCACTAGATTGAATCCAGCTCCACAGAGGCATTCATGGCTGGGTTTACCCTGGCACAGGTTCTCAGGCTTGATTAGGTGGTTTTAAACAATGAAGAGAACATGCAGAATCCTATTTTCTCCATTTAGATAACCAGGGGGGTCTCGGAAGTGTGATTCAAAGTGTTTCAGAAAACGGTTTTCTTATTTAATCTGCCTGAATCCATCTCATCTTGCATAAATAAGACCATAAAAGACAAAGTCTCAATGTTCATGTCAAGAATCTTGACATTGGTTAAAAAGTCGCTGTCAGCATTTAATCCCATTCAGTACTCCTGCATTATTCTGGGAACCCTCGTCTCTAAAGCGCTGTGAGATTTCCCCTGATGGTTGTGAGCTCCCTTGTTACAAACGGTTGATGAAGTGTGTGGTTAGACATAATAATCTACTGAAAGCTACAAGACAATAGTGGTTTCACAAATGTACTGTAGATACAAATCAGTCATGACAGAAATACAGAAGAAAGAAAAAAGAGTTTAACCATTAAAAGAAGAACTCACAAGCTCTATGGAAAAGGAACCCGAGTTTTACATTTTTGATTTGTTGATTTTATCATTTTTTAAATAAATTCAATAAAAGTGCCTCTTGTTCATATTTGTGCAGAAACCAAAGTGTATTGATGCCTTTTTGGAAAATTGGTCTTCTGAAACTTTTGAGTTACGTGGAAAACAGTGGATGTTTTTATGCCTCTGCGATGGCTGAGGTTTGAGGCATTACATTTTCAAATCATCCGTCTGTCTGTCCCATTCTTCTGTACATATCACAAAGAACACTGAGGGGATTTCTTCAAACTTGACTCAAATGTCCTCTTGGACTGAAGGATGAACAGATTAGAATTACACTTAATACATTTCATTAAATTCCTTCAAAGTTTTCACTTCATATATTATATTGTTTGAGTATTGTATGATAATGGCCACGGGACAAAAACGTGTTCAAAACTCTTCAGTTATGCTGGAATCAAACTCTTGGCCATTAAAACCTTGTAATAGATGTTAATTCCATCAAAATTCACATTTTTAAATCATAATTCTTATTTAGCTCTGATTTAGAAGGCCTGTGGAGTTGACATGTTATGGTTGAGACACATCTGATAGCAATATTATTTCATGAACAACAACAACAACCAAAAAAAAAAAAACAACAAAAACTAACGGACTTGATGGAAACCTGGGGCTCAACTAAACTAAAACAAAGATGATTATAATCGCACATTTTTACACCTATGTTAACAGTTAGGTATTGTTAGTTGTAGGTTTTGAAGGTTTTTAACACATTTAAATTGTTTGAATTTGTGAATTCTTGTCTGGGACAAGCATGTTTTCTTGGACATTATGGATATTTTCATCACAAAATTAAAAAATTGTAGTGTTGGTTTTTACAGGTTTTTTTTTTTTTTTTTTTTTTGTAAGGACATAATTTGCCCCATATCTGAAGAATGGGTGATAAAACAAGTCTGTAAGTTTAATTTAACACATAATTCCAACGGTCAATACATGAACAACTGGAGACAATAAATTAGGTGTGTTAAGCGTATCCTGATTTGACCTACAGTTCTTTGACTTGACACACAAACAAGCCTCCTCTGGTTAAGAGCCTTCACCTCGTTCCATTCCTGACACTGAACCGTCATAATACATATTAAAAGTGGAAAGGCTGATCTGTGGAGCTGGTAGTTGTACTCCTGACACTAACTCCCCGCTGCGTTGCTTTTATATTCATCTTTTTTCCTTGACCTGCTGTAAAAACCGTGGCGGAGATAAAAGCCCTCCTCCGACCCAACACCAATAAGAATCCGGTCCGCTCCTCTCAGTCACCTCCCCCTCCTCCTCCTGTTCTCTCCAACGGTCCTCCTCTCTGGTGGTCCTCCGGTGTCGGAGTCAGCATCACTCACTCTCCGACCTACAGCACAGGACTGCGCTCAGCCCGGCAGAGGAACATGTTGCTGCTCAAACTGGTACGGTAAGAGTCCGCGTCTGCATGTCTGAGCCGTAGATCATTTCAGAATAGAAACACTGCTGTGCGCAATTGCGCGCGTAATTACGCATTTAGCCGTGTGTTTTTAATAGTTTGCGTTATTCCTTGAGGCTGCAAGGACATTTACCTGGTTTTCTTAGCTTTTTTTTATTACCCTCCTCCTCTTCCCTCTTTCTTTCCTGCTGTTAAGCATTTGCAGAACAATTGCAGATTCATTTCCAAGTGGCGGACGATTCGTCAAACTATCAAAGGCGATTGTTATGCGGATGCGGGGCGTCCCTTTTTTTTTTTTTCTTTTACTTTGAACTGGGCACCGCACCGGGCTTGACAGGTCATCGAGAAAACGCAGTCAGCAAGTCAGCATGACCAGTCCCATTAAAAGAAGAGCGCTATGAATCTGTGTGTTGTTCCTCTCGCTGTGACTCTTTATTTTCCTAAATACAGCAGACTTTTGGAGAACAAGACCAGACAGTTTAAAGCATTTTGCAATAATGACACCGAATGAAAAGCCAACTAAAATACAGAAAATTTAACATTAGGTACGCTGTAAATAGCTGGAGGACCTGGCAGTCTTTTAAAGGGACAGTTCACCCCAAAATCAAAAATACATACTTTTTTCTCTCACCTGTAGTCAGTGAGTAGTCAGAATGTAACTAATTGGCATTTACTCAAGTAGGCTACTGTACTTAAGTACCACAGTGAGGGACTTGTAGTTTATTCTATTTTACGCTACTTGACATTATCCCTCTACTCCACTGCATCTTTGAAGCCAATCTGATACTTTTTACTCCATTTATGATTATTATAATAAATAGTTCAAATTCTAAAATCCGACATTCTGCATGAGTACTTTTACTTTTGGTATGTTTATGTGTATTTCGATGTTAGAACTTACATACTTTTACATAAGTAAGATTTTGAATGCAAGATTTTTCCTTGTAAAAGAGTATTATACACATACACACATACACATACATCCACCAGTGCCTGAAAATTAGAAGATAGTTTTGTCGTGAGCTGCAGAGTTTTGGCTGTAGAGACTAAATGGCACTTGTGGTCTGCAAAGCAAATAAAAAACATCTGACAAAAGGAAGCATGCGTCTGTGGATGAAAGGCTTGTGCTTGTGACAGCGCAGAGTGTAAACATTAATGGTGTCCTCCATGCTGGAGCTGTAACATCTCACCCATGAGTATATGCACACTTCCTTCTGCACGGTGACATCGCTGGTGGGCGTATTTGGTAGAACAAAAATACATGCTCACAACGAGGTGTGCAGATTGTTTTGAGTAAACAGGTCATGACTCCTGGTAAGAAACACTGGTGTTGAGTTGAGCACCACAAGCTGAGTTCCGTTATATTGGAGAGAAGGCAGACATCTCTACGACTGATATCTCCAAAACTCTGCAACTCACACCAAAACTATCTAGATGGAAAAACAGAACAATGGGTAGGAGAAAAAATGTGTACTTTTGATTCTGATTTTGTTGTTTCTCCGTCCCATATCAACTCTTTAATGGATAATAAACTTCATGACTTTTGATAAACCTGTGCAGTAATATAAATGATGCCTCTAATGTCGGATGTGTTCTTGTTGTTGTCTCAGTGTGTTTGGATCCTGTCAGTCCTGTGTGGCACTGATGTGTGTTGGGGATTTGTGTATGACCGTCCCAAGCGCTCAGGAGAGGACGGGACTTCAGCCCGGACAGAGTGTGAGTACGCTGAAAACATCTTTGAACTGCTTGACCCCGAGCCGGCAAACATTCACACAACTGAGAGGTGGCCTTGAAAAAAAGGCCCAGAATCCCTCCCACCTTCAGGTTGGACACTCTGTAACTGATCTTGACCTCTGACCTCCTTGCAGATAGTAGGCAAGAGACAAGAATGAGCAAAGTGTCGCACTGACAAGAGTAAAGAGTGGGCTTTACTGTCAAATAAAAGCAAGAATCCAGAAAGTCAAGTGTTATATAAGAACACCTGGAAATCCATTTATTTCTTCGGTCTGATTTTTATACTATTCTCTGCTCTCATCCTGTCCCATTAGTCTGTTCTGTGTGTTCAAATCCAAACAATCAACTTTTGATCAAAGCATGTGTGTTTTAGCATCAAAAAACTATTCTCTCATGCCCTTCTAAAAACGTTTCCACAACATTACCTGATGCAGGTTTCTGCATGATGATGTAGAAACATATAAACTCCCCAGGGCTGAGGAAGGGGAGGGCATCAGCACTCTAATCTATGACAGTGCTTTTTGCTAACAGCTGAGTGGGAGTTCCCATTTGAAAATCTGGGAAAAAACACAAATGGAGTTACCGTCTTATAAGCATTCGATTATTTCATACAATATGTGGCACATGCCTCTTTAATACAAAGAAATGTGTGCTTGCGACTCCTCTTCACAGGCTCCATGTGTCTGAGCTATTCAACTTTTCCATTTACTATAAAGTCACTGTAATACTGTAATCATTTCTAGGGCTGTGAAGGAGCGTAACTACCCAGCAACTTGTGAAAAGAAGCAGAAATTTGTGGAGAAAATGTGTTTGTTGTCATCATTATTGATTAATCTGCAGATTATTTTCTACATTCATCAGTAAAACACATGGTCTATGAAATGTTAACAAATAGTGAAGACAGCCTGTCCCACTTTCCCAAAGTCCAAGATGACAGCATCTTCAAATTAGGGCTGGACATTATATCAATCTTCCTGGTGTTAAAGCTACAGCTGGCGACTTTTTTTTGTCATGTCTATATCCTGAAAGTAGCACATAAGACAGATAATAAGTGAAAAATTCAGGTTCCTCTGGTTCCTTGTTGTGCTCCTGGTGGCATTTGGAAGAATCCACAGTGCCTGAAAGAAAACAACCAATCAGAACCAGCTTCCAACACAAAAAATTGCGCAACGGCACCCCCCACCCCCTGAAAGAAACTAAATATATTATTTTTGTTGTTTACCTAGTTTATGTGTACTGGTTTCATTTTAGCTCAGTGTGAGAGTTGTTACTGTGTTTGCTGTCATTTCCCTTTGCGCTTTCTCTCCTTTGCTCTGTGTGCTCCTCAGACACACACACACAAACACACACACACACACACACACACACACACACACAGAGAGAACACAGAGAGAACACAGCAGAGCAGAGGAGAGACAGGTGAAGTTAACAGAGTTGATGACAATTACTGTAAGTACAATAGACGCTTACCAACAAGAGTAATTTAGAGAAGATTGACAGAATGTCGACCCCAAACCAGTCAAGCCAAAACTAGCCAGCTTGAGTTAACTTCCAAAGACGTGTCCAGCTTATTGCATCAGTTCCTGCTGCTATTTTGGGTTTATAGCTGGCTCTGATCGGTGGTCTTTGCTCAGGCTCAGTGGATTCTTGCAAATGCCACAGTATCTGTCTCATGCACTACTGTCAGGATATAGTGACAGTTTCAGCAAATGTGACCAAAAAATATTTTTCTAGAAGTTACCAACAGTAGCTTTAAAGGTTGCATTACAGTAAAGCAATGTACTGTAATTCTGAACTAACCAGACTGTTTGAGCTGTTCTGTTATTTGTCCCGTGATGTGTGGTGTGGTCATAATTCATAGCTTTACGAACTGTATTTAAATTTTTCATTATGATCCTAATTTGTGTCAGAATTACACAAACTACAGTAAAACTAGTCAGAAAGGCTGTTTTAAAAGCAAAGTTTGCTCCTTTTGCCACCATGTGCTCCTAAAAAACTACCTTTCCAGAATCTTGAGGCAGAGGCTACCTGTGTCTCAGTCACACATGCGCAAAGAAAAGCAACAAAAAAGGGGAGTGGCCATCGCCCAATGAAGCAAGTGACATATAGACCCTTTTACAGTTTGTAAACAATGAGGAAGCTGCGCGCGCATCTTGGCAACGGAAGTACGGCGGACTACAATAGCTTGTCAATGGGCCGCTGCAAACACGAGCAGTTTTAATCGCGTTCTCAGTCTAATCAGACGTTTAATAGCTTGCAGCCATAGACGCCACCAATTGCTCTGAAACAGTCAATTTTTCTGAAGTTTAAGCAACTTATATCGATCACTGGAATATAATTTCTGAAGTATCATATACTCAATAAACAAATGTTTTTGTGATTTTGGTGCTGGTAAAATGTTTAATTCAACCTTTACAGCTTGATAACTCGTCTGGGTGACTGGAGCGATACATTCTGTTGCCAAAATGCGCGCGCAGCTCTTCGATGATGTCAACTGTAAAAGGGTCTATACAAGTCTTTGTTATTGGTTTGGGCTGTGACTCCGCCCTTCAGAGGTCACCAAAGTTGAACTTGGGGCACAGAAACGACGCAAATTCACGGCCGCTGAAATCAACTGTTGGTTGGACAGAATACGCAATATGAAGATGTCCCATTGGCCTTGAGAAATTGTGATGGATATTTTTTTACAATTTTGTGCTTCGAAATATAAATTAAAAAGCGACAATCAATTAGCAATTAATAGATAATGAATTCTAATAATTGTTATAATAATAATTGTTATAATTGATAATAATTGTTGCATCCTTTTCTGCTGTAAAATGAATGAGAACAATGCAAAAGTGCATTAAGTTTATGTGAAAGTGTCTCAGAACCGTGTTAACAACACACATGTGTTCAGTAAAGCAAACCCAAGAAAAAGTCACACACTTTCATTTAGTTGCCAAAGTGTCTGAGCCCCGGCCATGTGAAGTGTGTTTTGGACCTGCGTTCATGTATCTTGGCCAAGTGTAGGTAGGACATGCCTAAAGCTCCGCTCCAGGTCCAACACACACGCACAAAACAACTTTAGTGCTTCATTTCAGAGCCGAGTAAATTTTGAATCGATGTGAGCTTCAAGTGCAATCAGTCACCCCAGCGTCAGCTGGAGCGACACGCGTCCACCCCCGGCTGTCTGCAGGATCGCTCCTCCAAACATGAACAACATGCAATTAGATGAGGAGCAACTTTCCACATCAGCGGCTCCACAGGAATTTCTGCTGCTCAGTTTATTTGCTGGGTTATTTTCTATATGAAGTGTCTGCCAGCGCATATGAAATGAGTGAGCAGCAGTGTGTGGTGGTGGGAGGGGAGGGGGGGTTACAACGGATCACTGTGACCCTCGTTGGGCAGCGTGTGTGTTTTTTTGAAGAGAGAGAGAGAGTGTGTGTTTGTGTTGCTTTACCTTGAGTCAACATTAAGAGCATTGGAGCTCATTTTTTCTCATTTTTTGCTTCGCTGTGCTGTAGGTTGTCATAGCAACAGGCCACGGCTGCAGTGTTTTCTTCAGAGTTTGGTTGCGGTTTATTTTGCTACAAATTTTGCACGAGACAGAATTTACAAATGAATGTTTGTGCAAGCCGTGAGTGTGAATTTGCAAGAAAATGAATACACATTGAACAACTCTTCAAAGCTTTATTCACCAGAGGTTTTCAGCTATGTAGCATTTATCAGGTGATATCTGAAGATGTTTACCGTTTCTGTACAGTCCATCAATTAGTCATGATGACTTAAAAAAATCACCATAAATCCAAAATAAAATTGCAATCATCTTTTCAAAATAGTTTTTTGCAGAATACAAATATAATAGGCAACATTACAACTCTTAAGTTTTTTTGACACATTGCTTGAAAATGTTGCACCTCCTGTGAGAAAGCCACATTGCGATTTTGATAGAATTTCAATTAATTGTGCTGCTGTAATTCCAAGCAACTTTTTGTTTTGTTTCCCAAAATGTAATGCTGGGTAAACAGGTTGAAGTTCCATTTTTTAATTATAAAATGATATAGCAATATCTGTGCTCTTTCAGCCTGTTTCAAAACACAGTATTCTCTCAAATTTCCTCCATCTCTGAAGGTTGTAGCTAAATGCCCAAATTCACGAAACTCTTGCACATGTGCACAAGAGCGGCAAAGTCTGCATAGAGGAGGAGGTTCTGGTGGGTGGGACTTTTACTCAAAAGTTAATGTTGACTTTTATTTTTAAACTTATTGGACTCCTTATTTTCAGTTTTTTAAATTATTTTCAGTTTCCAGTTTGGTTAGGTTTTAAAGTCCATGTAAAGGAAAAAGTGAGTTTTTCTTCTAAACACATTTACATGTTAGAACATAGTTGCTGAAACATGTAAAAACACTGAGAAAGATGTAGTACTAAACTGTGGAGTTAGACCATTAAACTGTGTTCATGATTTTTGGATTCAGACCCAAAACATGGCCCAGTGATGTGCCAGAGATATGGTCCCCCAACACTATTTAAGCCCCACAAACCAACACATGAACAAGATCGCCTCCCCCTCCCCTCACCCTCCCTCACAGTCAGTTATGAAAGTATCTTCAGTGACTCTCTCGTCCAAATTAGTCCCAGCAGGTTCACTTCAGCTCACTTCAGTACCAACAACCCAACACAGATGAAAAAAATACCATCTTGTCACCGTCTTCTGGCTCTGGTGGCTCAAACACGTCTGGACATGTCCAGTAAAGTTGCTAGATGGAGCGTCCATGTTTCAGGTCATTTTCAGGTTGTAGTGGTGTTTGACCCTGAGACAGCAAAGGAGACACGCCCCCAGCATTTCAAGAAGGAAACTATTTTTCAGATTGGAGACCTAATTTAGTACTTAGTTATTTGGTAAGTGGGATATTATTAAAAAACATTCAGATTTGACCTTGCATGCTCCACTACATAGAGAAGGAACCAGGCACTTGTTTACCATGTTAACAGCAACTCAGTGAGTCTCGTGATGAACGAGCCGTTTGCGTTGCTGCTCCTCTCGGGCTGAGTCGCGGAGCTGGCCCTTCTAACTTTGCAGTTCTAGTTTTTAATTCAGATTATGAAGTGAATTATATTCCTACAGTAGATGGCAGTTGGCACACCTCTGGTTTAGAGAAGCAGCAGGAGTACTGCTGTAGGAGGCTAATGTCTTGGTCACACTGCATCACTTTCAAAGTTGTCGCATCACTGTGCCATTCACATCCACATAACTTTCTGTCTTGTAACTGTGAGTCTTGAAATTTGTGTGTTATTGTGTGGCTTTGATGAATACAAACCAACCCCAATAAAAAGCCAGTCACGTCAGACAGCCTTTTCCCGACAGGAAACTGCTGTTATATAAGCCAAATATTGCTCTCTCCAAAGCCACCAGACTGCTTTCACAAAAACAGTCATTTTACCTCATAGAACACACAGTTGTTGGTCTACTGCTGCCTCGATTGGTTAGTGTGTTTGTGTTATTGTGTGACTAATATGTTTTAAAGGATTAGTTCAGATTCACTGAAGTCATACATTACTATTCTTGTGAAGGTAGTCTGGTTGCTTTGGAGGGAGCAATATTTGGCTTATATAAGGCAGTTTCATGTTGGAAAAGGCTGTCTGGTGGCAAGTTAAAATGGTGAAAATATTCTAAATATAGCGTACACATAAACTTGTGTTTTTTTTTAAGTGGATAAAATACATTTTGCTGCTGACTCTGTCCACAGCAGTGCATTACTTAGCTTCCCACCAGTACTCCTGCTACTTCTACAAACTGGGAGTATGTTGACCTCTATCTACTGTGCAATGACACAGTACCTCATATAACCCCACTTCAAAAATTCCAAACTGTCCTTATAAGTACAATTCTCATAATTCTAAAAAAAAAATGCTGTTTTTGAAAATAAATGTAATCAACTCAGCTCCATTAATATGGCACCGGATGCATTTATTAGGGCTTAAAATGGACAATTTGGAAATTCAAAATGTCACAATCTCTTTTTAGGAACAACTTAACACATGTGCTCCTGTTAGCTGACACAAAAAGACACCCACAGTTTTCACCTTTGACCTACAGTCCACACCCACTGTGACAGAGCAGCAGTGAGTCTTGTAGGAAAGTGTGTACTGATGTCCATGCTGCTCTGCCAACTAGCTGGGCAGCATAAATAATTTAAAGTGCAACACCTCAGTTCCTTCACATAGAGTACGTATGCACACACACACACTACATATGTCTACACAGGAACACACAAACGTATGCTGAAAAGCTCCTGTTGGCATCCTCTGGTCTTCTCTGTGACTGAGGTTGTTTTTTCGCAGGTTGGTGGACAAGGAGCGAGTTGTTCAGATTGTAGCAGGGAGTTCACTCTGTCTCCCTCTCAGATCTGCAGGATGTCTTCAGTTAAACCACGAGCTTCTCACACTGCGTGCTGGCATCCAAACCGGTCCACTGTCCTCTGGGTCCTACATGAACAAGAGCTTTGTGTGTTGTAGAGAACCTGAGTGTCCCCATAGTCAGATAGAATTCCCACAGGAGAGGGTTTAAAGTTTAGTGATGCTGAATTTGGCACTTGTCTTGTAGACCTTTTATCACAGTTATTGTTAGTTATTCTCAAGAAAAAAAAATATAACAGTCATTTTTCGTTTGCCAATCACATTATTTGTCTTTATGTCTCTTCTATGGCTCTTTTATTTTGTCAGGCTGTCGGTCGTTTCATTTTTGTGAGCACAATATTTAAGAACACCTGGATGGAATTTCTTCAAATTTGGCACAAACATCCACTTGGACACAAGAATGAACTTATTAGATTTTGGTGGTCAATTGTCAAGGTCACATGAGCTCATAAAACATGTTTTTGGCCATAATTCATTCACGCTAATTGTAACAAAATTTCATACAAATATCTGATAGGGTGAGATGATGAAGTGAAGACTGTTGACAACCCCAGTAACTAAAAAGTTGGGATGTTGGGAAAACTAAATAGAAACAGAGCACAATGATATGCAATTTTTTTGACTTCTGTTCAGTTAAAAACAGTACAAAAGATATTTAATGTTTGAACTGAAAAACTTTATTGCTTTTTGTATGTATACAATCTTCGAATTTGATTCACTCAGTAAGTCTTTGGGAACTGAGGACACTAATTGTTGAGGTTTTGAAATTAAATTCTTTCTCATTCTTGCTTGATAGACACTTCAATGGCCTTTTTGTGCCTCATAATGCACCACACATTTTCAATGGGAGACAGGTCTGAACTGCAGGCAGGTCAGTCCAGTACCTGAACTCTTTTACTATGAAGTGTGCAGAATGTGTCTTGGCTTTGTCTTGCTTAAATAAGCAGACACGTCTCTGAAAAAGACGTCTGGATGGCAGCATATGTTGCTCCAAAACCTGTACGTACCTTTCAGCATTAATGGAGCCTTCACAGATGTGACAGTTAGTGGAGCAAAGTATTTGTACTTAGTTACTTCCCACCTCTGGACAACATACAGTCAGTGTATAATCACCTGAAAATAAGAATCATTGTGTTTTTGTTACCTATGAGCCATTTATATCCACAGAGGGTGCCTCTTCCATGGAGGGTGCCATGTTGCAGCACCATGTTGTACAGTAGCCCAGAATGGACAAACCAAACACTGGCTCTAAGGACGGCCGTTCACATGTTCGCAGTTTCTTGTGCACCATAGGTTCTCCTACATGCTTGGAATGGGAGAGATGCCACTAAATCCTACACACTGGATGCATGCACCATAATAGATTTTCAGACAGAACTGTCAAATGATTCTTGGACTGTCCCTACGTCCCTAAGGGAGATCATCAACTTCCACTTTTTTTTAAACTACTTATTATGTTTGATATGGACACCACTCTGTCACACATGTGCTGCATCAGCAGGGAATCTTTTTGTTTTTTGCACATTGAAGTTCAAACAGTTTTCAGTCCAAATAGTGTTTGGAGTGCAAAGCTGTGCAGAGCTGCCTCATCCAACAGCAGGAAATACAAGCAACATAAAAAATGTCTTCTTCTGAACACTCACTGGATCTCTGTGTCTTGTGTCCTCAGCTCGCTCTGCGTCTCACTACGTGCCGACCTCGGGCTCCTGCAGGAACAGGTGCTTTGAGCTGGTCGAGCTGGAGCCACCAAACTGTCGCTGTGACAACCTGTGTAAGACCTACAACGGCTGCTGCTCGACTTCGATCAGCTCTGCCTCAGGACAGGTACTGTACTCCTTGTTTCTTTCTATGCAGCTTTCTATCCCTTCTGTCTGTCTTAGTACTTTTATCTTCTAGCTGATGAAAACGAGACTTTAGACACACCAAACATTGTTTTGGTGTCATTATGTGTTGTGTAATTTCTGAATGATTTTTTAAAAAGTATTATGATTTAAAGTCACACACACCATTTAATATATTCCCAGAGCAGAGTAGTAGAGAAAAACAGGAATAGACATTTTGCTGTGATTTAGAAAAACAAAAATGTCTGCCAGATTCTTGGGAGTGAGTTTGATCGAGGTTGCTCCTGATGATGGTGCAGGTCGGGTCGGGGAGGCCAAATAAAACAGTCTTAGATTTTTTGTCATTAAACTGCAGGAAATCCTGGGACATCCGGCGGTTAATATCCATCAGGTGGTCTCAGGTTTTTTTCCCAACAAAACAGGAAATCAGACGTGTAATGCCACTTTTATGCGTTGCTGCTACTCTGCAGTTTGTGTGTGTGTGAGAGAGCAAAGATAGGGTGCTCTTGATTTGAAGACTTGAAGAGGAAGCAGAAAAACACATCATGTCAATAGATCTTTAGATAAGTTTCTTTCAGTGGTGGAAAGTAACCAATATATTTAGGTTCTGTGTAATTTACTTGAATATTTCCATCTTATGGCAGAAACAGCCTGCTGAGGTGCTGCAAAGTGCTATGATGTGTTAATTCTGGAGCAAGCAGCAGCCTGGCAAATATGTGGAATAAGTACAACATTTAAAAAAATACAACCACAAACAGCACTGCCATTATTTCTAATGAATATAGTGTATATATAGATTGTCATTTTTCATCATGTGGAGGGAAGAAATCAGCAGGAAACTCAATGAGAGCAGGAGGGAAAATGTTAAAGAGTTGGAAATCATGGGAGGCATATTTCATCATTCATCAGAATAATATCCTTATATCACACATAACATATCATTGGTATGGTTTATAGTAGATTAACCTTTGTGTTGTCAGACCAGATTTGCTTGTGCCGTGGCATGCTCTGTGTGTTCAGCCCAGTTTATTAACATGGGCACTGCAGGGTCACTGCATGCCAAGTGTGACACGCTACAAATCAAAGTTGAAGTAGCCTCAACTTTTCTCAATGCTTGCAACATAGCTGTATCGCCAGTAATGTGAACATACTATAAGGGAGCTTTCACGTTAGCACAATCCTGGCCCATTCCAAAGTGGGCTAATCCCAACTTTAGCCTAGGGCTTGCTGGCCCTGTTCCAGAGCAGGGTTAGCCCTGAGTTTGCAGGGTTATCCCCTGAAAATCGACTAAACCCAGGGCTAAAAGTTGTCAGTGTGAAACAGACCTATAAGAGCGTAGTAGTCACAGAACATTCTAAAATGTTCACATCAGTTGGTGTATCAACAGAGATGTAACCCACGGCTAGTAGAAGTGCAGTGATGATCATATAGCCCTGTGCTCAGCTTAACCCTGGCCTAACAACATGGTGTGTGAAAAGGTGCTATATTAGCCCAAGGCTAACTCTTAGCCCAGGGCTAAGAATATGCAGTATGGCAAGCCCTAGTGTGAATCATATAGTCCTGGGCGTACCTTAACCCTGTTTTAACAATGTATGTCTGAAAAGAGGCTAAGTTATCTCAGAGTTAACTCTTAGCCCAGGGTTAAGAATAGCCCAGGACTAAGAATATGCAGTGTGAAATGCCAGTTGATGTACCAACAGACATGTAACCCTGGGCTAGTAGAAGTGCAGTGTGAATCATATAGCCCTGTGCTTAGCTTAACCCTGGCTTAACAATATGTGTGTGTGAAAAGGGGCAAAGTTAGCCCAAGATTAACTTGTCTTAGCCCAGGGTTAAGGATAGCCCAGGGCTAAGATGCAGTGTGAAAAGCCATGAGGGCTTAGAACACGATGATGAAAATATATGATCACCGTCACCAAACTTGCTTCAGTGTTGGTGGTAACTGTACTGCAGTATGTTGCTCGGCTACAGAGCCAGTCAGACAGAGCCTCATTATTTTGGATCTAAATTTGTACTTTGTATTTGTACTTTTTTTTTCAGCCTTTTAATCAAGATTAAAAAAACTCTAGATATTATTTTTAAGCCTGATTGTCCAGCTGCACACTTTAATTGTATGAGCTGGAAACGAGCCATGGTCTTAACATGATTTCTTACTTGTTATGTAAGCTGTGCTGCTTGTCTGTTGCTGTTTCTTCCTGTTCATGTGTTGCCTTCTCTCTCACTGCCAGTCAACCCCCCCCCCCCCCCCGCTACTTCCAGTGTTGGTGGTCTGATTTGATGTTCTCTCCTTCAGCCTGGTGGTCTTTGGTTCACCACTGCCTCACCACTCTAACCCTCCCTGTGCCTCAAAATCATGATATACTGGCTCATACTCAGTTCTTTACCCTGACTGTGTCAAACCCTACTTTAAGCTTTAGCTGTCATCTGGTGTTCCCATCTTGAGAATTTATGTTTGTCCCAAACTGCGGAGTGCTCAGCTGTACAGCAGCAGCCAAACCACTGTTCCATTAATATATCAGCTTTCATTTCTCACTGCTTGTGGTTTCAGATTTGGTTTTGGAGTCTACAGCTTTTACACCCTGCTGGTTTGTATATGAACATCTTTTATTCTTTGATCTGTGGCCCCTGCTGTGTTCTCGTATACAGAGGGTGGTTATGAGTGCAGTAAAGATCGGTGCGGGGAGACTCGAAATGAACAACATGCCTGCCACTGCTCCGATGACTGTCTGGCCAGAGGAGACTGTTGTACCAACTACAAGACACTGTGTAGAGGTTTGCAACTTTAATTGTCCTCAGAAATATGTTTTTGTTCTTGTTCCTACAGTTGAATGTTTGAGCTTTACTGTACAGAATGATGTATGTGCAGAGTCTGACATTACATGGATGTTTTCACATTCATCTGCTTAAACTGAAACATTTCTTTGTGCTCACTGAAAATCTGATTTAAAGGGGTGGGCCAAAAAGCATGATTTGTGACATCACAAACGAAGAAGAAAATGTAAATGAGAATTGAACTTTGTTGTGTGGAAAAAACATATCAGATACAAATTATTATTCAAAGTAGAGCAATTTATACACATGTTAAAACAGTGGTTTTCGAACTGGGGTCTGTGTTTTTAGCCTAATGTTCACTATAGATCCTTAGCTTGGAGCCACATTCACGTGTACATGCACACCGTCTGAACTGAGTGTGTGTGGTGTGACGGTGTGCATGCGCAAGTGAATGGCATGTCAGGGCTTTGGGAGACTTGGATTACACCAGACGAGCAGTATGGAGATTAACAATAACAACACACTTTTCCGAACCAGCCACAAACCAGCCACAAACCAGACTGTGTTGTCCATACATCATTCCCTGTCTCTCACTGCCTCTGCTGATCACATTCTTTCAGGAGACACTTCATGGCTGCAGGACGAGTGTGAGGAGATCAAGACTGCTGAGTGTCCTGCTGGGTACGTTTACATCTGAACAGACTAATCAATCAAACGGCTTTCATCAAAAGCCTTGGTGTATTCATTCTCTCTCATTTCACCAATGGGCAGTTAGTTTCCTCTTTTAAACCGTTTTATCTTTGTGATACTTTATGTGTGTGCAGGTTTGTGCGACCTCCGCTCATCATGCTGTCAGTGGATGGATTTCGAGCTTCTTACGTGAAGAGAGGAAACACTGTCATACCCAACATCGAGAAACTAAGTAAGACCTGCATGGGACTGTGAGAGAGATTTGGTTTAGCAATACGATCTGATCTCCACATTCTTCCTTGGGCAAGAGGGAAGACTATGTTGATGTGATGATTTATGGAGTCATGAGGATCAATAGACAATCAATAATTGATTTGTTGTTATTAGTGGGTGTCTCAGTGCTGTACTGGTTTTCTTTTCTCTGTTTTCCTTTTCAGGAACATGTGGAACCCATGCTCCGTACATGAGGCCTGTTTATCCCTCCAAAACTTTCCCCAACCTCTACTCACTGGCTACGGTATGTCACAGAAGCACTGGTGTTATCATTAACAGGTTGTCGATTGTCAGTGTCATGTAATAAAAGAATGGTTTAAGCATTGGCCTCAAAGTATAGCTGTGGCTGACCAAGTATTTTGCATTCTTATGTGAGTATGCTAATGTTTACAGTTATTAAGTTGACATTCCAGTAGTACTTTTTATGAAGTGGCTCTTACTGTTTTTAGCTGTCAGAGCATCTGATATCTTTGACTTGGAATTACAACCAGGGTACAGGTAGGGTAGGGTAGAGGGGAGGATGGGGTAGGATAAGGTAGAGGGCACAGGTTAGGATAGAGGGTAGGGAAGGGTAGGGTATGGTGGAGGGTACAGGGTATGCCAGGGTTGAGGCTAGGGTAAAATGTGAATATACAGATATATATTATTGGCCTACGCATAATCTCAGATTGAATCTCTCTCAGGGTCTCTACCCAGAGTCTCATGGTATCGTTGGCAACTCCATGTATGACCCAGTGTTCGATGCCACCTTCACCCTGAGAAGCCGAGAGAAACTCAACCATCGCTGGTGGGGAGGACAGCCAGTAAGTTCTCTTCTTTCTCTTCTCTTCTCTTCTCTGTCTTCTCTTCTCTTCTCTTCTCTCTGTTCTCTTCTCTTCTCTTCTCCTCTGTTCTCTTCTTCTTCTTCTCTTCTCTTCTCTTCTCTTCTCTTCTCTTCTTTCTTCTTTCTTGGCTTTGTACATTAGTGTTTTTTAAATTCATCTGATGGGTTACAGATCAGAGGCCAACAAAGGCAGGAAATACTTTTCCTTTGAAGCCCACTACAGTAGAAATGGCAGGAGTCCGATCCAACAAACCAAGTCTGATAGACTTTATTATTCAGTGATCAACAACAGATGTTAATATGGGATTATGAAACTTGGGGTTGGGTTGGGGTCACTTTACGTTCTTGTACAGCCAAAGCTTTGACATCAAGTAGTCAGGGCAGTCTTCAGAGCTTTAGGTTCTGTGATTTTACTTAAAGAGCAAATCTGTGCATGGATTTCATTTGTTGCCAAACTGAGCAAACTGAATACTGAGTCAGGATGCTGTCCAGAAAGGCTTTGAAAAGATTTGACGAACAGCAACAAACCAATCTCCTGTATTGTTTTGTATCAACTGGAATAACAGAAATTGGTCTGTACCCACAAACCCACACACAGTGGGAAATCCTTCTTACCGTAATGTACAGTACCATACTGTACTGCACTGTGCACCATGACCTTGGTTTTCTTGTGCTCATGTTATTGTTTGTGTCCAGGGTAACACTCCGGTAGTATCCTACTAAACTATGTCAGACTGATAAGATAATGAGACTGTACTGTTTGTCTCCTAGATCTGGATACAGCGCAAAAACAGGGAGTGAAGGCTGCCACCTTCTTCTGGCCTGTGTAAGTCTACATTTGCAGCTTTCAGCTCCAAAATATTTCCCTGAATACATTTCACAGCCTGCTCTTTCACTGCTGTTGGTGCTCTGCATAAGACCAGCCTTCACAAATTCATAGTAAAAGCCTTCCTTTTATTTTTTAATACTTTAGTAGTATTATTTTCTTTGTTATTAATGCATTTATTGTAAGAAAGCAAAAGTACAGTAAATGTATTAACACATCATGACTGTGTCATACAAAGTGACAGTGAGAAGTCTTGTTTCAAAGAAAATATTAATACTTCTGGAGAAGGCCTTGCTTTTGACAAAAGTGAAACAAAATATTAAGCCTCCCTCCCCATGGCAATAATTTTGGTACAGTCCTTTAATTGTCCTCATAATCAAACTGTTTCTTTACTTGCTGCCTTTTGCAGGCAGCTTACATGTCAGCTTCATGTCACTGACAGTCACACCAACATGAGCTCAGTGTCTTGCTCATGGTAATCACAGCTGGGTGGGTGCTGTGCAATGACATCCTCTCCGCACTGCATCACCCCCGTCTCTTGAAACAGCATAATTTTAAGCTTCTGATGCAGTCATAGCACGACACATCATAACTGTGTTTTCTTTGGTCTGAGCTTTTCTGGAATAGTTTCCTTTGGCATTTTAATATTTGTTCATGTTGCCTGATAAGCGAATCACAGATTGTAAACAAAACTCACAGGGGGTCAGCTGCAGCTTGTTTAATATACTGAATGTACTACTTGTTGTGATTTTTCTACTCTGGCACCAGGTACGAACCAAACCATAAATTGACAAAAATGAGCACTGTGACCTATATTGATATTGGAGGCTTTACAGCCAAGAGTCATTTCTGCCAATCAGATGGAAACATCAGTGTCCTCATACCTCTACCTATGTTGAATTGGATGCTAATTGAAGTGCACTGCAGGCTACTTGTAGCCTGGGAACCAGACGAATCTGTGAGCTCATGTTTCATTTGCTCTGGCAGATATGCCTGGCCACACTCCCGTTCAGACAGATTTCCACATGTCCTGGCTCTCATCAGCCAATCACAACTTTCTATTTAATATGAGGTGGGTTTGATATGATGACTGACAGAGAAGCGTTACCGGTCCAAATTGCAAAGTCATATGTCTGAAATCAGACTCTGAAACTAGGCAGTGCTGATTGAATATGAATCAAGCTTCTGTTACTGCATTGGCTGTTTCGCGCTGAAATATTTTCAGAAACACATTTTGGTGAGCTCTAATTTGAGAAAGCTTGTCACCAGGCCACCATTTTTTCCCCTGTGTGAAAACAGACCAAGCACTGCCCCAACTTGCATATTTAACTTAACGCTACCTTGCAAGTTTGATTACGGGATCATTTTGGAACCATTTATAGTTATTCGCATTACTCACGTAAGTGTGTTCATTCACCCCAAACAGGCAGCCGTAAGATAATGAGCAACGTGCTAACAGCCAGTGAGCACCTGCTGTGTGTGTGTGTGTCTTTGTGTGTCACCCTCTGATAGCACTCACCAGAGAAGCCTTTTTTTCTGTTTTGTCCATCCTGTCTCTTCTTTCCCCCATCCTCTCTGTACGTTCACAACGTACAGCAGACAACATGGACAAAGGGACTGATTAGCTTACAGTAAACACTCGAGCAAGCTTGGCTCCTGTGTGGGTCTCCACTGCAGACAGGTTGAGAAGCAAGAGTGAAGATGAATCCACTTTTTAATCCCAAAGTTAAAAAACAAACAAACAAACAAACTCTGAGCCCTCCTCTCGCTGGTGAATGGGTCCGTGACTCCTCCATGGGTCGCTGCTACTGACAGGTTGAGAAGCAGTAGCAAAGATAAATCCACTTTTTAATCCCAAGAGTTTGAAAGATAAACTCCGAGCTCTCCTCCTGCCAGTAAAGGTGTCTGCATCGGAGCAAAATCAGTGTGATGCTGGTGTTTCTTCCTCCAGAAGCTCCAGTCTTTCCCAGGTCTCCTTTTTAGAACTCCCCAGCTTTAAGCAGCTTTCTTTCGGGTGTGTGCCTCAGATCCGCCCCAGTCCTCTCCACATAACATTTGGCAAAAACCCTGCGATAGATGCATTGTTTTGCTCAAGTTGAATATTTTTCAACTCACACAAATACACAAGAAAGTGTTCATGTTGCATCATTTGCATTACCTGGCGCGAATGATGCAAATTTCACGTTTATCCCAGGCACATTTTGGTCTGCACCTGTTAATAATGGCCTTTGGAAATTGAAAATGAACTGTGAGATTCCAGACTAATTTGTCTAACTAATTAGTCTGGCGATGACAGGCTAGGTTACTTGGAGTCTGGTCAAGGTACCGAGAAGTTCCATTTGTGTCCATATGGCACTGCTCCTATCTGAAACAAACTGAACTAAAATAGTAAACGTTGGTGTTAATGTGCCTTGAGGACTGATAATTCAGGGACTGTAAATGATTTGGTGTTGAAAGTCATCAGAACATGCCCATTCATGTTCCTGCTGCTCACTCAGGCTGCTGCGCTAAACCCGCAGCCTGTGGAACACAAAGCAGCCCACATCTATCAGCACAGAGAAGGCTTTGATGGAGCGGGAGGCAGATCTCAGCAGAGGGATGGCGTTGGGCCTGTTTTTACAGCAATTTGTGCAAATGGGCCTGTTTACATTACGCAGGATTCCTCTGTGGACCAGGGTCGCAGACGTACCACTCTGGAGAACCATGGGGGCCAGAGTGGGTTTACAGTGCTCTTCTTGCACTTGGCAATGACAGAGGTGTGTGAGAAAATATGGAGAAAGAGACAGTACAAGGACAGATGCACAACCAAGGCCGCCAAGCCTTGGTTGTGCATTGTAGCTTAGCATTGTCAGACTAATTCTCAGATGTGAAACAGTTGGGAACCTCTTAGTTCATTTTTGATTTCCAGGGGGCATTATCAACTTGCACAGGTCAAAATGCCTCTGGACTGCAACTGATCAGAGCAACAAAATGTGTGATGTAGCTGTGCTTGGTCCGTTTTCAAGCATGGCATCAATGGCAGTCGCCTGTATTCTCATATTACAGCTAAACAGTGCACTAACTAAAATATATTTCTATAAACATCTGAAACAAGACAGGCAATGCAGTAACAGAATCTTGATTCATATTTGATAAGCACAGCCTAGTTTGACAGTTCGACCAATCAAAAGCAGCACAGAGCAGGGACACGTGACTTTTCAGATCTGGGCCGATAATGCTCCTCCGTCAATCACTGTATAAACCCCGCCCCATCTTGAATAAATGGTTGTGATTGGTCCAACTGGATCCAAGGTTGGTGCAATTCTGCAGGGTTAATGCAATTCCATAGACGTTAGAGTGAAAGTCTGTGCTGACATTCCTGAGAAAGACTTGAGAGAATGTATGTTCAGCGACTCTCTTAGTCCAATTCAGCCCAGTATTCACCTCAGGTTACTTCAGTTCCAAGAACCCGACACAGAAGAAAAAATATACCATCCTGTCACCATCCTCTGGCTCTGGTGGCTCAAACAGGTCTGGACATGTCCAATAAAGCTGCTAGACTGAGCATCCATGTCTCAGGTCTTAGTGGAATTTGACACTGAGACAGTGTTGTGGACACGCCTTCAATGTTTCAGAGCAGAGAAAACTGCTCAGTTGTTCATAATTTTGATACTTAATTTTATAAAGATAAATATACATAATGGCTGACTGGTTGAAGGTCTGTGTTGGGTTCAGCTTTCTGTGAGGTCCCTTCCCCTGAAACCAGAAGCAAAGAACATGGAGGACAGGAAGAAGAGAGGAGAAGAAAGAAAGGCAGAGTATATAAAACAGAACATTTAGCTAAAAGTGTCAACGTAGACCGAAGTACAGTCAGGGCGCAAACATGGAGAGAGAAGCCTGCTGTCAAGTGTTAACACAGTGTAACCGCACCTTCTTGTTCCTCCATGCTGCCCCCCACTGCCTCATACATCAAGCCCCGTTGAGGGCCTCGGTCCTGGGCTTGATGGTTGACAGCTGTGGACTGTATGACAGCCAGCAGCGTGGTTGGTGGCCTCATCACTATACAGGCAGCATAAAGACTGCCTTTGACGGTCAGACACTTTAAACACTCAGGGGCCTTTAAATTTGCTCTACTACAACCCTCAACTTTATGAGGCTCTTTGAGCATTAAAGGACCAGTTTGGTGTTTAATGGTTTAATGGTTCAAAAAGGGGAAAGCAGACCAGAATCTAAGTCTATTATTGTAACTCTGTCTGTTGTCTTTGCCTTGTTTCTCACTTGCAGCTGTGGTTTTCAGATGTTAACCATCTTCTTCATTGTGTTCCAGTGCCATCCCATTGGAGAGGCGAATACTGACCATGCTGCAGTGGCTCCATCTTCCTGAAGGGGAGAGGTAAAATCAGTTTGTCCTTGTTTGTCTGCTTTACATTGTCTTCCATCTTAATCTGTTCACAACTTATCAACTTAGGCAGCAAGCCAGACAGTCATTTGACTCAAAGTCCAGCTTGCATTATTCAGAGAAGTGGGCTTTTTTTTTTCAGAATAATGGACTTAACTTTACATTGACAGATAATTGACAGTTATAAACAACTGATACAGTCTGCAGCACTCCTGCACCTCCTGCAACAATTTGCGTCAACCACAGATCATATATTAAATAGGACATATATTATTTTGACTGCAGTGCTCACATTCCATCTGCAACTGCTACATATTGCTCTTTTAAGTAGCTGTTAGGAGTTAATTGTGTAATCCAGTACCACCCCTTGGATGTGCAGAATGTAATATGAGAGTGTATTCAATGAGTGTGTTCATTCCCAGTTGGTTTGAATGTGACACCTTCCTCAGTGGACCATTATTTTGCATTTAAGCTGAAAATCCTGAAATAAAGCTTTCATTAAAAGCAGACCTGTTCTATTCCAAGTGTTAAAAATGAAATTAGAGAGTGCCCTGGTAGTCATTAGTGATTATTACAATCATTGCAATTACCACAAACACATCTCCAGTGTGATATGTGTCTTGTTTCAGGCCCTACGTTTACGCCATGCACTCTGAGCAACCAGACACATATGGACACAAAATGGGGCCCATGAGTGCAGAAGTGAGTACCATCTGCATCTGTGTTGTGTGTGTGTGTGTGTGGAAAGCACATGGTAAAGCACACAAACCGGGCACACAGGTAGACATACACACCCATATAGTTTCTCCGTGTGTGTGTGTGTTGTGTATAGACTTTGGTTCCTGTTGTGTGTTTCAGTTGAACAACCCTCTGAGGGTGATTGACAGAATTGTTGGCCAACTGATGGACGGACTTAAACAGATGAAACTGCACCGCTGTGTCAACATCATCCTGGTGGGGGATCATGGTACAGACACACGCACACACACAAACACCCATTTTTACCAGGTTTCTCCTGGATTTCATGGTCATCACCCATGCCCTCCCATTTTGTTGTTTCTCTCTGAAAACTCCTGTAATTTGCATGGCCCTCAAACTTTATAATAAATAATCATCACTAACAGATCCACAAGAAAGAGAGCTCAGGACGAGTGACAGAGAAGTGTGTTTGAACATGAACAGACATGTGGACGAAATATAAAAACTTTCTTTGATCACAAAGTGTGATGTTACTCTAATTCTGTGGTTTATCAGTGAAGTGTATGAACTACATGGCAGGTTGAGTCTCATTTGGCAGTGAGAAACAGACAGACAGATCTGTGTCATCCTGTATGCTCATTTGTATCCTGTGGAAGCCCATTTCTGCCAATATGATGGAAAAAAGACATTGTAAATCATTATAATGAGAAACTTTATCAAAATAATGAGTTAGTATCTGATGACAAACCTTATCAGAAATACTTTCTCATTATTTTGAAATACTACCTTATTATTTCCAGAAAGTTTCTTATTATTTTGAGATACTAACTCAAGATCTGGGGCAATTGTAACATCTTACGTTTTCCTTCATAACTCACAGACTACTTGAAATGCACAAGTCATCGTTTGACATGAGAAACATATATATTCATTATAGGTTTCACTAGCCAGTCACACACACTCACTCACCTCCCTCCTCTGTGTTCTCAGGTATGGAAGAGGCCCACTGTGATCGCACAGAGTTCCTCAGTAACTACATGACCAACATCGATGACATCATTCTCATCCCCGGGTCTCTAGGCAGAATACGCTCGAGATACCCCAACAATCCTAAATGTGAGAGACCAAGAGAAAAGCTCATTATATTGACTTTTTGTTGAGATATCACATCCTCTATTTGTTTCTGTATTTTTTTTCTTCTGTTTTTTTTAAATTTCTTTTGTTAATTTTCACAGATATTCTATTATTATTATTCAGGCATTCTGCCCTCTTATTCATGCAGACTTTTAACTTTAGACCTTTATCATTAAACATGACAATCATTTGTTGGCAAGAAGAAAAAGCCTCTGATGTGGTCATTGGCACCATGTACAGTACCTACTGTATAGTGGTTACCACTGGAGACATTGTTCTAAGTGTGCAGTGTCTGAGCAAAGCCATATAAAAACTTAACCTTATTTTGTGTTGTTCCTGTAAATTATATATTTTGTTCATTATGTCTACATTCATTTGCAATTGTTCTTTTTTCAGATGATTCCAAGGCTGTTGTTGCAAATCTAACAGTAAGTATTGGATGAAAAATACTTGTGTGAAGTGGGTGAACTTAAAAAGAACTGATGGTGAATTTTGTAAAACTTAAGAGGAAGAAGAGAATTATACTACTGAAGCACAAAAAGGTTGGAACCTGCAATAACGGGTGTTGATCTGTCTTCTTCTTTGTTCCAGTGTAAGAAGGCAGACCAGCACTTCAAGCCATACCTGAAGCAGCACCTGCCCAAGAGACTGCACTACGCCAACAACCGACGCATTGAAGAGATTCACCTGCTGGTGGAGAGGAAGTGGCATGTTGCCAGGTACAGTGCCACCACTGCAACAGCAAGTACAAATACATATGAATTAAACATCCAGGATCCAATCTTAGTCCTGGTGCAAAGTCAGGATTTATACGGCTACTTTACGCCAAACAATCCTTTGTGTGAACATGTGTATGAATATAGAACACTGTATGAGATGTTTTGGTTCTGTGAAAGAACACAGTGCATTAATTAATATTAGATCCTGTCCTGCTGTGATTTGTGCGTAAATGCACACCCTATTTCATGCACCTGCAACCCATCGGCTATTAATTAGAACTTTAACTTTTATGCCCTGGCTGGCCGGCCGACCTGTGGATTTACTGCAGTGCCTGCAGTTTTAGCTGTCATCCAGGCATCACTACAAATGGGTCATTTCAGCATCCACATTGGCAAATCATGCATTAAAATAGCAATGTAGGCCCACCTGGCTTTTGAAGTGTGTGTGAAGTGTGGAGTTGGACTGTTAAACTTCTGTTCATGATTTCTGTGTTCTATATAAACCAAACAAACAACACCACCTTCCTCTTCCGTCACCCTCCCTAACTGTCAGTTACAAACGTACCTTCTCGTACCTCTCTCAGTCCAGATCAGCCCAGCAGTTCACTTCAGCTCACTTCAGTTCCAACAAACTGACACAGAAGCATGTCTAGCTGCTAGTCAGACCGTCCATATTTCAGGTCATTTTCAGGTCATAGTGGTGTTTGACACCGAGATAGTGGACATGCCCCCAGCCTTTCAGAGCAGAGAAAACTACAAATTTTTTCATGATTTTGAGACCATTCATTGTCACTCTACAGCACGTGTCAAACTCAAGGCCCGCAGGCCAAATCCAGCCCGCCATCTCATTTTATGTGGCCCGCAAGAAGTTGCAAAAAAATATAATTTGCATCATACAAGCCTAAACTGCATTACAGAAGTATGGTGTCCAACAACTACATGTCCGAGAATGCATCCCTTTTACACACATACTGAAGTCATTTAGTAGCTAGATGCCTCATTAGGGGTGTATCTGATGCACCGGACTTTAATGTGTAAGATACGAGGGCATCGGTTCAGACAGCTTGTATCTGTAAAAAGCTGAACATGAATTGGAAACAGATCGATGCACCACTAGCATATCGATACATCTCATTAGGACGCGCATATGTTTCATTTTTGGCATCAAGGACCTGCCACTGTAAATTTCCTCTGTTTTCTCTCTCTCCTGTCTCTGTCTGCACCGCTCTTACTGGACGCCTGCTGCCGCGCTCACACAAAACAAGCGCTCCCTCCTCCCTCTCCTGTGTCTCCTCGTCATTTCATCAGAGCAGACCACGATGAAAACAGCGACAGAAGTGACATTGTACCGCGTCGCACCACCAAACTTTCATAACGCGCAAGTGTAGAACAAGTTTGGAGTTTTATAGGAAAGATGAGAAACTCTGCTGCAAATCATTTATGTAAAAGTGTCTGACAGCAAAGTACAGAGACACGAGTCTGACCCACAGAGACATCATGTGACTGTGAGAGCAGGTAACACAGAGCATCACTGTTCACCACACTGATTAGAACCACAGAACTCTTCATATGAAACAGAGCAGCAGATCGTCTTACTGCAAAAATACTAATATTTTAAAGTTTTAAAGTTTGTTCACAGACACAACTTTGTGTCTGTTTCATTTTTAAATACATTATTGTTGAATGTCTACTTGCCATTATTTTTTCCTAGTTTTTTGCTATTAGAGCTTGTTATAATTTTTATAAAAATCAATATTAATCAAATGCAGAGGCCATTATGTGATATAGATACAAGTGTATTATCTACATTTATAACTGGCCCATTGAGGGCAAACCTAACGCTGATGTGGCCCAAGATGAAATTGAGTTTGACACCCCTGCTCTACAGTGTCTTTAAAGGGAATTACCTGGATGATTAATTAAGAGAATAAATGTAATCCTGTTGTGCCTTGCACCTTAGTTTGTGCCTAGGTTATGTGCCGCTTAACTAGCAAAAATGGAGTTGGACATGCCCTAAATGCACTTGTGCTATGCACTTTAGATCATGCACTGTTTTGAAGCTTAAGTGGACAGCTTAAAAAGAGACACACTTTTCAATATGTCACATGAACATACAGTATTAACAAGCACATCATCACTTGTGCAACAAGAACTTCCTGGACACTGACAGTAAATTGCACTATAATTTTTTATTCACTTGACCCACTTTTTTAAAAAATGGCCTGCCCACAAAACAATGCCATAGTCAGTTGACAAAGTAACAGACATTCCTCTGTGTCATTTCTGATGAAAGGATGATAAAAAGAAAGCATAAGCTTTGTTGCTGTGTTTGTGTTGTGTTAAGATAATGACAGTGCTATGACAATCAGGAAAAAATCCAACCTACAATTATAGGGTACCAGCTGCAGTGTACAATGAAATCATGAAAAGTACCTGGTTTCAAATGCATGTGTGGAATTGAGCTGAGCTGTACCACGTAGTGGAAACACAGCATTACACTTTTGTCCTTGCTGACCTTGGACAACAAACCTGTGGATATACAGGTAGAAAACCCAGAATTTAAAATTGTTTAAACATTTTTTCATAAAAACTCTCCCTGTACCCATCAGAAGCCAAATTATTGCGATTATGACAGAAAATAACATTAAATTTAATTCCTGGCCAAGAAAAGTAGTGACGCATAAGATTGAGTTTACTGTAAATAAATAAATAAATCCAAACCAGTCGACTAGATGAGATAGAAGAGTTCTAACTAATTTAGTTTCAGTTTGTTGCCGCATCTGCAACCAGGACCGTCCTCTAACGTTCAGTGCAGTCGGTGTCGATGTGGCGTTTTCAGCCCACCCATCAGTGAAGCTTTTTACTGCACATCTTGCTTTACTTAAAAACACATTTTATGTCCACATGGGCTGCTATCAACGCATCATTAACACATGAAGTGCTGAAAGGTTTTAAGACGTGCTTTCCTGAGCCTTACTCGTATAAAAAAAACACACATCTTTCTCAACAGTGCAGCTGCTGACACGTTAATGACATGCTAAAATCAACTCTGACAGCGTTTGACGTAAAGCACCGACACGTCTCACTGCAGTGATTCAGTGACAAAGTAAACCATGAAGTCATCTGGAGTGAAAGTGAAAACAAACCACCTCAGCTAACCATGCTGTGTGTCTGAGTGAGTGTGAGTGTGTGTGGACGTGGACGTATTACTCATGTTGTGGAGACCTAAATCTGTTTTCACACTCACGTTGGGGACCAGCCTTCATTATGGGGACACAATGCCAGTCACTATAATGTAAATCATTCACTTTTAGGGTGAAGACTTGGGTTAGGGTTAGGCTAAGTTTAGGTTTAGGTTATGGTAAGGGTTAGGGTTGGACAAGTAGTCGTTATGGTGATGGAAACATGAATATGTTTTGTGTGTGTGTGTGTGTGTGTGTGTGTAAGTGCATTACTCATGTTGTGGGGACGTCTGCATTTACACTCAAATTGTTGGGACCAGCCTTTCTTATGGGGACCAAATGCAAGACTGTATAATGTAATGTTCAGTTTCAGGGTAAAGGTCAGGGATAGACTAAGTTTAGGTTTGGGTAAGGGTTAGGTAAGTAGTCATTATGGGTAGGGTTAGGGTAAGTCTCCAGGAAATGAATGTAAGTCAATGTAATGCCCTCTGAAGTGATGGAAATATTACTGTGTGTGTGAGTACATGTTCGTGTCAGTAACAGTCTCCTTGCATGGAGCTGTCATGCTGTTTTGGTTGGTGAACCATGGGAGAGCTACATGCTGTTTCAATACACATGCACACACACACACATGCAGGGCTACTAAATGAAAGAGATCTTTGAGGTTTCTGTGCAGCTCAGATAGACAGACGGGCTAATCGTTGGCACTGGAGCTGTGAGCAAAGTGCTGGAGAGTTAACACTCACACACACACTCACACACACACGTACATAGGCACATATACATTTGTCAATGTATGCGTAAATCTCAAACCAACTAACTGTTCACACCAAATGAACACTGAGTTTGTCTCATTTCCCCGTCAGCTAGTGATTTACATTTTTTACATGCTTGTGGCTTCACCCCCCTAAACACGCACACACACTTACACATACACACACATATTAAGGTGTATAACTGGAAGCAGTGTTTTAATGGACACTTAATAAGAAGTGGCTGTTTTTCAATTAGAGGACTGCGGCTTGAGTTGTGTGAAGGGGTGGTTGTCCCAGTCTGAGGGCTGACGAGGTGACTACTGACGACATGCTGCACTTCAACTGTATGGAACACCAGATTTTAACCCTTTAAACCTGTGTGGACTGATGGCATCCTGCATCTGGTTTTTTAAACCATCCACATATTTGACGCATACAGCATGAGATTGATCATGGTAGTCATTTGTGAAACTCTTGTTGGTTTTTTTGAATTAGGTGCTGTGTGACATTTGTGGCATGCACCCAGAGGTCACTGTGAGGTCAGCATGTTAGTTAGAAAAACCTCATATTGTTTTGTGCTTTCTTCCTCTTCTACCTCCTCATTTGCAGCCACTTTGACCCCACGTCACAAACATTTGGCACTTGTAATGCACACACGTGGTAGAATAACCACCCTAGAGGATGTTATGTTTTGATGGACAAACCTAGGCAAATCAAGGTAACTCAAGGTAACTCTAGTAAACAAGGTAAATCTAATAAACAAATGGGTATTAGCATTAAGTATATAGGAATAGATAATTTATTGAAAAATATTATCTTAATTTCAAGTAGGTACATAATTAAACTTGGGCTGTTTCCAGTATAAACCTTAGATAACTACAATTGTAACTTTAATTTATGGGTAATAGAGGAGTTGTTTCTAGAATTGGTTGCCTACATTCCTTGAAAATGCGCAATTATATGAGTTATTACCAACATAATTATTACTTAGGTTTTTCTTTGTATTTCAGTTGTTGTGTCTAAGTGTTTACCCACTTATTTAAAAGATGGTAATTACCCAACAACACACTATGATTTAACCAAATATTTACCAAGCAAAATACCTGGTAATTAGGGGACAGTAAAATGAAGGGTTACACATGTTTTTAGGTGTCAGTCATCCTGAACAGTTTGTTCATAGGTCCCCTGAGATCTAGACTGCAACATGTTTTGTTGCAACGTTCTTCATTATTCTCCTAATTGATTTGTCTGATTTGATTATATTTTGGTATGGATGATGGATGGGTGCTCATCTGTGGGAACTGGCAAAAGAAAGTAAAAGTAAAAGTATACAATATGTTAGCTTGTAACTCAGATTGTGATTGAACTTTGCAGGGTCATTTGACACAATGTTCTGAACATCCCAACCAGGTTTATACTAAATGATCAAAGTAGGACTAAACAGTATTGATATGAAATACTTTTTCCATAGACATAAAGATAGTTTGAACAAGTCAGCAGGCAGTGGTCTACTGCACTCACCAAGGCCTGGTACTATTTATTACAAACACACTGATGATGCTGCTGGAAATGCCAGTTGTTTGCACAATAAACTACTTGGCATAAGGTGTCGAGAACAAGCAAATGTAAAAACTTTGATGAAGAGCATTTTAGGTGAACCACTATCAGAATATACCTGTACCAGATAGCAGAGAGGCCAAGTCATGGTTTTGCAGTTCACAAGTAAGTCTCAAGTCTTTGCACTCAATCCGAAGTCATGTCCCATGTCCTCTCTTAACTCTCGACTTAACTGTTCTTTGTGCAGATTAAAATGTCAAATGAAGTTGGAAGTCCTTCCGTCTGTTTTTCAACCTGTGTGTTTTGCATACTACAATTCACTCTTTGTTCACCACCACATAATTTTGGTATGTCACCAAAATGATCTTTTGTATCATTTTTTCCAACTGGAGCTCAGTAATGTAATGTTAGTTCTTCATGGTTCTCTACTGCAACTTCATTGGATGCTGCTGGATTGATTCAAACAAAGTTGATTCAGGAAATTAAGGGAAATTAACTGTTTAAATAACAAAGTTTTTTATTTTTGTGCTTGGGGAAAGGTGTCAAGTATTTTCAAGTCAGAAGGCTCAAGTCCAAGTGAAGTCAAGAGTCATAACAGTTAAATTCCAAGTCAGGTGGAAAGTCTTTTTTTATTTTATTTTGTCAAGTCGAATCTAAAGTCATCAAATTTGTGACCCAAATCCAAGTCATGTGACTCAAGTCCACACCTCTGCCAGTTAGCCAAAGCATCTCATTTTGGAAATTTATATTGTGATACAGATTTTATTTTGAATTATGACTTATTGACTTACATGCTGGGTCACTAACTTCATGATGAAGTATGAATTTTCATATCCTTTATTCTTTATTCTTTATTTGGATCCCCATTAGCTTCCACAAAGTGGTCACTAGTCTTCCTGGGGTCCACACGCAAAACAACAATATAAAGACATCAATTTAAAATCACACAGTATCAGTGAGACAGCAAAATTCAATATCAGCCCAAAATTAAGACAAAAAGATAAGTGAAGTGACGCTACACATGTGACCTAGTGACCTATAAAGGTAACACACTGCACCAAATAGATAAATGAAATTAACAAAAAAAGTTCCACAACTGTCATAACAAAATTTACATGCAATTCATGAATTTTAGTTTTTGTGACTTTTTGAAGGATCTGTCTAATGCTGGTGGGGAGATCAAGCTGAAGAACCTCTATCAAAAGAACAGTTCTCATAATAGAGAATCGTATGTGGACCAGTACTCACTTGACGTGTCACATACTATTATTATTGTTGTTGTTGTTGTTGTTTTATTATTATTTTTGATATTATTATTATATTTAATATTATTATTACATTTTTATTTTATTCATTACAGGAAGGTTCCTGAAGGGAGGAGGCACTGTGGCTTCTCTGGTGACCATGGATATGACAATAAGATCAACAGCATGCAGGTAGTCTTGATCATCTACAGTGTAATAAGGAAGTCATCTGGCTGGCTTTTAACGTCTTGCATAGCAACACAGTTCATACTATCATTTTATATACTACTCTATTGGCCTGTAGGATAAAGTAATGGTTTAATAGCTATAATAGTAGTGTACATAATAGTATTCATAGTGTTATATTAAATCTTAAACCTTTTATTTACTGTACCATCAACTTTCATTTTCAGACTATTTTCTTGGGGTATGGACCTACATTTAAATACAGGACCAAAGTTCCAGCCTTTGAAAACATTGAGCTTTACAACGTCATGTGTGGTAAGGCTGATTTTTGTGTCCTCCTCATGTGCATGTTGACTCTTCTTTTCACTAAAATCAAACATGCTTTCTCTCACCCTCAGATCTTCTGGGTCTGAAACCAGCTCCCAATAATGGAACTCATGGCAGTCTGAACCACCTGCTCAGAGCCCCCCCCTACAGACCCACCATGCCCGAGGAGGTTTCCAGGCCAGCAGCCTCTGGTCTTGTTCCTGCAGGAGCAGATGACCTGGGCTGCAGCTGCGACGACAAGGTCAGCCATGATGACTCAGTGGCAGACCTGGAACCAGCTTTCTGTAAAGTGCAGAAAGGAAATACTAGTCTGTAGGAGATTGGTTTGTCTGTCAGCTCACCTAGATTAGTGATAACAACAGTGATGCCAAAGTCATCATGGTCTCCATCATCTGCCCCAGTACTCTGTGCTGTGCTAACATAAATGAGGTTGGGTGATAGTAGGTACACTCAGCCCAGAAAAATGGGCGTATAGCTCATCTTTACAAGCGATTACCACCCACGTTTACTTACACTTGCGTTTACTGTAAGATGGCGACCTCTAGTAGCAGCATATGTTTGGGACATGGTGGGACAGACTGGATGGATGGGTCAAACAGACACGAAACGTTGACCCAGGAGACTGGGGCTCAAGTCCTGCGTCAACATTGATTTCAGGTTTCACTTGGCTTATTGTTGCGTTGAGTGTGGTATTAATTATTAGCATGAAGCACTGGAGCTAATGGTGATTGATACATGGATACTTTTGGTATCTATTGTATGTTTGAATCACTTTTAGGTTAACTGATCAACAAGCCAATCTCCAAAAATGTATTCATGTATTACTTTAATGTGATGTCTATGCAACAAGGCAGTTTTGCTGTATGGTGGTGGTATGCTTACATACATGTATTATATATATATATATATATATATATATATATATATATATATATATATATATATATATTGTGTGTATGTGTATATGTGTAATATATATATATTTATATATATATATATATATATATATATATAAATAAATAAATATGTGTGTACATATATATACACACACATACATACACATATATGTCAATATATATATATATATTATATATATATATATATATATATAATATCACACACACACATATATATGATAAAATACATTTGATAAGCATTGGTAAAACTGCCAGTCAGCATGTTCTCAGCAGCAACAGTTTCCTATATATCATGACTTCCAGGGTTACACCTTATGTTACAGCTCTCTCTTCTGTAATCACAGTCAAATAAGAATCACTTATTATCAGAACACTGAAATTAGACCTTTACAAAGTTCAGCAAAATTCGCCTAACTTGACTGTGTCGCTGACCAGAGGCAGACCACTCACATAATCCTGACTGTGTTTCACCATGAGACTACTTAATATGTGAAGCATGTATTTTACAATACATTTGTTACACTAGACATTGCTAAAAGCTCACTTCTGCCTGTAGCCCCTGAATTACAAAATTGGCGTTTTGTTATACTTTGATATTACAGATATGAGGGAGCTATAAGGAACTACCCACCTGAGCTGGAAATCATCTCTCTATTCAGTTCAGAGACTTTGGATTGAGAGATGAAACATGAGGATCATTTGATTTATCTTATTGTTCATGTGTCCTGTTGACTTTTTTGGCTGCTAAAAGTGACTTGACTCAAAATTGTCATCAGTCGTTACTGTCTGCTCTGAAGAATATTCAGTCATCATTATTTGTGTTAAATTATTCCATTTGTGTTAAATTGCAATTGGATTTGGCGGACGTTTAGCTCAGTTGGTAGAGTGTCCAACCCATGTATGGAGGCTGTTAGTCCTCTGCAGCGGCCACTGGTTCAACTCCTGCCTTCGGCCCTTTGCTGCATGTCGTCCCCCTGCAATGGAGTTCACACTGGAGCTGATCCTGGACTCCTGCGAGTCGAAGGCTGAAAAATGAAAATCTTCAGTTCAAATGAGAAAGCAAACTAATTCAAATGCTCCTCATGTGGTCAAGATGACAGAATCTTTCCTGAGCTTGTGTCTGTTGTACTTCAGGTATAAGTGATCTTGACTGGATCTGTGATGCAGTCTTACAGGGATTACTAAAACCCAAGTCTGTCAAGCTTTCCATCCTGATGATGAGGCAGATTTCACCTTGAAATTGGCAGCATTTTTTGAAACACAAGGACTTTGATTCTACACAAATGCAGACTGATCAGCTAATGTAAGCTAATGCTAATGTTTAAACTCCCTGAATCATGTGAGAAGTCTTGTCTCCACTTGGCTTTTCCATTTACACTTTTTGAAATGAGAACCCTGTAAAAGAGTCTGAAATATGTAAAGTTACTACATGGCTGCGTACATGATATAATGCCACAGGGGTAAGATTGTGGATATGCTTTATTGTTCATATTTTCAATCAGAAAGTTTCACTTTAAATGATGGGAGGATATGGGGAATAGCCATGAGATTGGTTTGGTAAATGCAGTGGCATCTAACACAAGTTTGGCTGGAGGTACTGTAGGTAGTAAGCTTCACGCTTCAACACACAGACAAATCCAAAGCTTGACAGGCCTGCGGTGTTACTGTGTTACTGTTACTAAGCTATCATTGGACAGTTGCTGTTTAGTGGGGACATTTAGTGAAATTTAAATTAAAGAATTAAATGAAAGAATTTGGACAAGGAGTCTTAACAGTACCAGCAAAACCTTTTTGGGCCCTCTGGGGTGTATACCTCCACAAAATGACAGATATTTTTTATTGTTCATGAGAAAACATAGTGCCCAGTCATGCTAATAGCTATTTCATTTTAAACCTCTCAGTCATAGTGCAAAAAGAGGAATCAGCTATAGTGCACAAGGGCCAAGAGGTAAAGGCCTCACCAGTCAAAATGACAAGAAAACATATGATTTGATCCCAGACCACTGTCCACTGGCAGCTTCCCTTTGTTCCCAGCAGCATTCATCAAACTGATGTTTTCAAATGCTGGAAATACAGGAAATAGTTGATCTTCCCAAACATGGCACAGCAAGTTCTGGTTTGCCTTTGCAGTGCAGTTAGACTTGTAAAACGAATAATCTGCATGGATCTGCAATCCATGATTATTTGTTCCTAAGTGTGTATGTCTGTGAATGTTTAAATTAACCCATTTGACTTGAAAAAAATGTATCTAATTACCTGAGTTCTTCTTCTGTTTAGCTTCTGTGAAAACTGAAATAACCTTGTTGATTCTTTTCTTTCTGCTGCAGAGCTGGAGTCAACTCATCTTCAACTCAATCAGTTCATTTCAACAAAATCTGTACTTCATTTGTGAACAAAAAGTCTTCTCCATCAATCACATTTGACAGCCTTCTCAGTCTTAACACTGCCAGTATATTCTTCTTGAATTGCTTGGATTGGACGTGAGTTGGACCCAACCCTCCTCTGCAGCGTGTCACTTTATCTTTACTGTGTTTGTGATTCCCATGTAGATCTCTGGCAAGAGATTGTTTCAATCTCCGATCTTTTTGCAGTTGCGTGTAAAAAGTAGGGGCCAGAGAGGTTTGAAAGTGACCCTTGTACGAGGCTATAACCTGGAGTCACTGTGGCTCTGTCTCTTACAGAACAAAGTGGAGGAGCTAAACCAGCGACTGAGGCAAGCTATGGATGGTCAGTGTCTTATCGAATATGACCTGTGTTTAGTACAGTATATCAGCATCAGAGGACGAAAAAGTCAGAATCAAAGTTAAATAACTATAACACCTTATGAGTCAGCCATATTTAATCTAGCTGTGCATTCACTCTATATATAATGTATGTACGGAAGCCCTGAGAGGCAAATGACAAAAAAGATCCTGTTGACCTATTTTCTAAGTGTGATGTAAATTGTTTTCTCTCCTGTGTTTATGACCGAGAACAGCTGGAAAAGGGTTTTACTAGGAAAATGTTCTACATGCCTTCATTTTTTTTTGTCTGTGAAAAAGGTAAAAAAAAAAAAGGGTTTTGCCAGATCATTTTTCGTTTGATATTGTAATACTCATTTCAGCCACTAGAGGTCTAAACACTGGAATGCATGGAGAAATTGTAATACTCATTGATTGTTTTAGTCCTTGTTAGATGCTTGTGGCTGAAAACAAACACTTCGAAAAATGATTCTGAAAAAAAGAAAACACCTGCCAAAACTTTTTTCGGAGGGTCTATTTGCACCCAGGTTAAAGTAGTCATATGGCAGCTATTTGGCTAGTTACACCCAACCGGCTATTGTGACTATAAAAAGTGCCAAAGTCCACATAGAGATGTTGACTATTTATACCCCAGGTGCAAACAGCATTGTTGACCGTGAACACATGGGTGCTTGTCTCTGCCATGCTAGGTTTTATACACCAAAACGTTTAGCAACCAAAACTACCTGGTTAGGTTTAGGCACCAAAACTACTTGGTTAGGTTTAGGAACAGATCATTTGCCTCTCCTGTGTGGGTGTAAATAGTCACATTGGCTGTTCCATCCCAGGTATATTTCGCATTGTTGGCTACTTACACAGGGTGCAAATAGATATTTTTTTCACAAATAAAAAAGTAAGGTAGAAAAATCGACAAAAAATTTTTTCACTCTGCAATACCTTTGTTTCAACCTGTTTGACAGATTTAAAAAAATATTTAAAAAAACTTTTTCTTCACCTGCTCAAAAGTCACAAACAGGAAGAAAAACTATTTAGATCTCTCCTCAGGGCTGCTATATGTATTTAGATTTGTTCTATCGTGACTTCAATGGTCACTGAACATGTAAACTTTACATGTTAAAGTTGTGAGATGCGGCAGATCATTCACCATGTTCTAGCTGTTCTGTAAAAGTGGTCCTGTTACACACCTCCTCTGTCCCTGTGTTCCTCTGCTCTCAGACAGCAGGAACCTGCCGCACGGTCGACCTGCTCTTCTCTTCCGCACCAAATACTCCATCCTCCACCACAGTGACTACATCAGCGGCTACAGCGAGGCTCTCTCTATGCCTCTCTGGACGTCATACACTGTCAGCAGACAGGTACTCCTCATCCTCTGCTCTTTACCCTGGTTCAGCCTTATTAAAATTTCCTTCATTGGTTTTTCAAATCCAGAAATATTTGTAGTTTGTTTTCTACTTGTTACATACAACTATGAGACAATTTCTCCTAAAGATGACTCGGCCGATCATTCAACAAGTTGTGTGTGACTGATTTTGCACTTTGTGTGCTTCAAACACCCCCTGCTGGCAAGAGTACAGTTGGACTTCTTCCCTTATTTCCCACCTGTCTCACTGATCATGTAAGTTGACATAAGTCCTCTGTGTGTGTGTGGTCCTGCAGGTAGAAGTGTCTCCTCTGCCTGAAGCTCTGTCCAACTGTGTGAGACCTGATTCCAGAGTTCCTCCAGCCTACAGTCAGTCTTGTACCAACTACAGAGCAGACAAACAGATCAGCTACGGCTTCCTCTACCCACCACGTAAGCTTATCATCACAGGTTAAAGGGATAGTTCAGGTTTTTTGAAGTGTGGTTGTATGAGGTAGTCAGTGTATTACCGACAGTAGATGGAGGTCGACATGCCCCCAGTTTGGAGAAGCAGCAGAAGTACCGGTGTAAAAAGCTAAGCAATGTACTGCTGTGGACAGGGTCAGCAGCAAAACATATTTTAAACACCTAAAAATCTAGATCAGTTTAAGTGCATGCTGTATTTAAATTATTTTCATTGCTTTACCTTGCTGTCAGACAGCCATTTGTGACAGAGAAACCTCAGTTATATAACCCAAATATCTCTCTCCAAAGCAACCAGACTTTATTGGCAAAATCAGTAATTTTACCTCACAGAACACAGGAGTTGCTGGTCTTTAGCTTGATTGGTTAGTTTGGTTGTGTTATTGTGTAACTTTGGTGTTTTAAAAGGTTAGTTTATATTCACCAAAGTCACACAATAACACTAAGTAACAAATTGAGGCAGCGATAGGCCAGCAACACCTATGTTCTGTGAGGTAAAATTTCTGTTTTTGCCAAAGGAGTCTGGTTTGTTTTTGAGATAGCGATACTTGGCTCATTTAACAGCAGTTTCCTGTCGGAAAAGGCTGTCTGATGGCAAGGTAGGCAGGTCGCAGGTAAATACAGCAAACGCTTTTTGCTGCTGACCCTGTTCACAGCAGTACATAGCTTTTGTGCTGCTACTATTTTGGGGATCAGACAAATTCACAATTTTGGCTCTGATGATTGTGACGGGCTTTTGTTATTATACATTTTTAGACTAAATGATCAATGTGTGCATTGAAAAAAATAGAAAGGTTTAAATGTATGCAGAAAAATAATCAACCCAAATCTTTGATTTGCTTTGGCTAATATTATTATCAGCTTTAAACAAGTTGCACACTAATAAAACAACTCATGTTGGGTGTCTTGTGCTAGTGCTTTTTTACAGCCCAGCTCTTATTTTCATAGTTTTACCCATCATCTAGCTAATATTACACACCACTGCACCTGTAATAATCATGTTTCTTTTTGTCCATATTGACAGAATTATCCTCGACCATGGATAAAAAATATGATGCTGTCCTCATCACCAACACCGTCCCCATGTATCCAGCATTCAAGAGTAAGATACCTGTTGATACCTTGTCCGCTATGATTTTGACTGAATTTCTTGCACTAAACTAATCAGTGCTGATAGTTCAGTGCTTTTTTCATCCGATCAAATCCTTCTCTCTTTGTCTCTTTGTCCTCACCTCTCTCCCAGGAATATGGGGTTACTTCCAGAGAGCTCTGGTGAAGAAATACGCCACTGAGAGAAACGGGGTGAACGTGCTCATTGGACCCATATTTGACTACGACTACGATGGTGTCAGAGACTCAGCTGAGAAGATCAGGGAGTAAGAACACTTCATGTTTTTATCGAATCATAAACATAAACCGCCGCACACTGTTCGTGGCTGTGCAGAGGGAGTTCTGTTCACTTACGTTTTCATGTTTTAATTTGTGGTGGTGAAATTCATTATGACATTATGCACAGCGTAGAGGTTTCAACACATGAACAACCACCTACAAAGCATTAGAAAATAATCAATGTATTTCTGTTCCTCCTGATAAAGTTTAAATTTCTGCTAATTTTTCTTGAATAAATAATCCGATTTTGAGCATTGTATATAAAGATAATGCTTTACCAAAGAAAAATTACGGTGCTCGGGAGGGTTGCAATATTCCAAGAAAAACTCTAAGATAAATTCAATTTAAGTTTTAAATTTGTTAGAAAACAAAACTTGAATATTCTCATGAATTATAAAGTCAGAAATGCATAAAAACAAGTAAAATGTTCTCAAATTGTTATAAGAATTTATCCTAGCTTTGAAAAAGTTCCCACAATTTTTCCTTTTTTCCTCACAAATTATGACTTTATAACCTCAGATAAGTGTTTTTTTCTTGTAAATTTGTGATTTTTTCTCTCATGCATTTCTCGGAACATTACCCCCTCCCTGGCTCTGTAATTGTTATCTTTTTACCTCTAGTGGCCCTAATACGCTGTCTTAGAAACTTTTCTTCATTTGTAACAAATCAAACCAGTAAAACTCAGTTCATCTGTCTGACCTTTATTTCAGGTATGTCAGTGGGATGATACCCATCCCCACACACTACTTTGTGGTCCTGACCAGCTGCTTAGACTTCACACAGGCTGCAGACTCGTGTAGCGGCCCCCTCAGCAGCGCTGCCTTCATCCTGCCACACAGACCCACCAACGACGAGACCTGCAGAGTAAGAAACATTACATCTCTAAATGCTTTGTCACATTTTAAAGGGTAAATTCAGTATTTTTCAAACTGAACCCTATTTTCCCATGTTTTTCCCATGTATCTAAGTGACCATACATACTGTATATACTGTATATATACATATAATCCTATGTATTACAAACTCAGCCTTCAATTATGTCTGTTCATCCTGGGAGAGGGATCCCTCTTCTGTAGCTCTCTTTTAAGTTTCTTTAACTTTTTCTCCTTGTTCAAAGGTTTTTGGGGAGAGTGGGGAGAATATTTTCGCATCTAACTTGGTGAATTAAGGGTTAATTCAACCAAACCAGAGTTTGTGATTGTTGGAGCAGTGGGAAGATAAGCCAAGATGTTTTTGCTGAGTTTTATTTTGTTTCTGTTGAATTTGAATGAATCCTGTGTTTAACGATGGTGAAATGACTGCTTCTGTGAATAGAGTCTGGTGGGTGTGGTGAGAGAGAATGAATCAGCTGTTTCTGGTGAAACAAAACAAATCCTGCTTTTTAGGAATCATCTAACTGTGCAAGGATCCTTTCCATAATGTTGTCAGACACTTAGAATAACAATCTCAGCTTGTCAGTTCCAAAAACAAGCACTTTTATTCAACATACTTTAATAGTGTGCAGTTGCCCCTAAGGATTACATTGTAGTTCATTTCACAGGTGACAGCTGCTGTAGTCTCACTCAACATCGGTCTAATTTCAAAAATTGTCACTTAGACATTAGTCACATGGGAAAATAGAGTTCAGGTTGAAAAATACCACAGTTATATTTTCACACCATTCTGACCACAGTCAGTCCTTACAGACATATGCAGCCTTTTGGATTCTTAACACATTTTACATTAACTAGTCACAGTGAATGTAACATTCCTCAAACTGTTTGTGCAGCTGCATCTAAATATGCAGCTGATTGAATGTTCAGAAGAGATTTAATAGTAAAAAAAAATACATTTTTGACAAACACAGTATCCATCAAATACCATGCAGTGTCTCTGTCGCTGGTTGCCAGATACAGTCAGTGGTGGTACCAAACCTGGCATCCTCACTGTGAAACAAACAGCAATAATTAGTGCGATGTAGAGGTGTTCACATGCTCATGAGAGTAAGACAAGAAAATGAATATCAGTCTGTGTGTTAAGTACACAGCTGGAGTAAAGATGTGGTTAGTCTAGCCTAGCATAAAGACGAGTAAATGGGGAAACAGCTAGCCTGATTTCTTCCTAAGTGAACTACAATGTTGACATATTCCTTCAAAGACAAATCTCTTCAGAGTTAAAGGAGACGCAGGTTTCAGATTCCTCAGAGGAGGAGGAGAAACCCTCACGCTAATCCTTCTGCTCCTCACTGTCTCCCTGCAGAGCTCAGAGGACGAGTCTCGCTGGGTGGAAGACCTGATGAGGATGCACACAGCTCGAGTCAGAGATGTGGAGATCCTGACAGGCCTGGACCTTTACCGCAGAACCACCCGGAGCTACGCTGAAATCCTCTCGCTCAAGACCTACATGCACACCTACGAGAGCGAGATCTGATCTCTGCTGGCTCTGTTGACACTGTGTTACTGACCTTCAACCGTGGTGGATGTATGTGGTACAAGCAAGAGTTGTGATCATCTCTGTTACACTGACCTACGCCAGCTGGAGCCGGAGCTGGAAGCTACGGCTGCTCTGCGGCTGCTCTGCAGCATCCATGCTGGGCTCCGTCACTGAGCATCTGGTTTTATTATCATTCATTTCATCCATCTGTTGAGATGCAGATTTAACACCACTGAGCTACTGGCTGTGCTAATGTCCACTTCACTTTATTCTGTTCAGCAGCAGGAAAGCAAAACAGCTCCTCTGCTCTGTTACTGTTTCATGATCAGCACTCAGATTCATTGAAATGACATCAAACTGAAGGAAACCTACAGATCAAGACCAACAGGATTATTGTTATATTTTAGACACAGTGCTTAGTTTGTCTTATTTAAGGGTGCAGTTTTCATAAAGAAAACATATATATCAAGGATTTAAAATGAATCTTTACCAGTAACTTTTTGTCAGAATGTGTACATATCAGAGGCCTTTTTTTTTCTCTTCAGCAGTATGGCCTGATTTTGTGTTTTAGGCAGTTTGATTAAGGCAGAAGCCTTAAGGTGTCAGTAGCCAACAATGCTATTTATACCCCCATGGTTTTCCTAAACCTAATCAAGAAGTTTTGGTGCCTAAACTTGAGCAAACTGCAACTGAAAAGTAAAAATTGTTTCATACAGGACAAAGCCTGGACTCCTGGGTTAAAGTCCCTTTTTGAAGCATTTGTTCACCACAACTTCCTTGCCATGTGGGCCTTGTGGCTTTTTGTAACTTAACTCATGGGCCGAGTGTAAATAGCTGTATAGTCACACAGACTGTTCTCATCGTGGGTGCAAATAGACGCTCTGTTTGGGGCAGAGGCAGCATGGCTTCATTAGTTAAAAGGCAGATGTTATTAACACCCAGGGGTTAGTAGCCGACAATGCTGTTTGCACCTGGTTTGGAATGGGCAATGTGGCTATTTATATCCAAATGTATATAGCTTAGCATGGCAGAGATAAGCACCCAGATGTCCGTAGCTAACAATGCTATTTGCACCTAGGATATAAATAGCTAGCCTAATGTGGCTATTTACACCTGGATGAAAGAGACAAACCATCATCTCTTCCAAAACAAGTATTCTGTCGTCTAAACCAAACCAAACTCAACTGAAAATGGACAATAATAAGGCAAAGGTCTAAAAATTAAAAGTCAACCCTGACTTCTAGTTTCACACAGAACTCAAACACCAATCTCCCAGTCTTTGATTTAATCCATTCATCCACCTCAACCTCCACTCTAGAGAGACTGTGTCGCTCTTTATAGCTTAACTAGGGGCCTGAGTGTAAATTGTGTGACCATTTTTAATCCAGGTGCAAATAGACACTGTGGCATCATGATAGCACAATATAAACTAAAATAATGCAGGACTGATTTGTTGATTGTGTATTTGAGTGGTGCACATACCAAATAAATTAGTATTCAACATAAGCATATTGCCAAAGACCAACTGACACATCAAACTTTGATTTTTGGGGTCTTCCATAAAATCATTTACACAAGCTGTACCCTTGATAACCAACCCTTTTTTTCTCACATAATGCATAAAAACCCAAATTATTTTCTAGAAAACAATATCCTATATGTGTAAAGGTGACATGTTTTAAAGATGTAAAAGAAGAATAAATTGCACTGCAAGGTTGCCAACAGAATCAGCCCCAGACAAAACCTTCACTTCAGAATAAGGCGGGTTTGTTAAAGTGAAAGTAAAGTGCATATTCTCAGTTTCCACACTGACCCACTCAGTTTCATGTTACGTTTGCTCATTACACTATGTCTGCATCGAACTGCTTCTCTGTGTTCAGTGATTAAGATGAAATTGCCTTTATTTTTTTCAATGAAATGATAATGCAATGTTGTTTGTGTGTGTACAGTGTGTGTTATGCTGAATTCAAAATATTTTCTGTTTGTGTTGACTTTGACTTGTGTGTTTTGTGATGTTGACTTCTTGTTTTTTGTTTTTTTTGTTCTGTGCACAATAACAATGTCAATGATGATGATTTATTAATGTTTTCTATGAAACATTTACCACCTGTGAGACTGATCTATTTATGTTTATGTAAATGTCATCATAATAAACAAGTGTTTTTATTAAATGAAGCATGGCGCACTGCATACAGAGACTGTAATAATAACAATAAATAGTGGATGTAGCCTCTGATGTCACTCATTGGTTTCTGAAGAGCCATTGTTGAGCATCAGAAGTCCACTCCTCATCACATCCTGATCTTCAGCCATCACCACCGACCACCAGTGTCTAGACTCCATCAGGGGGTTTCCTACATTGATTGTGGCTTGACTACACCCTTATACATGGTGACCTCTGACATGACCCTGGGTCATTTGAAAACGTGTTTGTCACGCGCCCAGCGGTTGACCCATCCAGCATGATTGCTGCCACAGCATTGGTCAGGGGGAGGACTGCATCTTACTTGAACCTGCACTCTGTCTCCTCCAGCCTTCACTTCCCAAGAAAGTGCCAGCTCTTTGTTTGAAGTTTGTTTGACATGTGTAAGTAGAGTAGCAAGCTTCCTAGGGAAAGCTTTGTGGAGGTTTTTGTTGTACTGGAGAAATTATGTAAAAGTCAGTAACAGCTGGTAAATATTGCAAACAAAATAGTAGCAGTCAGTAGGAGAGAGAAGCCTTCTTATTTTGAACCACCCTTTTCTTGTTTTTTCTTGAATTAGGAATTAGATTAGTTAATTAGTCATTTATTTAGATATTGTTTTTGTTACAGGAAAATTCAGGTTAATTTAGAAAGTTTTTATTTGTTGTTTTAGGCATTATTCTCCCTCTGAGCCAAAATAAAGCTGCTACTTTGAACTAACTTTAATTACTCGTGCTGCTGGCCTTCTTTGGGAGTGGGAAGAATGGAGGAGCTACACAGCGTGTTATGTCAAGGGTTCCCCTAGACCGGGGCATAACATGATTTGGGGGCTCCTCTGTTCTTTCTTTCGTCGTTGTGTTGGCTAAGTTTATTTTTTTCCTCATTGTCTCTGCATGTTGGTTGGCAATTTTTTTCTTATGTGGGGGTGGCACGATTGGGTCTAATCACCAAAGACATCAAAAGACTCCACATTTCTCATACAGATTGTTCACACAGATATAATACATTTCATACACTCAGAATGAAGTCTGTCCTGATTGAATTACTATTACATAGTACAGTCTGACTGTAAAACTGAGCAATAATCTGAATGTTTCAGGGAAGCTATGACCTTATTACCAACAAACAGGCAAACTACACTGTTCCTTTATAATTTTGACCTGGGCTACTTAAGGTACATCTGAACATTTACTTCAGAACAAAGGTCCAGGGGGGACACTACCAGCTTCTGTCTCAGCTGTCATTCACCTGACCAGGAAACTTAATTTCAGGTTTCCAGTAGTGGACTCTGTTTGAGGGGAAGCGCCCCAGCTGCATGTGTTGGGGCACAAAGCAGGCAGAAAAGGCAGCTCATATGTCACTGCATCACATTTTCTTGCACACTGATCCTCCATAGAGGGTGCTCTATCATGTTTTATCAAACACAGGGTCATCCAAGAGGGAGATCACCTGATCTAAACTGAATTCATTTATTAACCTATGAAACAACAAACTAGTCAAACAATGGGACTGTGGGAAGAAAGTATATAAAATAGTGCAAATTAACAATAACAATTACTTAAAAATATATGTAGGTGGTAAAAACAGGTGTAATATTCTGATCAACACTGCAGCAGAGTATCATATATAATATCTACTGTATATTTACCAAATGCTACAAAATCCCACAGTTCAAAGTTACATTATAACAGTAAAAATGTCTTTGAGTTAAAGGAACAAAACTTCAAAACACACAAAATCATAATTTGCTAAATATTTATTTGATTTAAAAAGTCAGACATGGTCATATTTCTGAATTGTAAATGAATTATATATTTAAGATTATAATGTTGTCAGATAACATTTAAATATCTAATATAATTAAAAATAAATATTTAAAAAGTTTGTCTTATATGTGTTACATTGTGCTATTCTAGAGATAAACAGTATCTAAACAGTGCATAAACTATACATGGGGCCTTCATGTACATGTAGTACACCAGGACTATTATTTTAGTGCAGCTATTTTATTTTAGTATAGCTTAATTATTTTAGTGTAATAATATTATTTTAGTGTAGCTGGATTATTTTAGTTTACCTATATTTTTTTAGGTGCTATTTTATTTAAGTATAGTTATATTAATTTATTATAGTAATATTCTATTAGTGTAGTTAAATTATTTTTGGGTAGAGTTCTTTTAGTGAAGCTATATTATTTTGATCTAGCTATTCTATTTTAGAAAAGTTATATTAATTAGTATAGCTATATTATTTTATTTAGTTTTTTTTTATTTTAGCATAGTTATATCTTAATTTATTTTTGTATAGTTATATTATTTAATTTAGTTATTTTATTTTAGTATACTCATACAATTTTAGTGTAGTTTAGTTAAGCAATTTTATTTCAGTAATTATATTAATTAGTGTAGTAATATTATTATAGTAATATTCTATTAGTGTAGTTAAATTATTTTCATGTAGTGTTGTTTTAGTGTGGCTATATTATCTTGGTCCAGCTATTCTATTTTAGTAAAGTTATATTAATTAGTATAGTTATATTATTTTAATTTAGTTTTTTTTATTTTAGCATAGCTATATCTTAGTTTAATTATTTTTGTATAGTTATATTATTTAATTTAGTTTTTATTTTAGTATACTCATACAATTTTAGTAGTAATATTATTTTAGTGTAGTTATTTCAGTTTAGTTTAGCTATTTTATTTCAGTAGTTATATTAATTAGTGTAGTAATATCCTTTTAGTGTAGTAATATTCTGTTAGTGTTAATATATTCTTTTAGTCTAGCCATTTTAGTGTAGATAAATTATTTTAGTTTAGACTTTATTATTTTAGTATATTATTTATTTAATTTAGTTTTTATTGTATATCATACAATTTTAGTAGTACATATTTGTGTAGTCGTCTCAGCTGCTGGGTGAAGACGGTGGTGTCAGGGGTGGAGGGGCAGGGGATCTTGTAGTTCTACTCACTGGGTGTTCAGGCTTTGGTGCCTAGAAGCAGGTAGGGTGCTGAGAGTGGTCCTCTGTGGTGATGAGTGGTCCTCTCTGGAATGACTGGTTGGAAGACGTCCACTCTCAGCTGCTCCAGGAACACCAAAGAGACAGAGGAGTCAGTCCTGCCCTGTGACACAGAAAAACAAGCCATGAGTACATTTGGACACAGCTGTACAACCTTTTTTAAAATTACCACTGAGTGAGATTTACACTTGCAGACTTGACATTAAGTATTAACTCACCTTTGTTTGGTTTAACCGTCGACACCTTATACTGTAAAGGAAAACCTAACAGTAAGTAAGATCAGTGTCAGTGTTATGTGTGGTGTCCTAGCCATTGAAACCTGTTAACCTTCTAAGAATACTTACCTGTTGATATTTGCCTGTAAGTAACATGGACAACACCAGCCTGTTTCAGAAAAATGCTACATTTACTTACCTCATTTAATACTGTTGTAGAATAACAATATCTGTTACTCAGATTCAGATTCAAATTACTTTATTGTCCATTAATTCACATTACATGAAAATTTGTCTTTGACAAATTTGTGTGCACTGACATTTGGGGAGAATACACACCATACACAACAATACAATCAATACATAATAAAAAAATCTTAAAGTGACTGAGTGGCAGTGATGTAAGTGTTTCCACTGACATTTAAACCTTCATAAACATCACAACAATACAAATGGTCAGTATACATATACAGCAGTAATAAATAAATAAATGCACATTAAAATATTAATACAGGGGCAGGTGCATTAAAAGAAGACTATTTAAACAAGTGATTGCTGAGGAAGGTCACAGGAACCGAAATGAACATTACTAACAGTTTTAAAACACTACACCAGTGTTTCCCAATCCTGGTCCTCAGGCCCCCCTGCCCTGCATGTTTTAGATGTTTCCCTGCTCCAGCACACCTGATTCAGATGATCAGCTCATCATCAAGCCTCTACAGAAGCCTGATAACAACCTGATCATCTGAATCAGGTGTGTTGGAGCAGGGAAACACCTAAAACATGCAGGGCAGGGGGGCCTGAGGACCAGGATTGGGAAACACTGCACTACACTTTCCTCCATTCTCTTCTTCTGTTTTCTTTACTTTCTGACTTTGGTTTTTTTTTTTTTTTTTGTGTGTGTGTTTCCGTCCTGTCTTTACTATTTTGTCCTCGTCCTCAGACTCAAGGGTTCCAGCCTTTGCCCTTGGACTTTGCTTGTTTTCTTGGGATGTTTTGACCTGGGCCTGCAGACGCTCTGTAAGCCTTTTGTATTTTGACTTTGAAGCTCCAGTTTAAAGTATGTATTTGCCCTGTATACATGTGATGTTTCAAGCTCCAGGCACTTCTTCAGACTGGACTGTGCAAATTCACTGTTGTCCTTTGCGTCGAGCAATCCAGCCCGTGCCTGTGTTCGTAGGCTTTTTGGATTTTGCTTGCCTCTTCTTCCCTGTAAGCCTGGTGTATGTTTTAGTATGTTCTTAAATACTTGGATCTGCTACACAACAGTTGCGTTACAGACATCAGAGCGGCAGGATGAGCTTGCTAGCAGCCACTAGCCAAGTGGACTCAGACTTTTTCTCCAGCTGTGAAGAGGAGAGAGTGAATTAATAGTAGATGTACGGCTAACTTTGGCCGCTAACAGTGTTTGATGTAAAAAAAAATCAAAAGTGGGAAGAATATTGTGACTATAGTAGTTTCTAGAAACCAAAAAAGTCTGATGCAAAACCTTCTCAGTCCAGAAAAGTCAAAGGAAAAAAATCCTACAATAACTTTCACTCCTGCTGAAAAGTCACTTCGTTCCCAAGCCGCATGAAATTGTGCAAAGATACAGTTTGACCGGATCATATGAGAGATTAACAATGATCGGATTAACAGATGGGTCCTGGCAGAAGCAGACCTAACATTTGACAAACCCTTGTCAATTGCTGTAGTAGCAGAGACCACAAAGAAAAATGTCCAGTATCTGCAAAATACGTCCAACAATAAAGTGCTTCAATGCAAACAAAGGCTCACAGGAGGCATGTACATTCAAAGCAGCAACACAAGAGTATTACTGGTGCAAAGGAACCAAGCACACTGCAGCAGACTCATAAGTACAAACTGAGTGTCTGTTACAAAGAATCCCCTGTGTGGCAGTGTACCTCACTGAAATTTTGGTGAGTGGAGTGGATGAGGCAAGCCACCTAAAAAGCCTTGACATAGTGCTGACAAGGTTGGAAGAGACTGGTTTGCACTTAAGAAGGAATAAGTGCACCTTCCTGCAAGAGAAAGTAGAATATCTGGCTCCTACCCCGACAAATGTCACTGACCTTATGTCATGTTTAGGTTTGTTAAACTACAAGTTCCGTCCCATCCTCCCCTGCCTTTTGGCTCCAAGCATGGACTCCTATGACAAGATGTGCGCTGGACATCCAAAAATCCACAGCTGCTGAACTCAGGAGAAATGTGAGTTAATTATTCTGCTGACAGGGAATTAATACTGTCATGTGATGCTTCACCATGTGGCATGGGCACTGTTTGATCACATCTGATGGATGATGGAAGTGAAAGATCCTTGGGCTTCATGCACGCACTCTGTCACAAGCTGAAAAGAGAAAATGCTCATCCCCACAAACAGGTTCCTCCAGAGTTCAAAGATGGTCTTTGCACCTGAGTGCCTGTAAGTACAACATTATGTACAGAGCAAGAAAACACCAGGCCAATGCTGACACATTAATGTTTTTTAACTGTGGAGTTAATGTCACACAGATTCAGATCTGCTTTTGACCTGCTTGAGCCAGATGTGAAACTAAAAGAGCAGCAAGAGCCAGTGAAACAGACTGGAGAATGGAGAAGATAACTGTTCAGATAACATGTTCATCAGAATCAACTCCTATGGCCCAAAAAGGATCCCCACTGTCATCGAGAGCATTGTGGGGTCCATTGTCTATTGCTGGAAGTGGCCAAACCATGAAGAGACATGTGCATCAAGTTAAAGCCCAAGTAATGGACACTGTAGCCAGTGACTAGCCAGAAGAAGACTTGGTGGCCTTTTTGGACACTGATGGAGGCTCTGTGGGCCCTGGCCTACAGTGATGGATGAGAGAGAGGAGCCACCATTAAGTGCACCACTGGATCCACGGCCTACTTCTGGTATCCAGGCTCAACTGGACTTACCTGTTGAACCAGTGGCACGCGCTCAGATAAGAAGAGACGTTCACCCTTGCATTTCAAAGACTCTATTAGACAGAGTATTCTTTCCAAGAATAGAGCAACAATGCGCTCTGATCTCACTGGAGGGAAGTACCTAGAAGTGAACAAGAAGGTCTCTGTTCCAGAATGCTGTAATGTAAATGGGTAATGAGATGTTAACTTAAAGCAGGGGAAGATGTGGTATCATAGCCATTAAACCTGTAAACTTTGTAAGAACACTTACCTGCTGATATTTACCTGCAAGTAATATGAATGATGCTTAACTGTTAGGAAGAATATTACATTTACTTACCCTGTTTAATACTGTTGCAGAATAACGGTATCTGTTATTACCAAAGGTTCCAGATGTTCCAGAAACATGTAAACATCTGTACCAAGAGGTTCAGTAAAGTATGGATGCTGTGGATGTTCAGTTGTTTGTGAAGATAAAACTTTGTGGTTTTGGGTTTCCATTGAGGTATATCCTGTTGTATTTTTTAAGAGTCTCCCCTCATGTGTCTCTGTTTACACCACTTCTTGTCACTGTCTGTTTTCCCATCTTTGTTGATTACTGAATAATTTCAGCTGTGCGTTTCCTCCTCCCTTCGTTGGTGGGTCTTCATCTTTAAAGTTAAGTGTTCCAGTCTTTGCCACAGTGTTTCTCTGTATTTTTGGATTCCAGACTTGTGCCTGCATTCTGTTCGCAAGCCTTGTATATTTTGTCTCTGTATATCTTCTTTGAGTCTTTAAATCAGATGAACTGCACCAGCGCGTCCTCCTTTCTGCATATTGAGTCCATCTGGTATGTGTAGTATCTTAGCCACTGAAACCTGTTAACTTTCTCAAAAAACTTACCCGCTTATATTTACCTGTAAGTAATATGGATGAGAAGAAATATACTATGTTTACTTACCTTTTAGAATAACTTTATCTGTTATTAACAAATATTCCAGTAGGGGGGTTGGTGCAATGCTGTAGCAAAAAGTCCAGTAAAGTTTAAAAATTTTTCAGATGTTGTAGACATTCAGTGCTTGAAGTTCTTCAGATTCAGATTCAGATTCAGAGTACTTTATTGATCCCCGAGGGGAAATTGCCTTTCAGTTACATCCCGTCCAAGAAACATAAAACAGACAGTGATACATAACAGGGGGAGGACAGGAGCGGGAGGAACTGTGGGTCAGCCACCGAGCAGCGCCCCGTTTACTTAGAGAAAAAGGAGAACAAGAGGGAGGAAGAGGGAAAAAAAGCAACTCCCAAACTAAGTTTCTGTCAGGGGGGCACAGTGTGGGATTAGGAAAAAAACACCTCGGCACATAAGCAACATAATATAACATTACAACAAAACTCGAAGACTTGCACATTTGGGGGGGGGGGGGGGGGGGTTTGGGGGAGGTGTCCCAGCATAGACACTGGGGGGGGTGCGTGCGCACTTGGCTGCTCCGCAACAGCCCTCCATGTTATACCGCGACAGGGGAGAGAGGGGGGTGGGGCGTTGAGTTACTGGGGGGTGTACGTGTTAAATGTGTCTTCATGTATGCGTAAGCCCGTGTCCTTCATTCCCACTCAGCCCCAACCATTGTCTCTGCTGTCTGGCTGATGACGAAAAACACGGCCATTGCCGTGGAGGGCGGCTTCGGAGAGTTCTGATCCAGGAACAAAGTTCACAGGAGTAGGGGGGTGGTGGGGTGGGGAGACAGGGCCGGAGCATCTTGTCTGCATAACATCCAGAGAGTGGAGAGAAAGCCGGCCTTGGGAAGGCTGGTTATCTCAGGGAGCCAATGTAGATAACAATTGTTTTGGGACAGGCCGACGCTGGAATTTTCTGTCTGCCTTTGAGTCTCTCTGAGTCTCACGGTGGCTTGTTTCAATATATCCAAATTCGGTGGCCAATTTCAGCCGAGCCGAGCTGACAACTTCTCCAAGTTTGCATCCATCTTGCGAAAGAGCTCAGAAAACGCATCCAGCTTGTGATTGAGCTCACATATCGCTTGAGTCTGAGTGTTGACAGCCCTGCACATTCCCTCAGTCATGACGGGCAGCTTCTCCATTGCCAAAAGTGCTGCCAACGTCTTCCGAACTTTGCGATAGATCAGGAAGCTGGCAACTCCAAACAGCAGCATGCCTGGTATCATAATTCCAATTATAAAGATACAACGTTATGTTTTTTTGCTTCTGTTCAGTTATTCCCCATTTTATTTTGTAGGAGTCTTCCCTCATATGTCCACTTTTTGTCTTTGTCTTTTTTGTGCAGTGGGTGTGTCAATGGGTGACAGAGAGACACAGTAGAAAGTGCTTTGGATTAAAGCACTACATGAATTCCAGGTCATTTAGGCATTTTTCCAACCCTTTAGCACGCATCGGTCCTAATCAGAGTCGCTGTCATCAGCCCACAGTTGGAAGGAACAGTCCATCCAGAATCTCCTGGTGGTGGAGGAGCTGAGGCCTGAAGTGGAGGGAGCTGAGTTCCTGGAGTCCTCTTCTTGTCTTTGTCTTTTTTTGTGTCTGTGTCTCCCTCTTTTCTTTGCCACTTTGTCCTTGTCCTTTTAACTTGAGTTTGACTTTTTAAATCGTCTGAATTGCACCAGCTCTGCCTCCTGTCTGCATGTTGAGTCCATCTTCTTGTTTTTGCTATGTTGCTAAAATACTTTTAATGCTATCATAAATTGTTAACTTACCTTTGGTATAGGCATTTACAAGCATGGTGGCTTGCTGCCATGTGGGTGTGTGAATGGGTGAAAGGTACACACATTAGAAAGTGCTTTGGATTAAAGCACTACATGACTGCAGGTCATTTAGGGTCTCTTTTCCAATCCTACAGCAGGGCATCGGTCCTAATCGGAGTCACTGTCATCAGCCCACAGTGGGAAGGAACGATCCATCCAGAATCTCCTGGTGGTGGAGGAGCGGAGGCCTGAAGTGGAAGGAGCCGAGTTCCTGTGTCCTCTTCCTCGCTGCTCCGTCTGGAGGATCCCGGGCCTGAGGTGGAAGGAGCCGAGTTCCTGTGTCCTCTTCCTCGCTGCTGCGTCTGGAGGATCCCGGGCCTGATGTGGAAGGAGCCGAGTTCCTGTGGTCCTCTTCCTCGCTGCTGCGTCTGGAGGATCCCGGCCGTGTGGAGACCGGTTCCTGATCTTCTGCTGTGGTCTGAGGATCCGGGCTGATGGAGGAGCCGAGTTCCTGTAGTCCTCTTCCTCGCTGCTCCGTCTGGAGGATCCCGGGCCTGAAGCGGAAGGAGCCGAGTTCCTGTAGTCCTCTTCTTCGCTGCTGCGTCTGGAGGATCCCGGGCCTGAAGCGGAAGGAGCCGAGTTCCTGTAGTCCTCTTCTTCGCCGCTGCTGCGTCTGGAGGATCCCAGGCCTGAAGTGGAGGGAGCTGTCTCCTCATGGCTGTCCTCATGGTTCCACCCCTTCCTCTTCACACGTCCCTGCTCCCAGTCGCTCTCTTCCCTGGTCCTCTTTGTGGTGGATCTGAGGCCGGAAGTTGAGGGAGCTGGCTCCTCATGGCTGTCCTCATGGTTCCACCTCTGCCTCTTGGAACTTCTCTGCCCTGCGTCATGCCGTCTCTGCTCCTCTTTCTGGACAACCTCAGGCCTGAGGTTGAAGGAGCAGTCTGGTCCCATCTGGGGGAAACTGACGGTCGAGCTTCCTGACGGGGTGGTGGTAGGTTCCTGGCAATCAGCTGCTGAGGAGCAGCAGCAGGAGTGGCGAGTGGAGGAGGAGACTGGAGGTGGAAGGGGAGATCCTGTCCGTCTCCATCGACGATCCTAAGGACTGCAGCGAGACGTTCAGTGATGTAGTCCACTCCATCTGTGGGGACAAACATAAAGCAAATTTCAGATATTAAATATCTCTCATAGCATTAAATATTTGGGATTAAATGAGATACAATCCAAGTAAAAGCTACCCATATACTGCAACGGCACTGCACATATCACTAAATCACCAACACAAAGGCTCTTTAACAGTGATATCTGATACTGTGCAGTTCTGTCTCTGCTATTTTCAACAAAATGAGAAGAATTTTAATGATAAACACTTCTTACTCTACTTGGTTGCTTGGAAAAATTAACAATTTACTGATTGTAAATGTGTAGACCTTTTTACTTGTAATTTTATCCATAAAAATTACAAGTATATTCACGTACATGGCATAGGAGTTTAAATTGTGAATTAAGAATCAACAATCTTGTGTTTGGAAGCTGAACATGATTGAAAATATAATACAGGCCTGTTTGACTAGTGTATTTACACACATAACTGATGGACACAAACTTCTTACAGCACTGAGACAAACATGAGAGTATCAAAAAAATGTATCACCTACATCAAACTGCATTTAGACACCTTAAGCTTTTACCCAGAATTTGGGTTGTTGTTGAAATGTTACAAATACTCTATAAACTATCTGTGGGCAGCCTATCAACTAAAATGTTACTGGACAAGACTTTAATATAAAACCCTATTTTGAATAAAAATCAAAGTAATCACATTACTGCTGTAGTATCTAATTGTGTTACTGTTTTTGTCCATGGTTCAAATTCTGTTAGATGTCAGTTATTGTACGCATTTAAAGCAAGTCTATTCCTATTTTTGCAGAAGATTAGGCAACTACTCTAGTGGTTTCTAGATTATAGTTATTTGAATTTAGTTAAAAGTAATTTTACACTTAATTTAGTAAAATATTGTATTTTCTGGCAGAAAAGTATGTCAACACAAACAAAAAAAGGTAATTCTATTATATATTATATAGCTCCAGGAGGTTTTCCAATCTGTACAGTCTGCAGCACCCCCTGTCCTGTAGACCCCCGAAAGACTATCAACATCTATGTTAGCATAGTTTATTCATGTTCATTTTTGACCAATAACCTGCTAATAATCTTATCTTAAAACAGTTGCGCTTGCAAATAAATGAGTGAAAATTAAAACACGAGTAGAAAAAAAAAAGTAAAGATATATTTAACAAATTATTTTTTTTTCTCTTTCACTGTAATCCCTGAGAACGCTTCCTGGTTTGATTACACCTGTGCGTCCTGACGTCCTGACGTCCTGAGCTAATAGTTCCATCATCTCCATGGAGCGCAAAGTGCTTTTTTTTTTTTTTTAAAAGCATTTTATGAAATTCAGCTCAGTCGCCATCTTTTTCCCCTAAAATATTGTTGCAAAATCTGTTCAATTTGATGCCCTCAAACCAAAACTAAACGTGTTTTAAATCACTACACTGGTTGTTAACACACTTCACACGTGTCCCGGAATATTTAAGACATTCTATCCATTAATAATTATTTTACACAGAGAAATCGACGAGTGAAAGTCTGTTTTCACTATAAGTTTTTCCAACTGGCCATGACACGATGGGAACTGTCCACTTTTACACAAATGACTACTCTACTAATAAAGCTTTTATTGGTTTCAAAGAGAGTAATAAATAATTAGTATAAGTAAAACAATTAAATGAATAGAAAAGCCGTCTTACCTCCATGGTGAACATCCCGCTCACTGACGACCCCCCCAGGTGTCCATCGACGATCAGTGGTCTACTGAAAGCCATCTTCAGGCTGTACAGTTTTCACTAGCTGTAATCCAGTAAATTAAATCCAGGAGTTGAGTTTTTCCAGTAAAATCCAAAAAGATCCGCTTTCCAGTAGTTTGTATCCGAGAGAGATTCTCCAGGAGTTTTCTTTCCACAGTTTGGGTTTGTAGCAGGTCAACAGGTCAACTCACCCAAATCCAAGTGAAAAGGGGACAATAGAATGAGCTGGGGCCCTTATATACTGCACCTGACCCCCGTCATCATTCTGTTGCCATGACGATTACTGAAGACCGTGCGTGCGTACGTGCGCGAGACATCGAGAGATAACTTTTTGAAGTAATTTTAATGTATTTTTTTTTATTTTATTTCACGATTTGTTAAATGTTTTCATTTTATTCATACTTGCATTTTTCAGTAATTTGTTTGAAACTATTTGTTTTAAGATAATATACGATAAGATAAGATAAAATAACTTAACATAACCTAACAAGGCTAATATAAGAGAAACTTGACTGATCTCACGCTGGGGAGATCCACAAGTTACAGCAACTCAAGAGTCAAAAACAGAGGGGAGAAGTAAAAAGAGCAAAGCAATCAATTATTATAATATACGTATAAATGTGCGAGGGAATCACACAGTAAAACACACGTGATGTGTAGCTTAATACTAGAGAAAAAGATGATAAAAAATAATTTCCTTGTGAAATGCTTGATTGAAAAGAGATGTGGTTGTACAGCTTACAATCACGAAATTCGTGGGATAGTTTAATAAATAAATATAATGGCACGCGCGAGAACATAAAACAAATATAGTATGTCATATAATTGTTATATCTGTTGCCAAGACGATTACTGACACGCATGTGTGCGTAGACAGAATAGTAAAAAGATAGACAAACATATTTAACTAAATAAAAAAAAAAGAAAATAATAATATAGATAAAAAAATTATAAAAAGAAATAATAACATTTGGTAAATATATTTTCATTTTATTCATACTTATATACTAATATACTAATATACTTCTCAATTTTTCAGTAACTTGTTTGCAACTGTTTGTTTTAAGATAAGATAAACTATTAATTCTATTAAAATTAACATATCACAGCAGCTCAAGAGTCAAAAATAGAGGTAGGAAAATAATTTAAAATACAAATAAAATAGAAAATAAAATAAAATAAGCTATGTACACTATATATACCTTTCCCTTTCATTTGTAAAGAATATGTGGATAATTGTTTGGGATAATCACACATACTGTAATACACACATGATGTGTAGCATAATATTTAAGTAAGTATAATTTGCATATAATAATGCATATAGAAATATGTAATACTGTTTTGACAGTATAATATGGTTGTTTATATATATGTATATATATATATACAATATATATAATATTATTTGTGTGTGTGTGTTATATATATATATATATTATATTTATATATATATATATATATATATATATATATATATATATATTATTACATATAACTTCCGTTCAGTGGAGCTGTTATGTAGCAGTATGGAAAAAATATTTTTTTTCTTACGTCAGAAACCTACAACCAACTCATAGAGAGAGAGAGAGAGGAGAGAGAGAGAGAGAGAGCAGGGAGATTACATAGACTAACAGATATCAGTTGTCCCATTTTTGTCTCCAAAAAGCTTCAGTCATCCACTGACTGTCTCCTTCAGAACCTGATTCATACCTACTGATAAAACACATGATCACTGTAAGACTGACTGGAGTCAGGAACTTTGGGTCACACCTACTTCTTGTGTTTCTCTGGTTCTCATGCCTGTTGTTGTGCAGAATTGTGCAAACCATCATCTCTGTTGTTACTGGATTTTTTTGTGGGCTCAGTGGATCCTTATTAACTACAAAACCATCAACATAAGGGATTTAAAAGCTCATTTGTGATTCTTTTTTCAACTCTGACACAACATGACTCTTTCAACTGTTATGCTTTGTAAAAACTCTGGGATCTTAAGTGGAACCCAACCATATTGGTTAGCCAATTATTATCGGCCCGATATTTGCACTATTCACAACTGTGTCGGTCTATATCAGTATCAGCACACATGTTAACTGATATACCGGGGTTTTTTTTTTTGTTTTTTTTTAAAGAGAACCTAACACAGACATTTTTATTTGTTAGCTTTATAGGCAGAATTTAATGTAAATTTGATGTTTTTTTCTTAATTCAGGTTGAATATATTTTGCTCTATTTGTGTACTTTTATTTATAGTTATTAATTATTGTGATAACTGAGAAAGTTTATTGTTTCAGTGACCTGATGTCACCTGATATTGTTGAACTGTATAATATCCTGTCTTCATTACATATCTTTGTGTCAAGGGTCACTGCAAAAAAATATATTATCTATATTCTGTGTCCAGAATATTGGCCAATATATTGATAATGGATTTTTTTTTTTTTCACTCTTTAATATCCGTATCAACATTGGCCCCAATGTGCAGACTTTACAACAGAGTTTTCTCTTTGTCAGGGGTTGCAGTCATGGGAAGTCCAATATCCAGTTGGAAAGTCTGGCACTCAAGCCCAGACAGATAAATTTGCCAGTCAGCCTCATGGGGGAGATTGTGTTGAATGCGAGCTGGAATCAACAAACAGCATTCTGATATTGTTTTTCTCAAGGTGAGTGAAGACTGAGTGGAGGGCAGTGGAGATGGCGTACTCTGGGGATCTGTTGGTTCTGAATGCAAACTGGTGAGGTTCCAGGCTGGCAGGGATGTTTTTTATGTGCTGATCCAGTTTCTCAAGGCATGTCATCAGAATGGAGGTGAGTGGCACAGCTGTAGTCCACTTTGCATGGGTCCAAACAATGCCCCTCACTGTTCTAACATCACTGCAAACCACAGTGGGTAGTGGGTAGTTTGCTAAAATCACTGTAATCCACGGCTTTGTGGGGCTTATTGCTTCAATGGCTGGGTTCACCAAATGCAGTAGAGGTGACATTACAAAAGGCTGGAAAACTATTGGCTTATAAACTTATCTTTGTAAATTTAATGTACTTGTGCAAGTACTAAGCTGTGAGACAGTCAGCTGCAGTACCGCCAGCACACCATCAGAGGGAAAGCTGACATCATGTTTTCACTGTGTGACTGGAGGGACAGACTGTATGTGAGTATATTTCCATGTTATATTAATTCCTTTCTTCTCAAGAAACGATTTCGAAATTTGGACTGTCAGCATGAGGACACCGTTCCCTCCTTTCCTTCCCTCACTCCCTCACTCAGGCCTAGTGTCAGTAGTGATTTTTGGCAACACCCTTTGTGCAAGAAAATATGTGCTAGGACTGCAGTTTCAAAATGATACATAGAAGAGAATAAAGCATTCTACTTCAAACTTATTATTGAATTTTTCTCTTTGAAAACTAGAGGTACTATAACTCTATATAACTCTATAGACTATATATTATTTCAGGGCAGTTGTTAAAAATTAGTATCTCTACAAATGTTATCTGTTGCTGGCAGTGATAACATAGTCTTGCATAACCGGACCTCTGCTGCTCAGTGACTAAACGTGTACCTTCACAAAAGATCTCACACAAAAGTTGCCTCTTTACATTAATACCATGTTTACATACATAGATTCAAACTTTATTCTGAAATTCAATAAACTAAATATGCATGTAGTGTAAGTATGAAGCACAGGATAACTTATATTACCATTTATACATAGATTACACCTTTGTAGCAGGGGCTTTTTTCACCAGCAGTGTGAATGATTTACCGTTTCAGTAACTGTGGTGATGGGACATTCCTGCAGAACACAGAAGAGAGCAGATTTAGATCTGGAGTAGCTGAATCTCTTTGATTCAAGCACAAATCTATCGAGAAACAGTGTATCACACACCAGAAAATATCCAAAAAAGAGGATGACCATTAGTCAGTCCTCAAGACTATGAATCCTGGAAAACATTACTTCAATAAAGTGCTAAATTATGCCACTATTTTAGACAATAAAGAACTCCCAAGAATCTACTATCACCGAATATGCCGGAGCCTCTCTCACCATGAGGAGAGACTGAAAAGGAAAGCCAAGGAAAAGCTTTTCTGTTGAAGCTGGTGAGAATACTTGTACAGTAAAAGGGCCAAGTAAAAGATCTTCATCACAAGCAAAGATGTAAGATAAAATCAGCATGAGGTGAAGTTTCTGAAGGCCTCCAAGTCATCGTCAGTAATTCTTGTCTTGGCTTTGACAAAAACTTAAGATTGTGTTGATTTAGGGGTGGGGTAACATTTCCTGATGTATTGAATTTAATATGGCATTTATACACAAAGTAATGAGTTATTTGAATTCTCAAATACATTTTCTACAAATTCACGTGATTTTATGTGTCTAAAGTTTTATTAATTTTCTGAACTAAACAACAGACAATTTTTTTTTTAAATTAAAATGTTTCACTCAACTGAAATTGGGCTGCGGCAAATGCAACCAATGACGTAGTCGTATCATTGTGACAAATTTCAATCTTGAGGGATCACTGATAACAAAATACCACTGTGTTAAATACATTGTGCTTTGTATTGGGTACTTTTCAGAAATGTTTGTGTTAGGATAGTGTTATAAAATGCATGACAGCACTCACAGAGCTCCACTAGTTCAATGCTATCAGATATTTTCTAAGTCAGTAGATAGGTAGATGCAGCAAAGGTCCCTGGTCAGACTAGAACCATTACAGTTCATCGTCAGCATCGTAAAGACTGGGACATAAGATTTGGTCAATAATGCAGGACCCACTTTAGTTGACATTGCAAATAATCAAACAAGGATAAAATTACATAGAATTACATGGGGAAGTGAGAATACAAGTAACTCCAAAGCAAGTAACATTTCAATTGACAATAAAATTGTGAAATTTAAAAAACACCCCATGGCTATGTCAGTATATTGTACACAATCTTATGTTCAATAAAGGTAGAACAATATCCAGTCATAGGAGTGGCAGAATAAATAAATAAAATAAAAAGATGTGGAAGTACAAAGAGAAATACATAAAAGAAGAAATAAGTGTGGGAATATAAAAAGGTAACAAAATATGAAAGAATAATTATAAAGGATTTTCATTTATTTCCACATTTATTTGTTCATTTTTTCTGTTTTGTCTATTTCTGCACACATGCAGGAATTTACTGTGCAATAGGAGAAAACAAAAGCAACAGAAAGAACCCTCCAAAAAGACATAAAAATGAAGAAAGAGATGTAAAACACACAGAAAAATAGTCACTTATATGCCAAAATGAATAAATATATATTTAAAAAATACATAAATATATATACAGAAATTTATAGCTGCTGCGCAGCAATGGTCAGGGCCGGGCAATTTTAGGCAAAATTAGGCAATTCTGAGCAACAAGCAGAGTGTAGGAAGATGAAAAAAAGGTGGCATTCTAATGTGCATTTTACATCAGTTGAGGCTTGAACTCACAATTTCTGGCACAAGAGACTCTGCATATTGACTGATAGCTAAGCCAAATAAACAGGGAAAAGAGACAAGGGATAACAGGGAAAAGTGCTGATAAAGAGTATTTGTCTCTTCCCAAAACTCCCTGAATCATAATTATTTTAACCTTAGTAGTCTCTAATCCACATACATGATACCTGAACATAAGGCTTTCACATTTGAAAGTCCATCCTGCCTTAGCTGAGGCTCGAACTCACGACTTCTGACACTGAAGTCAGTCTTTTATCTCACTGAGCTAATTGGCAAGTGACAGTTCATGTGCGGCTTCACAAATTGACTAAGCCAAGGATCAGGGTGCCAGGCAGCAGCCATCCATGCCATGGAAAAGACACATTTCAAAGTGAAAGTTCCAAAGCTGTAGCACATATGGTTGATTTGTTGTGAATTTTCAAAGTTTTGAAATTTAGAGGCTTGCTGTAGCGCCACCATCAGGACTATTGTCTTGTGTTTCCAGTTGAGGACATCTGGCATGGGACTGGACCTTTGTGAAAAGTTTGGGTAGATTTCTCATATGGAAATGTTGTACAAGCTGAGCTTGAACTCACACCTTCAACACCAAGAACCATCCTCTATCTCACTGAGCTAATTGGCAAATGGAAACACCATTGTAGCTTCACAAATTGACTAAGCAGTCACCTGTGTGCAAGACAGCAGCTGTTAGCATGTAAAGGCAGATTTCAAATGGCTGTCAAAAATTCAGTTATTGAGACAAAAATCCCAAAATACACAAATTGCATCTAGACAGCATGGAGATGTTGGTCATTAGTTTTTAACAATGATTATTTGCTCCAAAAGTGAAAAACTGATGTTTAAAAGTGACATTTTTGCATTGACTCCAATTGTTCGCATGAGAGTGAAATTCAAAATGCTGTAAAAAAATTCAGTTTTTGAGATAAAATTCTGATATTTTCCAAACATCATCTACCATGACTCCAAAATTTTGTCATTTTTTTTCATGAACATTGAAAATGTATTTAGCAAGAATTTGCAAGTATATGTTTATAATACCGTTTACAGTCAAACATTTTGATGCACTGTAGGCTCAATTTTCAATAAATCAAAAATCTGTGTGGATCGTTTGTGTAGGACAGTCTGAAGATGCTCTGTAGCAAGTTTGGTGTCAATTGAACAAAAATTGTGGGAGGAGATAGGTTTAATAAGTTTTACAGTTTTTGAAAAAAACAGAGTGATGGACTTCATAATTTGCAATAGGTTTAAATGTACAAAAGTTTCTTCAGTATCGGGGCTACATTGTGGTGAAAGTTGCACATATGGTTGATTTGTTATGAATTTTCAAAATGTTGAACTTTAGAGGCTTGCTGTAGCGCCACCATCAGGACTATTGGCCTGTTTTTGCAGCTGAGGCAATCTGACATGGGACTGGACCTTTGTGCAAAGTTTGGTCATTTTTCGTGCATGGGAAGTAGGATTTCCTCGGAAGAAGAAAGAAAGAAAGAAAGAAAGAAAGAAAAAGAAAGAAAGAAGAAGAACATGCAGGATTACAATAGGGTCCTGGCAGCTTAGGCTGCCAGGACCCTAATAAATGAGCAAATAAGTGTGAAAATAAATGAAAATGCTTACAGTTTTTCTTTTGTATTTTATTATTTCTCTTTCCACATATTTATTCACTTATTTATTCTTTTATTAATTCCTCCTTATATTTCCACATTCATTCTTTTATTCCATACATACTTATTCTTTTTCACAGCTTTCCTGTGTTACAATGACTCTTTTATATTTTTTTTTATTTCTCTTTATAGTTACTTATATTTTTATTTACTTATTTATCCTTTTATTAATTCCTCTTTATAATTCCACATTTATTACGGCACTCCTATGACTCCACAGAAAATGCTTGAGGTGTTCCCACATTTCCGTGTGGACGTGAATGCAGCGTGCGGTTTGTGAAGTCGAGCGGAGAAGTGACGTATCATTACCGAGTACTTTCATTTCCTGCAGTAAAAACATCCAGCGGACTGTTTTACATCGGGCAGACAGCAGCTGTAGTGTACAGAAAGTAACCTTACGCGCACATGTGACACTGAATAATAGTCACTTCCTTTTGACATCGGTCTTTTATTTGGAAGTGCACTGTTTACGGCGCTTTGGTGTGGACGCAACAATATGGTAGGAATCATTTGTCATTATGTAGCATTGTATGTTTGTTTGTATGTATGTTTGTTTTCACAGCGGGGCTATTTTATTAGATAATATGTATTTCTGTTTAATTAAAAACTACATGAAAATTATTGTGTATTCCTCTTTCATATTGCCATTATTGGTAACCGTTTTATAAAAGCAATACCATCAGCTTCGCTTCCACTCGGGGGGCCGCCACTGAAAACGCCCCTTAGAGTGGTATAATGAGCGTATATCACGGACTGGAGTGATGTATTGCTTAATTGTAACATAGGAGCTGGTGTATGAATAATAACAGTGGGGTGTGTCTTGTAAACAATAGGAACCATTTAAAGATGAAGAAACAGCTGTGGTTCAAAAGAAAGAAACAGTTGAGATATTATTCACTGCTGAACAAGCTTCAGATATTTGTCAGAGTGACAGCTGTCAGTCAAATGCAGATCCACTTCTTCTTTTTCTCTATTCACTCTATGTTGGAAGAACTTTAATAGCCCACTGAGGAGAACAGTCCACTTTTCAAGGGCGTCTCTGGGACAAACATGTAGAAAAGACAGGACAGAAAGCAAAACAGCAGAGACATTCACACAGACAGAAGGGCTCCCAGGCCGAGACACTCCCACGCACACGATTCCCCTGAAATGCCACAGCTTACAGTAACCTGTGTGTACACTCATTCAAAGCTGGTCTTTACATGCACCCACTGGTGGAAAGAATGCTGAAAATACTGTCTCATCACTAAAATATTAATCAGTAAAAATACTTGAAGTAAAGTATTTATCTAAAAAACCACTCAGATCATTTAAACCAATTCAGTCAAAGGGTTTCTCTTTCTTCTTATCTTTACTCTGAATCTCTTTTCTCTGTTCCGCTCTGTGGTCGCAGTCACTTCTCCAAATTGTGTGCATTTTATAGTGCTCACATAGGGTTAATCATCAATAATTTATCATTTTTGTTAATTGTTTTCTTATTTTCAATTTTTTTTCTCTCTCTCTTTTTTTTTTGTCACTTGGCATGCAAGTTTCCTTTTTCAACAAATGGCTCCGCCAGGCAAAATGATGTCAAATAAGGTGCGGTTGCTGCCATTTCTAGACAAGTGATTAAAAAGCCATGAACAATAAATCATTAACATCCTCACTCCAAACCTGTGCTCCTGCAGGGTTTAGCTTTTTGTCCATATGTTCGGATTTCATTGGGCTGTTTGCGATCGGATGGCCTTATTGGCTACAAAAATGCAGATGAAAGATTTCAATAGTAATTCTAAATTGTACTCAGTACTTAATTATGATTTTTAAGGTAACTAAGTAGATTACATAGTGTAATGCATACTTAAGTATGATAAAAGTACAGACTTGAAAATGTATTCAGAAGTAAATACCCAAAACAACTATTTCATTACAGTAACCTATTTGTTAGAGTATAAAGGACACAAGAGCAGTTTGTTTGAAAATAATAAAATGGGCAGGTTGTTCCAATCAGATGGAGCTTTAAATTTAAAAGCAAGAAATACTAGCAACGAAGAAAATATAATATGCCTTAGATAATTGGTATTCAACAGGGGGTTTGGAACCCCTAAGGAGTCTTCAGAGTTATTGCAGGGGGTCCCCCAAGGTTCCCAAAATTTGTCTGAAAGTACACATTAAAGGGATTATGGATGTTTAAAATTGGGACCATAGAGAATGAAGTCAGATCATCTTTTACTTAAATGGCTCACAATACCTCTCCTGTCATCTTTTGTCCCGCTGTTCTGCAGTAATATGGGTCAGATAGAAGAAGCCAAGCTGTCGTGCATGAACATCCTCACCTACCACAGAGAGCTGCTGGTGTCCAGGTTGAAGAGTATTCAGTGCATCCTGGACAACCTGTTGGCCTCTGGCTTCCTCTGTGAAGAAGATGTGGAGATCGTACAGCGGACTGTCACCAAGACAGATCAGGTACAAAAACCAAGATGTCTGTTAAAAAAGACATTTTCATTCATTAGAAAAAATATTAAATATGTGTTCTTATCTTTCTGTAAAATAAAGTAGAAAGTTGGTAAAAATTATAACTAACACAGACTTTCTTTCCTGGGATTATTTTCTAGGTGCGCAAAATCTTGGAGCTCGTCCAGTGCAAAGGGGAGGAGGCCTGTGAATACTTTATTTACATCATCTATAAAGTAGGTGATGCATACATAGACCTCCAGCCATGGTTGAAAGAGATCAACTACAACCCAAGCAATGACGTAGCGGTGATAAAAGTGGTTAACACAGATCCCAGTAAGTATCACTGATGCTGTTCTATGTGCTGTTCTTACAAACGTTCTTTGTTGTGCTTCAGATTTCTGTAAGGCCCATATGTTGAGCCTTCCTCTTCTAGACTGTTGTGAGATATCAAACACCAATCACAAGTCACCATCCATCACAACTGTTTACAAATGTGGAAAACATTACTTAGTTTGTGGTTTGCTAACAATGCTTTGTGATTCAGAAAATGCTTTGAAAATACACTTAATGTGATATTCCACCCCAGAATGATAATCCACTCACTCACCCCTGTGCTGATGTGAGGATGGGTGAAGATCTTCAGTTCACAAAACAATCCTGGAGTTTCAGCAGAAAACAGGGTTGCAGCCAAATCCTGTGAGCCGCGACATTAAAATTTAACCACAAAAGACGCCATTTACACCATGTTTATTTGCCGAAATGTCAACTGTAGCCTTCCAGGTAGCATGTAAACATGGCGTCGATGTATCGCAGACTTCGTATATCTCGCGTTATTTTCACACGTGCATCCATTATTTATTCAAACTTACTGACGGGGATGTCAGACTCTTCGTAACATCAATATTTCAGACATGGAGCGTCTCTACTTGGCAGTTGCATTAATAATGTAGTTTAGAGTTGTTTTGTTTTGCTAACTTTCTGCATGTGTTACAAGCATATATACATTTACAGCTAACCTTTTCTGTCATATTACCCAATCTTAAATATCAATTTTAGAGTTGTTCCATACTAGTATCTGAAAATGCTTCTGATACAACCTAAAATGTTGCATGAGCTATCAGCAAGTATGCGAGTCTATGCACTGATCCGATACTGGGTCATGTATTAGCCCCTGAAACGAGACCCTGCTACTGTTATTGACTTGCAAAAATAGACGCTGTTATTTCAAGGCTTATTTCTAGAGTTGGTTTATTTTTTGGGGTTCCATGGTAAAAACCCAGATCAGACTTTTTGAGCTGTCTTTCTTTTAAGATTGCGAGCTGGATTGGATTGAACAGTTTTGGGGTTTTGAGAAAACCAAAAAGGACTCTTCAAAGAGTGGATTTTTTTCTTAACACACTAGAAATCAGATTGATATGCAAAGTTCGGGTATCAGAATCGGTATTGTGGGGCGGACGTTTAGCTCAGTTGGTAGAGCGTCCGACCCATGTATGGAGGCTGTCAGTCCTCTGCAGCGGCCGCTGGTTCAACTCCTGCCTGCGCCCTTTGCTGCGTGTCATCCCCTCTCTCTCTGCCCCATTTCCTGTCTACTCTCTGGCTGTCCTGTCAATTAAAGGCAAAATGCCCAAAAAATGACTTTAAAAAAAAAAAAAAGAATCGGTATTGTGAAGGAAAAAAATGGCATCAGAACATCTTTAGACAATGTGGCCAATCTCACAGCAGAGTTCAGCTACAGTAAGTTGTTGAACAACAGTTTAAGAATTACACCAAATAAATGAAATATCATTTGCCCTGACTAATATTAATAAAGGACCTCTGTTTGGAAATAGGAGGTAATATGCGGTGCATTTTACTTTACAAGTTTGACATGGCAGATCCATGGAATTAGATCACGATACTCCAAGAGGTCCCTGTATACTAGACTGTGTGAATGGCTTAGTCACCAGTTTTTGGTTACTTATCCTGTCTGTTCCTCTAAGTCAGCAGGTATTGTGAGAAGCAGAGGCATGATATGAGCCGGGACACGTGCTTCATCATGTCATACGGCCAGAGAGAGGAGACCCGTCTGGAGGAGCTGTACACTGACACAATGATGGAACTGTTGAATGACTGCAATGACAGTCTGGGCTTCTTGGAGAGTCTGGACCAGCTCCTAGGAGACCACGCAGTCTTCAACCCCCAAGGTGAAATAATATATGTGATGGGGGATGCCGGTGTGGGAAAATCCATCCTCTTGCAGAAGCTACAGAACCTCTGGTCCAAGAAAGAGCTCCAGACGGACGCCATCTTCCTCTTTAAGTTCCGCTGTCGGATGTTCAGCGTCCTTAAAGACACAGAAAAGATCTCCCTCAGAGACCTTTTGTTCAAATACAGCTGCTACCCAGATCACGATCCAGACAACGAGGTGTTTGATTACATCCTGCGCTTCCCTGAGAGGGTTCTTTTTACTTTTGATGGCTATGATGAGATTCAGGAGGATCTTAGAAAAGATAGATGTACCTGAAGTGGTGTCACCAGAAGACAAGGCACACCCCCTCCAGCTGCTCATTAGTCTGCTCTGTGGGAAACTACTGAAGGGCTCCCAGAAGGTTCTGACGGCACGGACAGGGATCGAGATCCAGAGTAATGTCATCAGAAAGAAGGTGGTTCTGCGGGGATTCTCCCCTGCCCATCTGAAGACCTACATCGACCTGCACTTTAAGGAGCAGGAACATCGAGAGCTGGTGTCAGTTCAGCTGAATGCTAGCCCCCACCTCTGCGGCCTGTGCTCCACCCCACTGTTCTGCTGGATCATATTCAAGAGCTTTAGGCACCTGCATACCATGCATGATAGTTTCCACCTGCCCGAAACCAGCATTACACTCACCGGTATCTTCCTCCTGCTGTCTGAGGTGTTCCTCACCCGCTCAGTCTCACCTGCACCGTCCCTGCTGAAGAAAAGCACTCGGTGTGCCTCGGAGACCTTCAAAGGGGGAATCAGGCCTCTCGCAGCATTTGCCAAACTAGCACTTCAGGGTATGGAGAAAGGTAGCTTCATCTGCAGCCAGGAGGAGGTCACCACGTGTGGCCTGACAGAGGAGGACCTGCCCCTGGGCTTTTTAGAGCCGTGACTGAGTATGATGCCAGTGAAAGTCCTGCTACGTTTGAATTCCTCCATATCACCCTGCAGTCTTTCTTGGCGGCGTTTGCTCTCGTGTTGGATGAGCAGACCACTGCCAGCTCCATCCTCAAGTTCTTCACAGAGTGCAGCAGGAAAAAACACGCCTCCTGTCTGCCTATTAACTTCTGTATCAGTCGCTCTGCAAAGCCCAGTGAAAAGAAGCCATTCGCAACTAATGAACACCTTCAGTTCACCAATCTGTTCTTGTGTGGACTGCTGTCCAAGGCTCACAGCGGACTGATGGAGCATCTCGTATCTCCTGGGTTATTAAAGAAAAAACGAGCCTTACTTAAGTCCTACCTTTCCACCAGCGTTAAGTCCCACCTCCATGGCTTGCCCACCCACAGCAGCGATGAGGGCGACAAGGTCCATGTGCTGCCCAACTTCCTCTGGATGCTGAGGTGCATCTTTGAGACAGGCAGCAATAACATCGCTCAGATGACAGCCAAAGGCATCACAGCTCGCTTAATCAAGCTGGGTTACTGTAACGTGTTCTCGGGCGACTGCACCGCCCTGAACTTTGTTCTGCAGCACCGTAAGAAGCACCTCGGGCTCGACATGGACAACAACAACATCAGTGACTATGGGGTGATGCAGCTGAAGCCTTCCTTTAGTAAAATGACAGTAGTGAGGTAAGTATAGGTATAAACATGGTTTTAACTACTTTCTAATCCATATTGAATTATATTCAGACAATTTTTAACACTAACCACACTGCTTATCCTCAGATTGTGTGTAAACCAACTGTCTGACAGCAGCATTGAGGTTCTTGCAGAGGAGCTGTGTAAGCACAAAGTTGTGGAGGTCTTGGGGTGAGTATACATATCAATTATTTCAGTATATTTACTACTAAATAGTCTGCAGTTCATCCATTCTTGAGATGCTTTATGTATCAGTAGTGGAAGAAGCATTTAGATTGTTGACTCAAGTAAAAGTACCAATATAACAATCTAAGAATACTCTGTTACAAGTTCTGATTTCAAAATCAAGTATCAAAGTAAAAGTGTTAAAAGTAAAAGTACTTTACCTGTAGTTAAATACCTCCTGTGGCTGAAATGGTATCAGTATATATATAAGCAGAATTTGACTGTCATAGCCGGTCAAGATGGAGTTGTAGCTTTACTGATTTACTGATTACTGTACATGCAGTTTAGTCTCGTAGTTCCCATCCAAATGGTCAACAAGGTAAATCTAAAGAGGCTGTGAGAGGATTAATGGGAAAGAAAATTAAAAAAGGCAAGAATTTCTTCTACCACATTAATTTGATGGACTTTAATGTTGGGAAATGTCTCATGAAACCACTAACTCATAGACATCTGAAACATGACAAGAAGCCCCATCTTGACACTGTTTTTTGTAATTAGTTACAAGATAAAAATGTTTGGAACCACTGTGGTCATCTTTAAAAATGCCTTGTTATAAGATATCATCTGCTTGTCATTTTAAGTAACTGTTGGTGTGAAATAAATGTAGTGTGGTAAAAATGACCATGCTTCTGTCTAAAACAGTGTAGTAGAAGCTTAAAGTAGCATTAAATGGAAATGCTTATGCATGGTATCTCAAAGTTGTACTTCAACAACAGAGTTCTACAAAGTGATTTGAGAGGCAAAGTAAGGCAGCAAGCCAGAGAGCACTATAACAAACTGTATAACAAACTGAACAACTGAACAAGGCTGAAGAAGACCAAGAACAAATGAAGATCAGGTTGAAACAAGAAGACAGAAAAGATGCTAAAAAGCAGGATGCAGAGCGTCAAAATAAATACGATAAAAATCAGGTACATGACAATATAAATAAAAAGCATAAAAGTAATTAAATAAATGAATTAGAAATATAAAATAAAATTATAAAGCAATAAAAAATAATAAAAATGAAACAGTAGAAGCAAAAAGCAAAAGGATCACATAAAACCAGGTCTATAAAAATGGGTCTTAAGAAGTGATTTAAAAGATTTTGTGACCCTTATCTCCTCAGGCAGATTGTTGCAAAGTCGAGGGGCCCTAATGGCAAAGGCACGGCCACCTTTAGATTTAAGCCTGAGGATCTAAGGCTGTGAACTGGCTCACAAGGGGTCAATATTTAAACTGTATCACTTGGGGCCAGACCCTGACGGGCTTTAACAGTGCTCAGTAAAATCGTATAAAAAGTCATTCTAAAACGAACAGGGAGCCAGTGGAGGGAAGGCAGGATTGGGGTGATGTGATATTTTACTTTAACTAAGGTTTTTGCCCTCAGGCTGTACAACAATAACATCACAGATGTTGGAGCCAAGCTAGTTGCTCAAATCATTGAGGAATGCCCAAAGCTGCGAGTCGTCAAGTATGTTTCTAACTTGTAAAATTAGAATATTCTGATCATTTTAATAATTGCATCATGACCTTATGTCCATTAACATTACCTTGTCCTCAGGATTGGTAAAAACAAGATCTCTGCTGTTGGTGGGAAGTATTTGGCCAGCGCAATCCAGAAGAGCACCTCTATATTTGACGTGGGGTAAGACTTCACTGCTGTAGAATTATTCTGCTCTTCTCATGAAGGCAGAGACATGTAACATCAACTGTAGAGGCCAGGGAGGATCAGTGGAGGAAGGTTTTATATAGAATTAATAAATAGTTTTAGCATCCATCTAAAATGTGATGATTGAACCTGTATTTGACACAAGTTTGATGTTTTTTTTCTTGCAGAATGTGGGGGAACACTATCGGCGATGACGGAGCAGAGGCGTTTGCAGAAGCTTTGAGACACCACCCAAAACTTACCAACCTCAGGTAAGACAGCAGCTACCTGCACACACAATAAAAACCTAATGCCTTAAACTCACTGATCATTTCTGTGTGTGCGTGTGTTCCAGTCTCTCAGCCAATGGCATCACATCTAAAGGCGGGAAGTGCCTGGCAGAAGCGCTGAAAGAGAACAGCGTCCTCAGGATATTCTGGTAGGCAGCTCACTCAGTTTTAGCCAACTGATTTTTGCTGTTCCGCTCTCTGTGCAGAAGTTCATGTCTCTGTGCTGTTGTAGGTTAGTGCAGAATGAGATGACGGACGATGCAGCTCCACACTTGGCTGAGTTGGTCCAAGCGAACACAGGTTTAAGCCACCTCTGGTGAGGAAAACACACGTGATGTCACCATGGATGAGACCTGCTGAAAACCCTGGTCAGACATCGATTGTGAGACGCTCACCTGCTTCGTGTTTGTCTGCAGGTTAATCAGCAACCGGTTCACTGTGGATGGGATCAGACACCTCGCTGAGGCCCTGACTGACAACACAGCACTCAAAGAGATATGGTGAGGATCAGATCCATGTTTAAGGGTTGCATATAAAACGTTTAAAGGCCCTGTAAAATTGAGCATTTTACTTCCTGTCCTGTTGAAACAGGATTTGTAGGCTGGTTACACCACACTGATGTCTCAGAGTATTGTTGTTCATAGACCTCATTTATGTTTTATTTTGGTTTGATTTATGCAGTATTATTAGTAAGAATAATAGCTCAAATTATAATGCCATTTATTAATGTGGATAAATACCATAAGCATTCTCTTTTATCAAGGAATCTGAGAAATGAATTCCTTCTTTTAAAAAGGTTATCATAAGGTTATCACTGACTTCACTGTGAATAATGCAGCTGGTTGTGCAGGCTGTATTAACTGGAATGTATTAACTAGATCATTTTAACTAAGGGGATCATGGATACACACTGATTTGGTTAATTCACAGTCCAACAGCCACAAAGTTGCTCTGCTGCGACACACTGCCTCTGATACAAAGGTATTTATTTTAATATTTTGATTGTACAAAATATGTAGTGTTTACCTGTCGGAAGGCCACACAGCTGTGTGTTGAGAAAAAAAAGAAAGAGCAGGCACAAAAATACAGATGAGCTGTGGTCAGTTAGCGGCTGATTATAATGGACGTGCTCCGCTGCAGGCAGAAATCATTTAAGTCGGCGGCAACAGCATTAACTTGTAGTCCTTATCCAGGAGAGTCGTGTGTTCCTATGTTAAGTAGCAGTGAGGATACAGGGTCCAGCAATGACATGTTTTGCCACTAGGTGGGTCAGACAAGTGTCAAGAAACTACTGGCAACCAGCAAACAAAATTTCTACTGGCCCTGATTAAAATATCACACACAATTTCACGCTATATCACTCTCTCCATATATGTAGATAGATACTGAGGTAGGACAGATATAGAGGTCAGACAGACACCAGCAGAGCAGAACAAAGTCTCAGAGTAGAGGAGATCTAATTATGTTGCTGGTGAAGCAATGTTTGGAAAATTACTGAAATAATTTTTTTTTCATAGTTTTTTGAGCACTGGCTTATTCAGGCAACTGGCTGATTATATTTACTGACCCTGGTCCATGAGGCAGTACTTATTAGAGCCCTGCACAGGATAAAAAATACAGCCCCAGCCTGGCCTTCAATGTTCACCAACATCACTTCAAGCTCTGTCTGATGCACACTCTCTGTGCACGTCTGATGGGCCCCCTCCATGCGTCAGGGACACTGATGCACCATTCTCTCGCGTGTATGCAAACCAAAAAAAAAAAACGTAACGTAATTTGGAGCCACAGTCTGCGCAGTAGTGAGCACTGTTGGAGCTGCGCTTTCGAGTTCCGCCCACGCAGTCAGCTGGAATCATCAATGTGGGGCAGAGTTTATGCTGTCAATGTGGCACAAAAATCTGTTTTCATTAGCATCAATCCTAATTAATAACAAACTGATCAGAAAAATTATCCTGATCAAAACATCAGCAACATTAACAACTACGTAAAAAGACAAAAAAATTTAGGGAAAATTTTGATATTTTAGTTTGGTCCATATCCAAATCTTTAAATTGGAGGCAGAATTTATGACTTGTACTGCAGCCACCACAGGGGCGACCAAGATTCTTCGCTTCACTGATGCACTGGTCAACAAGCCTTACACGTGACGGCAACTGCAGCCTCGATGTTTAAATGGATTCAGTTGAGGCATTTTAACCTGGCAACGAAAAGTGGCACAATAACACAAGCTGAATTATGTGAATCCTAAAAGACAATTTGGATCTGAATCGAAACTATAGTGCTGTGTGGGGGATTGGAAAGCCCAAGTGGTTAATGTTATTTCTTTATGAATTACACAATACAGAGTAAAACTCTTGACAGCATCAAAGTCATTTCCCTCTATTCTCCTTCTGAGCATGTTTTGAATGTGACTGTGTGATCATGTCTGATCCTGTTCCTCCAGCGTGAAAGGAAACCAGCTCTCCGAAGAGGAAGAGAGACAGTTTGTGGCAGAGAAAAGGCTTCGGTTCCACTGACTGGGCACTGATGTGAGGCACGTGCGTGTGCTGAGTAACATCTGTATGGCAGAAAACATGTTGTGTTGCATGTACTGTATTATGTCACCTGTGGGCACAAAGTCACACTATGATGTATAGCATTTTTCTCAAAAGAAAACTGTTTACCTGAAGTTGTGACAAATGTTTGACAGTTTTACATGCCTGTTAGAAAAGAAGGAAGTGGAAGCAGTGATGAACAAGAAGTAATGACTTCCTTCTTTATTAACCTTTGTTTAGACTGTTTTACATGACTCTATAATAACATTATTTATTTGACTGTTACACAAGGTGCTGTTACTTTTCCACACGTGGTGTATTCAGTGTGGAAGACGGTGAAAAGAAGACAGCACTGTTACAATGTTTACTGTTTGTGTATTAGCTCTTTGTACAGATACGCTGTAACAGCAGAGTGCTGCAGGAATGAGTCCTAAAACCAGGAAATGAGTTAGCATATCTGCATCTCCGGTTCCCTCGTCTTAAAATGGGTGGGTTTTTTTGGTTAGATGCTCGAAATAAGGTCACGCATAAAGGGGATGGTTCACATTACCCATGGTCAGTATGTTACCTACAGTAGATGGTGGTCAGCACGCCTTCAGTTTGCAGAAGCAGCAGGAGTAATGGTGTAGGAAGCTAAGCATTGTACAGCTGTGGACAGAATCAGCAGAAAATCATTCTTAGCACCTAAAAAAACAGGTCCAGATAAAAAAAAAATCAAAATCAGCTTAAGTGCACACTATGTTTAGAATATTTTCTCTGCTCTGCCTTGCTGTCAGACAGCCTTTTCTAACAGAAAACAGCCTCGCTTTACCTTGAAGGAGACCAGAGTTGCCCACCTACCACTGCCTTGATCACTTAGTTTGTTTGTGACTTCAGTGAATCCAAACTAACCTTTTAAAAACCCCAAGTCACAATAATACAAACAGTAGACCAGCAACTCCTGTGTTTTGCGGAGTGAAATGACTGGTTTTGCTAATGGAGTCTGGTTGGTTTAGAGAGAGAGAGATTTCGCTTATGTAACAGCAGTTCGCTAAATATTGCATACACTTCAACTGATAGAGATTTTTTTAAGTGGACATGTTTTTAGGTGGCTAAAATAAGAATTGCTACTGACCCTGTCCACAGCAGTACGTTGCTTAGCTTCCTGAATGGATACTTCTGTCTGCCTCTCCAAACTGGGAGCGTGTCGACCGCCATCTACTGCAGGTAATACAGCCAGCTTCAAAAAATCTGAACTATGCCTTGAAGAGATTTTCAGGTTTTGTTCTACAATATAAACTACATCAGTAAATACCCAACTGGTGGATTTTGAAGCTTTAATGAATCCTAAAAAAGGCATGTCCTAACAAGTGTCTAAATGAGACTACAGAGGACTCTAGTCGTTTCATGGTAATGACGTGAACTCATGTTACTGTGGTGTAGTTTGTTTACAGCCTATCGTTAGCTAAAAGTTAGCATAAAAGTGGTGTTCATCTGTGAAGACTGTATCATAAACATTTATTTTCCACAGAACTTGTTGTCTGCACTAATCCAAAGTCCAATGAAAAAATCCCTGAGGCTTTTCTTTCCACGTTGACCAACAAAAATATCATCCTATCATCCCTGCAGCACTCAGTTGGATCCCAATAAGAATATACTCTGTTACATGACATCGGTGTCTGAATGTCCCCTGACTGCCTCTGGACAGTGCTGGTGGTGAGATGGCTGATGTCCTCTGGTGACGGAGGACACTTGCTGCACATGGACAAAACATGGAGCTTAGTTCAATAAAGAAAACTTCCCCGTTCATTCACAGCTCACATTTTAACTTGTCGAAGCAGTAAACTCATAAAATGAATAATGGGCTGTGTTCCATTAAAGCGCTCCAGGACTCTGCTGTGTGACAGTGAGCCGGCACGAACAATACTGACACACCTAACTGGAAGGAAGCCATCACTGCAAATCACACCTGCACTTCTCTCCTGTGATATTTCAGAATGTCTCGGACCTATTTTTCTTTCCCAATAAAATATGTGAGGTGACTCCTTGGTTAATGTGATCCACAGGTATCAGCCCTCAATCATTGAACATCAGCTGCCTTTTAAGGGGCACTCGAGGTTTATTATGACATTAATAATGCTCAGAATTGAAGCAGCAGATCTGAAACACCCTGACAAGTGTTAGTATAGATGAAGCTCCAAAAACACCGGATACCACATTTCCTATAATGCTGAATAGTGTTTTTTCATTTCTTGTAAATGGCCACCAGGAGACCCAGTCGTAGAGGTGGGGAGATGATAGTGAAGCTCCAAAGCGTCCCAACCTTCAAATGTGGCTGGTGCTTCACAAAGCATTTCAGTCAGTTCAGCTGTTACACTTGATAAACTCAAACTATGTGGTTGGCAAAATAGTGGGATAACAAGAGAGAATAAGTGAGAAATGTGGCAATGTACATTAGGCAGACATTATTATAAGTATAAGAAAATTTCCTTGTGCCACCAAGTAATGATGTAATAAAAGTAGTGAGCTCCTATAATGAATATCAAGGGTTCAGGGATGTTCTTGCCTGAAGTCAAATTTTTCTCGCCCCCATTCAAATGTCTATAAAATGCCAGAAAATAGTAAAGAATGGTCATCCCAGTTTTTGAAAGTCCAAGGAGATGTCTTTAAACGTTTTGTTTTGTCAGTCTAAAACCAAAAGATATTCAGTTTGATATGATAATAAAGAAAAAAAACAGGAAATGTCCATATTTGAGAGAAAACATTTTCTGCCATTTTGCACACACAAAAAATTACTTTAAAGATGAATAAATGATCAAAACAGTTTAATACGTAATTGTTTTTTTCCACTTGCCCGTCATGGCCCTGGGTTAGTGGGCAGTCCTGGTTGTTGAGACCTGATATCTTCACTCACATATCAAATATCACTTAAATATCAACTGAGTTTAAAAACTTGAGCCCTTTGTGGCACTCAGACCAAACTGGCATACTCCAAAAAGGTACATTAATGTTTCATATCAGCAAAAATATTTTTGTATCTGTGCTTTATGAATGGTATCATATTGCTCAATAACATTTATATTTAATGCTGCACTTCTGAACAAAAATAAACAGATTTCATAACACACCGACTTTTATTGCACACTGAGACTAAAACTATTAATGTCAGCAGGTGCGGTGCTGTTTCAAAGGGCTGCTTCAAGTTTTACAGGTCACCAGAGGGCACTGTGTTTGAAGCCCCAAAGCCTCATAAGGCTTCATCAACCCGTCACCACTGAGTAACAAAGGCGGCAAAAGTACACACATTCTGTACTCGAGTTGAAATACAGATACTTAATGTCAAAAAGACAAAATCAAAATGCTGATTCAACGTCTTTACTCAAGTAAAAGTGAAAAGGTGCAGGTTCTGGAGTGTACTCAAAGTACAAAAAGGAAAAGTGTCCCTCTGAAGGACGTTTCTAGCAGCTCTTTCTGTGTGAGGTTAAGTGAAGCTCACCTTTCCTCCATAGCTGAGTCTCCCTCTCTGTTTGGCCTTGTTACACTTTTTATTTTGTATTTGTCTTATTACATCTTCTGTTATTTTTGTCCTGTTACGTCCTTTTGGTTGTTTTGGCTTGTTATGTCTTATATATTGTTTTTTTTTTTTGTCTTGGTAGGTCTCGCAACGTCTTTTACGTCATTTTTGTCTTGTTCCATCTTTTATGTTGTTCACCCAAAGCACTTTTCTTTGGATTTATTTTTGGTCCCAAGTACCAGGTGAGGGAAAAGGCACGTCAGCACTCTGTTGAACTTCATGTTTGCAGTGGCTAAGCTTGTTATCTGGATATCCAGGATGAATAAAGCTAAGGGTGCAGGGATGTACAGATAGTGTAGAAGTCTTGAAGGGACTGGTTCCAGCTCACCTAAAGGTTGGACATGCCTACTATTGGACAGTGAATAATTTGGACACCTTTGCGGCAGTCTGGGCAGTGGGAGGGGTTCTGTGGTCTGTCGGGGAAAGAGGAGAAATGTTGCTCTCCTTTTGATTTGTCAAGAGTGTTGTTTTAGGGTCATTATGTGTTTGGTTGGGTGGTTTTCTTGTTTATTTTCTAATTATGGGAACATGAACTTTCTTTGAGAGGTTCCTTAATTGTCTAATAAAGGTACTGTCCACATCATCTTTTATGTTGGTCTCATCTTGCTACATCTTTTCCTTGTTTTCATCTTGTTCCTTCCTTTACATAATTTTTGTCTGTTATGTCTATTAGGTCATTTTTCGTCCTGTTAAGTCTGCTGTGTGTGATATGCACTGATGGACACACCAAGAACTCTTTTTATGTGTTATTTAGATTGAAATCAGTCTTGATTGTTGGGAAGGCGGTGCGCAATGATGCAAAATAAAAATAATCAATAATTCCCCTCAAATACCCTGAAACTAAAGTAATGGGCCTATTTTGAAAATGTAAGAAGCAGAAAGTAAAGATATTTGTATGAATACTCCGAGTAAAGAACAGATACCTGAAAAATCTACCTAAGTACAGTAACAAAGTATTTGTACTTAGTTACTTCCCATCTCTACTGAGTAGTACTATGAATGAGTAATAAATTCACTTCTACATGTAAAATCCATCAAGTGTTCCTTCAATGCACCAACCTAGTGTGGGGGGTTGGACCACAATCATCACCAGTCTACAGATGAACAAACCACCAGCAAAGTGAGCATGCGCACAAAAAGTAACGTTCCTGATTTAACTTTGACTGAGCTCCATGTTTGACAGATTTGTATTGTGAAAAAGAAGTAGAAGAGGACACTGCTGAGGCTGATTAGACGGCTGGATTTTTACTCGAAAATTTGGATTAGCTTCAAACACAAAATAACATGGCATAAAAATGCAATAAGTACAAGAGAATGATTGGTATCCAAAGGATTCACTCTTAATTGCTTTTTGTACATAGTTTTACAGAAAAGAAGTATTTCATGTTTGTTACGATTTGTTACATATTGAACATCATCACACATTCTGTTACACTTCATTAGGTAATGTTTGTTGGGGCTCAGAACTGGCAAGAAATAAATTATGAAAACGCTAAAAAGTGCTTGACTGATTCTAAAGTAGCTCATATAAGGCTTATCTTAGGACTGCATCCTCAGTGACTCACACACTCCCACTATGATTCACAGACTGGACACACAACTCTCCCAAACCTGAGCCACTACACCTCTGTTTCTCTCAAGTCACCGTGCCATCATACAGTCTACAGGGGATTTCTCGCTGTGTGCAAATAGGGGAAGCCCCGACCGGATGTGATGTAGCTGCAAAATGACACTTTTGTGTCAACACACAGAAGAATCTGATGTCGTCCAGTCAAAGCGTTCACTCATATGGCAGCGTAGTGCTGCCGCAACAGAAAAAGAAAAACATCAGTATCAAGTTGTAATGTGAAAACTTTCTTATTATAAGATGATTTTTTGCATATAAGATGACATACAAACTTATCACGCTATAACAAAACAAATGTTGTTATAACAATAGACTATTTATCTTGTTATAACGTGAAATGTTCTACTTAACTTCTTAATGTGATACATATTGTTGGCGTGATAATTTATATTGTTATAACATGATACTCATGTTGTTATAACAATAATGTATCACCAATAACTTGAGACATTTTATGTTATAACAAGATAAACAGTGTTGTTTTAACAAGAACAGTTTTTTCTCTAACAGTATAAGTGATCACATTATATTATAATAACTAATATTGTTACAACATCACATCAAAGTATGATATAACATGTTATTACATGGCTTTGTTAAATACTTGATTCCATTGGTCAATTACAGCATTCTAAGGTCTGTTATTTCTGTATACATCAGACCAGCAATACATCACCCATCCCAAGTCAGCAAGGCCACACCCCCTTCTGGGGGAAAACTCACAGGTTCATATAATATGAGAGATGGAAAACGCCAAAAAGCTGCTGTGTAGCTGGATGTAAAACAATTAAACACACAAATCCATCGTGATCTCTGGTTCCACATCCTTCCTGGAAAGGAAAGGATCCCAAAAACAAGAATAGTGAGAACATCTGAGCCTCCACAGAACGTTACCTGTTCCTACTGATGGGGAGCTAACGTTAGCTTGAGTGTGAGGCTGCTGGAGTTCAGTCGTAACGTGACAGTACAGCAGCGTCAGACTGTCGTCTCTGAATAAATCTGAGCCTAGCTTGGATCAACAGTTGACTATTGACAGGTTTTGTTATTTACAGACAAATAATCACAGTTAATTCAATATTGCAGTGTCTGGTCAACAAATGAATGTTAATCAGTCAGCCATCAGGTTCCTTCAGTCTTCAACCTTCCAAGTGGATCAACAAGCCAACAAACGCTCTGGTTCAGGCAAGGTCACAAAATAAATGTTAGACAGGTTTTTTAAAATAAAGGTTTGTTTAAACTTGTTAAATCTGTAATTTACAAACACATAAAGTTGCATTGATTTTGCAGTTTTCTATTCCCCAAAAGGGAGGTGTGGCCTGACATCTCGGCAAAGTACCCATATGTGCTGCTCTGATGTATATCAGACTGGTACTATGAATAACAGACTGTGGGCAGAGCTCTGATCATATGGTGCGTTCAAATGGGATTGTGTTTGTCGTGTCATGCTCTGTTCACAACTTGACACTGCAACAGACTCTGGAGGAGCAATAAAATCATCTTTAAATCCCTAAAATCATTTTCAATTAATATTTTGTATCAAATTATTGATTTTGTGGTAAGTAACCATGTAATAATGGGGATAATGTACAGTGAGCAGGTCATTATTAAGAAATATACCCTAAAAGCTTCTTACTGTAATATAACAATATAAGTTTATTATAATGTGATAATGATACATTTTCTTTTTCTGTCATGGAAGTAATAAGCTGCCGTACACCCAGTCTGGACAGGACAGAAAATATATTGTAAATGCTCCAACAACTACTAAACCGTTTCCATGACAACTCCATGTCCACTGAGGAAGTCCATGTGATGTGGCTGAAAGCTTCAGAGACACCAGGAAAATGGACAGAACCAAAATGGTCTTACACCACAGAATTTACCATTTCTAAAATTCACCTGTCTGGTTATGGGTTAATTTGACCTCTGTACCGTTTATTTATTTATTTGATAATAAATGTAAAGGTTTTTGTCTTTTCTCCTTTGCTACTGTAGGTGGATGAGTCATTGTGCTGCTGCAGGCAGCTGTTAAAAAAATAAAACAATCAAAAAGCACGAGGACAGATAACTGAAGGTCAACATCATATCTATTAAGGCCAGATCCGTTGCACTTTTCCTCTAAAATTCACAGACAGTTAAACAAAAGAAAAGACGTCACTAGTCAGTGTCAGACCTGCTCACAGAAATGATTTTTAAACGATGATAAATAATGATTGTTTGCAGATTAAAGTGAGAGATGAAGGTACAGTATGAGCCCTGTGAGAAGTCCATCAATCAGCCAAATGTTCAGACTATTGCTACAAGCAGAGAACAACATGAGGACTACATGACTCTGTAGCTCCACCCTGTGGTGGACTGACAGTATTACAGGCTCAGCTAATCTCTGTGTGGCTGTCAGGGGGGTGGGATCCCAAAACTCCAAAGTTTGCTCAGTTTTTCCTCCACTGACCCAAAAACAGATCCCACACTGTCATCCCACCCAGACAATGACATGACCTGAAAAAATAAAAAAAACAGTTTAAAGTAGAAATGTAAATACAGGATGAAGTTATTTAAAGGGATAGTCCAGTTTTTTGTATTGCACTTCCATAGAGATGGAGGACAGATTAAAAAAAAAAAAAAAAAAGAGAAGATGGTCCATGTGACAACTTGAAGTTCCAGTCAAGGTAAAACCAAAACACTGCATCCTGACAGGAAGAGCACGGGAGGGTCGGGATTTTATTCTCATCCTGAATTTAGATTTTGAGTTTTCCCTAATTAGATTTATTGTAAAACCATAGTTTCATCGAAAAGATGTTAACAAATTCAGATTTATTTTGATTATTCTGAACTTCAAATGAAGACAAAATATTTTGTGTCCACTCGCACTGCTGTAACTGTCTATTTCACAGCTCTGAATTTGAAATTTAACAGTGATTGACAGAAGTGTACTGTTCTGAGATATAGGGGGAACACTCCTGTCTCCAGTCATGTATGATGGAAGATAAAGGTGGGAAATACTCTTTTTAACTCAATATCTCTTGTTGAACGCTGGATTGGAGTAACAGGCCGACGTGTCAGGACTACGAAACCTGCATGTCACGACAACTGAAAGCAGCTCACATGAAACATGAAAGTGGTTAGACATAAAACTATTCATGTTCTGTTATGTCCATTACAGAAGCCCTGAAAGGCAAGTGAGAAAGAATTTCTGGTTATCCATCCTCCAAGTCTGGTCTACAGTGTTTTTTTCCTTGAAAAGAAGTGTTTTGCTAGAATAATCTTTCTATGTTCCTTCAATTTTTTTAATCTGTAAAACAGGGAAAGTTTAAATGTTTTGCTGGTTAAGAAAAATGTTTTGCCAGGATAATCTTTTTCATTTCCTTTATTTATTTATTTTTTTAAATCAGTGAAAGTGGTGGAAAAAAAAGGTTTTGCTGTTAAAAATATTTTGCCTAAATGTTTCTAAATTACTTTTTCCCCCTTTGTGAAAACCCCTTTGTTAAAATACATTTCCAGCCAGAAGAAAGACGTGAAGCAGTCTGTCTGGGTTTTACAGCTGGTTATCAATGGACACTAAAAAGAGCTTCAAATTTGACAACACAGTGTTTAATTATTTTGAAGAGTTTTTTCCTCCATTTCCTGAAAAGGCTTGTGCCCGTCACTGACACAGGAAAAAAACATGAATGCTTTTATACTCCTACATTTGTGTTCACCGTTTTCACAGACGAAACAAGTAACTGATGAAAATGAATCTTGGGAAAACTTGGATCATCAGAATATTTTTCTCACTTGCCTTTCAGGGCTTCCGTACTTGTCAGTAGTAGATGTCTCATGGATGGAGAAGCAAATGAGGAATTCTCAGATAGTCTCCACTTTCATAGTTTACTATTAACTGTCTGCAGCAGGAGAGATGTGGAGGGAGAGGGGGAGGGGAGAGGAGAGGAGGAGATGTGAATTTGGGATTCAGCAGCTGACTAATTCCTCTTCTGTAGTTCACGGGACACTGAGCCGGAAAATCAGCTGCTCTGTTGATTGGTTGTACAACATGAATGTGAGTGGTTGGAAATTACTGATATTTACTGTTAACTCTATTTTAAATATTCATGATTTGACTGATATTCAGATTTCTGCATGTGGAGCACGATTTGATGCCTCCAGCACTCTCAGAATTGAAGCATTACAATAATGCTAGTTTTTCTCTCCAAAATAAAGCTCCCGGTTTATTTTGGCTTCCGTGCTCCTACCAGGAGGCAGCTTTAAAGACACACAGAGGAGTGGAGACAGCAAGGGAAAGTGGAGGCCATATGGGACACTTCATCTCACATTAGCAACACTTCTCAATGAAAACGTCATCATGTCCTCATTAAGAGCCTCCACATGAAGCTGCATTACACAAGATTGCTTTTAAAGTTTAAAGTGAAGTAGCTTGTTTGTTTTCCAGTATAAAAATAGTCTTCGGGGTGGAGGGACGGGCACTGGGTTCTGAGATGTGGAGGAAAAAATGGTTCCATTGGAGCTTGGGGATCCACACTGTGAATTCACTTATGAGTTCATTTTCTCTGGTTGACAATGAACTCGTCAGTGAAATCGACTGTTATAGTTTTGAAGAAGTCTGTACACTCTAACTTTCTCCATGGTAGAGGTCTTCAGGCAAACCTGACCCCGTGAACACCCAACAAACAGCTCCAGTCATCCCACCGTCCCTTCATGCTGCGTCTGCATACAGGAAAGTGCTTGATGAAGATATGATTGAAGCTACCAGGACCTGATGCCAGTCTGCTGTCATTTTGTCGACCAACCAACAGCCAAACGAGTTAATACCTTCCAGCACGATAACAACCATAGATATTTCCCCCATTACCTGTTGAGACATGGAACCACAGCAGAACAAAGGATCACCTAGGGACCAAAAGTTGCTTGTTGCTGCTAATGTTACAGTAAAGGATGACTTTACTGCTCACTCTAGTTTACCTGGTGCATTTAAACCAGCAAAATCAGCAATTCCAGCTGACGGTAAACTGGTTTGCTCTCAGAGTAAAGAAACAGTCTTGTGGGGATCACTGGAGGCAGAGCAACGCAAGCAAGAAAGTAACAAGCACAAACGTCTCGGCTGATTACGTCCTCAGTGTGCAGGGTCCATGTTTCTTTTGGGCATTTGAAAAAGGGGATTTTTGTTCTAAAATACAAAAATTAAGATAAAAATGGCGTTTTATCCATGTCCAATTCATTGTTTTGATATTCAGTTGAGAATCCAAAATTGGAAAATGAAAGAAAAAAGGTTTCATTTGTTATTTGTTTTTGAATCGGATACTAAAAAAAACAATGAAAAATTTTTTTCTGATTTTTTTTTCTGATTTTAATACCTAACTGACAGTAATTAATCGAGGAGCATTAACCAAGCAGCATTACTGCAGGTTCAGGCTGGTAAACAAGGGATCATTCACAGGACTGGGGACAGGTTTTTGTACCTGAGGACCTCTACTCCATGGATTATGATAAAAAGCACTGATGATGTTTGTGTGTGTGTGTGTGTTGTGTGTGTGTGTTGTGTGTGTGTGTGTGTGTGTGTGTGTTGAATATATTCACAGTTGATTGGCACCATTTTTGCAGCAGCGTCACTTCTGCTAATGTCCAAGCTGCTCGTGCAGTCAGATATTCCTGCCGTCCTGTCTCTGTGTCTGACTCTGGCTCGTGTCTCCTGGACTGGTAGAATGGCAGTTGTGGTGAGATGGTCCTGCGGTTCCGTCCACTCGGTCCAGCTGGCTTCTGCTGACAGTCTGGACTCGTCTGTCCCGCCCTGCTGTGGCTGGGCGTCGCAACAACAAGGCACTGGTAGACACTGATGCTGAAGGAGGAGGAGGGGGGCAGAGTGAGAGGGGGAGGGATAATCCACACAGAGCCCCCTCCACCCCACCCCCACCTCCAGGACCATGTCCACCTCCTCCAGTGTCCTGGTGTACAATCAGCTGACATCTGCTGTCCAATGGCCACTCAGGAAGGAGAGCCCCGCCCGTCATGATGTCCTGTGTGGCTCTGAGCGTCAGGGCTGGAGAGGATGTGAGGTGGAGGTCAGTCCGTCCAGTCAGAGACTGTGGATGTGCAACTCAAACAAAAACGCAAAAGTCTGTTTCCCTGAAGATTGCTTAAATGAGATTTGGCACACTGTGGTACTACATTATTGGGTGGGTGGAGGTGAGGGTGGGGTTAAAATGATCACAGTGGTCACAGTGTCCAGCAGTCTCCCTGGATCCACAGTTCATTCTGTAGATCACTCTCATGGTGGAGTACCTGCCATCAAACAGCCAATAGAGAATAGATGAAGCACCTACTGCAATGTAAAGATTTGTTTTTAATAGTGTTTTTGTTTAGTATTCATGACAGTTTTTTTAAAAGATCATGTAAAACAACAATAAATGTGTTTGTCACACCACAAAAAAATACACCCAGCCAAACCTGAATCATTAAAAAAAAATGCTTATCATGAAAAAATGAGTAGTTTTCTCTGCTCTGAAACACTGAGGGCGTGTCCGCTTCGCTGTCTCAGTGTCAAACATCACTATGACCTGAAAACCACCTTAAACATGGACGCTCCGTCTAACACCTTTATTGGACACATCCAGATATGTTTAAGCCACCAGTCGCTGAAGGTGCGTTCATTACTGATCGTCAGGGAGGGTGAGGCGGTGTTGTGTGTGTCTTGGTTCATGGAGGTTATATAGTGTTGGGGGAACATTGACTCCAGCACGTCACTGAGCCATGTTTCAGGTCTGCCCCAGAAATACTGACCACAGAAATCGTGAGCAGTTTAACGGTCTGACTCCACAATTCAGTACTATATAGTTTGCAGATGTTTCACATTTTCAGCAACTATGTTCTAACATGTAGAATATGCTCAGAAGAAAACCTTTCCATGGACTTTAAACATTGTTATTAATTTAGAACATTACAAGTGACCAGGCAGCTTTTCAACAATAATGATAGACAGGTAATGGAAGTCCACATTTTTGGAGAGACTCAGAAAAGCTGAAATTCTGAATAATTTACACTCAATGCTGCCTATTCAGAAGTCAGAACCTGCATTTTCCCAGTGGAAGTTATGTCTATTCAGAAGGTTCATGTTTTGGCATAGAACTGATTAGATCACCCCAATAACTGAATTTAATTCCAATAAGTAATCACTATCATGCTAAATGGCTCAGGTTTATTTATTAAACCAAATTTCATGAAAATCAATTTAGAATTAAGCGAGTTACAGACGATTTTGTAGTGAAGCCTGCATGTTTACTTACAGACCTTGAACGCTGCAATATGGCGACTGTGCAGACACATAACAGCGGCATACAGCAGCAGCCACTGAGGTTCAGTCAAGATGTCTGGGATTTATTAATCTAATATTTGGCCTAATTTAGTGGATCATAACATATTGGGGATAGAATTAATCTGCAGATATTCTGGTTTAAGATAAGAAACTTTTCGATGGATGTCAATCTTTGAGCCATGACAAAGGGAAAAATGTGGCATGTAACAACCTAAACCTTGTTTTAGCCTAGCAGTTGTTGATGACTTATGGCTCCTAACAGCAGATTAAAAGGAGTGAGCAGTCAGCAGCCGGTATAAAACAGAGAAGTCAATAAAATTGGTTTTTCAAAAATTGCGAATCACCACAACCACAAGGTGTTCTTGAGCACATAGTCATGAATGTGCGGAAAACATTTTAGGCTGATGGATCCAGTAACAAGATTAACTGCAGACAAGCTCAAGCCCAATAAGCCACTCGCACACACATGACCTGTTGCATGATAATAAACATCCTACAATTTCTATGAAGAAAACAATTCATCACCTAAGAGGTTTGGGAACACTTTACCTGTGCAAAAAAGCTTTAATCTGATGGATGCTCTGGACATGATCTGTTCACCTCAAACCACTCATCAATACAGCTGAAAAAAAGGAAGAAGAGATGAGTAACAGCAGTGAAACAGATTAATCAGAATATGGTACACAAGTCCTCATGAAATCCTCAGAATGTTTGTTTTGTTGGATCTGGTGCCGCCTAGTGGTGGAGGCTGGTCACATCACATGTTGTAGCATACAAATACAAAAATACAAACAATATTTGTATTTGGAATTAAATGTGTTAAAGCTGCTCTAAGTCAAACTACTGTAAACTTTAAGTATGAATACCTCCTTTTAAATTTTTTTGTCTTGCCACAAATTAACTTTAAAGGGACAGTTCACCCTAAAATCAAAAATACATTTTTTCTTGTTACCTTTAGTGTTATTTATCCATCTAGATAGTTTTGGTGTGAGTTGCAGAGTTTTGGTGAAATCAGCTGTAGAGATGTCTGCCTTCTCTCCAATATAATGGGACTAGATGGTCCTGGTGCTCAAAGTGCCAAAAAAATTGAAAAACTCGACAGCAGTGTCTCTTTCCAGAAACCATGACCTGGGTACCTCTTGATGTGAGCAGTTGCACTATTTTCTTACTACTAAATTACACCCACTGTGCCTCTAGATGCATGCCTCCTTCCACAGTAATATGGTTGGTGTTTGGTAGAAAGAAAGTAGTTCCTACATGAAACTGCTCTCAACAAGGTCTGTGGATTATCTGGAGTAAGCAGGTCTTTCAGGAAAGAGACATGTCTGTTGATTTTTTCAAGCATTTTTTTTTTTTTTTTTGGTGCTTTGAGCACCACAAGCTGAGTGCTCACAAAAAACAATGTTGATGCCACAGGCCAGATGAACAATAGGTATTTTGCATTTTAGGGTGAGCTGTCCCTTTAAAAAAAGATAAGTTCAGTCAAATCATGTGGATATCCAAAGTTACAGTCTATTTAGTACAACCTTCCCTCTTTGTTCGATCCCTGTGGCAGTATTTCTGTGCTGAGCTGCGTTGGAGGGAAAGAAACACAAAAAAGACTTTTGCACTAAAAAGAACTTTAGAGGAAGCCCACTTGATTTGTCTAACTCAGCCAGCTGAAGCTTCATATGAACTTCTGATAAACCTGGGATGTATTTTCACACAGAACAAGGAGGACTGTGGGTTCTGTCCTCCATCACTTTCATCAAAGGTATTTTATGAAGGGAATGAGGAGTATAAACAGGAGGTATGATTACAGCAAGCAAAACCTGTTTCAGTGTTCATATGGCCACCTGACTATTGTTTTAAAGAGAGACTTGTAAAAATGTGAATCTATATTTAAAGGGATAGTTCAAGTGTTTTTAAGTAGGGCTGTATGAGGTACTTATCCATAGTCGGTGCTTTACCTTCAGTAGATGGTGGCTGCCAGATATTTTGCTGCTGACCCTGTCCACAGCAGTACATTGTTTAGCTTCCTACAGCGGCGCTCCTGCTGCTTCTCCAAACTGGCAGCATGTTGATTACCATCTACTGTAGGTAATCCACTGAATATAGTTAAGTACCTCATACAACTCCACTTCAAAAAACACAGAACTATCCTTTTAACAAACACCCATGCTGAAAGAAGTCGAGCAATAATAACTCTACTCATATTGGGGAGTTCTTCTAACCAAACGCCACAAAAGCGGTCTGAGAAATACTCCGGTGCAAACACAACACAGCTGTGTTTTTCACAAACCTTCAACCCATAAAGTGTTCAGACAATGTTTGTCTCACCAGAACTACACCTGTGCATTAACATAGTTCTGCCATGTTTGCCGTGATGTAGATGTAAGCATTTTTTTTCAATCCTAGAGAAATAACAAGCATATCTTTCTTGTACAGAAGCAAAGAAATAAATTGATGCAGCATTTTCTTTAACAGAGCTTCATACCCTTTATGGTAGATGCAGAGGCAGGGCAGGCGAGCGATGGTGTCTCCCTGTACCAGCTCCTCCAGGCAGATCGCACATTCTCCTGCATCCTTGGTCAGGACGTCCTCTGTAAGATGACACATCACAACACGGGCAGTAGTTAGGAATACAGGCCCCTTCATTACAACACACTTCAACGAAGGGACTATCTCAAAACGACTCTACTTATCAAAATGAACATTAGGTCAGCATTTCAGTTTGCAGACAGACTGTACAGGACAGATATTATCTTTTTATTAACAAGGCAAAAGTTGTGGCTAGTGACCCCAAAAGGCTTCATTTAAACATTTTTCTATTTGTACATTTGTCTTTTGTCTTAAATAAACTTTAACACACTTCACTTTATTTGTTTCATTTTTTAATTCTGTATTTATAATATTTTACTACTTAAAAATGTCACTTTTATTCTGTATTCACAATTTGTCATCTTTGATAGTAAAGTTTGCTGTTTCTATAAATTTTTTATAAAAAATGTTTTAATTAAAAACTTTTATTTATTAACCAAATTATGGTTATTTTTGTTTATCAGTATTTGACATCCTGTGAATGAGACTCAACAATCAACTACCTTTCTGTTGTGTTTAGGAACAGCTCAGACAAATCCTACTGAGTCTACCTTTAAACTATAGTATTTGCCTTGAGGGTGGAGGTTGAGTCCAAGAGGTCATTAAAATCAAAAACATTTATTGTATGTAGCAGTTCATTGCAGTCTTCCTACTAGATTATGATGTGTTGTGTGCAAAGTTCACATTCTGTCCTGGGGGTAGTGCTGGGGGGAAGCTGATGTAGTGACAGTCCACAGGCAGATTCATGGTAGTCTGGACAGTTGTCCACATACAGCACATTACAATGAATAAAACTAATCGCTCTGTAGATCAGGGGGCACTGAGCCCATGATAAGAGACCCACATAACCACATACAAGTCTGACACACATGCTCAATCAACATATATTTAACACTCAGAGAACCAAAACTTTATTGTTCAACATACACACTACTCCTTTTGCTGAATATCTGAAATTAAAGTTAGATTTTGTATAATATTGGCTCATATGATGATACGTAACAGTTTGGCAAGTTAAGATAAGACTTTACTGATCTCCTGAGGGAAATTCACATTACACAGCATTAGAGACACAAAGTACATGAGTTATTTTTATGGAATAAATACAAATAAATTAAGAAATGCAGGGGATGCCATTAAAAAAAACCTATATGAAATATATATTATATTATTTTGCATATTCATAATGTTGGTATAGGTGTATAATATATGTTCAGTATGAGTAATATACATATGTACATGCAGGTATATAGTGTTATACAATATATGTGCAGTATATGTATTATACATCCATTACACAGTAATACATATATATAATGGAAATTGAAAATACTACATATGATATAGCATATAATGGAAAACATTAGAAAAATATGGTAATAATAAGCATAGTATTATAAAATAAAGTATTAATGATATAAAGCAACATGCATGTGTTAGATATGTCACTACTACTTCCTTGTGAATGGTAAAAAATAATGCACATGTACAAAGGAAGACAAGGTGCGGTTGTGTTGTTCCTAATTGTAGATCATAGAAAATACAGTATGTCGCCAGCACTACCATCTTGTTTACATGATCAAGTTGTAATTCTGGTATTTGCAAACGATCCCTGAAGGCAGCATTAGTTTGTTAGCTCACTTTAAATATTTTCATATCAGTGTTACTACTATCTATTCATCAGTCTGGGATGAACAGCCACCAGGAAGACTCTACCTCTGATGACCCCTGCACATAGTCTGGTTGTTAACAGTTGTGTGTGTGTGTGTGTGTGTGTGTGTGTGTGTGTGTGGGGGGGGGGGAGTATACACGCACACAGCAGTATTCATCTTTTCCTGTTATGCATAGCATTGGTCCGGGTCTAAAGTGGAAGACAGCATGCGCACCATTAAACCCATCACCTGCAGCAAAACACACAGAGTCATTAGGACTGGCCTTATGTAACAGTGGATTAACCCACATAGGCCTGGAAAAGCCAGTTATTATGGGCTGCAGCACATGGCATCCAGCTCAGCTGAGGGGGAAACGTCTGCAGTGTACTGACAGAGCCGGTCAGTCAGTCGTTCACACAGACAGACAGACAGACAGAGAGAGAGAGATGATAATAATACTGATGTCTGGTGCAGATATTTGCTTTGTTAAAAATATTTGATTTAGATGCTGAGCACACCCCATCAGTACACACAGGACGATACAGTGAGACAGGAGGTTTTATTTGTCTATTTGTGTCTACAATGCAGTTGGCAGCCTATTATAGGTTCATATGATGCACACAGGCAAAAAAAGACTTTTCCCAATTCACTATCACTGCAGAAGTGATGGATGTGTCAGGGAAATGTTATTATGGATCCTAATGCCTTTCTTTACACGGCCCACCCTCCTCTGCCTGATTGGCTCACCCTGATACTCTTACCCTAACCCCACCCAATCTAACTCCTCATGCTTGAACCAAACAACCCAACCTGAAAGTAAGTAGGGCGTGTCATGTCAAGAAAAACAGTGGGATCCTTAATAACACTTCCCTGACACGTCCATCACTTCTGAATGATTGTGAACATTGTGAAAACACAACAGGGAATGACAGATGAATGAATGATCTTGTCCAAGATGTTCTTTAATTTTTATATTGTTTGCATAGATGGCCTTGCACCAATTTGTCACAGTTCACCACTGGGCTTGCCACAGTAGCAGGTGGGTGTTACCAGTGTTACATGGTTACCAGCAAACACTTTAACCTTACTCACCCACTGCCCCACCATTGTTTGCCTTTTGTTAATAGGAAAAAAGTGTTTCAGTGGCTACATAAAATAAAAAGAATTAAACAAGTAGACTGTAAAATACTAAGCATCAGTGCTTAGCCAGATAACAGATGCTACAGTTTAGGGATGTCACGATACCAGACATTTAGTAGCCAATACCAATACTAGTGAATTTCCAGGATTCTCAATGCCTTATTCGATACCACAGTAAGAGACAAAAATGAGAATACGATTCATTCATAGCTGTTTTTTTGCCACCTAAAATAAAAACTCCTCTGAGCTTCTAGGACAAAGACTGAGGAGGACATTTACTGAGCCTGCGACAAATCACTGTCAGAAGAGCATGTTGTCATGTCTGGAACGTAATGTAAAAGTGATTTCTGCTCAGACATCACTCATCACTCAAACCAACCAACCCTCTGAGCATTTGTTTTGTTCAAAGCAAGGCAAGATTTGATGTTTAGGACCAAAGTAAGCACTCTAACATTATAGATATTGAGCATCATTGTGCATATTTTCTCTTGTAAAATGTCCGATGCAATTAGGAACACCGGTGTTGTCAAGAGTGTATCCCGTTTCATCAACTTTATAAATGTCAGCCAGTCAGTATCTAGCGCCTTTGCTGTGACTGGGGTTCACAGGCATTGGTTGTACTGTACTTTGTATTGTATTTTGTCATTTGATTGTATAACAGTTACTATTATTTTAAAAGGCTAATGTTTGACAAGAGTTTCCTCCCCTTTCTGCCTTAAAGAGCTGCTAAACCTTGCAGACTGTCATTACTCTAGTTTTACTGAGAAGTTTTACTGTCCCATGATGATGTAAAGGCTTTTTAAAATGGTGGAATTGCTTTGTGTAATAAAAGTCAGCTGTAAACTAAATATTGTCAAAGACTATCATGTTTCCATGCATTTGGCCTTAAAATATTGATATTGGTTCCTTCATAGAACCATTTTGGCAACCCTGAACCCAGACGACAGTTAAAAAGATGTCTTTCTGAGCTTTGACCTCTGTAATGACCCCAGCAAGAGGGATCAGGGATCATGGATGAGGAGGAGCTTTTACTGCAGCGCGCTGACCTCTGAGCTGGAGTTTCTCTGTCTAGGCTGTTTACTAGAATGAACAACGTGGCTCTGACAGTATCATCAGTCTGTTTCACAGCAGGTTGTAAATCAGAAACGAGGTCATGAAAAAGCTCAGGCAGGACACAAACAGACAGGGGGAGCTGTGATGTTATGCACACATGACAGCTGCTGCGTGTGTGTGTCTGTGTTATGAACCAGTGGTAGATATATTTAGGGAGCAGAGGTTCATATGTGTGTGTGTAAAAACAGTATTTCAAGGCCAAACCACAAGTCGTACTGACATGACATCTGGGGAATTTTTACCTGTATCATTTCCTGTTTCTGTTGTTCTGGTCTTCAGCAGTAGCCAATCATCATCAAGTTATTGTATCTGTTCTAACAAATTACAATGACACAGTTTATATTTGACTAACCTAAGATTACATTTAGCAAGACAGAACATTACTCTTATGGGATGCTGCTTGGAAATCATTATACTACTGATATTGCACATTCTGGTGTGCGTGTGTGTGGTGCGTGGTGTTGTAGTGTGTGTGTGTGTGTGTGTGTGTGTGTGGTGGGGGGGGGGCTGTCCTTGGATGGCTAAAAGCAAACAACTGAGAGGAACATAAACATGCTGATTACAGATCTTCAGGGTCATATGAGTCTGTGTGCGTGTTAAACAATGAGGCAGATCGTAGGAAGGCCTGAACGGCTCATTATCTTATTAGACTGGCCACAAACACCACAGAGCAGCTGTGATCCCACACACAAACATTCAGACAGGTTAAACAGTTAACAGGAGCTGTTGACTTGTTGGCTGCACACTGAATTAACGTGTGCCGCACAAGCTTCCAAATACTGGTTCAAAACTATTAATGTTCAATCCAACCATCCATACATACATCCAACCACATATCCAGGATTGGGTCATGGTTGCAGCAGGTTAAGCAGGGTATTCTGGATGTCCCTCTCCCCTGGAATGCAATGCTTTCCAGCTCCTCCTTGTGGATCCCAAGGTGTTCCCAGGCCTCATGGGATGCTTTGCTCTGATTGGTTGTTGCTTACGTTTCGTTGCTCTGACTGACTGCAGGTCAAACTAACTGCATCCAGATGCATTTTGGTCTGCATTCCTTGGAAACAGAAAATGAACTGATAAGCCCTCCCGTGACTGGACCCCAGGAAGACTAGTAACCACTTTGCTGAGGCTAATGGGGATGCAAATAAAGAATAAAGGCAATGCCAAACTAGTATACTGAAAACAATTTTCCGTGTTTTGGTGAACTTTTCCCTCTACCATCTCAATTACTGATACTGTCTAAATGCATCTGTTCATTCTCTACTGCTTATCCAGGGTTGAGTCACAGTGGCAGCAGACCAAGGAGAGTATTCCAATGGTTTCCAGCTCCTCCTGGGGGGATATGAGGCGTTCCCAGGCCACGTGGGATATATAATCCCTCCCGCAAGTTTTGGGTCCACCCCAGGGTCTCCTCCCAGTTGGACATGTCTGGAAAATTTCCAAAGGAAGGTGCCAAGGAAGAATCCAAATCAGATACCTTAACAACCTCAGTTGGCTTCTTACGACATGAAGGAGCAGCTGCTCTACTCTGAGTTCCCTCCGGATGTCCGAGGTCCTCACCCTTTCTCTAAGGCTGAGCCAAGCCATCCTAGGAGACTTATTTAGGTCACTTGTATCTGTGATCTCATTCTTTTGGTCACTACCCAAAGCTCAAGACCATAGGTGAGGTTTAAGACATAGATTGACTGGTTAATCAAAAGCTTTGCCTTCTTCCTCAGCTTTCTCTTCACTCAAACAGTCTGGTACAACACCTGCATTATGCTGCTAAAATCTGCTTGCCCATCTCACGCTCTGTTTTACCACCACTAGTGAACAAGACCCTGAGATATTTAAACTCCTTTGCTTGGGGCAGCAACTCACTCTGAACCTGGTAGGAGCAATCCACCATTTTCTGGCAGAGAACCATGCCATCTGTGACTTGGAGGTGCTGACTCTTGTCCCAGTTGCTGTGCAACTGGCAGCAAACCACCCCATTGCATGCAGAAGGTCATGGTCTGATGAGGCCAACAGAACCACATCATCTGCAAAGAGCAAAGACGCAATTCTGAGGTCCCCAGCCTGGACACTCTCCTCACCTCTGTTGCACCTTGAGATCCTGTCCATGAATATCACAAATGGGATCTGAGACAAGGTGTGACCCTAGTGGGGTCCAACACCCAATGGAAACCAAACAATTTGGCTAGTAAGTTGATCAGCTTAGTGAATGCTTAACTGGGACAGTCTGACTGAAATTGATTTGATGTGATGAACTAGAGGGAAGAAGTATCACTCTGCTGGGGTTAGGGGAACTCCAGAAATGGTCAGTCCTCTTGCAATTATACAGTGGTGTTATAGCTTGGAGCTTCTTCCCTCACAAATGATCTTTGGCAGAGTACAGACAGTGGCCACAGAGAACACTCTAAAGGACAACAGACGGGTTTCATTTTGACATTTCATCAAGTTACTCATAGAATTAATGTAATTAGCTAAAGCTGATATGAGCTGAACAAAAAGATTAGAATTCTTCCTCTTCCTCTTCCTCCAACATCGTCTGACCCACATTTCATGCAATCTGAGATAGTGGTCAGTCTTGCCACAAGTGGGGCAAAAAGACTCCAGGACACAGAGTGATAGAAAAAGGTCTATGGAGTTCTAGTATGGCAGCTGAGAAAGTAAGAGGGTTCACTACAGACATGGCCTGACACTCACACACACCTTCTCTTAAAACAAGCGGTTTTGTGAGAACAGTCAAGATTTCAAATCTATCAGACAATCTATGAAGAAGCCACTTGTACCTTTGAGAAAGTGCAGAGTCTCAAAGGCAGTGCAAGTTTTTTTCACTGACTTTAGTCTTCTACTGACTGGAGCTCTCCATACTGTAGGGAACCGATCAGACCATGATCATCATATGACTGACAGACAGGAAGACAGAGAGGAATCTGTGCCTACTGAACAGGAAGTCAGCTTACTCAAAGAGGAACTCAGCTGCCCCCCCACAAACATTCAGATGAAAAGGAAATGTAGGGGAAAGTGTGTATGTCGAAGTTGTGTATTGTAATGTTCAGAGCACAGAGTATGCTACAGAGAGAAATAACTTGTGAAATAATACATATAAAACATTTTCTCAATCACAGACATGACATGAACACACCAGAGATGCAGTTGTCTGCTGTACTGTGTTCATTTTCCTTGATGGTTTCCAGTCATGAAAAGGTTACACTGCTGTCACGTTACTATACAGACATGGGGAGTAGAAGTAGGTCATCCATGCTGAGAAGGAAACGGAGGATGAGGTGATTAGTGATGAATGATCTTAAAACAGATAGAATCCTAGCAAGTGTCACCCGATCCAAACCAGAACCAGAAATTTTCCTTGTGATGGACTTGCTTTATACTAGGGCTGTACTGAATAGTTCGAAGCCTTGTTCAAACACTGGCATTCAAATTCTAAATCAACATTTGAAAGCTGCACAGCCTTTTTTGCATATCTATTCACTGTGTTTAAACACCATATTTCTGCACAGCTGAAAATAAAGATGAGGCTACTTCATGAATGACATGAATTAAAATAAAGAGAATCGCTTACACACACATGCGCAGCGGACAGGAGACTAGCAAGGCCACAGTAGAGAAGTGAAGGTAACATTTTTCTTGAGTTAACAACAACTTAAGTAAAAGACAAATAAAGTAGAATTTTTTCCCAGGTTGTTGTTTTCCACAACCACAACATACTTCTTAAAGTCTGTGTAAAGAAAAAAGGGAGTTTTTTCCTCTCAACACATTATACATGTTAGAAGAAAGCTGCTGAAAACATGGAATGACAGAGAACTACGTTGTACTGAATTGTGGAGTTTGACCATCAAACTGTTGTTCACGATTTCTTTGTTTTATTTTTTTTTTAGGTGGCCCTGAAACATGGCTCGTTGATGTGCCGGAGCCATGGTCCCCCAACGCTATATAAGCCCCATGAACTTACTCATAGAAGACCCCCACCCACCCTCCCTAACATTCAGTTACAAAAGTATCTTTAGCTCCTCTCTCAGTCCAAATCAGCCCAGCAGTTCACTTCAGCTCACTTCATTTCCAACAACCCAACACAGAAGAAAAAAAAACATACCACCATGTCACCATCCTCTGGACATGTCCAGTAACACTGCTAGACATAGCGTCCATGTTTCAGGTCTTTTTCAGGTTGTAGTGCACACTTAAGATAGCCTCCAGCATTTCAGAGCAGAGAAAACTGCTAAATTTTCATGATTTTGAGACTTAACTTTATATACTGAGCATTTTACTTAATCCTTCATACTCATATTCATTAAAAAACCTAAAAAGAAAAGAGACATTTCGGTCCAGCGTTACTTTCTACCAACATGTATGGACGCACAAATGCAAATGCAGCATGCAAATGCAAATGCAGCATGCAGTATTATTCATATGCTTTTTTTTTTTTTTTTTAAACAGATGCCTCCCCAGATGCGGTAGTACTCCCAAACACCTGTAAACATACAGATATGTAAAAGTGGAGTTCCCCTTTAAAACCTGACCTTTAGAGTGAGAAAGGCTCCTCTTCTGCACACAGTCTTTCAAACTGAACACACTACTGATGACTTGGGGTTTGTTTACTATGACTGATACAACCAGACCAATACATTTGCATGGTCGATATTATCATCAGATTTTAGTTAATCACAGATATGTCTGTATCAGTGTATACACCAATCAATAACTAACAAGAATTTTCAGTACAGAGTTTCCATATATTAGCCTGTGTATTAGACTGAATTGCCATTTTTGTTTCACTTTGCAGAAATCTGGTTCATATCAGCAGTTTTCTCTTTATTTTGAGATGGTTTATTTTTGACAGGGGGGCTGTGGAAGTGGTTGTTTGGAGCAGCTAACTTAATGTTCCTCACACCAGACAAAAATTTCTGCCTTGTTATATCTTAAAGTCAACTTACAACGACTTCATTGATCTCATCCACATTTGTCGCCTTTTGGTTGGCTCTGGCACAGAAAGTTAATCTCCCCATTTGTAATTCCACCTACACAGCTCGGCTCAGTTGTTTTTCCAACCGGGGAGGACAGCCATCAGCACAACACCAGAACTATTTGAAATGTTGAATGCAGAAAATTTGGGTCCCATCCAGACTTCCTGTGTTCGGAAGTTTTTTGGAAGCTTGTCTCATCTTTCTCTCCCTCCTCCCCTCCCCTCTTCTGCTCCCCTTCTTCCTAATCTGTCCCTCTCTGAGTTCTCCTGTCCTCTTCCATCCCTATACTTGATCCATGTCTGCTGTCTGTCTATCGAGGTAAACAAAGAGTTCATTTTTACGAATTACTGTGTTAAAATAAAAGCCAGGTCTCAGACAATGGCCGGGGGGCACTGGCATCACAAACAAATAAAAACCAAGTGCAAAAACCAAGCTGGATAAACTGTCATAATGTGCATTGCTCATTGTTTTGTATTCTTGTGATTTTTTGACTGTGGTGGAAAAGATTTTGTCATGGCAGCCCACTAGGTCACAATTTTACAAGCGGAAACACTGACAAGTAGTGTCGGACGATATCAACCGAATTTGCAGATGACAATGTCCACAGTGAAACAGGACGATGGTATAGTTGTTGTGGTTTAGGGCTGCACAATTAATCACAATCACACTAAAATTGCAATGCAGACCTCATTGAACTTAAAACATTTTCAGTGAATATGACAACTGTAATGCAAAACTGATCATTTCCACTAATGACATCAAATCTCACAATTTCAGTCAAAATGCCTTTTCTACCACTGATGTAACTGAATAACTAATCTTAAAGAAAATAATAAATGGGACAGGAAGATGTGGTGCAATGTCCAGCAGCAACATTTTCTCTTCTTTATTTTCTCTTCCACATGTCAAAAACAGAATTTCACCAACATGCGACCAACTTTACTTTGAACTCAGCGCTGAGTGTCAATTTCGAGCGGGGCAGCACACTAAGGGCAGTGTACGGAAAAATCCAGCACAGAGCAGTTTTATCGCTGATCATTTTGTGGCACCTTCAAATATGGTTAGCAAAGTATTGTGGCAAAGAGTATTTATTGAGCTGACATTTTACAGTTGAAATATAAACTTGTCAGTAGGGTTGGGCTGATAGACGATGCCATCCATCCATCGACCACTGAACACTCTACCATCGTAACATTTTGATTTAAAAGCCTCCTGTATTTGAAGTAGTGTGTCCCCTTAGAAGTGTATGGCAGGAGTTATTGGCAAAATTTTGTTTTTGACGTGTGGAAGAGAAGATAAAAAGCTGCTGCTGCTGGAAACTGCACTGCATCTCCATGTCCCGTTTATTATTTTCTTTAAGGTTAGTCAGGCTAGTTAGGTGAGAGTTAGGGTAGTTAGGTTAGGTTAATTAGTTAAATGTTACCATTGTAAAATTTAAAAGCCTTCTGTATTTGAAGTAGTGTGTCCCCTCAGAGTTACCATAGGGTTGTTGCCTAAGTTCCATTTTTGACATGTGGAAGACAAAATAAAAAGAAGCTGTTGCTGCTGTTGACTGCACAACGTCTCCATGTCCTGTTCATTATTTCTTATTAAACACAACTAAGTTACAGACAGCACAGAAACAAAGACCCTTTTAAACCCTGCAACGATATCATTGCTCATAGCAATGTTTCACTGTGGACATCGTCATATGACAATTTGGTAGACACTGACTAACCCTGTTTCCAAGATCAAATTATTTTAACTTTGACCTTGGTTGCCACTGAACTTTCAAAGCGCAACTGATGAGATAACAGCTGCGTGTGACAACATACCTAACTTAATTATCACAATAGAGAAATTTGAGTGGTGAACCTGAAACAGGGGGAGGTACAGAGGGATGGGAGAAAAAGTCATTCTCTTCAAGGTTTCCAAAACTCTATAACACAAATGTGCCACAATCTTGCCAGAAAAAGTAATGAATGGAGGAATGTCGGCAGTCAGATGGAGCTATCAGGTTCATAAACAGGCTGTTTTTATATACTATGTCATTTACCTGCACTGCACTTTGCCCCTGCAAGCATCTGCACTATGCTCTGCAGCTTACCTTGCAGTGAACGAAGAGCAAATTTCTTATCATGTGAAGGCAGCTTAAGAGATATTAATCAAAAATGTCATGCTTTTATACTAAAAGACAAACTTTGACTGAATGCTCAAATATCAGTATCAGTATCAGGCTCAGACGTGTGCTATAAAAAGCAGCAGCAGACCAAGGGGCCATATACTTTTATCATGTTACATGTCTGACCGGAGATTCATTCTGCAGGTGTGGGACGATCTGACTCAGCAGTCTGTAAAATCTGCAATAAAACCTGATTGTATCATGCTGGTTGTAACTTCAATGCAGGGATTTTTTAAATTACCTTTACAAAACTGATACACCAGCCCACATTTGTAGGCTGGCTTTCAGGAGCAAAGGCCAGAGGGGTTTAGTAGAGGAAACAACAACAAGAAAACTAAATAGACAACAAGAACACTTTTCCCCCAGTCACATTAACCATGGTTGTGGTGCCATTAAATCTATAACAGTGAAACAGATCATTGATAAATAAAAGAAGAAGCTGCCCTCAGGCAGCCACAGTGTTAGTCTACAGTTTTGGAAATATTACAGAAGATTACACAAGATTTCACAGGGAAGCAGACTGCAAACAGAGGATCATGTTACATAACCAGAAAGCTGTGATTGTCTAGTTTCAGGAGATGGTTAGTCATTTCTTAATGTAACAGTGATGATCATCTCTAGGATAATTATAAGCCTGTTGGGGGGGTGTCCTTATTAGCACATAATGTCCTGCATATTTTCTTTTTGTGAAACGTTCATATTCTTCTATTAGTTTTTTCAGTGTGACAGCACTGCTTTTGTTTTGCACACCCACACAATACAGTCATATTGTATATAATTATACATTGTACTTAGTTCTTGTTTTGGATACAGAACTTACACTTATTTAACATACTATTTATTTATTTATATTATTGTTTCATTTGCTTGCTGATTATTCTGCAGCTACATAGTTGTTTCACATGCTGACCCAGCTACCCTTACATTCTTTATATTATATTTGTAAGTTAAAAAATGAACAGTGAGTCCTACCGTTATATGTCACTCTGGGTTTGGTTAAGCACAAGACCAGGTGAAGATCCATCTCATCCGAGGACACAAACTTGGAGCACACAGGGCACTTGAAGCCTGCAAGACAGAAAGAAAGAACACAAACAATGAATAAGATCATTTTTTCCTTATCGTTCTGTTTTAACACTGCATTTCCTGTGGTCACTTGTCAAGTTTGTGCAGGACTGCAGAGGCAACACTCTTCTTTCTCCGTTTAGCCTCAGTAGCCATTGATTCCAACTAGTTCTTATATTTATCGCAAATATACAAATAGGATACATACAGTAACACATCACTATTCATCTAATGAAGCCCTGCCAGACACAGCTATTCACAGCAATTAATAATATATGCACTGGATTACAGTTTTGTTAACTCAGCTGTGATAATAGGAAAACAGCCATTTATTTAGAGAATGAGCCTGATTACTATTTAAGTTCTAATCATTAAAAATGTCATTATACCATAGCTCATTTTTGACACTATTTATGGTTGGCATTTGTCCAGTGATAGCTTTTAATGTATTTCTGTTCTGTGAGCACCTCTCTTCATAGGAATTTTAATTGTTAGAGGCAGAGTCTGCCACTCCTGCACAGGATTCTAATCACATAAACTGTTTAAATTAATTCATTTTCAAGTTCACAATTATTCAAACTTCAGCGTTAAAAATGAATAGCACAAAGAATAATAACTACCCTTGTGTTATAATGGGGGAGGGGATTTTCTTTTTTAGTTGCAGTACTGTGGTTGAGCAGTAGGACAAAAAGAACACAGGCAGGTCGTGTACAGGTACAGTGGGTTTATCAGATGTTTTTTTTCCCTAAAAAACAGCTTCCTGTCCCTGCTGAAATAAGGTTGATGAGAGTGATGCTGGTAGGCTGGAAACAGAGTTGGATGATTGGACAAATACATCAGCTATCTGTGATCGGCAGAGTCCATTGTCTGGTGGGTTCCTGGATGATTTTGGTCATTTTATTTTTCTAATTCAATGGTCTGCATTGAGTGAGAGTTGCTGCTGAGCAACACTCTCATTCAGCAGAGACAGTAGGGAAAATCAGCACATGGAGCCAGAATATTTTCACATCTAACAGTGGAAAGACTGACCAAGACGAGTTTCACTTTGTTTCTGTTGAGTTTGAATGAAGTGTGTTTGTGTGTTTGTGATGAGCTGACAAGGCGATTAAGCTCATCTTAGCTCAGCGGAAGAGACTCTTGAAGTCATAAGGCAGAGGATACAGTAGTTTTTTTCTGTTTAATAGGGAAATAGGTGCAAAAATATTTCATTTTTAATTTTGTGAGTTTATTTTGTTTATTTATAAAACTAAAAAAGCTAGGAGAGTTTGTGGATGGTCGCAAACTCATTGCTTGGTTGGAAAACTTTAACATATCACCCAACCCTACTGGAAAACCAGAACGATAGCCTGAGAGATGCTAAAACACTCTGTAGAGCTGTGGAGACCAGTGCAATTAAATAATAATTCTCTGTCTTCAAGTGACGTCTTCTACATCACATTAACAAATTGATCCATTATTAATATATATATATAATACATAAAAAAATTACAGTGGAACTTTAAGGATTCTGTCTTCACAACAGTTTCCAACAGTTTGGCAATTCTTTCCTGATTTGTTGACATATTTGGTCAAAAGGTATCAGAAAAATGAAGCAACCGCCACTGCAAAATATATCAGAAACAATAAGCAGATGTTGCTCTCTGGCTATAGGTTCATTCAGTATGACTTCATATCAATCAGAGATCATGTATATAAGCAGATTTATTTATGAAAAGGTCACTATGATTATTTCAATGATGATTCAAACATTATCCTCCCTAAATGTTTCCAGTTGCAGCGCTGGTTGTAATCATTCCTTTGTTTCAATTTCTATCACAATTATCTTGTCACAATCTCAGACACGACAGCAAATCCTGAAGTTTCCACTGACATCATCACTGTGCCCTTTGTTACAGATTACCTTCATAGCAACCCTCATCCATCATCCAACAGCTGTTAACATACAGCCCTGCAGCAGGGGGCATAATGCCACACATCACTGACAGGTGACACACAGCAGACACAGGAGTGTAAATGTGTTTACTTTCTACAATACTAAAATCTGTCCGCATGCTGTAATACTGACGAGATAAATAGATTAGCACAGCCAGAGGCAGCCGGTCCATTGCTTCTCTGACCTATTTAAGTGAATCACGACACGCACATGCACATCTATCAAGCTCCCCTGGCCATCTGCTGACAATTAGAAATGTGTAGTGTAGATGTATTTATTAAAGAGAGGGATGAAGATGAATCCCAGCTCTGCACAACTCCAAAGTCATTCTGAAAAATGCAGAAAGCCAAGCTCAGCACTACCTGTGCAGCGTGATGACTCATGCAGTAAACTGTATGGGATGCTCTCTCCAGGAAATTAAATTGCTGTGTGTATGTCCTCGTGCCCGTCGGTCAGTCATGCTTGCTCTTGGTAGAATTAACACTCTGGCCTCTTTAAATATATTTCTCCTAAAATCACTCACATAGGCTGGAATATGTAAACAAGCATTAAATGACAAGAGTGTTATTTATAACCCTGAAGCAATGTGTATGTTTCCATTTCCTCTCTTATTTTTATTGCCCAACAGCAAACTGCTGCTGTGTTGGGATTCATGCCCACAGAATTAATGAAAACAAATAGTGAATTAAGATAACAAAGTAGCATGATGTGAAACATCTGCTGCCTTGAGGTTCCTCAAGGAACTGAAAGCTGTAAATTCCCAAAAAAAAAACACCGAAGAAAGGTGAAAGTGGATGATGAGGCAATAGAAAGATTATTAAAACATTTTCTTTCTCTTTAAACAGTTGTTTGAGGATTGGGAATGTTAAAAGCCATCATTGCTATGCTCTGATTAAAGAATAGGGATAAAACATGTCAATGGACAAAAAGAGCCTTTCACATGTTTGTTTGAAGAGTGCATCTTTTCTAACCGTTTTTAGTTTCAGTAAGAAGAGGAAGAATAAAAGAGGAAGAGCCATAAGTGCGAAACTGTTGTCATAAGAAAACCTCAAAACTTGTTAGCAGGGATGGATGCTAATATCTTTAAGCACTTATCCCCACGGGCCACCAAACCCCTAAGTCGGGTATAGTTTTGGTGGCGCAAACGTAAACTTATGTAAAAGCAAGTTGAAGCTAGTTGAAGAAACTGGTGGCACACACTAACCTGATACACCAGATGGTTTGTTACACAGAACCATGTAGGAAGTCGTCTGTAGAAACTGGAAAAGGGCATGCACTTTCAAAAAAACACTTGGCAGGTGATTGGATGAACCATCTATCCTATCTAACACGGGCTAACTTTAACCAATCAGATCAAACTTTTGCCGAAGCCAGGCAGGGGATGAGCAAAACATCTTTTCCATGGGGAAAAGCCTTCAGTGTTTTTCAGTTTTGATGTAGCTGATGCTATCACAGTATCTACGCTAACCTCTGTTTCTTAGTCCACATGCGTGTTTCTGGTTCTTTTGTAAGGATCGTCTTAGCAGTTTGAGTGGGCTCAGTAAACCCAGACTTCAGTAGCCCTGACATATCAGTAGCTAGCTGGTAACAAGTACTGTGCAGTGTTTTTGCAGAATGTTTAATTAAAAAACGCAAGGAATCTGATTGTTTGCTTGTCAGGTGTTGGCTCACAGAAAGAGAATAAAACTTGGTCACCAACACGGAATATTAAGTGCCCACAGAGTCACTTTTTGTGGCCATAGACCATGGTTAATAATGACCCATCGTTAGTATTAGTATTTTGGATAATTTTTGAATTTGCTGCAAACAAGGTTGACTTCCTTTAGTTCCTGAAAACTTCTCATGTCACAATGGACAGTATCATTATACATTATATCAACATGGTTCACTTTTTGCAGTTACATTGTAGTGGTGGAGAGGCTTGTGGGTCTCAAAGACACTGACAGCTAGATTGGCGGGGGCTTGGTCTCAGATAAATGACAGCACAATGGCCGACCAGGTTAAGAACTTAGTGTGGTTCCTGCACAAAGAAGTCTACTGTAGAAGTCTACAAAAGCAGGAGGAGCAGCATGTGATGCCTCTCTGTGAGATTTTTTACTGTCACATTGCCACAGCAGCACGGAATCAGCGTTGATTTCTTCTACTTTCTTCTGCTTCCTCATTCCTCTCGTCCTTAAATTTTAAAATCTTTAAAATGTGGTGTGTTTTTAAGGGGGGTGGCTGAGGAAGAGAAGGTATACAACAACCCAAAGAGTGAATCACCAACATGAGGATGCATGCAGTCTGGGTGGCTGAGGGCACAGTCTTTCAAACTGGGAGAGGCTTGTAATTGTAGAGGTTTGCTGGTGTGGTGTAAACATGCGATGGGCCTTTGGGTGTTGGACATGGTGCTAACAATGCCTTCCAGTAAACAACTGTTATAGAAACTAAAAAGAGCTGTCTAACAAGCACTGGGCCGAGAGCAGATTCTCATCACTCCAACTCATCTCTCAAATGACTGTATGCTCACCCCTAGTGAAAGCCTGCTGGGAGTCAAGATGCATACGAGAATCTACATGAGAACCTAACCATGAGTCCAAACCAGAGTTATTTTATAGACATGGGAGCTCTCAGCGAGATGATCAAATACCACCTTGATATCCTGGGAATAAGTGAATGTCAGTGAAGTGGCTGTGGTAAAGTCACAAGAGATGGAACTGCTCTTATTAGGCTCCTTCAGGTAGAAGAAAGCCCAGAAGGCCTGAAATGACCTGGCACAGAACAAGCTAGACAAGATGGACTTAAGATGGGTTCATGCTCAACATCTTGCCAGGGATAGGGATCAATGGAGGGAACTCCTGTGGCCTTATTTGCCACAGGGCATGAACAGAATTAGGTGAGTAAGTCAGGCCAAATAAACAGTGAGTATGTTGTTCACCACAAATGAATGGCACAGGGTTGTTTTGTAACAAGATAAATAATAAAAATCTGAACAAAGTTTTGCCCGTCATATCAACCCACACTGCAAACACATTCTGTAGGAACAGATGCATCATCTGCTTGTCTGCTGTGTAATTATTTATGGTACTATCAGTTTTGTTTGTGTTTGTTTTTTTAACCTTACACAGGAATCTGGCAGGTCTTCATTCATAGCAATGTCAGACTATAGAATATGGATCAGTATAGGACTGCAATGATTAATCAAGTATTGAATTAATCGCCAACTATTTTGATAATCAATTAATCGAATTGAGTCATTTCAAGAAAATAGGTCAGAATTCTCTAATTTCAGCTTCTTATATGCATTTCCTGGGTCCTTGAATATCTTTAGGTTGTGGACAAAACGAGACATTTAAGGATGTCATCTTGGGCATTGGGAAAAACTGATATTTTTCACCATTTCTGACAAATTAAAACAAACAACTACTAATTAATTGGGAAAATAACCTACCGATTAATCAACTCTGAAAATAATCTGTAGTTGCAGCCCTATATCAGTACATGGATCAATGACTTCAGTCCGATATCCAATGAATGAATTACCTCAGGATCTGCACCTGATACCAATATAGGATCAGATCGGTCCCAACTCTACTTAGAACCTGCCGGAATTCGTTTTACTTTGAGAGCCTCTACCACAAATCGACAGTCCCAGGAGGGTTCCTGAAATCACTTCTTTTCTCCCTGCTGACAAAGACCGATGTTGAAGTTCCCTGAAAGAGCTGCAAGCAAGCCAATAGCTGCTTGGCCACAGCTTAAAAACTTTAAGCATTGTTAACCAGAAGTCTTCACAGTTTTGACTGAATAAGCACCATATCACTGGTCCCCATCTAATCTGCTGTTTGGAGAGAATCCCAGGGTACTGTGTTCATTATCCACTGTCCTTAACTCAGCTCTCCTCTGGCCCCTGAATCAGCACATCCTGGACTCCACGCTATTAAATGGGATTTATGAATCATCATTTTATCGATCAGTTCACTGATCATTCACAAGGCTGGCTGCATCACACTCCTCTAGCTCAGTTTATCACACGCAAACACAAACCCCTTTAAGCATATGCACGAACATAGGCAAGGCACTCAGAATCACTTCAATTCTCACTTTAGTTTTTACAAAGGCAGGCAAATTCTCAAGTTGAAAATTGCCTGGGATAAGGAGTAGGTAGGTCTTTCAGAGGGCAGACATCAATCAGGGCTGACTAAATTACCTCCTCTTTCTCTTTCTGCAGTGCTCTTCTCTGCTATGTGTGCCGGGAAATGAGGGCTAAAGAGGCAACTGAGGTTTTTGTCCAGGAAAAACAGAGTCACGACGTAGGACAAAAAAAAAAAAAAAAAAAAAAAAATCTCAATATGAATATTCTAAAGTAGTTCCAATGAATTATTATTTTGGTTTTCTGACCCTGATTTTAATTCATGTTTTATTCTATGCACCACCAGTGAAAATAAAGATAAGGTTTTCCTCTAAATGAAGTCTTGGCTCTGCACAGGGTTGGATTGCACTCGCTACTTCCATTTTAGATCAGGTTCCTTCATGATCTGCCTTTAAAAAGAGATTGGTAGTATCGTGCTACACTACACATTCTATCAGTTGCAGTTCTCATAACTCATATGCACATTCAAAATTGTTTTCTCAGCCAACACTGTGGAAAACTGTGATACATTTTTGCCATATTTGCTCTATTTTATTAGCAAAGAACTGTCCACAACGCATTCAGGTTAACAGAATTCTCATTTTTGCCAGCACTGACTTTCAGTTTGTTTGGTTTAAATGAAAACTGTTGATCACCAGTGGCAGGTTCTATTAGCTGTCGGTAAGCAACATGTGGGGCCCTATCTTCCTGTCAGTGCAATGACCAGTGCAAGCAGCGCTCTGAGCATTTGGTATTTTCCTGACATTGAAATTCACTTATCCTGTCTGTGTGTTATTTTGGCAGTTAAATCAATGATGAAAAGATTTAGTTACAGCCCCAATCGCATTCTCAGTTGTAGCTACGTATTGGGAACATTAATGAGTCAGTCAGTCAAAACTGTCGTCTCTGCTTTTTTGGCCAATAAATTTGAAACTGTCCTCAACTGAATTAAAACTTTCGATACTTAGAAATGTTAAAAGCTGAGTCTACATAGATTTGACACAGGATTCAAATGATTCAGATGCTATGGACCCCCATCCTTAGGTTCAGTGTCAGAGATCCAGGCAGAAAGCTGGGAGGCAGCAGAACTGAGTTGATGCTGGAGGCAACTGAGGGTCATCCCATTGATAGCAGAGCAGTAAAACACTTGCCCTGTATAATTCATATTACTAGCACCTGCGCTCCGAGGGACTTGGAGAGGGTAAAAAAGGAAGTGGAGTGAAAATAGAATAGGAGGGAGGTGGGGCTGAATAAATGTGCTTTCAGTTGCTGGGAAAATGGGTTTAAGTAGGGTAAATGATGAGAGGCCTTCTGTCTGTCAGGCTAATGTAACACTGGCTGCTACCTACGTCAGTTAGTGTGTCTCTCCATCTCTCCCTCAGTAAACATTAGCATCACACACACACACACAGAGCACCAGCAGGCAGCGGTGAAAAGACCAAAATATCCCACTCAGGTCCAAGTAAGGTCATTTAGAAAATAACACCTTCCATTACAATCCATCCAACACTGTCACCTCAAAAATGACCAAAAACCAAAAACCAAGAACAACAAATGACTAACATCATTACCCACACAAAAATATTGCATTACATCATATTGTAAAAGTGTTCTTGCTATTGCAGCCACCTGGCCCCTTAATTTTAAGCCACTTTTATTACCACTTAGAAAAAGATGAGGTTTAGGATAATACAAGGTCGTACAAGAAACAATCAATTCCCAGATACAGTGCTTCAGTAAAAGTTATGAATTGTAAGCAAGAGTCAACATTTTGGTAAATAACCTTATATGATTTCTTTCTGAGAGTTAGATGAGAAGATTGATGCCAGTCTTGTCAAAATGGTGACAATTGTCAACCAGTCTTTCCCAAAGCCCAAGATGACGTCCTCAAGTCTTGTTTTGTCCAGAAACCAAAGATATTCAGTTTATAGTCATACAGTAGTAAAGAAACCAGATAATGTTCACATTTTAAAAGCTGAAATTAAATAATTTTGACTTTTTTTCTTAAAAAAAATAAGGAAAGTGATTAATCAATGATCAAAATAGTTTGTGATTAATTTAATAATTGATTAATAATAAATTAATCGATTCATTGTTGCGGCTCTAGTAAGAACAATTTGTTGTTTTTGGAGGGCATTAAATGCTGTTGCCATTTCTTGGTAAACAACATTCGGCTGCTGTGACTGTGCACAGCTTCCTGTTGTGCTGTCTACTGCTGTTGCTGGTAGCAGCCTGCACAGAAGCCTATACTAAACCCGACCAGACCTGGCATCCCGCCTCTAGCTGGAGATGCTTCACAGACAAGCTAGATGGACTGATTAATTTTGTGAAGACAGAATTAGGCCTACAACTCATAACTCCCCCTAGAACCACAAATTGTAGTTTTTATGACAACTTTGTACAGAGCCAGACTAGCTGTTTCCCCCCTGCGTCCCATCGACTGAGGAGTGATGACGACTGATGATTTGAATCTCTATCAGGGGACAACTCTAATTGTGTCAATGCAGCATTAACACACAGACATGAGAGTGGTGAAGAACGGTCTCAGAGAAAAGGCAAATAAGCGGTTTCCCAAACTACTGAACTGCTCTTTTCCCAACACACAAAGTACAAAAAACTCCAATTTTGATTATTGTAAACCAACCATGTGAAGAGTTTTAAAATTTCTGACTCCTGAGCCCTCAGCTGTAGAACCAAAACAGTTGAAAGCAACACATTGACTATAATTTTTACTACATATAAAACAGTTCTCCATCAGAACAAAGTGAAAGATATAACCACCTAAAACTTCTACTGGCTTTAGGGTGGTTCCCACTGTTTTCACTTCTACAATTGTGGTCAGTGCAAGTGACAGTAAAGGTTCCACCAGGTGGTGTGTGCTGCTAATCATCTGCCATCTGAGACTCAGCAGATGGACAATGCTTAAGAAAAACAGCAAGGGGGGTTTGAAAAAAAAAAACAGTTGGCTGGCAAACAAACCGAAGGCTTTAAGTGCCTGCTGACTGGCTCTTTATGCTGTACATGTGGACGGGACATGGCTGTATGAGTGTTGCCACAACAGGCACAGAATACACTCACACACAGTAAACCTAGCCAAGTTAGTGTGGAAAATACCCTACCCGCAGTGGTTTTACTTTGACTGTGTGTGTGTGGTAGGTCGGGTCTTATCAGCAGGAGGGCTGGAACACAATCAAACGGTTGAAGGCAGCTGATTGTATGATAATCATAAACTGTGAGAGGTCGTGTGGATCGTAAATCATAATTCTTCACAGCATTATTGTACTCCCATAAACACCATCACTCTCTCTCTCTCTCTCTCTCACATATACTGTATACCATCATATGATTTATAGTAGTGTGCGTGGAGCCCAACTGTTAATATTTTTCATGACTGTCAGCACAACTTTTTATGTAAGAAGGATAAATGTAGTATAAAGAGCAACAAATTCCTCATAGGGAGGACTCAGTAACACAGGACTTTCACACAGGAGACCGGGGTTCAGTCATGTGAGAACAATAGTCAATGATTGTTTTAAGGAAGTAGTAGTTTTCACCCAAACCACCATCTTTTCCTGAACCTATCCAAGTAGTTTTTGTGCCTGAACCTTCACAAGAGTTTGAAAGTGTATTATTGCTGACTTGACAGCAGAATGAGACGATGGTGTTATCCTAAATTAGTTTGAAAGTCTGGCATAGTATCACGAAAATTAATTTCCATTTACTAAAATTTAATAGATTCAATTTCGTGACTATTTCACAAACTGCTGTGAGATTGTTTAGGTGCATGAGACACAATAGAGCCCTTTTCTGTTGGTTAACATTATGACGCTTTTTGTGGGTGGAACTTAGGTGGAGGCAAAACAATTCCCTAAATACGTTAGCTAACACTAGCTTCCAAGTACTGTTATATTGTTTCTTAAAGTTTGTGTAAAGCAACAATAAATGTGTGTTTCGAGTTGTCACACTGCAGAAATGTGTAATTAACCATCCAGCCATATTTGAATGATTGAAAAAATTGCTAAGTATATAAAATTTGGTCTCCTAATCATTAAAAAAAATGAGCAGGTTTCTCTGCTCTGAAACGCTGGGTGTGTGTCTGCTCCGCTGTCTCAGTGTTAAACACCACCATGACCTGAAAATGACTCGAAACTTGGACGCTCTACCTAGCAACTTTATTGGACATTTCCAGACATGTCTGAGCAAAGGATGGTGAAAGGACAGGATGGTATTTTATTTCTTCAGTGTCAGGTTGTTGGAACTGAAGTGAGCTGAAGTGAACTGCTGGGTTGATTTGGACTGAGAGAGTCACTGAAGATGCGTTCGTAACCATTCATGAGTCAGTTATTGGGGCTTGTAGAGCGTTGGGGGACAATGGCTCTTGGTATGCAATAAAACTTCAATTTTGAGTCCTCACTACTGGCACTAAACAACACAGCAAGGTGACATTTTTTTTGTTATGTGGTCTAATACTCTGAGGTGACTCATGTTTCAGTTTTTCTTTTGTTTTCCTCCAGCTTACACCAAGACATAATAATGATATTGGCATTAAGAGGTTCTACAGTTATATGTATGAGAAAGAACTGGTTGGTGATGGTGAGGAAGATACTTTGAAAATGTAGCTAGTTAGTCACTTAGCGAAAGTAGATGCTACTAAGAACAAAAAATGTTGCACTATGCAATATTTTTATAAAGTATCAAGTAACAATATGTGTTAATTATCCCCTGAATCTGAAACGATAATGTTTTTTTTCACGTGCCTCACTGGGCAAGTGGGTCAAAAATTTACTTGCCCAAGGTCGATTTTTACTTGCCCCCTGTTTAATATGATGTAAAAGAGAGAAAAGCAGGAAATCTCTGTATTTGAGAGGCTGAAAACGGCATTTTCTGCCATTTTTGCATGAAATATTACTTTAATGATTAATCAACAAGCAATGCTTTAATTCTTTTTCACCTCTTGTCCGGTTGGGCAAGTGAGTCACTAGATTTACTAGCCCAACACGATATTTTACTCGCCCCAGGCAAGCAGACAATCCTTATTGTTGAGCCCCGTTTCAGTCTTGCACCTTTTAGTTTCAGTGCTCTAATCAACCTTGTTTCCAGGAGCAGCAGCAGGCAGCTATTTTCAGTGAAAAAGCTCTGAAAAACCCAGTGTACACCACCTGTTCAACACCAAACATCAGACAGGCACAGAGTGTAGCCAGTGAACATAGTGGAACACTGAGCAGCTAAAGAGACCAAAGCAGAGCTGAAAGAGAGTAAATGTTGGACTTACATTTGTCAGGAGGCCAGAAACAGAACTCAGAATGAATGCTAATGTCTGTCTGCATCTGCCGGATGTGTAAATAAGCAACTGTTTGCTAACATGTTAGTCATAACAATGTGATTAGGGGATAATATGTTAATTCTGTGTATACTGCTTATTCGACTGCCCCCAGGTGGCAAAAGATAAATAAATTATTGCTCTAAACACTCATTATGAACTCATTACACCACAAAACAAATGAATCTGATTGTCAGATACTCAACTCTGCAGTGTAGTTCCATACACTTCATTAATAATTGAATATGCCACAGAATTACATTACATAATAACCAAGTTGACTTTCAGATTCACTTTTCTTCCTATATGAGCTTGTGTCACATGACCTGCAAGTATTCACAACTGCACCAAGTTGTTTCACAAAGACATGGACTGAATTTTGCTATGTCAAAGCTAAGGAGAAGCTACAGCTGCTAAGCCTTAAAGGGACAGTTCACCCCAAAATCAAAAAAAGATACTTTTCCCCTGGCCTGTAGTGCTATTTATCCATTTAGATTTATTTGGTGCGAGTTGCATTGTTTTGGCGATAAACCATAGATATTTCTGCCTTCTCCCAATTATAATAGGACTAAATAGCACTCAACTTGTTGTGCTCAAAGCACCAAAAGATACATTTGAGAAATTCTAAACCAGTGTCTCTTTCCAAAAGTCATGATGTGGTTACTTAAGATAATTCACAAACCTTGTTGTGAGCAGTTTCATGTACAAAGTACTTTCTTTCTGAAGTAGAATCTAACAGAACTACTTTAGAATCTATCAGAGCTACTTTCCAAAAGAGAGAAAGTAGTTCCTACATTATACTGCTCACAACAAGATCTGTGGATTACTTTCAGTGCCCAGGTCATGACTTTTGTAAAGAGACACTGATTTTGAATTTTTAAAATTTGGTCCCATTATATTGGAGAAAAGGCCGACACCTCTACAATTGATATCTCCAGAACTATCTTGATGGGTAAATAACACTACAGTAAGAGGGAAAATATGTATTTTTGCTTTTGGGGTGAACGGTCTCTTTAAGCTGCCAGTATGTTTCATGAGAGTGAATTGTCAGCAGGGCTGAATGATTTTGAAAAAATGGCTTACTGCAATTATTTCTGCTGATATTGCTATTGTGATTGATTTATTATGATCTGTGTTATTAGAGACAATTAAATGTTTACATTATTCTCATTTGTATTGAAAAACATATTAAAATGATTGTAGCCTGATTTTTATAGGGTCTGTACCAAAAAAAGATGTGTTCTTAAGTCTGTAGAATATGATGTGAAGGCCGAGACATCTCTGCAGCACGACAATATTCAATTTAAGAAGGTATTCTGACATGCACTCGGCCTTTAACAAAAATTGCACCTCCTGCAATTTACATAGGGGGAAGACATATTGCGAGTTTGATAAAAGTTCAATTAATTGTTCAGCACTACTACTACAGCCTTAAAACATTCCTTGATAGTTGTTTTTTTTACCTTGCCTTCCAGTTTTGCCATTTGGAAGCTTTATTGACTTTTTATTTCCATTGTAGTTGGACAACACATTGTACAAACCAGTTCTAGCATAACCCCGCCTTCAAGGCATCACTATGCTTCCCACAAACCTTTCTGATGTCAAATTGAGTGCATCAGGTTTGACGATTTTTTTAAACTTCCAAAAACAGACAATCAAGTCCACTTTACCGTTTGCCTTGAGGTGTGAAAGTATGCTCTAACTTACAAATGAGGTGAATCCAACCCCAAGCTTCAAAACATCTCTGTAGAAGCCTGTGGGTGACGTCACAGCTGCTACATCCCTGCCGTGAGACACCAGCACACGTCTGCTGCTGTATTCAAATGAAGGGACTCAGCACAGAGATTAGGAGAGCAGGTTAGGTAGCGACAGGCTTATCTCATCAAGAAAGATTTCAGCTAACCTGGACTGACCACTCAGCCACTAACAACACCATGGCTCAGTTGTGTCCTGCATGACACAATGTTATTGTTCTCAGTATGAGGGAGTGCAGTTGTTAATGAATAATGATATCAACAGTAGAAATCTGACAGACAGTGCTCTGTCTCCTCACTGGTTTGTTTGACAGCTCCAATCAGGCTTTAGCTCTTTGCAGAAAACAGACGAGCGACAAATCCATCCTCGCTGTGAAGATGGACTCTATCAGCCAGTTTCTTTGAACAGTCTCGTGGAGCAGAGACTGCCTCCTGCTGATTTTCATCAAAAGGAATAAAATAATGCAGCTACTGTTGGGGGGAAAAAATACACAAAAACTAAATTACCAAATGGTTTGTCTACAACACCCTTTGTCAGTTAAGGCATACAATTGTCACAGCTTGATCTCGTGGGAAATCCAAACTTATTCATATGAACAGAAATGCAGTCTGATTGTCACTGTTTGTATGAAAACGTGGAAGGTGGAACTTCCACCATGGGAGCTTCGCAGGGGACACCTTCAGATCCAAAAACCCTTTTTTTAATTGAATATGATTAAACCCTGCAGTACTACGACACACATATTCCTGCATTATTACATATCTATACAGATTCAACACTTCGCCAGAGCAATATGAGACATCAGTATACTCTATTGGCCTGCACTTCTATGGACAGTGTATTATCAGGTATTATTATGGTTTGAGCTAAGGCCTGCTCACACCATAGACTGTATATATAGATGGACGACGCATCTCCACTTCCACCCGCTGTACAAAAATGGCACCAAAATGTCTTGGTTACAAGCACCGCCATCTTGCACTGATGACATCATCTGGAGCCAGAGTTCACACAACAGTGATCAGGGTTGGAACCGCTGTATCAGGGTCCTGCCCATACACCCAGGCATCTCAATCGCAAGCAAAGCTCAGCGGTCAATTTGAACATGAAACCTCCTTCACTTCAAAACCTCAGAAAGACTGTAACAATGAAACGCTGTATGGGTTGTTGCAATCACAACTTGCATTAAATCGAAGACTGTGAGCAAAATCAAACAAGTAATCTTTTTTTTTTCTTGGATTGAACACTTTGATTTGTGATATTTTGGTGATACCTTAAAGATATTGTGTACCAATACTCAGCCATAATCGCACACACTGTGTTAATGAAATATTGTGTTTCTAGAAGCTTGGTAGCATAGTGGCACAGCTGGTTGGTCAACAACTATAAGGCTGGAGATACACTTGCTGTTATATTACAGGTTTACAATTGTTATCACTTCTGAGGACGTGAACAACCATCGCTCAAAATGGATGCAGGATATGCAGAAAGCCATAATGCGTATGCAAATGCATAGTTAAAAGCAAGTAAAGGCACTTGAAGCAATTAAACAGTTATTAAAATGGAGAAATAAAGTTCTCTGAGCTCACAGTTCACACAGTTCATTCAAAAGATGTATTTGTACCATCGACTCATGCCTTAAATCTGTCCTGCTGTTCTTTTGAGGAACAGTTAATACTCAGACAGAGGTGGTTCATGAAAAGTGAACAGGGCAACACAGCTAATAGCTTAATTTAGTCAGCACTGCGAGGACACTGAGCTATTTGTCAGCAGCATGAACATGTAGGTCAAGAGGCAGAGTGAAGATCATTCACATGTAGCTTGTGAAATGCTGTTCAAGGTGCTGGAAGCTTGGCGGCACAGTGACCACTCGCAGGGCTAGTTGGTAGCTGAAGAGCTAATGCACTAGCCAGCTGGAAACACTCAAGTGCCAGTCAGTCATGATAACTCTCCAAGCTAGCTGGCTGCTAGCAAACTCTGTCTGACAATAAATGCAGAAACACAGTTTGTTCAAGAGACATACTTGTACCACCCACTCCTGTCTCATAACTGTCTGCATTGTGAAGCAGTGTATACTGCGGCAGAGCAGGGATGTTTAAAGGTAGATGAGGCACAGCTAACAAACAATAGCTTCCTCTATTCCTGCATTTACCCTGCTCCTGCAAGCAAATTCTCAGATTACACAGATTCTACAGAGTAGAAGAGACTGTCACCCAAAGATGGAAATCAGACCCATCAAAGACTTGAAATGATGATGTCATCAAGTGACACTGCTTGCACTAATGGCTGTTCTATAGGCTCACAGAAAGGTTCATGGAGACATTCAATTTAAATGTCTTTTAGGGCTTCTATCTGTATTTGAAAATGTCCCAATATCACAGTAAAATCACCAAGTTGAAATAACCAAGAGTTATTTCACCGGTCAGTAGAGTTGGCTGATATGGACAAAATCAAATATGAGAATATTTTCGACCAAATACCTCAATATTTATCCATATCGCACCAATATTGTAGGGATGACTATTGGTGCTCTCACAAAATATTAACACTGGGGCGGACGTTTAGCTCAGTTGGTAGAGCGTCCAACCCATGTATGGAGGCTGTCAGTCCTCTGCAGCGGCTGCAGGTTCAACTCCCGCCTGCGTCCCTTTGCTGCGTGTCATCCCCTCTCTCTCTCTTCCCCGTTTCCTGTCTACTCTCTGGCTGTCCTGTCAAATAAAGGCAAAAATCTACATATATATTAACACTGAGATTTTTGAGAAATAATCATCAGTAATGTGGATTTAATGACTAAGTGGGTAAAGGCAAATAATAGAACAGCTAGAACAGTCTGGGGAGTTCAGAAAATTACATCATGTTCCTGTAATGCGGCCTTTAAAACCAGGAAAAGAACACTTGTGCCATACAACAATATCCAAAATCTAAGACAATATCCAGTCCTGCATCATGAGATCGATATAATGCCAAGCCCTGTCACTGGACCATAATTTACAACTGAGCTATGCAAGGCCATAGAGGTGTCATTCTGGACATAGTCGTTCTCACATGGCCAGAAACACAGTGGAAACCATGACTGCTCTGCTTCTTTTAAAGTTTTCATCAGGCAGACCACAGAGAGAAAAGTCAGTGGTAGTGTGAACAATCTTCACAGCAGCAGGGGAGTATTACTGATACTGACATTGATGATGGCTTCATGGCATGTGTATATGTTATTTGCTTAGGAATCATCTGATTTACACCAAATCATTACGAATGTTAAATATGCTGAAAGAGGATAAACCTCTTGTAGTGTCACCAGACACAAGGGAAATCATTGAGGGAGTGAGGGCATTCCCATGTTACAACCTAACAAAAACACTTTTGCAGTGCATTTTACCAATTATTAAACTCATTGCACTTAATACCTAGTATTTGTTGATGTGGTTTGTTGTGGCAGCTAACCATCAGTCTAAGGTGAGTATTCCACGAGAGCAGACAGCTGGTACTGTTTAACCACAGGTCAAACAGGGACAAATGCTGCATGCTGTTTGCGGTCTGGCCTTCATGTAGCCTAATAATTTACCTGTTTATGTGTAGTTGTGAAGTATCATTCCTAGAAAGATACTGTAGCACTCCTTTCGTAGTGCAGTGGAATGCAGCAGGCTATAAAGGTGAGTTTTTAGCCTCACCTTGGAGTGGGACCATTCAGAACAGATATACATGGAATTAGTAATATGTCATTTGTTTTAATTAAGGCAGTTCTAGACCAATTTTGAGGGGGGGCATACTGGGGCAAGCTATTTTGTCAGAGGGGCACATTATGAAGTAGTAGCGTACAAAAAAAAACAACTTAAGATACATATTTTGGCAAATTGGCACCATTAAAAGTAGACAATTTAGCTACTAGTAGTTCCTGTTGCTATGCATCCACAGATGTACAGAAAACATCACCGAATTACTTTGATATTGAAGAAAACTTAAAAACATGATGATTCTCAGGCAAGCTCTGGAGTTATAAGGAGCATATATTTCCTCTGTTTTGTACATGGATTTATGGATGCTGCATCACTCTGCAGGAAGGGGTTAAAGAAGACAGTTTGTCCTCTAAAACTGGTACACTAAAGTCTTCATTTTTTAGGACACTCATATGCCACAGGACTAAAGTGGGGTACTATTAACTACTTCACCATCACTGCATCACTCCATTATACCAAGAATAACAATGAACAGGAAAGCATGTCGCAGGTAATTTTGCAGTTCTTGGAGCCATAATAGTGGGGGTGCTAAATATGTAACATTTATTTTGAGGGCGGTTCTAGAGAAAGAGAGTGGGGTTTTGAAATTCAAAAGGGTGTATCACTCCAGACAAATGAATATGCCCAGCAAATATCATGAAAGTGTGCCTGTTAGATAATGTAGTGTTATGAGCAGGGTAAGAACACTAAGGCGTGACTGTCACATTGTGCTTCTATCCATGGGTTTTGGCAGTCATAGCATCGTACAGCAGGTACTGTATGGAATGGATAGCAGTTTGCTGCAAATTAACTGCATTTTACAGAAGAATATTACAGCTGGTATTGCTATTGTTGTAGAGAGACATGTACAGAATACACTTCAGTGAATCTCTGTGCAACATTTAAGACTGATTTATTAAACTTTTGACCCAGCTATAATTACTTTTTGCAGGGAAACAGCAACTAAGGTCCTTGAATCCAATTTCTCAGTCCGGGCCTAGTCTTTTCTGAGCACATCCATGAAATCTAAAGTTTGCACAGTTTAGAGCTGTATCCATTTGGTAAAACCAGACCGCTGGGCTGTTATCAGACTCTGTGATAGCTGTATCCATTTAAATCACACAGTGACAACAGGAAAGCATTTCTATCATGAGCTTACAGCTTAGAGTCTAGCAGGGAGGGAAATCCTACAAACAACCCAAACAGAATGGTTACAGACTTTGGACTGTGACATTATCTTCCTGTGCACACAGACTGCACATCCAGGAAACGAAGCCAGGACATAACCTTTAAGTCTATGATTAGGTTTGATTCATGGATTTAAAGACATCCAAAGGACAAATCACTAATCACAGTGTACAGTGAGTTTATCAGACATTTTTCCCTGAAAACAGCTGCCTGCTGCATCTGGAAACAAGGGTGAGGGGAGCGATAAGACGCAGTTTACAGTAAATTACAGGCAACATAAACAAAACTATCAGCTGAAAGACACAAAAACATTTGAGGACAAATACATACTGTGATCAGTTTTAATGGGCTTTTCACCAAGCGTGGCATAAAATCAATGCAAAGATGAGAAAGGGTGCAAATTCTCCCAAATGTTTCACCTTGAGCAAAAAATTGACACTTGTGCAGGTTTCTGGAATCCAGAATCCTTTGTTTTCATCCTAGTACTTCCCTGAGGTCATGTCCTTGGTATCATTTCACATCCGGCACCTACCAAACCAAATCACAACGGTGCCTCATGTCTGAGCTGTTGATTTAGATAGTTGGTGCAGACGTTACGACACATCACCAAACGTGCCTAGTTAACATCACCACAATGCTCACTCATGACATATGCCTTCCATTAGCTAGTAACCACTGTAAACACAGTTAAAATGCAGACCTAAATGATCCAAAGTGTGGCTGTATTTCACACGAAACAATTCCAACAGCGGGCAAAACAAGCAGCAAATATTGTGTGTGTGACGAAAGGAAACATCTGGCGACACAAAGGGACACACTTGACAGCAGAGAGATGCACCGTGCTTAGGTAGGACATGAATACCAACTCAAAAGTTATGTTGCTGTTATTAGTGCTGTAGATGTGAAGTGTTAAAATAGTGCATTTCAGTTTGGTTTTACTTAGGTGTGAAATTGTTATGTAAATTTAAGTGTTTTACATATATGCATTTAAGTAAACTTTTATCTGTATATTGCCCAAATTCAAGTTCAAGTTTTCTTTACCAGTGGAAAAGTTGTTCTTTAATATTGTTGACCATCACTTTGTGCATCTTTTTTTTTTAAAGTATTGGTTAACTAATAAATAAATAAAGACTTCAGTGTTTGTCCAATCAAAAGTGTAACTTATGGTTGCAGTCTGGGGGAAAAAACAGGAAGAATGTGAGTTCCTAAAGACCTCCAGATTAGTTGGACTGAGGCTGAGCTGCCAAAGCACGCATGTTTCATATGTATAATTTTCTAGTTAGCTTGCTTTTGGCTAACATCTGTATAGTTGGGACATTATCTGTTTGGGGTGAATATACATAAGCTGCAAAAACACCCAATGGTCAAATTTCAGCTGAAAATTAGCTTTTTAAAAAAAAAAAAAAAAAAAAAAAAATTGCATGTCTGACGTCTGAGTGTCGGTTTGTGGAGTTTATAGTAGTATTGTTAGGGGACCATGACTCTGGCATGTCACAGAGCCATGTTTCAGGTCCGTCTTTTCACATTTTAAGCAATTATTTTTTAAAGTGTATAATGTATTTTGAAGAAAAACTGAACTTACTTTACACAGATTTTACTTTAATTTTAAATGACAATATTTCAAATTCAGATTAAAAGTAATTTCTAATATTTTTAAGATGCTTACCAATATGTATATAAGACTCTAAATTACTTAGCTAGAAGTCTACTGACAACCACTACACCACAAACATTATCTCCCTCCCACGCACACATCCACACACACATCCATCCACCCACACACACAGAGTGAAATACAGGCCATGTTACACCATTCATCAGGGTGTTGCACAGAATCGATTTGGTGCAGTTTAAACTTGATCTGTATATTTCTCACAGCACAGGCATCATGCTCCGTCAGCGTTCAGCACACTTGAGTGAACTGTTCAGTTGGTTGCTGGGTTGAATGTTACATAGCTGCTCGGCTGTATTTTCATCAGACTGTCGAGGCCGTTAAATCTGGAGGCATCTTTAAATTAAGATCCACCATTAACACAGAGAATGCCACACCACCTGCTAACACAGCCTTCAGACACGTACGTGTGTGTGTTCGATTGATTCATCCATGCACCATTATAGAGGAAGGAAACTTGATGAGTTGAGTTAATTACTAGGCACCTGTCTGCTGACTCACACTCATGTTAAACTGTGTGTACACAAACAGCTGCATGTGTATGTACTGTGTGTGCAGTGTGTTTGTTTTAGTAAATACACTCACTTGCATCAACATTAATATGAATGACCTACCTCTGTTTTTTTAAGTCTTTGATTAAATCCTATGATAAAATAAACAGGAAGACTAAAGGGACTGTATTATGATGAACATCTCACAGAGTTATCACCGGACAAGGTTTCTTGTTTACAGGATGCACAAATGTAATGTCATGATAGCTTAGTTATGACATTTTGATTATGCAGAAATGAAACATTTTGCTTGATAAGAGTTAAAGCACTGGTTCTTGGATTCTAAATTGAGCTGCACAATATGGCAAAAAAGCCATATTGCAATTATTTTGACTGAATTTGCGATTTGCAATACCATTAGCCGGAATGATCATTTTTGCATTACAATTCTCATTCTTACTGAAAAAAAACAACAACGACTAAAATCATGATTATGTGATATTTGTTATGAGCTGTACCAAACAAATATGTTTTCTTTAAGATTTTTAAGCCAGGAAATTTCTATAGAACTTCAATACATCTTTAGAATGCTGACACATTTTTCCTTTTTCAAAAAAATTGCAATTTGGCTCTGGAATCTGGAATACTGCATTTGGCCATATTGACTTTTCGATAATACTGCAGCTCTAATTCTAAAAAATGTTTACCTTATGCCTGTCTTAGTCTGTCAGGACTGGCTGGCTACCATGACACATGGAACTCCAGTGGAAAACAACAGCTAGTAGCAATTATAATGCTAACAAGACTACACACAAAGCTAAGTCCCATTTCAGGGCTAATAAATTCCATGATATTGGATCATGCATAGAATCACATACTTGCTGATACCTGATCCAGCATTTTAGTTTTGTTTTGTTTTGTTTTTTTGTATCAGAGGTATTTCCACTGCGGTATATTCCAGTACAATATTGGTATCTCAACAAAGGCACAAAAGCCCCCTTCACAACATTAAATATATATTAGCATGAAATTCCTGCTGTTTGAAAGCTACGCAAGTTCAGAGCACATTATATCCATCATGTCAGCATACAAAAAAAATCCTGTCAAAATCCCTCAGAATAAGGGCGCCCCTATAACTCAATTGGCAGAGCGTGCACCCCATGTACTGAGGCTGCTAGTCCTCTCCAGCGGCTGCCGGTTCGACTCCCACCTGCAGCCCATTTGCTGCATGTCATCCCCTCTATCTACCCCCTTTCCTGTCATATCTTCAGCTGTTACTATCAAAATAAAGGCAAAAGCCCAAAAAATAATCTTTAAAAAAATCCCTCAGTATATACCAGATACTTGATTTAAACTGAGCCAGTTACCAGTGCTAAAACAGCACTTTTAAAATGGTTGTCATTATGAAACCTGGCATCACATGTTTTATATCTATGCACACCATCACCGGGCCAGAGACGCCCACACTGATGTACTTGTCATCGTGTCAAACAAGCAGTCGAGCATGGTGCAGCCCTCTGCTTTCAAGTGTATCCCATGTGTCGCCAGATGCTTCCCCCTTTACACACATTTATTTTAAACTTTTTGGAGTCCTGTCTGCCGTTGGAATCCTTTCGAGTAAAATACAGCCACACTTTAGACCGTTCAGCTTATGCGTGTTTACAGTAGCTACTAGCTAATGGAAGGCTACCTACTGCCAGAGCCAGTAGAATTAGGCCCAACTGAAATTCCATACTAACATGCCGTTTAGTAGGCTGAAACAGTATGTGACATATCACACAATGCAATGCAGTAGTGACGACAACAGCAGCACAAAGACAAAGCTCGACAGCAACCAGGGCAACTCGGTACAATGTTTATAATGCTTCAATTTAAATGTAAGTAAAGTTTAACTTGGCTGGGCATAGTGCATTTCTTTTAAAAGTACTTCATTGATGTCACATGTTGGCATAGGTTACCATGGTAACGTGTCGCCAACTGGCAAGGAGGCTCTCAGAAAGTGACGTTATGCACTGAGCAGTATGTCCAAAAAGAATCATACTACTATTTATTTACATAAAACTATGCTGTATAATATACATGGAGTCCAGGGTATGTATGTGGTCATAGTATGTGATTTTGGACATAATGTAATAATAATTACAGAATGTAAAGTTAACTTGGCACGCTTGGTGATGCGTCTGTAATGTCTACGCCAGAGGGCAACTATTTTTATAGACAGCTCGGGCATGTGGCACTGAAATGAGGTGCTGTAATCTGCATAGTGATTCACTATGGTCACTGTTTGGTCAGATAGGAACTGGTGCCGTATAGGCACCAAGTTTTGTTACCCGACCTTGCTCATAACTAACTGTGTACAGATTTCAATGCTAAGATAAAACAACTTTTAATGTCGATCTCAAGCTTGGGTCCTTCTGTGTTGTTTTCTAACCCCTTGTGTGCACACATCTCACTGATGAAGTGTCACAAAACCCATCTATAGTCTATATAATAAGTGAGTATTTAGGCTAGATAAAGAGAGATAGACACATGGAAAGATGATAAACAATGAAAATATGTGCCTTGTATTTCCTCTCTCTGTGAATGTGTAATTGTGAGAATATCTGATATTATGAATTTCTTTATTTCGGGACCGGGCATTTTATTACCATATTACACAGAACATCATTTCACTCAGGATCTGATCAATGTTAATATGGCTGCCTGTATATTATTTACTCTGCTGGAAAGTGTCCAACCTGACTGTAGCATTTTGTCACTTCTCCCGGCTGCAGCCACCTGCTCTCATCCACTTTCCAAGCGAGGCAAGATTCATCTCAAACAAGCCTATTGTCTTCTTCAAATGCTCATCTTTCCTGTGAGCAAACGTCTCCTACAGTTTGAGTCAGTTTAACAAGAAATTATGAGGCACAGAACAACCAAGCAGCCTATAAAACTGAATCTCTGTTCTACTTGAGACACTTCTCCTCACCTGCAGGACTGATTGGGGATAATTGGACGTCTAAAAACAGCCTTGCCCTCTCAGCCTGTGATGAGGAGAGCTGGGACTGACCTGTGGATGCTGCTTTAGAGTTTGTTATGACATCAAAGCAGCTAATTGAGTCACTTGATCAGTGAACGTTCAGTGATCAGATGACTTCAGTCACTGCAGCTGTCACAGTTGATCAATGAAATCAACTACAAGATGTTCACAAGGCTCACACTGTTTAACTTTACCAAGTTTGGCTCAACTCAACATATGTTTGATATATGACACACACACACACATCCATCTGTGTAGACATGTACAGCTGAATCTGTGCTAACGTGCTAACACAGAGGTTTTTAAAGCGGGAAGTGGGGGACTCCAACCAGTTTGAGGTCATGCTCAGTTAAAGGAAGCGAAAAAATATTACATTAGGTATGACATTAGTAACCAATAGATTACAATACTCTGAATATGTGTGACTAGGTTAAAGATAGTTCAGAGATACAGAATTGGGAAATTTTATTTTTTCCCAGTCAGACACTAGCAAATGCCTTTGGACAGACCTTTTTTTTTTTATGTACTTTGTGCAGTGTAAAGCTGTGTCAAACAATATTAGGCTATCTAAGCTCAACTGTTGAGTGCCTATGGGATCTAATAACAATCATGATCTCATAGTAGGGTTGGGAAATTGGACAAATATATTCCCAATCAATGATGGGCTGAATCCATCGTCGGTTTGGATTTTTCTGGCCAATTTTTGGGCTGATATTTGTCATTTTATTTTGCTACAGTAGTGGTATGCAGAGTGACAGCAGCTGCTCTGCGCCACGCTGTCATCCAGCGGTACAGTACACACCCACTCAGCCGGACCATGAGTGCACTGAGCTGGGTGAGGAGTGAGAGGAAAACAGCCTGCAGAGTCGGACTCTTTGCACTCTTTTCATGCAGTGAATTAAGGATTTAATTTGACCAAACCAGAGTTGGTGATTGGTGGAAGAGTGGACAGACTAACAAAGATGGTTTAGGTGAGTTTTACATGTTTTTCTGTCGAGTTTGAATTAAGTGTGTTTTATGAGGAGTTAACGAGCCAATGAAGCTCATCTTAGTTCGATAAAAGAGAGAAACCTAAATTCAGAAGGAGAACGGTTGTATTTATCAGTTTAAAAGGGAAAATAGGTGTGAAAATATTTAATTTATTGACACATTTTGAGTCTATTTTGCTTGAGCGCATCTCCTAGCTGAAGATATCACCAATCACCAATGGATGGGCTGACGATGGTCAGTTGGAAATTTTTCACATATCGCCCAACCCTCTCCCGTAGGCATCCAGGAATTGAGTGAAACTAAGCACGTAAACTACGGGGGATGCCTTCATCCAGATATTGAAAACCCATGTATTAATGTTTTGTGTTTAATTCACCATTTTTTCCTCTGATATCATTGCTTTTATCGTGGCCCTTGTCTGGTGTTGGGTGATGGTGAAACTGACCTTGTGGGATTATTGCAATTTATTTCAATTCTGTCTTTTCTCCTGTAGACTACTCTGTGTTTGAGAAAAAAATATCAATAAATAAACTGTTTAAAAAAAAACCTGTTTGGCTCAATTCACACATGAGTCATCCTCCTCACACATGAATGCCATTAAACCCAGCAGGAGACACTCACTCACTGGCCAGCAGCTCAGTCAGTGTCTGTGTACGTTATATCAACACAGCTCTGCTTCCTTGTGGGTCTGATTATTGAACCTCAGTCCTTTAAGAGTTTGGATCAACTTGAAAAGCAGGGATTAAAGAGCTTTGTCAGATTCTTAGGCTTGTTGATGTATTTTTAATCAGATATTCCAGCTCTAAAGAACTTAAACTTTTTAAACTTTTGGCTGTGTTGTGTATGGAGAAGTTTGTTCAAAACTGACAGAGGTCACCTCAGTCCCCAACACAAGCTTATGTTCACATTACCAGTAATACAGCTACAAAACAGCCAAATGTGGCCAGCTACATCGTCTCCGAGTCGCCAGTGAAGTGCTGCTTTAGCGCTTGCGTTTAGCGAAATAAAACTGGAAACTGACTAAGAGCAAGAAAAAGACTACCAGCAACAAGGCATCAGTCTACAAGTCATTGTAGACACCTTGTCACCATGTGTCGCTTCCTTCAAATCAAAGTTGAGCTGGTCTGTAACATTTTTCAGCGCTCCAATAGACCCTTTTACAGCCATCAAAAAGCTTGCGTGTACAAGCTCACGAGTCATCCAGGTGAGTTATCAAGCTACAAATGTTGAATTAAATATTTTAGCAGCACCAAAATCATGAAGCGCATATAATATGTCAAAATCGATATTCCACTGGTTGACTTAGTTGTACAGAATTCAGACAGGATTGCGACTGCTTCAGAGCAATCAGTGCCGTCTGTGGCTGCAAGATATTAAATGCATTGACTGGACTGAGGATGCGATCAAAACTGCTCATGTTTGCAGCGCCCATCGACAAGCTGTTTTGGTCCACCATACTTCCATTGCCAAACTGTGGTGCACAGCTTGCTCGTTATTTATAAACTATAAAAGGGTCTATAGAGAAGTGAAGTCATGCTCCTTCTGATGGACCACCATGGGTCATACTTCCAAAAAATTATGAACTGCAGTCTTTGGCGAGAGGAAAATACTTTTTGATCCCATTTGAACTGTTCCTTGAATTACAGATGTAATACAGAATTTTACAGGACAAGTAAGTCGCAGCTTGTGTTAATGTTTGTTGTAGCTCCGTTTAGGTTTATGTGAAATCGTTCAGTAAACTACAGCTCACGTCACCAACCCAATATCGCTGTGCCTTGCAACGTTATCTTGTCTGACGTCTTTTACCCAGTGACTCATGGTGCTTTTATCAGCCCTGAAGTGATAGAAGGAGTAAGATCTGCTGTTGTGTAACTACATCCCAGTACAAAAACGCACTGGCATTATAGCTTCAGTTTCAAACGTTAGCTTGTGAAGGGAGAAAGTCATGACATCCCTCATGCACCTCTAGGTGTGTAGTCTTTCTAATTATGTATGTTTTTACGACAAATGGTGACATTCCTGACTTGTAGAATTATCCTATGTGTAATGCCCAGCACAATTTAAATGGGGCCAAAAAATAATTTGTCTCTCACCATAGACTACAGTTCAGTTTTTTTCTGCAGCAAGTCCCAAGTTGTAGCACCTCACACCTGACACACAGCGACAAGTGTCAGACCTCAGGTTTGGCTTCACGACGCCAGCTTCAATTGAAAATGACTTGTAGACTGATGCTTTGTTGCAGTCTAAACATACTATTAGAGCCAAAAGCAATGTCTTCAAATAGTTTGTTTTGTCCAATGAACAGTCTAAAAACCCAAAGTATTCAATGCACAATGTAAGACAGAAAAGCATCTGGCTGAAACCAGAAAATGTTTGACACTTTTACTTTACAAATGACAAAAAATTAATCAGATACGAAGGAGCTTTGGAGAGCTTTGGAGAGCTGTAGAGCGATAGTTATCACTGAGGACACTGAGGTGATGCCCTGAGTATTAATTCTGAGAGTCTGGGGGTTTAGCGACCTGTGGGAGTAGGAATGATTGAAAGAAACACACTAACAGCAGCCCGCGGAAGAGAAACACCACTGCCACCAAAGTGTCATGGCTTTGCCAATCTGGGTAGGTTAATAAGAAAATAATAAATGGGGCATTAAGACTAGGGTTGGGCTGATGGACAATGCCATCATCCATCGCCAACAGTCATCAGCCACTGATCCCACTACCATTGATACATTGTGTATATATTTGAGCTAGTGCATCCCCTAAGAGTTGCTGTGGGACAGGAGTTTTTGACATGTGGGAGAGAAAGTTACATTGGTTACGTTGGTGTCTTCTCTGCAAACCGCTGTGTTTCTTTCAATCATGCCGTTGATATTTGTGCTGTTTTCCTAGCTTAGCTTCCTCAGTGCAGCTAGCTGACTTTGTTTCAGTGTATCTGAATGTGGTGCAGAGAGGAAGACCCTTTTAAACCCAGCATAGGGGTTTATGTCACCCTGTCTTTGTCAAAATAATCACAATATGGTGTTTTTTGTGCATCATTCGGCCCTAGTGAAATTATCTTATTAGCTTATTGCACTATTTTCAGGCTCAGAATCTTTTAGTTGTACTATTTTTAGGACAATATATAAATCAAGACTTAAGTATTTTCTCCCCAATGCAGATACAGCTTTAAGAGACTTTCTGAGAGATTTTGGGAAATAAAATTGACAGAAAATACAGTTGTTTATTAAATGAGCAAATATAACAATGCAAATAAGTTAAACACTGTATACATTATACAAACAATTTTGGTGTTAGATATTTTTTTCCTTAAATGGGTTGGGGTGGACTTGGCAATCTAAAATCCTAGCTACAGCCCTGCTCTTGTTCTTATTTTCCCACTGACCATATTAGGGCTGCAACTAACAATTATTTTCATTGTCAATTAATCTATTTAATCTATCTGTTTGGTCTATAGGAAGTCAAAAAATGGTGAAAAAAATGTTTATCATTGCTTCCCAAAGCCCAAGATGATATCCTAAAAGGTCTTGTTTTGTCCAGGACCCAAAGATATTCAGTTTACTGTCATAGAGGAGTCAAGAAACCGGAAATCTTTCACATTTGCGATGCTGAAATCAGATCATTTCAACTTTTTTTAAAAAGAAAAAATGTGTCACAACGATTAATCGGGTGTCAACATAGCCGGCGATTAATTTAATTTGATTAATCACTTAAATGTTGCAGCTCTAGACCAGATGTGGCCTGTCAAAAGACCAAGTAAGTGTTTTCTGCTGTCATATGACACCATCTTCGGATGACATCATTTGGAGTACCACTCCAGAGTTCTGTTTCTGAACACAGTGCTCTCTCTGCTGTTTGACATCACTTGTTTATCAAGTATTAACTACACGAAATGACTGGATAGAGTGCAGATCTCTTTGCAAAATTAAGACAAATTTGATTTACATGTGATCACTAACATTTTGGTAACACTGGCCCCCATCCTCAGCCCTGCTGTAAACATCATGTGTCAGTGTCACTACAGTTCAGCGAGTCACTGATCTGTGTCAACACCATACAGCGGTCGTGTGTGCCCTCTTACCTCCGAACAGATGAGGCGAGAGGTGTGCTGGTAGGATCCTATCAGCAGCCGGGGTCCTTCGTGCCCTCCGCCTGCTCGCTCCCTGTCCGCCGCCTCCTCCGGGCTGCTGCCCGCGGACTCCGGGGAGCTGTAGGCTCCGCTGCTGTTCGGAATGTTGATGCCGGACTGGGGTCTGGCGGTCCCGGAGCCCCGGAGCCCCCCACAGACCTGGCCCTGGCCCCGAGGTGCTGGCTGGTGCTGGACGTGGCTCCGGAGGCTCCGGACGCACCGTAGGCATGGTACCTCACCCCCCCGGCGGCAGTCCTGCTAACGTTACTGCCGTTACTATTGGACGTGCTGGAGGGCAGGTCCGAGCCAGAGTAGGCTCTGGTCCGTCCATTAGCAGCTGGATTAGCGGTCGGGCTGCTCTGCTTTGCCCCCATGTTAACCTCCACTGAGCCGGCTGTGAAATATTAAAGAGGCGCTCTGTGAGCCACTGCGGGACAGTGCGCCAGATTTACGCCTGAGGCAGAGAGGCTTTACCGGACAGACAAGAGAAGACAAGCACAACTAACTCCGTGTCGCTATTATCCCACCGACATGAGGGACAGCAAGTTAGTGAAAAGTTGAAGCGGCCGTGACAGGAGCTGAAGACGTGTGGAAAAGTTTACGAGCCGTCACCATCGCGTTCCGTCACTAACAGTTGAGCTCGTGCTGCAGGTAACGTGGACCCGTCCTCGCCGCGGAGCCGCTGTGCTCCGGCCGCTGGTTCCTCCTCACCGTCCGCTCCGCCATGGCTCCCGAGCAGCGTGTAGGAGCGAAGAGCCGGGCTCCTCACACCTCCCTGCCTCACGACACATTGCTCAAAAGAAGGAAGTGATGGAGGAGAGAGCCCTGCACTAAACCGTTTTATCAGTGGCTGCGAGGAGACTCGGTGCGCAGGCTAGCTGGCAAGCTAGCTGAGCTCACCGTTGTTTCCGCTGAGGAGTTTCAAAATAAAACCATTGCGGTGTTTTATAGGGGGCATTGACAGTTTGTAGTGTATTACATTCTAGTTACTCCAATCTTATTTTTTGTAAACTTAGGAGAGGTGCTTTTTTTTTTTTTCAACTTGGAAAGGTGTTAATAGATGTTTTCACAGCGCAATATGTTGAACACAGGTGTTCCCAATGATACTAATGGAACAGGACCTTAATTGGTGTGATTGGTAACACCTGGGTTTACCTTACTGTCGTTGTTGCCAGATTGGGCTATTTTCCGCTCAGTTGGGTTGTTTTTGGTTGCATTGTGCAGGGTAGACTGGATTTAGGCAGGTGGACGGGATTTGGGCTGCTGTACCATGAGTTGGGCTGGTTTTTAAAGGTATAATATGAAACATTTTCTCTAATCTACAGACTCAAACAGAATCCCTTTCAGTCATCACTTAAGACCCACTAGAAGTGTATGGGGATGTCTGTATCAGCAGATACCCGGCCACCCGCCTGTATTTTTATTTCTGTTATTATTTTGCTTTGCTCAGGATGCTTTACTGAACCAAAACGTTGGTATTTGATGTCCTGGTTCTTTCGGTGCGTTTAGGAACAACTTGAACAAATCTTACTGAGTCTAAACCTTTAAATAAATTAAAAATTACTGTATATCAAAATATATTCAGAATTTATATTCATTAATTATGTGAACACATCCAGCTACTCAGCACAATATATGTTTTTTTATCTATTCTACTGAGCGGATATCTGTGGCTATCAAATCTGTATTTTTTTTTTTTGTTGTTGTTGTTTTGTTTTTTTGGCTTTTTGACAACATGAGATAGCATGTACTCCTTTCTGTCCCCCTTCGTGTGTGTGTTGGGGGGGATACACTTAAATTTGGCATACAGTCAAGGCTTGTTGCAGTTGACCAAGTTAGATAAAACTTTTTTGTTGTTTGAGCTGTCCCTTTATTGTTGTTTTTAATTATGTCATACTGAAAAATTGTTGTGAACCCCAATATGATTGCTGTTGGCTGGGCTTTGAGCAATTATTGGGCTGGAAAACATCAAACCAACCTGGCAACACTGCTTACTGTGTCATATCAATATGTGTCATGTAGTTTAGGGAGTTTATTACAAACTACACACTCATAGTATCCTCATGATGTTTCTACCACATAATATAATAACAGTAATAAAAAAAAACTTAATGTATAAATTTTATCTATAAAGCACTTTACTCAATGTCAGTCCAGTTGTACCTCTGTGTAACAATATGAGATCCCAGACTCAGATTGTGATCATTTCTCAGTATGTATATATTAAGCTACTTTTGGAAAGTAGTTTTACTTTGACAAGTTAAGTTTTTGGAGAGTGGTTAAAATGATAGGTACTTTTCATTGTGAGGTAGCTAGTAGTTTGGTAAACTACAGTTTTAGTTTCCCCAACACTGATTGCTTCATACTGAGAGCAGGGATGTAGTGTAAATACAGAGGTGGGTAAACTGAGTTTACTTGGACAACCCCCCACCTACGCCCTGACTGAGAGATATTTCTTACTTTAAATGGGATGTACTGTGTAGAGGCTGATGCTGTTGTTGATATTAACATACTGAGCGGGACATTTAGCCTGCTCTACAGCCATGCTACAGACTCGTGAGGACTAATGATAAATCATCAGCGGGCTAATACACACACAATCTGGGTGTTTTTTTTTTATTTTATCCCTGCTGGGGACAAAATGTATCCTCCCTCATAGTGATTAATGCTCCTTCACCAATGGACCAAAATACCTGACATAATAATATTTTCAAAATATAGAATATTTTATTTTACTGTCAATAGAACAGCTTTTCCTTCGTCCCTGCCCCCAGAGATTTGCAGCGATGAAAGAGGGCTGACACGCTGCAGATGACCCCTCCACAGGAAAAAGAAAAAACTTAAGTGGCCATCAAAGCAGGCTGTTTTCTTAGTCTGACAAGGAGGCATAACTGTAGCCCAGCCATTCCCAAACTTAAGATTGCCACAGCCCAGTTTGAAATGTGAAACTCTGTGAACCTTTAATCACAACTCTGATCAACACACAAGTATCATACAAATGACCAGATAAAGATATGTTCAAGTATTAATGTGACTGATCACCAAATACGGTGTGACACCAGTTAAACTAGGTCAGATTAATGATGAGTGACACATAATTTAAATCCCATGGATTTGTTTTATTAGTTCTGATTACCTTTCTCAAATTTCTTAACCATAAATATTCTATGGTAATGTCAAAATTATAAAAATGGAAACTTAAAAATGTTTTTTTTTTCTTCATGACCTCTCAAGGCCCTTCATGTTACTGAAAAGGAAATTTACTGTAAATCTGGCATGTTAAATTGGCCCCTTTTTTTTTGTCGTGGATGATCACATCCCTCAGCCTGAAGGACAAGGCATGACAATGAAAATACTGTGCTCTTTGATGAAATAAATTTTTAAACATTTATTAAAATATTCCTTCTAATTCAGTGGCTTAAAGCGATATTCCACCTTTACATGATAACTCACTCAGTATGTACTCACCCCTATGCCGATGTGAGGATGGGTGAAGATCTTCAGTTCACTAAACCAGGGGTTCTTAAGCTTTTTGACATTGAGGCCGATTTTTTCAGTGCAGAGTGGCCCGGGGCCCATTAAATATTAACACTGTATAGATTTAATGATCTCACTCATTTGTATTCAATAATAAATCAAATCCACTCACAGTTTAACAAGCTAACAAGCTAAAACCTGGATAAAGTTTAATGAATAATAACATGACATGATAAAATGTGATCACCACAAAGATTTTTATTAAACCTATATTAACTTTTGCTAATAATTCATGGAACAAATCAAGCAAGAAAAAATGTAAAGGCCTAAGTCAGGCTCATTAATAAAAAAAAGACCAATATTTAGATTTTACTTTTAACAAAAAAGGGACTCAGAATAAAAATCAATAAAAATCAATCAATCAATCAACAAAAAAGGTAGTGATAAAATAAATATATTCAAAATAATATTTTTAAATTAAATAATAAACTGTAAATAAAATTTAAATAAAGTGCAAATGACACAATAGCCTTATAATCAGCAAATTCATTTAACAATTGCTTCAGCAGTCTTCATTTTTGCATGGCAGAACCAGATGTTGCTCTTTATATTTTGAACAACAATCAAATCATTGAACAGTCAAAACAGTCCATATTTAACAAGCTACAACTGCTTTTTTATCTTCACCTTTTAATGAGATACTTGGGCCTGCCTCTGAGACACAATCAGATCCAGTCTGGGTGGGATGGGGGAAAGGCTCACTCTCAGAGTAGCCTCCAGCGTTGCTCTGAGTCTGTTTCGGGCTTTGGTCTTAGTTATGGAGAATCCTGATTCACACAGGTATGTAGTTGTGAATGGGAGGAGGAGTTTCACAGCCCTCAGTGCAAGACATGGGTACTCTTTTGAGACAGCGATCCAGAAGGAGCCCAGGTCCAGTTTGCCCCACTGCAACTTTAAAGTGCTGTCGGTGGAAACTTCCAGGAGCTGGGACTCCAGATGTGAGGGCAAAGCAACATCATTTGCAGTGGGATCCACAGAAAATGGGTCCAAAATCCACATGTGTCCCTCTCTGGGGTCCTCAGGAAAGTATTCATCAAATTTCTCTGCCAGTTGTGAGAGGTGCTGAGAGACTGAGTCACTGATCTTCACCTGAGGGGAGTTTTCCAAAATGTCAGACAAAAGTGGAAACATGTCATCCTCTTTTCCTGGGCCCTCTTGGTCCACAAAGCAAGTTTCCTCTTGAAGGCTTGAACTTTGTCTGCAACAAAAAATATGTTGCTGTTTCTTCCTTGAAGAGAGATGTTCAGCTGGTTCAGTAGTGAAAAAATGTCACAGAGGTAGGCAAGTTTAGCTGTGAAGTGTGTGTCGGCATAGTAATGTGCAAAAGGAGATTTCTTCTCAGTGAGAAAAGTGAAGACCTCATTCTTCAGTTCAAACAAACGCTTGAGAATCAGTCCTCTTGAGAGCCATCTCACTTCACTGTGATAGAGCAGCTGGACATGATCTGCTTCTATGTCCTCACAAAGCTTGGCAAAACATCTGGAGTTCACAGCATTGTTTTTAATGAAGTTGATGGTTTTAACACTTACAGTCATCACCTCATGGAACTCTGGTGACATCTTTTTAGCTGCAAGGTTCTCACGGTGGAGAAAACAGTGTGTCCATTTAGCTTCTGGTGCACGCTCGAGTATCTGTCTGATGACACCGTGATGCCTGTCACTACCCAATCCGTCCCGGAAACCCAATCCGTTCTGCGCATGTGCGAAACGCGTCTACATCCGCTCGGCAGCCTGCTGAAGTATTTTGCAGCACGTTTTTTTATTTTTTAATCAACACAAGGAGGTTATACAGAGTGTTAACTGAAAAAGTGAAGTGATCATAGGAAATAACACAAAAATGCAAACACCAACTTATTCAAATTACAGTGTAAACACAAAAGGGTCATGTAAAGGCAGTATTACAAACATATATATGAAGTAACAAACCATATTCATCCAAATTGTGAGCAGAAGAGGGTGAAATTAAATAATTTAACCACATTTTATATTAAATCAGGGAATTTTAAGTATTTGATAAACAAGTCTGATATTTTTATGGCTTTGTTGTTACGGATCAGGCTTGCCCGATGGTTCTGCGCATGTGCAAATATACGTCACCTTAAAAACTTTATTTAAATTACTGATCACGACATTTATAAGAAATTAGACCAGAATGTGTCTGTTTTTTTTTTTGCGCTCTGCTTCAGTCGAAGGAAGTTCTCCGTTTAGGAGAAAAGCGTGTAGTTGTTTGTACGCATCCATTTTTAAATTTCCCGCTGTCGCAAAAGGTGGCGAGTAGAGGAAGTGGCGTAAGTTTCGCACATGCGCAGAACAGATTGGGTTTCCGGGACAGATTGGGTAGTGACAATGCCTGCCAGTCATTGACGCTGCACCGTCACTGCACACCCCGACACAGTTCTGCCAGTCCAGGCCGTTCTCAGTGAAGTAGTTATCCATGCAGCGGAAACATTCCTGAGCCGTAGCGCGTGTTGGTAGCTCTCCACAAAACAGTACGTCTTCGTGCAAACTACTGTCTAGCGATAGCGAACAAAACCAGCAGCAGTGCAGCATTTGTGACATCCGTGGACTCGTCTAGTTGCAATGAGAAAAATGGGCTACTTTTTATTCTTTCAAGAAGTTGCTGCTGTACGTCTGAGGCCTGCATATACCATAGCCTGAAGGCCATACCAATGGATTCCTGGGATCATAGTATTCGATATCCTAGTGACTCCGTGTCCGGAGAGTGGGATGGTCAGAAGCTTCTTTGCAGCGGCCTCTCCGATCATCTCACGGCACATATCCACAGCGGCAGGCAGAACCAACTCCTCCGCTATGGTGAATGCTTTTTTGACTCTGTGCCACACGTCTGGCTACGAGGTAGCTGGCTTTCAATGCACATTTAGAGTTGCCAGTCAGTGACACAATAGACCTTTTCTGCATCTGCAACCCATTTTCTTTTCTCTTGAAATATTCCACCGCTTTCTCACGAGTGTCGGATGCTTGGTCTCTAGGTGCCGCTGTAGTTTTGAGGGCTTTAATGCTTTGTTAGATAGCATCAGACCACACTCCACACACTGGGCTCGCGGCTCTGCCTCGCTTCCTCCATTTACAAAGCCGCACTTGATGAAGTCAGGATTGTACTTATGTAAAAATTTAGTCTTTTGGGGGGGACTGGCACCACTTTTGTCTTATTTTTTCGTTTTAAAAACTTCTCCATCGCTAGCTGTAGCTGAATGTCTTCTGATCTTCTGTGAGCTTGTTAAACAACTGACTGACACATTACCCCACCATCTGGTCGGAAGCTGCACTGTAACTGAGCGTCTCATGGATAACACACAGTAGCATAGCCTATCTCTGATGTCTTCAGTTGATAATCTACTACGCAGTCCCACGGCCCTCGCGGCCCACTGGTGCAAAACTGAAAGTTTTTTGCGGCCCTCTAGGTGGCGCTTGAGGCCCAAGTTTGGGCCGCGGCCCTATGGTTAAGAATCACTGCACTAAACAATCCTGGAGTTCAGCAGAAAACAGGGTTGCAGCCAAATTCCCGTACAATTGCAGTGAATGGTGACCACAGATAAAATGTTAAAGAAAAAGAACACAAAACAAACACAAAATGTCTCCATCCTGCTTGTGTGGTGTAATCCAAGTGTCCGTGAGCCGCGACATTAAAATTTAACCGCAAAAGACGCCATTTACACGATCTTTTTAGCTGAAATGTCAACTGTAGCATGTAGCCGGTAGGACGTAAACATGGCGTCGATCTCGCGAGACTTTGTATATCTCTTAATGGATGCACATGTGAAAATATCGCAAAAATATCCACAGACCTTGTTGAGGGAGTTTTCATGTAGGAACTACTTTCTTGAAAGAAAGTAGGAACTACTTTCTGAAAGGTCTGTGGATTGTCTTGAGTGACCGTGTTTTTGATTTTGGGGTGAACTGTCCCTTTAAACATAAAATACAATTTAATAGATATTTTAATGCAAAGAAGCAGGAAACCGACCAATATTTCCACATGTTGAGCCAGATTACTAAAGTAGCTCAAAGAAACTTTGTCAGCGCTCTCTAGTGGACAGCACCGCTAATAGCAACAGTATTTCTAAATGACCTCAAGTACACCTTTGGCATTTCTGCTCTCTGGTAGTTATTTGCACCATCATCTAGGCGGATGCAACATACCTGTGATCAGCTAAAACTGGCTGATATATCAGTCAGACTGATCTGCAGACTTGTAACCTACATTAGATCATTTATCACAATAATGATCATTACTGCTTTTATTGTTGTCAGTTTTACTCATCTTTCTCATCTCATACTAATGCCCTAAATCACAATAAAAACAGTCATGTTTACTGGGATGAAATAATCACCATAATCCATAATCCATATAGGTCAAGAAAAATAACATGTTGGAAAATATAACACAATGATATGATTTCCAAAATTGTGAGCAATTATGTAAAGTATATATCATCTTTAAACTGGTAACAAACAGATCTCTACCACTACATTAAGTGACAATACAACTGCCTTGATGAAATATTTGTACACTATAGTTTACAAATAATCTCAAGGAAGATACTGGTCACTTAAAAAAAAAACAGCACAGTAATGTAATAGCAACAACATACTAGTAAAAAACACAAAAGGTCAGGCTTTTTAAATGTCTTTTCCATTAAATATGGTGTTGTTATTAATGATTAATATGCTAAGTGCATGACAATGGGTTTATGAATGTTCCTATATTTTATATGCACATTCATTTACATTAAAATAAACATAGTCTGGGAAGTCTGTGAATTCATTTTACCTGATAACAAGCAAATTATGCTAATTACTGAAATTGCTTGTCTAATTATAAAATAAATGGGCTATAATGAAGCCTTTGATGAAAATAAATAAATAAATGAATAAATCAAAATTCATACCATGGTCATTTAAATGAACGAATCCAAAAACTTTTCATGTCCCCTGGTGACCACTGGCCTAGCAGGTGATGCCAGTGGCAGACGGGAGGGGAAGGGAGGACTGCACATCATTGTTCATGGAATATTTTTCACATTTTTGGACATCATAAAATCTGACTTAAACTTTCAAACCACCTTTCTAAGTTAACAAGAAGTAAAATAATAGCAGTTTACAGTTTTTGGCAATTAATTAGAATTTCATCCACTAGACCTATAGATAACATTTCAATCATTAAAATTCATGGGAAACAACATTACCAGGTCTAAGAAATGTCCATTACATTATATATTTGGATACTAAATATGAATATTATTAAACCATTTGAGGTTGTCTGTGTCTGATTTCTGTAGCTGCACTGAAGGACACTTTTTCTACTTAAAACTGATTATCACTGTTGTTGCCATCAAACATATGTTGTTACTATTAGTTTGCCATCACACTTATATTATTTTTTTTATTGTTCAGTATTTTTCTATATTCGAGAGTTCTTAATAACTTTGTGAATTTTTTATTTTAGGTGGAGGCTTCAAATAATCCCTCTGGGTTTTTTGTCTTTCCCTGCACTGGATATTATTTGTCATCTTTTTTTGTGTAATTTTTTTTTAATTGGGCAAAATAAAACCAAACTAAACTAAAATTCAAAGCACAACTTCATGTGGACAAAAAAAGCACTCAAGACACTCAGATGAAGGTCAGGCTGGCCGGGGCTGGATCTGCTTCTTTGTCCAAACGGTAGATATCAGTATTTACAGTCTGTGTGCCACGTCACTGCACACAACATTCATTTCAACTGCACAGACACTTGAAGGTACACTTTGAAAAGACTGAAAGCACATTTATATTTTTGTAAACCTGTATTTCTGCACACAGTTTCCAAATGGACAATTTTCTTGTACAGCTGAAGGTCTGTGTTGTGAAAGGACTTTGTATCATAAGTCTTTTCACGTCATATTTTGTATAACATTTCCACTTGAAACACAACACTTGATACAATGTTTGTTCTGTGCAGGCTTTGATATCACCTTCCAGAACGGAAGTAATGCTCTTATTTTGAAACCCACTGGGATTACTGTTGATCTGATGGCGTATAAACATGAAAATTGATCAACTGTGGACCTTCACGTCGGGTGACGTCAGCAGCAGCGCACGAACGTCAATAACAACCAAAAGAGTCTCACGCTTCATTTATGGTCTTCCTCCTCTTGTTTTAAAGTAGAAAACAAAGTGCAGCATTCAAGTTTTGCATTAGTAGCACAGTGTCTTTTAGTTTGGTTACCATCTTGCCTTCAACCCAGGACTTACATCAGTCCTTTTATTTATTTTTTATTTATTTTTTCCCTTATTGTTGGAATCTGCTGCAGAATGATTTTAAAGCACAAACTCTGACCATCCAGCAGAATGTAAATTATTGCAAGAGGAAACTGAAACATTCTGGTGCCTGCAGATGTTGATGATATGAAGCTCCATATTAGATGATAGCTGCAAAGACAGGCTGTAAAGATGTCTAATGAGCACTGAAATATTTTACTCTGAAAACCATCCATCTGATTATGTGGTTTAACTTCCTCTCTTTGAATGTCCACTAGTTTAAAATTGTGCAGTTTTCAACTTGATTTTAGGATTCACATGTGCAATGTTTCAGAATTTTATGTTCAAGCTGCTGATATATTTAGTTCTAACAATTCGACTCAAAACTATCACAGGAGGGGATAATTCACCCAAAAATGAAAATCCAGTTATTATCTACTCACCCTCATGCTGATTGAAGACCGGGTTTAGTTTTTTAGTCCACAAAACACTGCTGGAGTTTCACAGGAAAACAGTGTTGCAGAATCTCCCAAACAATGGAAGTGAATGGTGACCAGTTTTTAAATGTAAAAAAAACAACTGTATGCTTGTTTGACATAATCCAAGTCTCCTACAGTCCCGACATGCCGTTTGCACACTGTCACACCACACACAGTTCAGACAGTGTGCATGTGCCCAAGATCGTGGCTCCAAGCTAAAGATCTACAGTGAAGATTCAGGCTAAAAACATAGTTTACATTTTTTTAGTCAGCTTGGCATGTTGGGACTTAAAGGATAAGTTCGGTTTTTTGACACCTGGACCTTATTGTTAGGATTAAATACGCTCGTAGACTCACCCAGACAATTTTGGTGGAGCTCGGAGCCGTTTTCGAGCAATTTAGATCCATCCGACGGCGTTTTTTTCTCATGCCATAGTAGCGGACGGGGCCAGAAATCGAAGCCCCTAAATTAGACATTATCTGCTGTGAAACTCGTGCAATGTCCACAACAACACCACCAGTTAGCCCCCATTCGTGGACGTGCAGTGGTTGCTCGTTCTCTGGCCAGCTGTTCGGCTCTTTCCCTCTGCATTAGGGTGACCAGATGTCCCGCTTTGCGCGTGATTTCACGCATTTTCTGTCTCTTTTCACGCATCACGCAAATTGAGACCATGTCCCGCACAACATCCCCCTCAGGCCCCAGCAATGAGAAGCCGGTGATGTTCCTGCACTCTGGGCTGTTTGTTGTTGTCATAGTAGCACCGCACGTACGGCGTTTAGGCCCGCCCCTAATTTTCTCCGCGCTACCAACAGCTGAGGTGACAGCTAGAGAATGACACTCACATCGCGCGTTCTTCTTTGGAAATGGAGGAGGGGGAGACGCCAAACAAGAAGAGACGATGCAGCTACAGGCGGTGTCCCACTTTGTCCCTCACAAACATACCCCTTGTCCCTCTTTTGGTTTATTGGGACCTGGTCACCCTACTCTGCATCCTCCTTTCAAATAGCTCCTCGTCGGTGTATTCTGGCTCAAAACGATACGGGCATCCATTATACTCAAAGTCGTCGTCAGACACTTCTACATCGGATAAATATTCCGCCATGCTGCACAAAAATAGCCGTGTAGCCGTGTAGCCTAGCAACAACAGCGTCTCTTCTCAGCTGCTGCGGCGCACGTCTATGTCACCAAAAGTTACCCATCCTCGTAAAGTCCCGGATGACCATAACAACGAAGTTGAGCTGACATGGTGATAACACTGGCCATTCATTTATAAAATGTAGGTGAAATGAGTGAGTTTCGCAGCAGATAATGTCTAATTTAGGGGCTTCGATTTCTGGCCCCGTCCGCTACTATGGCATGAGAAAAAACGCCGTCGGATGGATCTAAATTACTCGAAAACGGCTCCGAGCTCCACCAAAATTGTCTGGGTGAGTCTATGAGCATATTTAATCCTAACAATAAGGTCCAGGTGTCAAAAAACCGAACTTATGCTTTAAGGAGAGTTGGATTACACCAGATGAACAGTATAACAAAATAACAAAATTAACCTGACCCTAAATCAGCATGAAGGTGAGTAGATAATGACTGAATCTTCATTTTTGGGTGCACTATCCCTTTAAGGAAAAAAGATAGGAGGGATATTTTTAATTGTACATTTTGAGAATAAAGTCAAAATGTTGAGAATAAAGTCAAACTTTCAGTATTAGTGCCAGAAAAAGGGGGAAAATATATATCACAGAAGGAAGAGTTTTTTCATTATGAGGATAAGACAGAATGTAGAGAATAAAACTGAAATGGTATTTCAACTTCATTTTTGACATTTCAACTTGCCAGAATGCAAAATAACATAATAATAAAAAAACAAAACAAAAAAAACCTCTTCCTCTTCATATTTTTTTGTCTGGTTCTGATATCCAGCCCTACAAAACAAATGAAGAGAAAATTTTAAATTAAATTCAGATGCTGTCTCTGACTGTGTCAGTCATGTGATTCAGGAAAGAATATGAGAGGAGAGACTGGAAACTTAGGACTTTTATTTTGCATTATGACTCTGTCAAGTTTAAAAAAGTAAAATAACAACAAACAAACAAAAAAAAAAATCAAAACTTGATATGACCAATTGAGGAAATTCAAACTACATATATTCAGATAATGATTTCAAAGTAAAATATTTTGGTGTATTTGAATTTCAACATTAAAAACACAGTAGAGGTGAAATTCCACAATAATTTATTACAGCCTTTCTTTGCTTTCTTACTTGATGATTTTTTAACTAATTAGACTTCTTTTATCTCTTAAAGGCTTACAAAGATAAAAGGCACAGATACAGGACCGACACTGCTGAAGCTGCGACACAGATATTTATTTTTCTTGCACATGCATGCAAAGAGGAGCGGAAATCTGACTGGGAGTGAAATTTTGGCACAACACCCGGACACATAACACTGGAAATAGTTCCCAGATGCAAGCAGAGAAAGATGGCACGCTGCGACGCTCTGTACACCATTCATTCAAAAAAAGGACACAACTCGGAGAGAAGCAGCTTGTGTTTACAGGAAACACAACAGGACAGCAGGTCCCCTGATAGAAATACTGTTCACTCCCACTGAGAACAGAACATACAGCTCACCTCAACTTCCAGGTTTCACCTGGATACAGTGTTTGTGATGCATCTGCACAGGTGGAAAGTAACTAAGTACAAATGTTATTATTGTACTTAAATAGATTTTTTTTCAGGTATCTGTACTTGAGTATTTATTTTTCTGACAACTTTTTCTTTTACTCCCATTTGAACAGAAATATCTGTATTTTCTACTCCATACATTTTCAAAACAGGCTTGTTACTTTAGTTTTACTGCATTGGAGGGGAATTATTGGTTATTTTTATTTTGTATCATTGTGCGCCACCCTCCTGACAATTTCTAGCTAAATGGTTGTGACAATATCCCACCTGGTGTATCCATGAGCGCACATCACACGTAACAGACGTAACAAGACAAAAATGATGTAAAAGACACAAAAGACTTAACAAGACTAAAAGATTTCATGATGTAACAAGATGAAAAACACGTTAACAAGAGGAAAAAGGCAAAAGAGACGTAAAAAGACCAAAAATGAAGTAACAAGACAAAAAAGACAAGCCGAAAACAGTGAAAAGACATATCAAGCAAAAAGTGATGCAAAAGATGTAACAAGACAAAAAATAACGAGATGAAAAAGGCAAAAAAAAAAGATGTACTAAAGACTAAAGATGTACTAAGACAAGAAAAAATGACGTAATAAGACAAAATACATGACAAGATGAAGAAGGCAAAAAAGACGTAGCAAGATGAAAATTGTTGTAAAAGGTTGTTGTAGCAAGATGAAAAAGACATTACAAGACCAAAAATGGTATAACAAGGTGAAAAAGTCATAAAAAAACAAAAAGCTAAATGATGTAACAAGATAAAAATTACGCAACAAGGTGAAGATGACATAACAGGATGAAAAACCAACAAACACATTGTATAAGATGTAACAAGACGACAAACATCGGATCAAGACAAAAGAGACAAAACCTTGATCGCTGAGAACAGGTGATATTTAGTTTTGTAGAAATGTCCATCAGAGGGCGACTTTTCAATCTTATTAATCAAGTTCATCTTAGAGCCTGTACTTTTTCATTTTTACTTGAGTTAAGAAGTTGAATTAGTACTTCTACTTCTTTTTTTTTTGGACGACTAACTGTACATCTCTTTGAGTACAGAAAGTGTGTCCTTTTGTCACCTCTGCTGAATTGGGAATCAAACATGTTGAGAACATGACTTGTCACTGGGTCTTTGGTTTGCGGTTGACAGTGACCTTTGGTTTGCTTTCAGTAAATTCACTGTGGTCAGTCTGCAGAAGACGTCAGCGGTGCTCTGAGTGTTTCTCATGGCTCTGACTGCACAATGACTCTCTGTCAACAACAGCAGGCGCGGTCACAGCAGAGTTCACAGAGCCGTTGTGGAAGGTGAGTGGTTTTCTCACCCTCGACTGCGTTAATCCTTCTAATCTCCTCTGTCTGGAAATAGCTCGGGTTACCCGACATCCATCGGCACCGACGTAACGACAGGGAGGACGGGGGCCCGCACAAAAAACACAATTAGCTTTAATTGCTTGTGTTTGTTTGAATCAACTGTCAGTGTGGTTGTCGCCCATTCTTAGGACAAATCAAGTCTTACCAAAAAAACTTTAAAAATGATCATATACACATTATTATATGTAGACAAGACAAGAATTCACAACTCCAAGCAAATAAAAAATGTGTTAAAAGCCGTTAAAATCTAAAACTAACAATACCTACTGATAACATAGGTCAAAAAATGTGCTATTATAATCATCTTTGTTTTAAAATTGATTTTTTAATGAAAATGTTGGCCCTTTAAAGTTGTCGCCCAGATTTCTGTCAGAATTGTTACAAAAACATGCTTTAATCAGGCCTAAAAAGGGTTACCTATACTCTAAAGGTCCCATCACATGATCAGCGGTAAAGTCGCTCTGTGCTGGTTGTCCCATTGTTTTCTTATGGAGAGAGCGGTGACGCCCTTTTGAGCAGCACCACCACTCTTGGCATGGCGCATTGCTCAGATTTGCCGCCGACCGCTGTGCTCAAAGTTCAAATTATTTGAACTTTGACCTTGTTTGCCACTGACCTTTCAAAGTGCAACCAATGAGATAACAGCTGTATGTGACGACGCAGCCAGGAGAGACCACAGATGTGTGGAAGTGACACAAGCAGAGGAGGGAGAGACTGATGATTGAGTCTTGGAGGGAGCCCCAGACCTGCGGAAGATCTCGTGAGGGTGATCATTCTAACGTTTGTGCAACGTCACAATGAAGGAACAACATACACAAATCTCACAAGAGTTTCGCAAATCAAAGGTTCCCTTCCAGACACGACCGAAGAAAAGTGGGGGTTCCCCAAACTCTGTCACACAACATTAAAAACAGACTATGATCTCACTAGCCAACAGTCAAGTCGAGTAGGAAATAGTAGGAAAGCCCTACTATTGTGTGAATATTTGACAGGAGTGTATCAATTTACTCAAGCGTCTGATGCATCAGGCTTTAATGTGTAAGATACGAGTGCATCGGTTCAGACGACCTGTATCGGTACAAAATCGATACAGCACCAGCGTATTGATACATCTCGTTACGACGTGCACGTTTAATTCTGGCACCAATGAACTGCTGAAACTTTCCTCCGTTTTCTGTCTCCTCCTGCCTCTGCCTGCACCGTTCTCGCTGGACGCCTGCTGCTTCACTCACACAAAACAAGCGCTTCCCCCTCCCTCGCCTGTCTCTCCTCTTCATTTCCTCAAAACAGACAGTGAAAGAACTGATGTTGCACTACATCGCACCACTAAACTTTGATAACATGCAAGTGTGGAATAAGATGGGTTTTTATAAGGAAGATGAGAAACACTGTTGCAAATCATTTATGCAAAACATGTCAGACAGCAGAGAGACAGAGACACGAGTCTGACCCACAGAGACGTCACGTCACTGTGAGAGCAGGAGCATCACTGTTCCCCCACACCCCACTTCCTCTACACGGTCAGATTCAATCACAGCCATAGCACTCTTCATATGACACAGCAGCAGATCATCTCACTGCAACAACGCAACACAAGAGATTCCTAATAAGATGTTAACACTCTCCTCCTCTCTGTCTCTACTGTCACTGGATTTAGTAAAACTATCAGGATTTCCTCTTGCAACTAACAGAATCAAAATTAAAAGATTCACACATTGCATCCTATCGTATTGTACAGTGACGGGGCTGAATCATATTTTACCGAATCGTTAGTTTTTTACTGTAAAAATGTCTAAGATATATCGTATCATTGAACATATATTGAGATACATATTGAATCAGTCTAATTCAGTGAGATACACACCCCTTTTATTTGACAGTTGTTTCATTTGATTGGACCCCAGGAGGAATATGAAATTGATTTAACATCTTATTTCATTTTAATTTGTTTTTGACACTTTTTTTTTTTTTATTTCCTCGTTTTCTACAATGATGTTATTTCTGTACTTGTTCATTTGGACTGTATTAGCTCAGTCCAAACCTGTATTTTTCTTGGAAGTTATTATGCTTGTAAAATCTGTATTCTGCAATAAAGAATTTCAAAAAGTTATAACTCCAATAAATAATATTGCTATCATTTGTGTCTCAACCATAACATGTTAACTCTGTAGTCCTTCTAAATCAAAGCTAAATAAGAATTATGGTTTAAAAATGTGTATTTTAATTAGCATTAAGAGACTCTGAGACACTTTAAAAAATAAAATGGCTGCTCACTATGACAGTGCTGTGAAAATGAAAAAAATAGAACATTTTGTCGACTCTCTCAGATGAAACATCTGGAGACTACAATATAATAAAAAATTATCACCAGGAGGTTTGCCTGTTACAAGCTTTAACAGCCAAGAGTTTGATTTAGTTTGATCTGTTTTCAGTTGATGCTTTTGTATTAAATAATGGGGTTAGGGTTAATAATGTGACAATATGCTGTGTGTGGTGTCTCTCCGTATCTACACACTCCTTTAATACATGATGTAACGCAGCTGTCAGCACAGACAGCTTCAAATGTCTCTCTCAACTCTTACATTTAAAAGAGAAATCAAAACAATGTAAATAAAATAAAACCTCTACTCTTCTCTACTTTTGACCTTCTACCTGTGGCAGCGACTGAGATCTGTGGCTGGAGGCCTGCAACTGGAGCTGAGATGAATTTAGAATAGAGAACCCATAAAATGTCATAGAACCACAGTTCCATGAAATAAACTGTCCATTTATATTGTTGTTAAGCACAAAATCTATAAAACGTCAACCACAAAAACTCGTGTGAGCATTAAGGTTGGATCGATCGATACCCACTATTATAAATACTTAACTGAATGCTTAAAGCAGGAGCCTACAGTTTCAACTTGGCAACAGAACAAGCTGTAAATATCACACTGACATGTTATAGTTTTATAAAATGAAGATGGTGAATATGTTATAATCAGTTTCCTGTGCACACATCAAGCCTGGAGGGGATCATGTGATCGCTTCTGCCTATGCAGCGACCCTGGAGCTTGTCTGCAACTAATCTTGCATACCACTGGACCGATCAGCCTAATTTTTTTGTGCACATTCATGACTGTATGTCGGGCGACCTCTGTGATACACATTTTTTTCAGAACCTTGAAAAACTTTTTCTTCCTCCGTGCTGGTACCAGCTGTGGCCACAGGCGTGATACTGTATCATCCCATTCTTCTTAGCATCTTATCTCAAAAGCGCCTTGAGAGAATTCAGCTTTGGTGCAAATGTTCACTTGGACACAGGGACGAACTGATTAAATTTTGGTGGTCAAAGATCAATGTCACAGTGACCTCACTAAACACCTTTTTGGCCATAACTCAAGAATTCACATGCTAATTATGACAAAATTTCATATAAATGTCTAATAGGATATTTGCAGTGCTGGAAAGTAACTACTTAAATGTAACTAGTTACATGTACTGTAATTAAATTACAATTAAATAAAATTTCATTCAATTATCATGTTCAATATTATGTTTAATATTGTGCCATTTCTATATTCATTATTTGGTGCAATATAACTTTCTATATCACTGTGAATATTACCTTTCAGTGTAGCTGCCTATGCTACTTTTTCTATTTTAGCTTTCTTTTGCTTTCTTATATTACTTCTATTGTTAATCTGTTACTTTGGCTTCTTAGAATTTACTTCTTATACATGTTATGTTTCACTTATATTTGATGCTCTGTTGTTGTTATTGTTATGTTACTGTCATTTTGGAGCAGCCTGGCAGAAAAATATCCTTTGAGATGAATAAAGTTATTATGTTATGTTATGTTAAGTTTTTGTCATTTGTTATTTGCCATGCTCTGCTCTGCTCTGCTACGCTACGTTATATTACGTTACGTTATGTTATTTCTTATGTTATGCTATTTGTTATGTTAAGTTATATTATTTGTTATGTTATGTTAATTGTAATGTGTTACAGATACTAAGAAAAACATGTAACTGAATTACAGTTAATCAAAATGTTGGTACATACAAAGATAGTTTTCCGGTTGCCTGGTGGAGATCTGCACTCTACTGAGTGACCTCCTCTAGTTTGGATTTGTGTCCAGTATTCTCTCTCCTTTTCACTGTGATTTGGTCTCCATATAACTTTTGAGAACAATCTCTGTCAATATCAAAATCTGGAGCTGATAAATATGCTGCTGTTTTTACCAGGTAGTCTCTGACTGTGGGCTGAGCAGGAAGTGCTGAAAGCAGTTTTCTTTACCAGAGATGAGAACAGTATGAATATTTTCCTAGGAATCATATTACTGCTGTACTACGGATTAGTATGGAGGCCCTGAGAGGCAAGTGAGAAAAAGATTCTTGTGATCCATTTTCTAAGTCTGATCTTCATTTTTTCTCTCCTACGTTTATGACTTTGTTACAGGTTTGAAGTTTTAGCAGGTGTATTTTTTATTTTTATTTTTTCTGTGTTTTAAACATTCACACTGTGTTTCGTGTGTGGAGAAGTTAGATTCATGAACGCTTTTGAGAACATGGGGTAGTGCTGCACTCTTGTGGCCAAAATGAGTATCACAACAACAAACACTTTTTTTTTAATCACCTGACAAAACTCTCTTTCACGTGATTTCACAGATTTTCTCAAAGTAACTTTTCTCAGCTACATTAGCAGTGTGGTCCGGATTGAAATATCTCCACAAGGGGTTACAGTGACCTGCACAACATGACATTCCCATCAGCCTCGCCAGGAATTTCTGTTCAGTGCTTATTAGTACAATAAATACATCCTAACACGCTATATTAAACTGGTGAACAACCATCTGGTGTTCAAATCAACAGTGACACTGTTGCACACAGCAGAGTCATAATTGCAGTTAAGAGAGTCTCAGCTGATCTGTACTATGCAGATTAAGAAATCTCTGTAAGTTATTAATTTGATAGTTTTGTGCATTTTAACATGAATTTAGTTTTATGATTCGACACTTTTTGATTCTCTATATATTTTTAAATAAAACTGTTCTGTCTCACTTACTGTAAGTTACAATTCTGATCAGTTAAAGGAGTAATATGTTCTGATTGCACATGCAAAAATGAGTACAGCAGTCCAAATAATGAGTTGGAGCCACAGACTGAATATTAAACAGGTTGAAGTCCTCTTTCATATAAGATCTATGGTTGACAAGTTGTTTCCCCCCGCTCCTCCTCCCTCCGAGCTTGGGGAAGCTCAGGTTGGCTGCAGGAACACTGCAGGAGCACAAGGCGAGTGCAATGTTGTAAATTGACAATAACAAGCGAGGACGAATCCACAACTGTAAGTTGATCAGCTGTTTATAACTGTCAGCTGTCAGTAAATGTAAAGTTAAGCCTGTTATCCTGAAAACAAAAGCCCACTGCTCTGAAATAACACACTCTATTAATGATTTCTTATGACTCATAAATAGACACTTACTCAGCAAACATTTGACACTAATTTGAACTCTAACCAATGTAAAATTAGTAAACAAAACCGGTTATTCTGGCCTGCAGGGTTGCTGTCAGAGAAGTGAGTAGGTCAACATAACATGTTTACTTCATCTTTGATGACATATCATGGCCATTTTATAATTTATTATAGGAAATATATTTCAGATTTCTCCTGCAATACATATTTTAAAGTTATTATTGTTATTATCTTTACAAAAATTATAATCTCACAACCTGCACTCAGTTAACAACAGTAGTTTTTAAATACATGGCTTGCATCAGTACTGAAGTCAAAAATTGTTGCCAGATGCTGTACATACACTGCTTTATTCTGCATAGTCTGTTTATTCTTACTCATGCTCAAGCAGATAATAGGTATTTGGCAGAGTAGAATTAGGGAGACATTAAACAACCAGCAGTTCATCATTTGGAGCGATGTGGAGTCAGGTCTTTGTGAATCCTGATCCTCACACTGATCCCATCCTCTCTTTCACCAGGTTGAGCTGTACGACTTCAAGGGGAAGTCCATAAATCAGGCACAGGCTCCTTTTCAAATCCCTCACCTTTACTTTGAGGAGGACTTCAGGTTGCATCACGGAGGAACCGTCCAGCCGGAGTCTCAGCACATTACATCAGTCAGACATCACAGGTCTCATGACTGCATCTCTGCTTTGGTTTAGTTCACGAGATTCAAGTCTCAGAATGTATTTATTACTGTTTATGGTACCAGTACGAAATAACAGCCTGACAGGAGGACAGTCAGGTACAGGTATTTTCCGTTTTTATTAGAAAGGATAACATTAAGTACCTGAGAGATTTCCACCATGTAAGAGCAGAACACTGCTCACCCCTGCTGGCTAACAGAGGACAATACAGCTTCCAAAACAAGAAAACGGTGATGATTCCAGTGTTGGAGAAACTAATTTTAAGTTTACCAAAGTACCAGCTACTACACAATTTAAAGTATTTAAACTACATTTAACTATTTAAAAAAACTAAACCTATATTCAAAAAATAGTTCAACTTCATCCAAACTATGTCATGGGAAATGATCACAAGAGTAGTGGGAGGATTTCCTCCTCTCTGTTTTTGATATCCTCTGCTGTGTTCATTAATTTTTTATCCTCAGTTGGGATGCATGTTATCCCTGCTTCTGCATTTCCAATGCCCACCAGTAGATGTTGGACGCTGATAAGTCATACAAGCTGTTTTAAAAACAAGTGATGGATTGTCCTGAGTGGACAGAGTCACGAGTGAATCAAACTCTTGTATGTTACAGTGGTGATGATGACTGTGCCTCAGACTTGTCCCAGCCACTGTCAAGTAACTGTCACTATGAACAATAATAACTAGCTTGTATTGAAATTGTAACAAAGATTTTTTTTGTGTACACAATATGCATATGCCTATATTATAACAATTAACGCCTTCTTCTTCTTTTTGTTTCACAGTGTTGGCGTCCCTCCCTCTGTTTTCTTTTCTTTTTTTTCTTTGAATCGCACACTGCACAGAGGTACAGCTGACTTGACAGTGAGTAAAGTGTAGGCATGTTTTATTTAGGGACAACGGTCAGTCCTCACTCAGGCAGCCTGTGGATGTATTTTAAGGAAATGACAAGGAGGAATTTTGAGGTGGAATCAGGAAAATGCTAAATTTCTCAGGAAACTGACAAACGACAACAGTGGCCAGTGAGCTGTGGTGTTGGGCCATATTGTATGGCAAAAAGTTCATGAGATCAGTATGACTGTGTAGTGAGTAATTCATTACCTAAACCCAAAGTAGTTAACCACTGAAAAAGCTACTGAGATGTGTCTGTAGTTAAACTACCACTCAACTACTGCAAACTATATTTAAACTAGTAATTAAATGTATTAAAGTTGAAACCTAAACAACCCAAAAGAGTAATCTAATATTCCCTATATGTTTGAAAACACCTCTTCTTACATGGGTGACAGAGAGTTTAGTCAGGAGTCCCACAGGATTCTGCTGAAAATAACTAATGATAAAATATATACATCTATAGATATAGATAAGTAGTTCTGAGTTAATGTGGTCCAGAATAGATGTTCTGTTTAACCACAGTTCTGGAGGTGATCAAATATTCAGCCATCAAATATTCAGCAGCTGACATGACAAACTGATGGAATGACATTAAATGATTCTGTTTGAGTCAACATGTCCTTGTTCTGAAATGACAGAATAGGTCCAATGCCAAAACGCTATATAGAACCATACCAGCAATGTTAGATACAGAACGTTATATAAATCACATGATGTTAAACCTGGTATGGAGCTGCAACAATCAATCAATTAGTTGATTATTAATCGATTATGCCAACTATTTTGCTAATCGAGTCTTTTTTCACATGGAAAGTCAAAATTCTCTGATTTCAGCTTTGTAAATATGACTATTTTCTGGTTTCCTTACTCCTGTATGACAGTAAACTGAATATCTTTGGATTGTGGACACAACAAGACATTTGAGGATGTTGGGCTTTTGGAAACACTGAAAAAAATGAAACGATAAAGACACACGCATCCATAAACCTGAAACATTTGAAAGTTTGGTATATTCAGAGGTCCAAAGCCAGGATAGGCTAAACACACGCAACAGAATTACCACCGCTCTAGTCCCCAAAACAGTCCCTGCTACTGGTCGATACCCTCAGAGCTCAGAACCCGAACCGACCCGTTACCTGCAATTATCTCCAAGTCAAAGCCAGACCTGTCTGACCCGTCATTAAACACACATACACAGTATATATTCAATTGGTCCTAAAGCTGTTTGCAGATGTGTTTCCATAGTGACGATGATGCGCCTAGCTTGTAGTTATCAAAAGCTAATACTTAGTGCTGCTTTTTACAAGCAGCAAAGTCACTGACAAAGTTATTCTAACAGTCTCTGATCACAGCAAATTTCTCCCAACGTCTAATTTGAACTTTGACAATGTATTGCCAACCATCTTGGTATTTGGGTATTTTTGAGTTAATATCATCCAATTTAGGCATCAGCTAACTTACATTGCTGTCAGATCAAACAGTGACATTCATGTCCAAGTATCCAAGTATTTGGCAGAATGTGGTCAAAGGTTCTGTGGTAGACTTTCACAATAAAAAAAAATGCTGGCATCTGATTAAGTGTCAAAAACACTGCACACTAATTTTCATTTCTCCAGTATAGTATGTGTGACATTATTGTTTTCTCCTGCTGCCCACCTGCCTTTAATTCATTTTTACATTCATTTTTTACCTGTTCCACAACTTTTGTGCATGTTCCCCGGCAGGTAACTGACCTGGTGCAGCACTCTGCAACAGGGTCTTTCAGGGTAACATTTATAGCCCTTTTTCCACAGTATTTTAGAAACCTGCACTGCGGCCAAAAGAGGGAAATTGTTCTGTACTTTCTGGCTCTAATTTCTTAAAACTGACTTGATTCCCCTTTTCTCCTCATTTTAGCTCTCCTCTCCTCTGGACTTCAGCCAGCTCTAACAGATCCAGCCTGAGGATGAAGCTTTAGACAGAAAGCAAACATCCTTCAAGCAGTGGCAGTCAATAATCACACAGATAATACCACAGAGAGCAGAAACACACTCGAACACAGCTCATCAATGGTAAAATCCAGTGACTGTGGAGATATTTCCCCAAGGCAGCACGTACAAGTAGAATCTCATGAGCCCACGGAGAGCAAATGTGCATGTTGTACTCCTGCACACCACTGGGTGGCAGTGTTGGTTTAATAAAAATCAGTTCAAACACTTAAGGACAAAAGAGTATTCCTGTCAACAAGACCCAACATCAACAGCTGTGTCTATGAAGATGTTGACTCAAACAGCAAATACTGGATTTAACACCTCTGAGAGTTTTAGTGAGTAGAGAATATGCTCAGGTATTACACAGAACTGCTATCAGTTCTACACATTACACCCAACAAAGAGTGCGCCTTTGTGTTGTGTTGATCTCTGGCTGATAGTGTTACTGTGTGCAGATAACATGGCTATTTTACTCAACAGAAGAATAAAAGCTTGAGTCATACCAATACAAATAACTGCACAACTGAGGTGTGGACTCCCATCACATGACTTGGACTTGAGTCAGACTTGAGTGCAAGTCATGTGGATTCCTCCACCTGTGCTCTTACATATATAAATATTTAAAAATCAAGTGCTACAAATTCTAATTGGAATCTAAGGCATCAGCCGCTAAAATAGAATATAGTATCAAATATATTTCATAACCTGATCAATTTTAAGGTCAATAACTGTCCCAGTGTCCCGTTCAACTCCAGCTGCACTGCTATTCACATGTGACATGCCTCACTCTCCGTAGTACAAACCAAACGCACCCTTCCAATCTGGCGGTCTATTTAAAACGGCTAAAACTTCCCATCTCTCCCTCTGCCAGTCAGTGCCGCTGCTGTCTTGCATCAGTATCGCTGCCACACCACCACCCCAGCATCCATCTGCAGGCTCCCACGGGGGTTTGAGATATGTGTTTATCACTCCTCAGTATCTCTGTGTAACATACTCTGGGGGGAGTGATTCAGTCGGAGCCCAGACATCAAACTTTAAAAACTCTGCTGAAATAAACATTTTCATGAGTTGTCTGAACTGACTGAACCACAGGTTTGTGTTGAGCATCAGACCACCTGAAAACTCCAAGAATAATAGAACTTCAGATGATAGCAAAAATCCACACGACGTGACACTGAGAGCTTTTACCCAACTTAAAGCTGTATATGGTGTAAAACAAGGGTTCCCAAACTGCGCGAGGTGTGGATGACCAGGGGAGAAACTATTACGGCATAATTAAGCTAATTATGCTGACCATGTTGGGATGTCCAGTGGTGAGGGTTTCTGTTGTTTGCTAATTTGTTTGCTGTTGTCATGGTGATAATTATGATGATCTGAGGTCCGAAATTTTGACTGAATATGTAGGTGCGCTATGATCATTGATTTAGGACAGGTGAACAGCTGATCACAGGGAGTGGAAGGTCAAACAATTTTCAACCGCACAACTAAGAACCTACAGTGTAGTGCCTTATTTGCTTTATTTCAAGTTAATTATTTAATCATTTATCTATTGTCCTGCAATAAAGACCTGATCATGATGTTAAGAAAGTGAGAATGCGTGAGAACTGTTCGCTCCTAACATATAGAGTAGGGATGTTCCTGGCGACTAATTTCCCTTTCGATTAAACACAAAATTTAATTTTGCGTTTTAATAAACACTCAGAACGCAGTTAAAATTGAGCACAATTTATTAGCTGATAATGTTAAACACTGACCGAAAAAAAACTTTGTGTATTAAGAGTAATTTTAAGCCATTAATCACAGTCTACAATCGCCAAATCGTACTTTAAATGCCGCTGAAATGTGTGTCATTCTGCACTGTGCAATAAAAACACTGCACATTAACCTACAAAACATGACAACTCATTAAATACTTCACCTTTTCAGACCAAAGAGGATCACAGTGTCTGCAGGTAAACAACCCAGAGCTGATGTTAGCTGCCGGCCTGCTACACAGTGTGGCTAATGTTAGCAGTGCTAGCAGCAGCAGCTGCTCTGCTTGCAGGTTAATGTCCGTGTCTGTGCTGAATGTGGTCACATGTTGCTCCAGTCAAGTGATTATTTACCTTTATTCTGTCACAGTCTACATTCAACATTATTTCCCTTTTCTGGATTAAAACACTGCCAAACCTCGCTAGTGTTATGAGCTGTCATCTGTCTGACTTTGCTGGTAAAAACATCTGGGGTTGCACTGGTCACCAGAACATACGCGCTCATGGCGGCGTACAGCGAGAGGGGCTGCCGTCTGACAGGGCTGCAGACCCAACTAGTGGCGTACAGCTGCATAACACCTTAGAGCCAACAATTAACTGACATTGTGCGTGAATAAAATATTGATAAATTGTTTAACTGACAAGTATTTCTGGTGCCGGCTAGCGAGGGCAGTGATGTTTAATCATGTAGTTGACTAATCACGCACATCCACAATATAGAATGAAACCAAGTTGAGTGAATACGCTGTATTAGAAAAGCTGAGAAAACTCATCATTTCAAGGCAACTGCCTTCACTAGATTTTTGAAGTTTTGAAATAAACAAAGTTTTCTTTTGTTGAGTTGATTTCCCTTCCATGAAGATAAACTTAAATCTTTGAGTTTTAGAAGCCCTTAAAAATCTGGATTTCAAAAGCTGACCCAAGTGAGCTGTGAACCTGATGTGTCATTATTTGGGTATTTGAAAATTAAATGAGTGCAAGTGAAATGATTAAATTATTAGCCAGTGTTCACTTTAACTTTCACTGAATTTCTAAAACTCAAAGACTCCAGTTCATTTATAGAAGAAAAGAAAAGTTTCTCAATAAAACAGTAGTTGGTAATTTTTGTTTTCAAAACTTAAGAGTCTGAGTTGGACTCAAAGCTCAGTCTCACATATATTGAAGTAGGTTTCCTTGAAATTTTGCATTGACTTAACTTTTTCTTTTTTATATTGCATAATTTTTGTAGGGAATTCTAAAATTTATTTCACTAAATTTAAACTTGAATTCTTTTTATCAGTTACTTCCCCAATTATTGTTCATGATTGACAACTGTGGTATGAGGGGGCATGAACTTTTTTCGGCTTCAGACCGGGGGCATGGCAGAAAAAGTTTGGAAACCACTGGTATAAAAAATAAAGACTTTTTAAAATACAAGCAAATAAGATAACAATTGAGCAGATGTTTAGGAGAAGCTGTAATCACACACAGGCCGACAGATACTGAGTCTAAACAAGAATCAATTATCAGACAAAAGGTTAAAATTGCACAGAAATTAAACAAATTATTGAACATCAAATGAGGCTAAAATTGTGATGCAGTGCAAATAAATTGAGAAACTGACTTAAGGAGATCCTTGAAAAATGAAGAATGGGATCATGTGTGGAAAAGCATCCAAAGTGAGTGTATCTGGCTCAGATCTTTGTTGGCACTGCAAACAAGGACAAGGTTCTTTTTATCACATGGTATGGGTGTGCACTAAAGTTAAAACATGCTGAGGAAATGTTACACAATCCCTGGGTAAGATTATTGGCTATACCGTTCATTGTGATCCAGCATTGTGCCTTTTGAATCATCCTGCTGAAGGAACTTGGTCCAAAATCAATAAACAAGTTTTAACAGCTGGATGCATGACAGCTGAAAGACTGATAGCAACGAAACTGGAAGGATGCAGATGAGCTGAAAGAGAGACTGTGGCTTCAAACGTTCTTGGAGATGATTTTCAGTCTTTCTGAACTTTACAATGAGGAACAGAGGAAAGTTATAATCAACATTGTTCTTAAAATACATACCTTACAAGTTAAACAAGTTATTTAACCCTAACTGGTGCAGTGAGTAGCTTCTCATTTCTTAAACAAACATGTCAGGCGACATATGCTGTGGTCGTGGAAAAGATGTTACTCTGTTTCAGAAGGGTCAAATTATTGACCTGCATCAAACAAAGAAAACTAAGGAGACTGATGAAACTACTAAAACTGGGTTAAGAACTGTCCAACACATTATTGAAACCTGGAAGGATAGTGATGAACCATCATCTTCCCAGAAAAAATGTGGTCGGAAAAATTTTGACTGATTGAGGTGGATGAAGTGATGCTCCCATCATGCCTAGTACCTACTGTACAAGCCTGTGGGGGCAGTGTTATGATCTGGGGTTGCTTCAGTTGCTCAGATTGAGGTTCAGCAACGTTATGTGTCCAAAAACTGAGGTCAGCTCACTACCTGAATATACTGAATGAGCAGGTTTTTCCATCAAGGGATTTTTTTTCTTCCCTGATGACACGGGCATATTCCAAGATGACAATGTCAGGATTCATGGGGCTCAAATCGTGAAAGAGTGGTTCAGGGAGCATGAGACATCATTTTCACACATGGATTGGACACCACAGAGTCCAGACCTGAACCCCACTGAGAATCTTTGGGATGACTTTACGCAGCAGTCCGACTCTCCCATCATCAATTAATGCAACTCTGGACAGAAATAAATGCTGTGACATTGCCTAAGCTTATCAAAATGATGCCATGGTGAATGCATGCTGTAATCAAAGCTAAAGGCAGTCCAATGAAATATTAGAGTGTCTTTTTGAGTGACTTTTTTTTTCCTTGGCCAGGCAGTGTAAGAAAGGACGCAATTTAAGCAAAATTGATAGATATTACAGACAACCCATTGATTTCTATCTGACCACTTTTAACCAAGGCCTCCAAAATTCATTGTGTGTCTTGAACGTGTTTGGTGCGTTTGGCCATTTAAAGCTATAGTTGGTAATCCTGTTCAGAAACACTTTTTGTTATACTGGGTGAAATGGTCCTTCCATCCTGAGAGTAATCAATACATTATGTATTCAGAAAAAGAATCAAAAAGAATCAGACCTCTGTGTCAACTGCAGGCCTGTAAAAACTCTGACCAATCCCTGCCATTCGGTCCGAGTGGAAAGAACCAATCAGATGCCTTCATGTCTCGTCCTGCCCACGCCCCCCTCTGTCCCCTCCCTCCTCATCACGTTTCACCGTTGCCGGAAATATTAGCACACTCCTCAGCAGAAATACCAAGTTAGCAGGAGAATAAGTTCATAGGGTACAATGGCAGAGAAAATGCAGCCAAAAATACCAACTAGCTCGCCCGCTAAACAGGCAAAGAAAAGAAAGCTGGAGGCAGAAAAGGCTGCGAGAAAAAGGCTCTGGATAAAGTAGAGGACAAACCAGAGTCAACATCGGTGCAGCCGTTGAGCGGTGGAGACAACTGAGGCATCTGAAGGGCCTGAAAAGTGATGCAGAGGTTGATGTCTTTCTGATGGACAGGTAATTATTTGTTTTGCTTCGGGGGGATTTGTTATTTTCATGAAATATGTAACGTTTGCCAACTTAGCTACTTTTGTAGCTCGTATTAGCCCAATGCTAACATTAGCTTCTCTGTCGGTGTAAGCTGGTCGTCGGTACATACTGCTTATCTAACTTATAGGATCTGTGCTTCCTGCACGGACCACTGAACACTGACGGGAGGGGGAGGAGGGGGTGGAGCTTAGAGGAGGTGCCACTTTCAAATCTTGCTAGCTCTCCAACATAACCAACTATAACTTTAAAGCGTTCGGCCATTTAAAACTATAGGTGTACTTCAAAACGCATGTGTCAGACACTTTCAGGCTTATGGACGTGTTCCTATGACAACAGTTTCATTTAAATTTTAAGCAGCTTTAAAGAACCAGAGAATCCAGACTCCTTAAAGTTATTTTTTGGGCCATTTTTGCCTTTATTTGATAGTGCAGCTGAAGAGTAGACAGGAAAGGGGGCAGAGAGAGAGGGGGTGACATGCAGCAAAGGGCCACAGGCAGGAGTGGAACCAGCGGCCGCTGCAGAGGACTAACAGCCTCCAAACATGGGTCGGATGTTCTACCAACTGAGCTAAACGTCTGCCCCGAGAATCCAGACTCCTGTCAAATCATCAGTATACTGATCTGAATAACTTGGTCACCCACATGTGAAGAACAGGCCCTGATGTCTGTTGGTGTCTCCTGAATTTGACTCAAGTTGCACATTTGAATGCATTTGCATGCAAATCTTTTTACCATTGTACCGTCACACTGTGATGTCGATGTTACCCAGGAAAGCTCACAGGCTCTCTTCTTGGAGAAAATACTGAACACATGAGGAGCATCCTATAAAACAAAACAATATCAGTGTTGTAAGTGATTTACAGTGGCTCTGACCAGGACTCTGACTCTGTGGATGATGAAACACAGCGGCTTCATGAGAGGCGCCAAGCAGGAGAGGAGCATGAGTGATGTCAGGCATCAGAGATCCAGCAGGGAGGAATAATATTTTCTCCTTTCTTGACATTTTGTGAGTTTACTTTGTCCATTTATTGGACTGAAAAACCTCAGAGAGATTGTATAATGTTGTAAACTCACTGTCTGCACACATCTCCCAACTGAAACTACAGTGGGGAGGCCTGAGATATGCTATCATTCTATCTCCTCTTGAGGTACAAAGTGGTATTTATGAGACAGAACAGACTAAAGCTAGCTGGTTAGCATGCTAACTTCAGTTGATATCTCTGCAACACTCCAGCTGGATGTCTTTCACACAATGTCAGAACTGGTGTTTTTTTCCCCCATTCTGTTGATATTAGTTAAACCTACAATATGCAAGTTCTGCCACTAGGGGTCTCTCTCACATCGAAATAATAGGCTCGTTCAAGATGAACTGCGCCTTGCCTGGAGAGTACACGAGATCAGACGGGTGCAGCACGAAGTGGAGACAAAAAGCTGAAGTCAAGTCGGACAGTTTCCAACAGACTTAAGCGAACATACAGGGAGAGACACTAACATCCTGTTAGATCACCTGTAGTTTGCAGACCACGTTCATAACTCAAGAGATGAAATGTGTGCTTGGTCGCTGATTGAAGTTGAAATAGAAGAGATCAACCTTCTGTTACATGGAACATCTGTTCAGTTATCTGCCTTGTAAAGCACTTTGAAACTGTTCGGTTGATATGTCACATATATCTTGTTGATAGATTTAAACTTCACACTGCACAACAGAAGACTAATATATCCAGCTTTAAATATTACAGTTACACAGAAAATTAGTATTTTATACAACACGTGGTGTTGAGCCAATCAGAGCCTGTCGTTTGCAGTCGGTGAAGAGCAACTGTGGCACCTGGCTCTAAAAACTGCGGCTGCCACGATCTCGTGAGGTTATCGTTGCCCATCGTTGTCGGGATCAAGTCAGACACAAATCTAACTGGCGTGCATTGTGCGGTGATCGCCAGTGATTGATTCTGTGCAGGCCTGGCTCATCTTGAATGCACCTAATAGTAAAAGACATAGTTTGATGACATTTGAAGCAGCGCGGGATCATAGGAATTATTTTCTTCCCTGTTAAACAACCACTATAGCAGATGAAAATCTATCTGACGTGACTCAGGCAGAAATCATGTTCACGGACGAGGTAAGGTATTAAAGTTTTAATCACATTTATTTATTTATTTATACATGTAGTTTGATCATAGGAATTATTTTCATGGGAATTATTGAATCATGTTCATGGACGAGGTAAAGTATTTAAGTTTAATTAAAGTTACATTTGGTCATGTTCACTGTCTCCCTCCATCACTCTCTGACGTATAGATGTGTTTTCCCGGATGTTTTAGCAACTAGCTAGCAATAACTAGCAGGAAACACACTGTTACCTTGAATAAATTACAGATTTCTCTGCATCTGATCATTGTTGGACACATTTGGGATCATGCAAATACAAAACTCACATGTGTCGACCATTTTTTGCCATTTTAATGCAGAAAAGTCACATATAGCTTTAAGTGCTGCTTCAGTTGAAACAGCAGAAAGAAAATTGATGATCCTTTTATACCAGATTCATGTAAAACGTGAACCATAGCTTCCACTGACATCTGTGTGTGTGTGTGTGTGTGTGTGTGTGTGTGTGTGTGTGTGTGTGTGTGTGCCTGTCCAGCAGCTCTGTGGTTTCTGGTCAATGTAAATTCTGATCATGTGTAGCTCCAGTTTACTGCCACATATTATCCGATTACACAAGTGACCAGTGAGTGACCTCGGTAATACACCAACACTGCCTCCGTGTGTTCCGACTCCGGCTACACTCTGCTCCGCATTCCAGACAAAAACTTGAAAAGAAGAAAAAAAGCACTTAATTAATTGCCTGACATATTTTCCATCCTTCTCCCAGCCAATTTAGTGGGAGATGTCAATCAGGTGGATTAGGCTTGTTTTTCTGTTAGCCCCTGTGCTGACAGTGGGAAATGATTAAAAGGGGAGATTATGTGACAGCAAATTTGTGTTGATATCATTAAACTTTCATCATGGACTGGGTTTAAAGCTCTAAATTGCTTATTAACTCAGCTTTTTGTGGCTGTTCGCCTATCAACACTTCAAATGAGCCAGATATCAGAGCGGTTCTCCCCAGCCTGCCACATTCTCTGCTCTTATTCGGCTGTGGAGACATCCTTTGTGCGACTGGGATATAAACATGGACACACGTGCTCGGATTTTCTCCCATTTCACTCCCACTTCTGCTCCTTCTCTGCAGTGAAGCTGTTGTCATACAAACCCTGCAGTCGTCTCAAAACAACCACGGAAATAGTTGATAATAATAATACAACATAGAAATACTGTTAGTGTTGGTCAAATTTGTTCAGTATCATTCTAGAAATGTGAAGAAATATGAATATTGTAGGTTCCAGTGTTTATACAGGTCAGGGAACACCTGACTCGTGCACAACTGGTACTCACATGTCACATGTACATTGTCATATGTACACCCTGCTCTCCAGACTTGAGGAAGGTCAAAGAAGTCCTAAGCTTTAAGTTGATCAGCTGTTTATAACTGTCAGTTGTCTGTCAATGTAAAGTTTAGCCTGTTATCCTGCAAACAAAAGCACACTGCCCTAAAAATACACACCCTGGAGTTGGCGTTCAGTGACTGCCTGCCAAACTCCATTAACATTTTGCTTAATTTAATCGTTATAAACATCTGCTCCTTCTAAAAGATTATTAATGATTTCTTTCAGCCTATAAACAGAGACTTACTCATTGGGCGAATGTTCAGCATTAACTTGAACTCTAACTGACCCTTCGCTAAGCCCCACCTCCAAACAGCAGCTGTCCAATCATAGCTTAGCAAACTTAACTAGAGCTGACAAGCTTTCCATTTCTCTACATGTTGAAGGTGTGCAGGAGGCTCTGAGAAGAGTGATACTCTGCGTTTTATGAGTTTGGACGGTGACGTCTTTTTTGTTGTTTCTCAAAAACATGAAACACAAGAGTACACATATGGGGAATGGATTAAACTCTGTCTTCATCTGCCCCAACATAAACTGTGAATGTTAGCATGTCTGGCTAACTAACACTAGCTTACTAGCTGCAGTAAATTTACCTCCAGACAAACTTGTTAGATCTCACTGCATCTGCATTTGTTCTGCGGGGGTTTGAGGAGGAGGATGAGGGCTGATGGAGGATCAAAGTCGGCTGACGATGATGCATCTCTCTCTGGCTCGCTGTCTCAGGTCTAAACCAGGTTAGCTTAGTTCTTATCGTGGCTCTCTTCTGCGATCGCGGCCCAGCTGGTCTGGCTGAGTGACCCGTCTCAAAGTCCGCTGCACAAATCGAGTCCCTGAGCTTCCTTTTCCCACGTTAATGAGTGTATTTCTGTCATCTATCATGTAGCTATACCTGCTGTATTTCACCATCCGACCAATGTTTGCTGAGATGTAAGCTAGCTTTAGCCTCAGTCTTTTAGCATTAATGTTATATAATGTGCTGTTAGCTAACTTTACATTAACACTTTCAGTGGGTTCTTGTTTTAAGACGTGTCAGATGGAAATCATCTGCACATCAGCAAACATCAGCAGGAGACTTCTCTAGCAATAGCTTACACCAGCCAGCTACATGTACGAAATCTGCTTATGAGTCATTACTTTACCCGACAAAATCCACCGTCGTCAGCTAGAAATGAGAAGCTGCTTTTGTTTACTTCTCTAAGGAATCACAGACTTTGTGTTTCAACATTTGCTCCCAGTTTTGATGTTAAATCTGCCCCTGTTATCACTGTAAACGGCACAAATGCAGGGCGAGAATGGAAAGTTTGGCAGGTGTAGCAACAGTAACTAAGGAGGGTGGGGCTTAGCGAAGGGTCAAAAGTTATTCTGGCCTGGAATAGAAATTTCAAAGGACATCGTGGCTGTAATGTTGTTAGAGAAGTGCATGTTGTCTTAATTCCTGATGACATATCGTGGTCATTTTATGAATAATTACAGAAAATATATTACAGATTTGTATAATATCTTGCAGGTCTAGGTGTGAGGCCAGAGGCCCCTGTGTCCCTGTAGCAACAAGCCTGGATTCACCCCCAACAGGGTTCCTGGTAAAACCTTTTATAAAGGTTCCACTTGGAACCCTTTCAGAGGGTTCTACCCAGAACCAAACATAAAGGGTTAAACCTTGAACCAGATGTGAAAGGTTTCACCCACAACACCCTATAAAAGGCTCTACAGAGAACCCTTCTATAGTGTAATGGTTCCACCCAGAACCCTCTCTGGGGTGCTAACAAGAGCCCACCCTCAGGGTTCTATGTGGAACCTTTTTATATTCCAAGGGTTTTATCTAGAACATAATCAGGGGGTTCTACTGGGGACTATTTTGTATTTCAATGGTTTTATCTAGATCCCACCCAGTGGGTTGTACTGAGAACCCTTTCATATTATGGTACAAGACCCCTTGACAAAAGGGTTTCTTTCAAAAAGGGTTGTTTGGAAGAAAAGGATTGACGAACCCTTTCTTCAAAAAAGGGTTCTTCAGAGGCAAACGGTTCTGGGTAGAACCTCAGCCCTTCAGGAAGAACCCTTTTATTTCTAAGAGTGCACAACAAAGAGTGAATTCAACATTTCTTTTAACTTGTTTGAAGAATATGACAGTATTGATGACTGAGATGCAGATGAAGAAAGAAACTGAAAAGAAAAAGTAGAAACAGCACGAGGAGTTTAAAGCCTTATCCTTCTTTTCTCCATCAAAATCTTGTATCTGTGATGTGTGAATTATTTTTTCTGATGTGAACATAAATCTGTCTCAGAGTTTACTGATGGACTATAATGTTGGTTGGTTTATCACATAACACTTCACATAGCACATTACATAACACACATACATTAGAAGTTGTTGATGTTGTTGGTAAATGCCGTGACTTCTAAACCACTCCACTGCTAAACTTAGTGTCGGAGTATATTTTACTGCCCCCTCTGAAACAACAGCTGGCCCCAGTCTGGCCCCTGTGGTTTAAATGGGATAGAACCGCCGCCCTTTAATCTTTGATCGTCACCCTGCGCTGAGTTCTATCAAAGTCTCATTATAGAAACATTTCTGAATGTTTATCTGACCTGACTCAGTGTGTGCTTTCTCTGACTCTTATCTCCTCAGTGCGTCTTCATTCGTTGCTTCACTGTTGCACCATAACCTTTCTGAAGGTCACTGAGCCTCTTGGTCTGTATTACAGATATCACAGCAGAGAACTGTTTTATTTGGTGATGAAGCGAGCTGTAAAAACTTTACTGCTTTCTGCAGAGTATTAAGGATTTTAAAATCCAACTGAAATCACAATTAGCCTGTTTGTGCACATTTTTAAATCTATTTTTAATATATTTAGATTATTGAAATGAAAGAAAAAAGATCTTGGAAGACATCAGAAATGCCTCTTTTGTCCTGTGTTTCATTGACAGCTGAGCCAGTGACCTACAACCCTACAGGGGCATGGAGACACAAAGTAGGGCCGTCGTCGATTATTGTCTTGAACAATCAATTAGTTGTTTGGTCTATAAAATGTAAGAAAATGTTGATCATTGTGTCCCAAAGCCCGAGATGACGGCCTAAAATGTATTGTTTTGTGCACAACACAAAGACACCCAGGCAGTTAAAGTAATAATCAATTAATAATTGATTAACCCATTAACTATTGCAGCTCTAAGACAAGGTAAACATATTTCTGCAGGTAATTGTAGCTTACAAGCCAAGGATGGATGTTTTTTGCATGTACAAAATTGCATATTTTGAGATGTTTAGTGGGCTGCAGATGACTAGCACACTGATATTTTCTTCAGTCGTTTTGTACAGAAGCCGATAACAGCTGTACTTGCAAATATTTTTTATCTCGAGTCATCTCGAGATCAGAAAGCTTGTTTTCTTATGATAACTGGTTAATTTGTCTCCTTATCTAATGGCACATAATGGCAAGTGGAATATTTAACTCTGTCAGCATGCATAGGTGACGTCTTGACAACTGTAGCAAGTGATTTAAGATGAAAATGTCAGATAAAGTACCTGTTATTGTTCAGCGCATCACACTGTACTTCAATCTGTTTGTTGAAGTGTCTTTCTGTTAAGCTGGTATCATTATTATGCTTTCAGTGTCTGTTGAAGGTCCACTGGGGTCCACGCGACAGAAATTTCATCATCAGAGGGAGCACGTGCAGACTCCGTGTGGACATCCGTATACCTTAATTTGTTGTGACCGTGCGGAGTCCTTTGCAGACCTTACCATGTGGCCACTACAGACAGCAGTCTATTGCAAATGGGTGAAGTGCTGCAAACAGACGAACTGCAGAGAGCAGTATCTGTGAGGTCCACAGCTTTCTGTGTAAACATCCTACAGAAAAATAATCAAGCTTTTAGAGATAACATTTAGATCCATCCGTGGCATTCAAAGAAAAGGCACCCAACCGCAAATTCACAGGAGAGTGCACAAGTGTACAGTATGAACTAGAGAAGCCAATTTCTTAAGAAATTGTGAGTGTGAAGGCTGGTTGTTGAAAAGCTGACGCTAAACTTCAATGCTGCCTTGAATAGTGTCTGAATGACATGGAATATTTTAATGTTTGTTAAAAGGTGATGCTGAACTAACTGCTGTTGAATAAAACCTGTAATATAGGAATTAAGTGGAATATTTTAATATTTGTTGAACGTTATGCTGACGTTACAGTGAATTGTGGCTGAATATCAATAATGCAGGAATGATGTGGAATATTTTAATGTTTTTGAAAGCCTGCTGCTAAACTGAATTGCTTCACTGTTGACTGGGACCTGATCTGAATTTCTTCACTCATCTTGAATTTCCAGTTAAGATACAGTTACTGAATGCATTCACACATATTTAACCCGTCATCACCAGAGAAAACAAGCTTTGTTATGTTATTTCATGATCTCAAGATAACAACATTAAAAACACAATATTTGCAAGCGCGGCTGTTCTCAGTTTCCGTAGATTTTGGAGAAAAACTTTAAGTTAAAAATTAGAATTAGAAAATTTAGTCACTTTATAAGTTTAGTAGAGTTTAATAAAACCAGAATCAACAAGAAAATATGTCAGAATACAACTCATTTTTACTATAAGCAAGTACTGCAACCACAACTGTCAGAACCACATTTTGTACAAAATGTCAATTTTTGTTTTTTTTTGTGTGTGTTTGTTTTTCATGAACACATAAATTCATATTTCTGGTGTCTTGCACACTGCCCAGGAGCTGTCATGCTGTGATGGTGAATTCTATTTTTATTCAGTGCTATTTCACGCTCTACATTGTTTATGTGCATTAAAAATCTAACTGACCAAGTAAATAGTAAAAGTAAATATTAATTTATGAAACAGTCACATGACTTAGTGTCTATTGAGCTGATTCTTTTACTGACCGAACACATTCTGCTAAAAGCAGGAAGCAGAAGAGAGTAAAAAGACTGGAAATGCGTGAAAGGCTCCATTCACAGAGCAGAAGATGGGATGTGTTTGGTGCAACGCTGCAGGTAATCATTATTTTCATTATAGGTTAATCTGTTTATGCTGTTTTATTTATTTGTGATTAAGTTTGGTCTATGAAATATCAAAAAAATTGTAAAAGACGGACATCACAAATTCTGAAAGGCCAAGGAGATGCCTTCAAATGATTATTTTGTCCGACATCAAACCCTCCCCAGTTTGTTGTATCCATATGTGTCCTGTGACTGTAAGACAAATATAGTTCCCTGTAGAAAACAAACAGGTTTATTATAATTTAATGACTTGCAGTCACAATAGTGAACTTGTACAACATGTATTTATATGAGCTAATTACAGGCAGGATGAAGTTCTACACTGAGCCAATGTAAACAGCCTTTACTTTCATTGATGTAATCCTAACTTGGCTAACTTGCAATTAGCTGTGTATGGGAACACGCAGTTTGTGGTGTGTTCAGCCTGCAGGCGAGGCATCCTACACCCTGGGAATATCTCTTTACCTTTGTTTGCTCTGTCAACACATCATGTCATCATTTACTTAAGACAAGAGTTCCTCAGACAGCAGCCGGCCCAGCCTCTGCAGAGAAGATCCCCCGGTGGAGGCTCAGCTTCACCAGCTGGCCTGACACACACACACTCACACACGCACACACACACACATACAGGACAAGAGGTGGGATAGAGCGGCGGTTCGTCCTCAGGATGTACACAGATACAATGTAACACCAGAGACAGATCGGAAACTGCACTCCTCTTTTTAAAGAGCCGTTATTGTTCTTTGAAACATAAGGACGAGCAACAAAGAGCTTTTGTGACACAGCACCCTGGTGACCATGTTAACAGCTCTGAGGTTAACAATGACTCTGAACAACTGATGATCACATTTCTACATGTGCAACATGACTATCTCAATAGAACTTCAGATTTCTGTTCATTATTTGAAACCAATACTGTTAAAAGCTGTGAGCCGTGTTTCCATCCTATTGTATCACAAATTTTAACTGAATTTCCAAGTAAATCAGAAAAAGAAAGTGCAAGTGGATGTTTATTTCCATCCACTATGATTATGTGATTATTAGAAGTTGGTTTATAAAGATAAGCAGTAGGTGGCACCAATTATCCTGGCAGAAAACCTTTATACCACTGCAGAAGAAGAGGGCGCAACAAGATGAAGTAATTAAAAGAGCATCAGTCGAATCTCAAATGTGAAAAACAATGTAGAAAACAGGATGGAAATCAGACTTTCCTGTTAGTTTCATGTTTCAGTTTAGTTTAGTTTATTTAATTTATAAAAGGACAGCATGCAATGACATTGATCATTTACACAAAATGACAACTTGGTTGGACCAGATTTCGTGAGATGCTCATTTCTATTTGTAGTCCTACACATAACAAGCAGTCACAATAAATAAAATTTAAAGTGCAATACATAATATAGTAAATGCAGGTGCCTAACATATTAAAAACAGTAGCTACACACTGTGCAGCACAAAATACAATATGAAATACACAATAACTACCTTATACCCATATACTCTCCTTATGTTTTAATGTGAGGAAGTTTCATCAGATTTGTACAGAGCCATCATGGATGTATTATAGAGCCATGTGAGTGATGAGGAGAATGTCAGTGCAGAAACTCCTGATCAGTCATGTGACTTAAACGCTCGCTACATCAGAGCTTACTCAGAAAAAGTGTTTCCATCTCCCATCAAGTGTATTATGTAAATTCTGCCGCCAGGGGTCTCTCACATTAAAACAATAACAAAAGACGTAATTTGATGACAGATCATGAAAGTTGTTATCTGCACTTTTAAACAACCACCATACAGGTTTTGACAATCTATCTGACTTGACACAGGTCCTCTTACTTCCTTTCTCAGTCTCTGACATTTGCTGGGTTTTGTAACAACTAGTGAGCTAGTGGGAAACACACCATTAACCTTGAATAAATTACAGATTTCTCTTGTTTGAACTAGGGGTGGGCTGATTGGTGTTAAGTGCACTCTGGAACAGCTCATTTCTGGTGTGAACACCATTCAAACCAGTCACAGAAGTGTACCATTGTATGTGTTATGTCACTGGTTAAAAACGTTAACCAACATGTTTTTGGTGACTGGTGATCTAGTGGCATGTTTGATACCAAAATGTGGACAGACACAAGACAAAGGCCAGGCCTAAATTATCTAATACCCACTGTCATATGAGACGTTCATGGTCCTCTAAAGTCTGCTGATAAGCTCTCCTGATCAAGGCCAACATGAACAGAACCTGATGGAGGGGTTTGTTGTCAATCGAACATTTCCACCACAACTTGTGTTTCTAGACCGTTTGAGTTTTGCCTTTGTGAATGCACACCGGACCAATTGGATACTTGAAATGATGTATCATCCTTACATTGGTTCGATTCAGGAATCCGACCCTAACACACATGCTGGTAAAAAGCTCAAACTCAAACAAAACAAGAAAATGGTGAAGAATTTGAGCTCCTCGCATTAAAAACTGTTCTAAGCCAACTGTGGTTATTGTAACAGGTCACTGGAGACAGAATTATAGATTGTTGACATGAATGTAGGGCTGGGTGATACGGACAAAATCAAATATCACAATATTTTTGACCAAATACCTTCATGATATTTAGAGATATTACGACAGTATTGCAGGGGCGACTATTGGTGTTTTCACAAAATATTAACACAACGCAATCGAAGTAATAAAAAAGTAAAGGCAAATAACAGAATAGCTAGAGCAGTCTGGTAAGTTCAGAAAATTACATCACTTTACTGTAATGCAGCCTTGAAAACCAGGAAAAGACAACACTTATGTTACGACACATCATGATATAACTATATCCAAAATCTAAAAGGATATCACAATATTGATACTTGAATGCATCCATATTCCAACAATAAAAAAGCCAAATAATAATAAAAACGTCCTTTTCGTGTCTCAGCACACATTAAACAGCGTGTCCCTGAATGCATCATGGATCTGCAGTATAGAAATGGTTGGATGTCACAGCACATCACAGAGATGGAATAAAACTACAGGTTTAGGCTGCAACACAGTTGTGCGTGACAGTTGTGCAACATATAATGAATGCAGTGACAACACATGCTAAAGGCAGTGTAATGTATGTATGTATGTGTGTGTGTGTGTGTTTGTGTGTCAGCGATCAGCAGGGGGAAGAGTGAGTGTTGCCTTCCCAGTGACAGAGACCAGCTGAGGGCAGGAACTCTGCCAAGTGTGCCCCGTCTCATTTGCATGCATGGATGGCATAGTATTAGCATAGTAATAGCAAAAAAAAAAAGTGCGGAGAACTAACAGGAGATATTTGGCAGCTGATACTCAGGGCCCAATTACAAGCGTTCGCCTGCATTCTCCTTTACTCAGGGGCTTTCTCATCTCACAGCCCTCTGCTCTGCTCTGCTCGGCACAGTGGGCCTATCTTCAAACTGTCAGCCTGTTTAGAGCTGGAGATTGCTCTGTGTGTGTGTGTGTGTGTGTGTGTGTGTGTGTGTGTGAGAGAGAGAGAGAGAAGAGAGAGAGAGAGAGAGAGGAGAGAGAGAGAGAGGAGAGAGAGAGGGAGGAAACAGACCAGCTCTGCACTAATGAGGACAGGGACAGAGACAGCTAGAATCCTCTCTACTGCTTCGCCTCTGCAGCTCTCCCCGCAGGATGGAGGAATGTAAATAAGCTCTCCAGATTCTGACTAAACGGGCAGGCTGAGACCTGGAATGTGCTCCGGAAAGGAGGCTAAGATGAACCGGACTTAGTGTGAAAAGTCTGACTTCAGTTAACCTAAACTGGTGATTGGTTTTAACTGTTTTGTATTAATGTTTAAAGTGAACAGTCTAATAAAAGCTGATTTAATCAAAGTGTAAGAGACCTGCACAAGATGTTGAGCACAGGTTATCCACTCACACTGAGGAGGACAGGTGTAATGGAGCAAACAGGCTCTGGACATGAACAAACAGATCTTTAACTCAGGCTAAACTGATGCTGAATCATCATCACTGAATGAATCTGTAGCTTTTAGTGTTTTAGCTCGCCTCAGTGTTGTCAGCTCATTAGGGCTGCGCATCGATAACCGGTTTTAATTTGGAACTGGGTTCCGCAGTTAACCAATTTCCCTTTGGAATCACTGGTAAAATTCCATTTCGGTTCCCTTATCGATTCCTCCCGGGGCGTGCTAACACAGCAAATGAACGCACCCCACGAGCGAATGCACGGTGACGTCATTCCATGTGCTTTTTGTTGTTGCTGCTAGACCGATTATCTCAGTTGCGGAGATGTCGCCAGCTCACGCTAAACGGTCAAAAGTGTGGCTATATTTCACCAAAAAAGACGATGCGGGAATATGCAACACTTGCAAAAAATCCCTCTCAGCTAAAGGGGGTAACACTACCAACATGATCAAACACCTGGCAGGACAACATGGCATTAAACTCAAAGAATGCACGTGTTTGAGGCGCTTCGAAGACAGGAGGACAGTGTAGCCACAGCAGGTAAACTAGCTAGCTAGCCTGCTAACAGTTAGCTACCTACGTTAGCTAAGTTTTTAGTCGTGACATGAGGTTAAATTAGCGCCACTGTGTGTATCCAGCTCTCACTTATGAATACATTTTTTATCCATGTAATTTAGATGACCCAATTGGCAGTCAGAATCAGGCTGCAGGTACTAGTAGCCAGTCTGCAGCTGCAGGTACAGCAGAGCCCCCTCGTCCAACAGTTGTGAGAGGGTCTTCTCCACAGCTGGAGACACATTAAGCCCAGAAAGATCCAGCCTCCTTGCTGACAAAGCAGACCAGCTCATTTTTCTGAAAAAGAATGGTTAATTTTCTCATTTCCTTTCACTGAACTGTTTGTTCTCACTTGATAATTCATGATGTTCTGATAGTTCTTACTTGATACATCATGACTGTTTTAATTGATCTCAGTGACTGCATTATTCTCATTTGAATTCTTACTGAATTCTGATTGATATTGTGTACTCAGAGCCCAGCCATGTTCTGCCTTGCTCAGTTACGTCCAGCCCTGCCCCTGTCCTGCTGCCTAGTCCAGCCCGCCCAGCCCTGTCCAACCCAGCTTGTAAATTATTTTTATATTAATAAAACCTTTTTTACTATATCTGTAGTCACATAGTACTTATTTTTCCGTAGTGAGAATTGATAAGAGAATTGATAAGGAATTGTAATCGCTAAAACCTTATCAATACACAGCCCTACAGCTCATCTGCAATAAAACTATGTGGTTAGCTTTAGAAAAGATCGTGATTTGGGTTAAAATAAATACATTATGTCTGTCATGTGATGGAAGTGACAGCACTCGCAAGACAGACGTGACGCGACCGACATCAAGTCCATAACAGAATTCTAGGTTACTCAAAACTTTAAATAACTGTTTACTTTTTGTTCCACACAGCACTGGAACTGCTTTGTTGAGCCATCAATCCACCCAACGTCCTCCAAATGTGGACTTTAATCGCTCCTTATACGTCTCTTGTCATACTTACTACGTCCACTAGGGGGCACCACCAAACAATAAGTGAGCAGTCAGAATAAGCTGCTTGCACTTTTGACAAACACACACGTTTTTCTGGTGAAGTTGGGCTGGATAGATGGATGCTGAACTACTAGCCATATATACCAAAGTGTGAAAATTCATTCTTGACATTGGGAGGAGTCATTTGACAAAAAAAAAACAAAAAAAAACAAGCAAGCAAAAAACCCCACAACTTTCATGTGCTAACTTTTGTTGAGGCATTTAACCACATGTCACAGCCTTCATCAGAGAATTGTCTATGCACCGGAAAAAGCTACATAAGAAAGTTTGTTCTTTCTGCAGTGTTTTTTTAAACAGAGCCAGCAACATCCGTATCATATCACCATGTTCACTGCAATGAGAGATGAAATTGCTTAGTGTAAAAAACTAAATTGCCTAATTATGAGACTGCAGTCAATGGTACAAATAAGTCTCTTGAATTAACTGCGTTACTTATTATCCAACTAGCTATCCAGATTGTTAGCAGCTAGCTAGCCTACAGTACAGAGCTATGTTCCTGGTTGGCTAGTATGTACAGTGAACAGACGTCCCAGTTTGTCAGGGATTCCCGGATTCAAGTTGGATGACAAATGACAAATATCTGTAATACACTATGTCATGGCTTTCAATGTTGAAATCAATAAACTGCCTGAGCTTTTATCACAATTAAACTGATTTTTATAATACTGTACTTGTTTTAAGTGATTACATAGAGGTTTATCATGTTTTGTCCCACACATTATGACTTAACTCAATATAAAAACAAACAATGCACCATGTGTCTGAATTAAACCACTGATTTGTTTGTATGTGTATTAATCAAACAATGTATTGTTGTCAAGGCTCTTGCTAGCCCTTGGAATCATAGGCTGTGACTAAGCAGAAATCTCTGGGGCTGAAAAATGAAGTCAAGTGACAAAACTGCAGTTCTTTGAATGGCCACTTGAGGCTGGTTCAATCCCAGCAGACTCCCATATTAAAACATCCAATTTTATAGCAGAAACAAACATGTTTGCAGCCTGGTATAAAAAGCTGTCTTGGGCTCTATGGCTAATTTCCTCGTTCATGCCAACAGCACAGGGGGTGAATTTTTATAACCACCCTTTCAAAGTATGCATTATGCATATTCAAAAGCATGACAGATGGGTGCTAGCAATTGGGTAGCCGCTTCATTCGGCTCCCACAGCCCATTTTTTGATTAGCCGGGAGTTAGCCACACAGGCACTGCTAAGATAGCAATGGCAAGAGCCACCGCACTGAGAGATTCAAAACAGCTCTCAAGAAACCAGATGCCCCATCCACTTGTGGCTCTTTCTGACAGCGTCAGTTTGCTAACAGTTAGCTGTCACGCTGAAGAGAAAGTCAGTCTTTTCTTAAGAGCTTCAGGAGACTAACCCTTTCCTTTGTGAAGCAACTGGCAACAAACAATGCCACATTGGTGGAGTCATGGTCTTGAAAGGTGCATCGTAAGTACATCAAGTGCAGAAATCGCATCCTCTGCCCTACAAAACACAGTGTGTCACTGTAATGTTACTGCAACATTACACTTACAGTGTTACTTTTGGTTACACTGGTGCTATATTGTTGAAATGTTACAACATTACAGTATTCTATGGTATTATTCAATGTCCTCTGCATGATGTTCCCTGTACTTATGACATTGCTGCAATGCTGCTAAAATGTCAGCATTTCCAAAAAGTGGTGGAAACGTTGCAACAACATACAGTCAATTTTAGATAATGTGCTGACAACTATGCTCTGGATTTTCACTTGGTAGGGTGCTGCAACTTTACATGTTGCACAAGTTATGTTGTAGCGACGTTTCTGCAACAGCTTCATATATGAGAGCACTACAGTAGTGTCGTGCTCTACAGTCGTAGCTGACAAGCTACTAACTACAGACACCAGGCTTCTTGGCATGAGGTATCTCATGGATGGGGCACTTTTTACTGTGACAAGGCCTTAAAGGAACAGGAACAAACCCTAGAGACGTCTGCCTTCTCTCCAATATAATGGAACTAAATAGCATGTGGCTTGTAGTGCTCAAAGCGCCTAAAAATACATTTGAAAAACTCAACAGCACTGTCTCTTTCCAGAAATAATAAGCCAGTTAATCAAGGTAATCCACAGACCTTGTTGTGAGCAGTTTCATCTGGGAGCTACTTTTTTTTTCAGTAGAAAGAAAGTAGTTTGGATGGATTCTAAAGTAGTTCTGGTAGATTCTAGTGCAGAAAGAAAGTAGTTCCAACATGAAACTGCAACCGGGTCATGATGAGACGTTGGTTTTGAATATTTCAAATGTATTCAGCCACATTATATTGCAGAGAAGGCAGACATCTTTATAGACGATATCTCCAAAACTCTGCAACTCACACCAAAAAAATCTAGATGGATAAATAGCACTACAGCCAGGAGGAAAAATACGTATTTTTGATTCTGGGATAAGCTGTCCCTTTAAAAGAGTATTCACTTTGAAATATGGGCTATATATTTTTCATCTTGAAATGTATTGTCAGTTTTGTGTTGTCTTGTGTTGACATGTTAGGTCGTCTTGGGATGAAAAATGAGCTTGTTGCAGCCTGCTGTGACCCCGCCGCAGACTCTTTAAAGCTTTGATCAGTCTTCTCTGATGATGAGCCTCAACTTCCCTCCCATCATAAAACTATGTTGTGATGAACCCTTCACCTCACATATTTTAAATCTTGAAACCCAATTCAGACCTGATCTCACGCGGCCCTACATCCGTCTCAAACAACACACACCTGCTGGGTAACACGACCTCGCTGAGCCAAAGGCAACATATACTGACTGACTAAGTTTGACTTCAACTCCACCAAGCACCCAAATAACTCAAATGAAAGCTCTCCATCTTTTTTTTTTTTTTTTTTTTGCACCTGGCTTTACATGTCTCTGGTTGCTGGAGATGGAGGTGTGGCTACATGAGAGGAAACCCAAAGCAGCACGGTGGTCTCTAGGCTGTGGGGTAAATCAGCTCGTCTGGGCCGAGTCACATGCAGCATCTTCTCCATCTCCATTTGAACAACAAGAGGAGCCCCTGCAGCTCCGTGGAGGAAGTAGAATGAGTCACCTGGGATCTCAGTGAAGAACAGAGAGAGAGAAGCTCCCACAGGACCGCAGGTCAATATCAAAACAGACAACTGCTCCTATTTACACACTATCACCGAAGGCAACATCAAACTGACCTAGAAAGAGAACGCTGGAACAAAAGACCGGAGAAAAAAAACAAAAACATATTGAGTGGTATTCAGACTTACGGCTCTGTTTTAATGAAACTCAGAGCAAGTGCAAAGGCAGCGAGAAGCTCGTGGCACAATTTATGCTCATGATTCTGATGGCCAGAGGCTCGAGTGTGAGTGAAAGGAGCTGCTCACCCATTTTGCATCCCTCTGTGACACTGTCTCCTCCTGCTCTGTTAGAATGCGTTCAAACCTGTCCAGAATGTCTGATTTTTTTTTTTTTAGGATGCCAGCTAACATTAAGATTGGTATAACAGCAAACACCCTGATAAGCTCTCAGTGAGCAACTGGATTCTCACGTCTTGATTTAATGTACTTGGAGCTGTCCACCACTCGTGTGATTGGAGTCAAAGAGTCCAAAGATTGGTCTGTGGATGTCAGCAGCTGAAAAATTAAAGGAACGGATCCAGCCATCTAACGTGATTTGTAGCATTTGGTCTTTGGGTGGCGTGACGGAGCGAGGGTTTCTTTTCTTTCTTTTCTTTTCCTTCTATTTTCTGCCCTTGGTTTTGTCCTGTGTTATTAAACTTTTTTTTTTTTTCTGTTAATTTCTGTGGCTTGATATATTTATGTGCCGTCTGTTCCAAAATTTTGAAATAATAAAAAATTTGATCACAAAAAAAAAAAGATTGGTATAACAGGGTAACACATTTGGTAACAGTGTAACACCTGCGACTTGTGAAATATGCTTATGAACATCATGTGAAGAGAGTGGTTTGTAAACTCTTTTAAATGACTGTATCTTAGGGGGTTATTCAGTCATGCTAGCATAGTGGTTCTAAGGATAGAAATGGTCTGTCTGTCTAACATTGGTCATTTGGGTCCAGACTGAAATATCTCAACAAATATTTGATGGAAGATGAAATATAAATGCTACCCAGGGGATAAATCCTTATAATTTTAGTGATTCTTCCACTTTTCATAGCATCATCATCAGATCAAAATTTTAATTTGTGCAATACTTGTATTGTGATCACAGTAAGTTCAAAATGAATGACTGCACTTGGGGTTTAGTGCAAATTGTGCTAAATGTTAGCATGCTAACACACTAAATTAAGATGGTCAACATGGTAAACATTATTCTTGCTGTGCATTAGCATGTTAGCATTGCCATTTTGAGCTCATAAGCACGCTGACAAGCATGTGGCTTAACTGGTTTATTCCACTTGGCACAACATGTCAGCGCCACGGTTCTTGATCTGTCCTCCACACGTCTGCAGCCTCCACCATCTTCGTTTCATTAAGCGGAGTGTGTAGCCCGCCTGATTTTGTTGTCTGTTGGCTCACATTTTTGTTGATTTGGTCCTCTTTCCTTGCTCTTTGTGTTTTCTACCATGGATAAACACATTATTTAATTAAATATTTTCTTTTCTGTCTGTCTGTCTTTATGATCGCGGCTCTGCACAGGGTCTTTTATTTTGAAAGTTGACCGAATTCTCTCTACTCTATCTGTGTCCGACTCTGTGCTAATTGATGCGCATCCATCAGAGAGCTGCTTCTGAGACTCGCTGGGGCGCTACTGGTCGAATCACAAACCTTGCGTAGAATGGCAGCAATCAGCTCCAGCTGCCGCTACACGGCCGTAATGCAGCACAGCCGCGCCTGGTGGAATTGAGCCGTAAGGCTCCACAGAGCCACATAGCCTCACAGAGAACACAGCTGTAGACTCTTAGTCTTGTTTAGACTGGCAGCCCAAATCCATTTTTTGACAAATTTTATCCAGACTGATTTGAGTAAGTCTGGACAGCAAAAAAAAACAACAAAACTAGAAACACAATTTTCGCACCAAATAGCCACATTTGGTCTGAAATGCCAGTCCAATTGGATTTCTACAGGAAAGTCTCAGTCTGGATCTCTGGATGGTCAAACAGGATTTCAAAGTGTCTTTCGCAATGAGACACACAATGATGACGTCAAATCCAGAGAGACGGAAGTGCATCAGAATGGCTGAGCATCGCAATATTACAAGCCTCTTCTATCGCTGAGTTGATTTGGTGCGACGGGGGAGTTCTGCAGCGTGATTTGATAGCATGATTGTTTTGAAGGGCGAGATGATGGATCTCCATTTGTCACGCTTCTGAGTGGAAAGTCACCAGCGTACGTGGTTACTGATGCCTGTATCGTTAAAACAGGAGTCTAGCTTAAAGGTTTCTAGCTTGTTTGTATTTCTCTAAACCAATCACAACCCCAGGATGCAGTGATGGTGATCCTGCAAAATAGTGTTGGTAGAACATTTGCACATAGGGAGGCGGTCCCTGACATTTAAATGGCTGCAAATAAAAAGGTAACAGCCAGTGGCCAGGTGACTAGGTGCTAACTTGTCATTTCCAGCGTGTAGGTTGCAGCTCAGAGGTTGATGTTGTCTGTATGGACGGGACTTTGTAAACGCAGATGGCAGAAGGGGAGGAGAGCGCTGCCTGAATAGGCGACTACTTGCAGGCTTATATCCATGGCGTACTTTCAGTCACTGGTTCATGTTTGAAAACGTACAGCAATGTAAAAATGATGGTCATGATTTGTTACATTACATGGAGAACTGTTATTATGTCCTCAAAGCACCCCAACACCCACTTTGGGAACCACTGTGTTCGGAAAATGTCTGGATTTTATTTAGAGGTTTCTATTTTTGTCACCTAAAAGTCTTTGGACACCTGATACCCAGCACGGCCTGTGTTGAATCACTGGTCTTGATCATCCTCAACACTGAAAAGAAGTGTAGAAGAGCAAAACTACAAGCCCATTAAATGTGGTATTTTCTTTCTGCAGTCTTTGGAATCTGCAGTGGGAATCTGGCAATAAATAAAAATGCTGAAGTCCAATTCTATCTCAATAAACAAAAATGATTTATGAAAATACAATACGTGTGATAAGTCATTCCCTTCAAAAAGTTAAATATATTTTCCAGTAAATTCCTGCATTCCTTCTTTGGCCCATCTCACTTGCAAACATGTAAATTACATAAACAATAGGATATTTGGTCTTCACTGCTGTGTGGAGATTGCTGCATGATTAGGAACAGATCATATTTTATCTACTGCTGGGCTCTGGCCTCTGAGTGTCACATATGTTCGCAATTAGCCGGGAGACGAAGGTCCGGCTGCGGTCGGCCTGTGGGGAGGGAAATCATGAGTTCATGATCTTTAAGGGATTAAAGCAGCATCTCGGGAGCAGTGCGTGTGTGCATATGTGTGTGTGTGTGAGAGAGAGAGAGACAAGGGAGATCCCATCTGTTTCTACATCTGAGTGTCTCCTTATTTTCCTGAGGTGTTCCAGGCTATGGTGCACCTCATCACATCATGCTGTGATTCACATCATTGGCTGCAACTGCAAAACTATTTTCCATTCTATTGTAATCTATTGTATAGGTATATTTACTACATCCATAGGGGTGTAGGCTATATATATATATATATATATATATGATGCATGCAACATTTATGTAAATGGGGGTGCATGTGAATATTTATAAAGGGTATTTATGAAGTTTACCTGTGTACAATTATAAACTGCACACCACAATACCTGCTGGATCATTATTCACATTATACACACTAAAAACTGGCCCTGATTCAGTGTATTTGATACTTTTGTGTGTGTGTGAAGGCCCAGTTTGCACAATCTAAGTGTATCAGATTCACTGCTCACATTTTCAAGCTCCATGTCATTGTTGCTGTTATCTGATTAACTGACTGCAGATGGTAAAACAGTCATATATCCTGGAACTGTATGGAGAAGTGAGTTTACACTACTTTATTTGACTTTGTACAACGTATGTACTCAAACACTTAAAGCAGAAGTGGGATCTTAAGGTGTTGCTATACTGTTTGTTTAAGGTGTAATATATACAGTATGCCTCTGCAGTAGCCAAATCTAGCATAGACGTGTCATATAATGCTTGAAAAACTCTAATGAGAGGTTAAAGTGGTCCACAGAGAGTAATTCCCAATTTTACAGATTCTCACAGCTACGAGGCATTTTAGCCCCTTTCAGGTTATTGTTTTGCTTATTTGTTTCATTCAGTTTGACCACTCTCATAAACCAGCAGGAACTGTGCAACTGCCGTGTTTTCTTCCAGCAGCAGACAGCTGTTTTTGGTGAAAAAGCATTGATGAACTCACTACCTGCCCACACCAAACAGCAGACAGACAAATAAATAACTAGCTGGTGAACACAGTGGAGCATTTGACGGCCAAAGAGAGAGATACTGTACGTGTTGGTGGTTGAAATGGACAACTTTTTTGCTTTAACTTATATTTATGAAGTAAATGTTGATTGCACAGTGTAATGGTTATAGAATAATAGCACCATCCGCGCTTAGACTGGTTCCTTAAAAGCCTCGTTTTCACCGGTCTCTTCTCTGGGATAATAAAGTCTCCATTATAGACTAAATGAAGGAACAAATTCACACGATTCTGCTGTTTTTTCCTAATGTTACACCCAGATGCCAAACCCTGTTGGTAGGAAACAATAACATTACTCAAACTATTTTATGACTATGCCATGCACATCATCATAATAGATTATGCCTGTTCCCAAATTTAGTATAAAATTCTGACAATTTTAATGTACTTTTGCAGCAAACATGCTTCTTTTTTCCTCCTATTTCCAAAGTGGTGTTGATCGTTTCTTCACAGAGCAGCTCTGACTCTGAGAAAACGGAAAGTGATCTGGTGTTGTGTCAAAATATGTTCCCCTTTCAGATAGTGTTTCTTGTAGTGCCCTGCATGGTTGACAGGTAGGTTTTTATTTAAATGTGGCAGAGTAAAGTAAGGGGGAAACAGATTTTGACACAACACCTGTTGCCTTTGGCACAGTGGCACAACAATAATACCACTTGAAATGCTATGAGGCTGAAAAGTTGTCTGTCTCCACTTTAAGATAGGACTTTACATTTATCAGAAACAAAATTTCAAATACATGTTGCCTCATGTCTGCTGGATGTATAATTGTTTGCAAATGAGTTTGTTATATCAACTCTATAAGGTGATAAAATGTTAGTGTTGTGTATACAGCTTGTTACATCACCCCCCTTGTGGCCAAAAATGATAAATGCAGGTTTAAAAACTAGTGTTTAATAGAATCCAAACCAATCAACAGTTTTCTCCACACAACATCAGCAATGCTAACCCCTGAGCCACTGTGCTGTCACGTCTATTTTATCTTTGATTTTCTATTACCAGCACATTCAGATCATATGTGCCAAATATCCTGATTTTCCCAGGAGACTCATTTTTCATTGCCCTCTCCCTATTTCCTCCCCAGACCACACTTCTCTTGTATCTCCTCTGATTTCTGCCAATTTTCTTCTAAATTTTCACACCTCTTTTTCCTTTTCATTATCATAACCTGTTTCTGACACTGTACAGCGTGTGTAAGCCCAATACGACTGTAAAAGTCCTCTGTTTCCATACAGACATACAGACATACAGACATACAGACAACAATACAGTTAAAGGAGAGGGGCATGCATTTGGTTAAATCTTCCACGTCAATTTTCTTTTAGGGGCAGGGGCAAAAAAAATGAAAGAAAAGTGGTGAATATCAGTTTATGCCAGAGATTTATGCAAGTTCACACCAGTGGGACAGGTTATTCTGTATTCTTTCCTGGGAGTAAAATTAATGCTGTTGCAGTGTCCTTTGCAGTAGTGTACTATTTTCATTCTTTAGAAGTCACCAGAATGCAAGAAACAAAGTTTGTGAAACTTGAATTTTTTGGGACCAAAATCCTCCCTAATTGTGAGGGCTCCAGGGTGGTATGTATGATTCAAATGGGTGCCACTGGGGTGAAATATGGACCACATGGGAAACAACAAATGGTGAGAGCCCTTAAAGGCTAAATATGGATTTGAACATTGGTTGAAAGTGGGTATGCAGTGTAGGACCCCTATTGTAAAGTATTATAATCCCTCATGGCAAGCCTATGCTTGCTTTCTCTAAGGACCCCTTATGTGTTTCTGTCTGGATGTAGTAGAAATCTGGCCAAAGGGTCCCTTTCATTAGTCTATTGGAAGCCTAAATTCTAATCAAGGTTGAAATTACTATGGTTGATCAATTAGACTAATATCAGTAGTTATTTTCCTTTGTGAAGTCAGTACGCAAAAGAAGCAAAAAGCAGGATCCAGCTATCCACTGCTGCTGAGTTTACTGCTGGCCCAGTCTGTGTGGGCCCCACATGGGTCAACAATGGGCTGGGGCCCCATTTGAGCAATTGATTCCCTTTTCCTCTCATACTGCAATTTTCATCCTACAAAATGACCAATTACGGATGCAAATGGAGCTCAAATGTGATGCCAAACATGGGTGTATCCCTGATCCTACAGATTAGATTTCCTCATGTCAAGATTTGTATGAAAGGTACCACACAAATAAAATGAATAATTGCTGTGTTGTTCTTGCTTTACACATGCAACTGGTACTGAAATGGGTATCAAATGTTCCACAGCTTGCAAACAGGGGTGACTGAAAAGCATCCTGCTTATGTTTGTGACATTGAGATAGGCTGCGCATTGTTGAGTCAAAACAGATTCAAACTTGACCTCCTTCTCAGCGTGCTCAGTGCCAACCAAAGTTGGTTTGTGTTGCAACCCTGCAGGTCCAGAGTAACACAAAGCCAAAGCTGAAAGTGACTCTCAGAAGACAGGAGAAACGCCCTGAGGGGTGCAGTCATCTGGGATTACTGGGCTGGAGAGTCAGCGCATCATATTTCCATTTCCTTGTCTTTTCCTTCTCACTCCTGTCAAAAGAGAGCTGCTTCAACTGGATGTGCTGAGGCAACTAACTCATATCTGTTTCAGCTCAGTGTCTGAGAACTGAAGTTTCATATGAGAAAAGTTACGTTCAGTTGGTTCTTTAGCCATGTTATTTTGCTCTTTAGGTTGCTTTAAGACTTTCACTTCTAGAGTAATTTAAATCAACTCAAAGGTGCACATAGTTTGAGTGTAAAGGATTTAGACCTTTAAAGTCAGCAAAGACGCTTGAGAAAGTAGAGGTAACAAGAAAGTGTTATTATTCAGTGTGATACAGTCCTGTCTAAAGGAGCAAATTACTGGCAATGGTGATCAAACTTTGGGCTTAAACAAAACAAGTGTGAAAATGTTCTTTGATTTTATCCTTCAGGAACTAGCAAAGATCACGACTTAAAGGTTGTGTACAGCAACAATAAATGTGTTCTGAGTTTGTCACACCACAGACACGTGTCATAAACCACCCTGCTGAATTTGAGTGATTAAAACATTGCTAAGTATATAAAATGTGGTCATAATATCATGAAAAAATGAGAAGTTTTCTCTGCTGTGTCTCACTGTCAAACACCACTATGACCTGATAAGAACCTCAAACATGGACACACATCTAGCAGCTTTATCGGACATGTCCAGACATGTTTGAGCAGCCAGAGACAGAGGACGGTACCAGGATGATATTCTTGTTTCTTCTGTGTCGGGTTGTTGGAACTGAAGTGAGCTGAAGTGAACTGCTGGGCTGATTTGGACTGAGAGTCACCAAAGGGACATTCCTAACTGACTGTTAGGGAGGGTGAGGCGGTGTCTTTTGTGTGTCAGCTCATGGGGCTAATATAGTGGTGGGGGACCATGGCTCCGGCACATCACCAAGCCATGTTTCAGATCCACCCAACACTGAACACAGAAATCATGAACAACAGTTACATACTCCACAATTCAGTACTACATAGTTCTCAGTGTATAATGTGTTTACATGAAAAACTCATCTTATCCTTTGTAAAAGTTCAGTCTGTCAACTGATTTAAAGCTAGTAAATGGACTGTGAGTTGAGTTTTTTTTTTTAACAGTATATTCAAATGGTACATTAAATCTTTTCCTGTTTCAAGGCACTGTCTTAGTTTTCTTTCTTGATCTGGATGAAGGCCATAGTCAAAAAACTAGGGTGTTTCTCTACAGGCTGTAGTGTTCACAAGAGACCATTTATAGGAAAATTGGCTTTATGGCACAATGGGATATCATAAGGCACTTGCCAAAACAGAGCACTGGATGATATTGGATCAGAAGTAGCGCTTTCAAGTAGGCCATGGTTCTCCGCCAGAAAACAGAGGATTGCTCCCTCTGGGTGGGGAGTGAGTTACCACCCCAAGCGACAAAGTTCAAGTGTCTCATGGTCTTGTTCACGAGTGAGGGCAAATTGGAGCGCAAGATAGACAGACGGATTGGTGTGGTGTCAGCAGTAATGCTGGCATTGTACTGGAGAGATCCCAGATATAAGCTGCTGAAATTTGTTTCCCTTGTAGGGTGGTTGGACTCAATCTTAGAGATCAGCTGAGGGGCTTGGACGTCTGGAGGGAGCTCTGAGTAGAGCCACTGCTCCTTTGCGTCAAAAGGAACCAGCTGAGGTAGTTTGGGTATATGATCAAGATGCCTCCGGGTATGTCCAACTAGACCCAGAACTTGCTGGAGGGATTATACATCTTATCTGGCCTGGGAAGGACACAAGCTTTCCCAGAAGGAGTTGAAAAAACTTTGCTGGCAGAGGACATCTCAACGACCTCGCTTAGCCCACTGTCACCATGACCCAGCCCTGGAAAAGTGGAAGAAACTGACTAACTTCAACCAATCAGATCAGCAACTCATATGAGGTAGTGGAAAAGCACTGGGGAGGACACACAATAACAAGCCACAGTTTGAAGTATGTAGTTAACATGTCTGTAGATGATTGTTGTTGTTTTTGCAAAGAAAATTTTCGCATAAAAGGCAGCCTTTGGGTTTTCATTTCCATGGACACTTCTCGCTGGTGTCACACTTAAAACCACATCAGTAGCTGCCAGTAGTCTCTCCTAGGACCCTGATTGGATGCACAACGTTTTGTGGACACAAATGGATAACTTGAGGCCTGGCAAGATGGATTCACTTGTGATCTCACAAATCCAGCTGCCTTACAACGTAAGTCAACCACCTGACAATTTAGAACTTGAACATAAACGTTTATGAATACAGTTAGTTAGTTTGTTTTTTGAAGAGAAGAGACATGAAAAAGCTTAAAACCCACGTATTCCCCCACAGTCATCCATCCAAGCAGTAACCAGGCTTGACCATGCTAAGCTCCCGAGATCGGGCGTGCTCAGGATGGTAGGGTCATAAGCCACAACAGCTGTTAAGTGTTCATCATTCATCACTGTCAAGAACATTTATAAATACTGTAAGTTTGATGAGAAGAAATGTGAAAAAGCCAACAACACCCAGTATTAGAACTCTGACCACTAAAGACAGTCTGAGGCAAATTTCCGACCATGACTTTCTTGAAATAATGAAGTAACATTTAATGGTTATTGCTTTATAGCATACCAGAAACTACTTTGCCATTCCTGGTAATTCAAACAATTTAAAACAGTTCCATCTTCCTAACTGCAAAGTTTCAACTTTGATTACCTGATCTGAATCCGTACTGGCTGTTATCAAACGCTGTTACCAGATTGCAGCATCCTCTTTGAAACAGGAGGCAGTGGGGTCTCAGTCGGGAACACTGCGCTCCAGTGAATAAACGCAGCATCACACTGAAGACTCAGTGGTTTATACACAAGCAGTCACTGCGATGTGTGGCAGGTCACAGCTTTGTTTATCAAGAACACTGTATTTTTTTTAGAGACCCAAAACGCTACACATAGCATCTTTAACATCTTGAGATAGTGACTGGTCGGGCAGACACACATACACTCATAGTAGACTGTGTTGACAAGAATCTAACATCTCAGTCCCCTGCTCTGCATGTAATTACACACTTCTTGAAAACCCTCCAACTTTGTTTATATGCGAACTGGCCGAGAGTGCTCTCACAGCCTGCTAATGAGCAGACATGGGGATATGGTGCTAATGCTGAATATGTGGAGCGACACACATACACTCCGTCTCCTCTACCTATCAGAAGCATCAAGCGATGAAGGAGCTGGAGACCTGCTGTGTTTTATTGCTCGTCTGTGAACCCTCACGCAGGCTCGGGATAGTTCAGCCACAGCCAATTAACAGACTGCACATTACAGCCAAGCAAAGGTAGTTATGGTAACATTATGATAGGACACATACGTACTCTGCGGTTTCACAGGAATGTCTGCATCATGGGTGTAAATTTGCAAATGTTTCTCTGCAGTCTTGTCTAATTATCGCGCCATGATTGGTTACCCAGAGACCTCAGGGGACTATGCAGATGGCACTGCTGAAGGGACCACACTTTGGTAACATAAGTTAATGAGCCCTTAACACAGCCAGTGCGGTGAGGTGATCTTTGCATCCATTAATGTTATTTAACTAAGGCTTAGGCCACATAAACAAAACGTCTCCGTCCAGACGAGCCTTTTAGCACCATTTCATGTACAATCTCCACCCATACCACCACGCCTAAAAACACATATCACCAGAGGAGGTAAGTCACTAAGTACAAATACTTCATTATCGGTTGATTCCACCAAGCATGGCACCTTTGTGCCATGTTTCTGATCCGCCCTCCGCACGGCTGCAAGCGACACCAGCAGCATTTCAGCAGCGGAGCATTTTGCCCGCCTTATGTTTACTTGCAGATTTTGTTGATTAGGTCCTCTTTCCTTGCTCTGTGCTTTTATCATGGATAAGCAGAGTTCGTGGTTAAATAGTTTCTTTTGTGTCTGTCTTTATGATCGTGAGTCTGCACGGGGTCTTTTATTTTGAAAATTATGAAAATTAACTGAATTATCCCTGCCTTTTCTGTGTCTGACTTCCTGCCCAATCTGCTCTGTGTTAATTCATGCGGCATCCATCAAAAACAGACTTGGTGCGTATTTGAAGTGGAGCAGAGCAGAGAGCCACTTCTGGGATGCATCAGTTCTGGTGGAATCATGAGCATTGTCTAGAATGGCTGCGGATTGCTATGGCTGCCGCAGCGGCTGTAACGCGATGCACCCATGCCTGGTGGAAACTGCGGGTTACTGTACTTGAGTGGATTTTCCCAGGTATCAGAACTTTACTTGAGTATGTCTTTTTCTGACAACTTTTTACTTTTACTCCCTACATTTTAACACAAATATCTGTACTTTCTACTCCTTACATTTTCAAAACAGGCTCGTTACTTTAGTTTTAACACATTTGAGGAGAAATATTGTGTTATGCACTGCCTTCCCAACATCCAAACTGATTTCAACTGATGAGATATGAGACAAAAATGACATAAGAAAATATGATATAACAAAGCCAAAAACTATGTAAAAGATGTAACAACACAAAAAAGACGTAAGAAGAAAAAAACATGTAACAAGATGAAAACACAAAGTAAGAGATGTCCATACCCAAAAAGACAGGACAAAACGAAAAGGACAATAAAGATGTAAAAGACCTAAAATGCTATTTCTATATGCATGAAAGGCCATAAGGCACAGAAAACGGTACATTAAAAAAAAAAAAAACCCTGATACATGCGTACAAGGCCGAACATTCATGTGTGTTTTCATGTATGGTAGGGTTTAGCTAACCCTTATAGTGGTAACTTTTATGGAATGCTAGTACTATGAGAACTTACATGAATAATAAATTATCATATTATATTTCATTGTGTCATGCAACAGTAATGTGTCCCCTAAAATTTAATTATATGTTCTCAACAAGCTTACAGATTGAAATTATGATATTACCAAAAGCAGACTATAGGATGTGTTTAAGACATCAAATTAATTTCATATTGTTTTATTATTTGTTATTATTTTATTTTTTTTATTTAACTTACAAGCAATGATCAGCCAAATTCAGCAGTCAGAGCTGGGTGACTGGCAGGGATCAGCCAGACTTCAAAATTGAAAACAGGAGAAAAGTCAGAGTAATCCATCTCAGGGGCTCGCTCAGTGGACTCTGCCAAGCTGGTTGCTATGGAAACCGAGTGCTCATGCTTCATACCTGCCCCTGCCCTCAGCTGACTAAATGAAAGTTTTAAGATAGATTTGAACAGTAAATGCTTTTTTAAAATCTGTGAAATATCATAACTAACAATACAGCAGCAGAGCGATGTCATATTTCATTCTTCACATTTCTAAAATGACAGTTTCATTGCGGTTGGTTGCCGTGACAACTAATTAATGCGAGCTGTGGGAAAATGTTATCCTCCATATTTATATACATTATGCAGACCTACTGTGAGAGTACAGACCTACCAAACTGGGAACTCTAAATTGATTCTGACACCCATAGCACAGCGCTATTTGCCTGTTTCATTACAGCTCTCCCAGAACTTGATATCCATTTAAAATGATGTTACTTAGGCTGCAAAAATAGCTTTTATTCACAGACACAACCAGAAGATAGTAGCCAGTAAAAATGACTGAGGTCCAGACCTCGGGAACCTCAGTGGTATCTGAAGTCATCACCTGGACAAGATATCTTATCTGGACATGGAAGGAATGCACATTAAAGGTCCAGTGTGGACAATTGAAGGGGACTGATTGGCAGTTAGTGTATAATCACTTGAGAATATTAATCATTTTGTTTTTCGTTCACTTAGAATGAGCCCTGACTAAAGAGTCTGCTCTTCTATAACCCCACCATGTTGCACCGCCATGTTTCCACAGTATCTTAGAACTACCAAACCAACATTGGCTCTAGAGAGAGCCTTTTGCACTTTTTGCTAGTTTTGCAGCGACTGTAGGTTCTCCCACACACTTGGAAGGGGAGGGTGTGGGGAGGTGTTTGGAATCTGTAAGCCTACCACTAGATATCACTAAGGGCCTTTTAAACCTAAAAAGTTTTTTGAACCAAGGTCCGAAACAAGGTTCACATCTTTGTTACACTGTATACATTTGATCCAGTTAATTTTGGTTTCAGATTGTAATTATGTGAGCGAACTATACAAGACGTATCTACATCCTGTCATCACCTACATTAGCTGCGTTTCTCTGTACTTTTAACTTTGTAGAGGGGCATGCATGTTGTCCAAAGTGTCCAAACTATTGTGAGTTTTTTTTTCCAACTGACTTTTTATAAAGTTGCTGGACCAAAAGTCCACCTTTGGACTCCCTCTGTGCCACAGTGGCTCATTTGGTTTGGTTGCATCAGATTTTCTTTTTCTGGTTCTAATGATAGCCTGCCAGAACCTCCTATGACTGGTCCAAAAGTCTACACCATCCAATGGAATTTACACAGAGTTTTCACAATAGAAATGAGCTGCACCACAGTTCAGCTTGACCCAACCCAAGACCACCTCTTTTGGTCTGGTCTGGTCGAGGTTTCACACCTGTAATTTTGGTCTGGATCAAACTGAAAAGTCCAGAAGTCCAGAACAAACAAGGTAGGTGTGAAAGAGACCTAAATTCTATCCAGTGGTCCTTCAGTGCAGGGTGTAAATGCATGTAGTACACACTGCAGTCAGAATACAATTGGCCAGACCATATCTGGAAGTGGTCTTGACTGGGAAATTCTTAAGTCTGTCAGCTCCTCCTAGTTCTTCTGATAACTGAACTATCCAAGAAAACAAATGCTTTCCCACTAGAAACAAACCAAACCTTGGTTTCTCACCTCTTTTGGTTGCATTAAGGTTTGGGTCTTTGGTCCAGACGTGGTCCAGGGCATGTTTAACACCTATAATCTTGATTTGGATCAAACTGAAAAATCTGAAAGTCCAGATCAAATGAGATAGGTGTGAAAGGGCTCTTACTTTCATTCACAATGCAGCAGAATCAAGATAATAGGAAGCTTGGCCCTTGTTCAGACCCACATACAGACTGTGTTAAAACCAGATAAAAATGTCCTCACAATCTTCTGAATGATTTCTTATGGTGCTCGTGTACAAAAGACAATTTTAACCTGATGGTGACACTAGATGAAAGTTCATGTTAAATCTCTGGGGATCAGCCTCTTGGGTCACAAATTTCGGTCCAGAGGTGGGAAAAAACTAAGTACAAATACTTCATTACTGCTTGAGTTAACTTTTCAGGTATCTGTACTTTACTTAAGAATATATTTTTCTGACAACTTTTTACTTTCACTCCCCACATTTGAACACAAATATCTGTATTTTCTACTCCTTATATTTTCAAAACATGTGCCTTACTTTAGTTTGAATGCATTTGAGGGACATCAGTGATTATTTTTATTTTCCATCATTGTGCACTGAAAAAGATGAAAAACAAAAAAAAAAACAAACAAAAAAGATGTAAAAGACGTAACTTCACAAAAAAGAAGTAACAAGACCAGAAATTAAATTACGAAAAAGACATAGCAATGAAAAACGATGAAAAAGACACGAGAAAAAGACGTAACAAGACCAAAAATTATGTAAAAGTTGTATCAAGATGAAGTCGACGTAAAAAGATGAATGACAACGTAGAAGACGTAACAAACTGAAACAGACAGAGACGGGACTTGAGTGTGGAGAAAAGCTGAGGTTTAGCTCTGCTGTGGACAAGTCAGTAGAAATGTCCTTTTACATCTATACTTTCAGAGTTTGTACTTTTTAAGAAGTTAAATCTGTACTTCTACTTAAGTAAAGAATGTGTGGACTTTTGCCACCTGGTAGTTGTGAAGATATCTAAAACCAAGTGTTGGACAGACAGACTGCTGGATAAACAGACTAACTGAACAAATCCTTTCTTTTGCTCCACTGTTAGAAAGGCAAAATATAAGATAATATAACAATAACATTGAAGTTTTCTCCCTTTACCCGGTCCATATTTTGTGGGCTCTCCACAGGGATCTTTCAGTACAGGAACTCTACAGCTCAGACCACCCTGCACATGCACACCACAAGACCACTAATATTATAACCATCCAGATAACTGTGCTTTGTTTCAGCTGTATACTCTACTGCAAACAAGAGCAAATGTGATGCCAAATATTTATGTCAAACCAAAGTATAATAGCTCTACAGACCAGCTCTGCTGTCATCTAAAACTTAACACACACGCTGGTTAATGGATATCAAATGCCAAAGTGCATCCAAAAACATCTCCATACCATCAGATACTATAGAACAAAGTAATGACTTTAAATAGCTTGGCTTGGCATGAAACCACGGCAGTGTTGACATACACTGTGTTTATGCTTGTCCCTATTGCAAAATGACTAAATCTGTAGGTTTCTAAGTAACAACACATGTTATGGATTAACCCTAAAAATACACATGCTGAGGGCTGCTTGGAGTCAAAACAGGGTCTAATTTAGTTTTTTCTATAGTATCAAAAGTAATCCAGTGTTGCATGTGCACATACATTGCTAATGCTTCACAGAAGCCCACAATTAACTTACTTTGGCATTATATGTCCTGTTTAAATCCAGCTATAGTAGCATGATGAAAAACTCTTGAGTCTTTCATGTCTGCTTCATCTTTGGTGAACTTTGACTTTCTAGTTTACGTTGTAAATAGCAAAGCATTTCGACAGGGCTGACCTTTGAGGGAAGGAACTTGGCATGGTGCTAAAATAACTTTTTGATATTTTCTAGCGTGCTGGATTTAAGCAGATTACGGTAAGACAACTGTATGACCTTTATGTATATTCTGTTCCCATCCAGATAATAAACAGCAGCACAGAAATAGACGCAAAGTCAAGGGGTTTGCCAGCAGTTATAGTGCTGTCTGGCTGAGGTTAGTTCATCCATCCATCCATTTTCTGTAACCGCTTATCTGTGAGGGTCGCGGGTGGCTGGAGCCTATCCAGCTGACATTGGGCGAGAGGCGGGGTACACCCTGGACAAGCCGCCAGTTCATCGCAGGGCCGACACATAGAGACAAACAACCACTCACTCTCACATTCACACTTACGGGCAATTTAGAGTCACCAATTAACCTGCTGCATGTCTTTGGACTGTGGGAGGAAGCCGGAGTACCCGGAGAGAACCCGCGCGGACACGAGGAGAACATGCAAACACAGAAAGGCCCTGCCGGCTCGGGGATTCGAACCCAGGACCTTCTTGCTGTGCGGCGGCAGCGCTAACCACTGCGCCATCGTGCCGCCCGAGGTTAGTTCAATCAAGTGTTAAAGACAGACACAGTGACTGTGATACAGCACCTTTTAACAACGTTTAGTAAATGTTCCAGAACTCAACTTTCTTATTCTTGCTTGATATACAACTTCAGGTGCTCATCAGTCCAGGGTCCCTGTTGTCGTACTTTGTGCTTCATAATGCACCACACATTTTCAACGGGAAACAAATCTGGACTAGTACCTGAACTCTTTTACTATGAAGCCATACTTGGGCCTTTTCCACCGGCACTTTTGGCTGCACTGAGCCAAACTGTACTGCATTGAATTGCATTTTCATGATCACTTTCAGCGTGTTGAGCTGCTCTGCACCATGCCTGAGATGAACCTACTATGGAGTGGGGCCAAAGCGAACCCAACCTGCCTCCAAGCAGACTGCGGTGACGTCTCACCGGCCAAGACAACCTGTGATGAGCCTCCTTTCTCCCCTTTGAACAAGTGAGCGTTGTGTTACTCAACTTGTGTGTGCAGGAGAGCAGAGAGACAGACGTGTCTTAAAGTTTCTTAATGTTCAGCTCTCAATACTTTTGTAGCTTCTAACAGAATCTTTGTTTTGAAATTTAGTTTCTCTCCTCTGTTGCAGTTTGAATTTTAAGGTATCTGCATTATTTTACTGTATCATATTTCAGCTGTGTTGGAGTCGTGTTAAGTTACTACTTATGAACCAACCTCCCACCCCCCACCACATGTTCCAACTGTTGGAACATGTGCAGAATTTGTCTTGGCAGTGTCTTGCTGGAAATAAGCAGGGACGTCTCTGAAAAAGACGTCGTCTGGATGGCAGCATATGTCGCTCCAAAACCTGTATGTACATTTCAGTATTAATGTGAGATGTGACATTTAGTGAAGCCATAGACACTAACACACCCCCATACCATCACAGAAGAAGTTAGCGCTGGTAACAATCTGGATTGTCCTTTTTCTCTTTAGCCTGGAGGACGCAACATCCATGATTTTCAAAACCAATATCAATGTGGACCGTTTTCATTCATATTTCACACTATGTACCAACCTTTTTTGAACTGGGTTTGTACACTGAATCATGATGGACATAAAGCATGTTTTTTAAACAGCCACTGAAGCTTCTACTCCACTGAAGAGCTGAAAAACAGCAACAGACTAAAACATCAGATCTGTGTGGCGGATTGTTTTTCACCATTTTAAGTTTGACTGGTAATGGTGTAAGGGCACCTGACTGGAGAATTGGTGCCACCTACTGCTGAACTTGATGAAAGTAGTCTTAATAATTGTATAACAGTGATGGATTAAAACAAGTATGTAGGGTACGTCAGCTGCCTCTTGGAGGTGTAAAAGAGGGGGAATTCTTATTATGCTAAGAGCCTGAGCTGACTCACACGTACCTCTTTCTGTCTTCAATCAATGGGAGAGCCCACTGTACCTCTTTCTGAGCCTATACATGTAATTCTCTATGCTCCTTACATGGCAGAACTTGTGTAACTTAACTGCAATTCAGTTTGTTGCACTATCTTTACAGTTTTTCTCATTCGCTTTGAGTCAATTCTTGAACGAGAATTATGATTTTCAAACATTAAGTTCAAATCTCTGAACGACTAGTATGTCGTTCACAACAGATTGGAATATCTCATTCATTCAAGCAATTTGCACATGCTTTAGCATTCAATTTGTAGACAGTTGTCTACAAATTGAATGCTAAAATGTCAGTTGTCAAATTAATAGACACTCGTCTACAAATTTGCACATTTCTTCTGTGGGGCTTTGAGGAGGAGGATGTGGGCTGATGTAGAATCAAAGCAGGTTGATGACGATGTATATCACTCTGGCTTGCTGTTTCAGGTCTAAGCTGAGTTAGCTTAGCTCTTATCCCGGCAGTCCTCTGCAATCGCTGTCCGACTGGTCTGGCTGGGTGACCTGTATCCAAGTCCGCTGCCCTAACCTAGTCCCTGTGCTTCCTTTTCCCACGTTAATGAGTATATTTCTGTCATCTATCATGTAGATATATTTACCATATTTCACCATCCGACCAATGTTTGCTGATGTAATGTAAGCTAGCTTTAGCCTCAGTATTTTAACATTGTTACATCATGTATGCAGATGTTTGGTAACTTTACATAAACACTTATTATTTTAACTGACAAAATCCACCGTCGTCAGCTAGAAATGAGAAGCTGCTTCTGTATACGTCTCTAAGGATTCAAAGACCTTGTGTTTCAACAATTACTCCCAGTTTCGATGTTAAATCTGCCATTGTTATCACCGTAAACTGCATAAATGCAGTGCAAGAATGGAAAGTTTGGCAGGGGTAGCAACAGTAACTAAGGAGGGCGGGGCTTAGTGAAGGTTCAATTGCACTTAGCAGTTTTGAGAAAGTTAAGACTGTTTTGGAAAATGAGACAAAACGATTGGGGTTGCATCAACCTGGTTAGGATGTAGAAATGGTTGTGTGGCCTAAAAAGTTTGGGAATTGCTGCTTTTTTCATTCACATGCACACATGATTGTGGTGTGTCAATCATTTACATAGATGCAAATAATCCAAATAACTTTAAACTGAGTAAAATGTTTCATATTCTTTCAAAAAAGGGTTTAAAGCACCACTGACGAGCTGAATGTTCTTACTCCAGCTAAGACATGTAGTTATTATGCTGAAAGTCTGTAAATAAAAAGGGTAAAAACAGAGAAGAATCAAGCTAGAGTTTAAAGGTTTCATCTTACATGAGCTACTTTCTCACTAGCTCATTAGTTTGCCTTCTACTTCAGTAAACCTAAAGCAGGACTTCCACATCAGTAATCATGCTTTTAGACTCTCCAGCCCTGCTCGCTGTGTTCAGTGAGCTTTCAGCTTTCTCAGGCAGAAAGAAGCAGAGCCGGGGCTCAGTTCACCTTGACAGCCCAGCCCCAGAGAGAGGATCTGGGTTCAGAGAGCTGGAGAGGAGAAACGCAGCAGAGGTGTAGAAGACACGGGGCCAACAGGGTGAAAGAGCTGCAGAGGAGAGGAGAGGAGGGGTAAAATAAAGAGGTGGAGTGAAGATTTGGCTCGCATTTGACAGTTGGCAAGCTGAAGAGAAACACAATACACCAACAGGGAGACCACAGAGGAAAGAAACGTGTGAATGCACATGTGTAAGGATAATGTGCACTTTAATGAGTGTTTGTGGCTGGGGTGGAATGTTTGTGAGAACAAATCTTCAGATAAATGTGTAAAAACTGTGTGTGTGCAAGCAGCTGGATTGATAAGTAGATAGTTGGATAGATACAGTAGATACTTGTCATGAAATTTACATGGCCACACAGAGCTGGCATGTACGCCCGGCTGGTGGAGCGCTGCCCTGACACACCTTTGAAGTCTGAGCTCAGCTTTTTCCTCACCACTGGAAAATCTCCCAGTCTCTCTCTCTCTCTCACACACCACACACACACACACGCACGCACACACACACACACAATCATATCTCATGTGTGCACAGCAGAACACAGCAGCGATCATCACACTGTCTCCCTGCGCAGGCCTCACAGAGGCACAGTGGGAAGTGAAACAGTGATGAGTGTTGCTCTGCACATGTGAGACGTCGAAAGCATTAATCCTGCAGCAGCTCGCTCTGCTGTGCATAGGTAATCATTGCATATTATTATCCATCTACAGCAGTGTGCGTCTCCAGTCACAGCTTCAGCAGCGCTGCATTTATCTGAAAACTGGATTTATTTTGTGGCATTTGTCTGCTTCAGAGTCACTGGTAAGACTGGGTGGCAGATTAAAGGCTACTCTGTGAGGCTACTCAGTGAAGACCAGGTGAGGGACAGAGATGGGGACTTGAGTCTGTGACTTGGACTTGGGTCATACTTAGAGTTGGATTTTGGGCTGCCCCAGCTGAAAGATGACTAACATGAAAGAAACATGGTGGTATCTTTGGTTGTGGCTCTGTGGTGGCAGTGGTAGGAGTAGTGCTGTCCATAAAGTTTTGGCTTTGGCCAAGTCCAGCTTGGACAAAAGTTGGAGGGCTGAGGTGTCCTTAAGCAAGGCACCAAACCCTGAACTCCTTGGGGCACCTGATTATGGGCATCCCTGTACCACCTCTCTGTGCCTCTGCATGTGTAAATAAAATAAATACTGGACCGAAAAGGCTGAATTTCCCCAAAGGGGGGTTTATAAAGTATCTTCTTCTTCGAGAGGTTCAAAGATGGCCAATGGTGACTTGGGACAAATTCTGACAGTGTCAGAACTTCAGGATAACCATCACATAATGTGTCCGCTGTTACAACCTACGTCTACTAACCAACCTATAGCAATGCAGTGTGTGTTGGTGGAGTAAGACAGATCAAATCAGTAAATGTTACAATGCACAAACATACAACATGCTGTTTTAGCATACTACAAAAATACTTAACATCACCTCAAACAAAATGGCTTCTTTTCCCGTTCTTGTCCTCCTCCTCCACATTTCCATACACATACGTAAATACCAGTATTCCAAAGGCTTGATTCTTGTTCATAGCAGCAGAGACAGATGACACATGCTGGTGACCTTTTCTTGTATACTGACTTGTGTCATATCCTATAATTCAGTAGGTGTGATCCGAGTACAGTCTACACACATCAAACTTGATGCTGTACCCAAGTTTATTAGATCAATGTTGCACAGTGCTCAAGTCTGACAGTGCATCTCACAAACAGTGACACTCTACATGAACTCGAGATTTGGGACTCATGAACAATCTTGATCATTAATATTAAGGAAGTGTCTGAGCAGCTGACTGTCATTCCCTGCCTTATTATCATACGCCACCACAAGCTGCAGAAACAACACCATGGCGAGCACAACTGAAGCCTTTCTTCAAGAAATGTGCCCCAAACAAGGAATTGCCAAATGCAATGTCTGCGGTATCAAAATGAAGGATGAAGGATCGACCACATTAAACTTGATCAGAAACCTGAAAATAAACCCGGACAGGTGACAGAGACAGAGTCACTTAATAATGTGAAAGTTAATGTTCGTGCCTATGGACGGTTAGCAAACATGTTTGGCTATCTAACGTTAGCTTACTACTGGCGTTGTAATTAAGGGAGGTTAACTGTCTCAGATTGGTGTTTGCTGAATATTTTGAAAAGATGACTAGTTGTTTACTTGCCACACATGTTCACATAGAGTGCTGTCTTTGCCTCAACTATTAACATCGGCTACAGGCAGGTTACAGGTTTATTGTTAACCACACAATGTCAAAAGTTTATTAGGTTACTATTACACTATAGAATATGTTAATTTAGAGTAGGTATATATCAGCTGTCATTACCTGGAGACTTACTGTAATTAAACGATACAGTTACACTGTTAAAAAAAAAACAGGTTATACTTACATTGCAAGCCGAATATTTTCCTGTTACCTTGAGTAACATTTGTCTGCATTCATTATTTAGTGAAGACTGCTAAATTTAAAAAAAAAGATGAATTTGATAGTGACAGCTGAAGATATTGCAGGAAAGGGGGCAGAGAGAGAGAGGGGACAACAGGCAGCAAATAGGCTGCAAGTGGGAATCGAACCCACAGCCACTGCAGAGGACTGATAGCCTCAGTTCATGAAGGGCATGCTCTACCAACTGAGCTATGGGGCACCCCTACAATTTCCATCTTTACAAAAAAAAAAACCCCTGTTGAAATCATGATGATGTGATATTTGTCGGGGTCTTTACCAAACACATTTTCTTTCATCTGAATCAATGCTGATACTGTATGCTCAAGGAGTAATGATGATAATGCAGTAGATAATACAGCAGATGATAGACAACCACAAGAGACTTGAGTCTTCTCTAGCTTAAACACTTGTGACTTGACTGCTATTTAACAGCTTTCCTACACTTTGAGCTGATGAGGTCCTCAGCACAGGGTGCACTTGAACACACTTCTATACACACTACAATCAGATGTCTGTATGTGCTCCATCTCCATCTGTCTATTCATAAATCTATCAACATGTACATACGTATGTACGTGTGTATAGATATATATTCACAGTTGTCATGCAGCACATCTACATGCCTAACACAGTTTTCTGAGTTGTTTTTGTAGCTACCACATCTGTAGCAGTGTGCTTACATGTTGTCATGCTCACAGATTTTACATAGAATAGATACAACTCTGTAGCCTGTGCTTTGGGTTGCTATGCAACTGTTTGCTAACATGTAGTACCAATCTGACATTACCGACTGGAAGAACAAATCTGCTCCTCCAGGTGAGCCTTTAGTTTTCTCTCATATGAAGATGATACATGTTGAACTTGGAGCGTGTAGGGAAACTCAACTCATACATTTATGTAGGGAGTTGTCATGTAACTGTTATGGTGATGTAGTAGATTATATATCCACCAATTTTCTTTTTTCTCTTTAAACATTTGAAAACATCTTCAATGCAAATAAAATGCATTTTTCACAGGGTTCTTTTTCTCTGTCAGGTCCACCACAAAGTGGAGCACTTGTCTAAAAAACTCCATTTTGGTTATCATGAAATTTAACTTTGTTTCATAAAGATAAAAGAGGAATATGTAGCAATAGTTTGTGCAAATATGAGTACAGCAGTCCAAATAGTGAGTTGGAGCCATAGACTGTATGTCAAATAGGTTGTAATCCTGTTTAATATGGTGGAATCAAGTTGTTTCCCCCGCCTCCTCCTCTCAAGACACTGAGACTGGCAAGCTGCAGGAGCTCCACAGGAGCACAGGAAGCATGTGGTCTCTTAAATTGTAGATAAAAAGCAAGAATGAGTCTCCACTGTAAGTTGATCAGCTGATTATAACTGTCAATTATCTGTCAATGCAAAGTTAAGCCTGTTATCCTGAAAACAAAAGTCTTCTGCTCTGAAAATACACACTCTGGAATTTGAGTTAAGTGGCTGCCTGTCTCACTGCTGCCAAACTCCATTAACATTTTGCTAAATTTAAGAGTTATAAACATCTACTCCTTCTACAAGATTATTATATGATTTCTTACAGCTCATAAACAGACACTTACTCATTCAGCAAAAAATCAGCATTAATCTGAACTCTGATTAATGTGAAACAATTATTCCTGTCTGTCATGGAAATTTCAAAGCGGCACACAGCAGCTGTAGCAAGCTTCCTTGATCTCTGATGACACATTGTGGTCATTTCATGATTTATTACAGTAAATATATTACAGATTTCTCCTTTAAAATTGTTTTTTAAAAAAAACATGTAATCAAAAATGTAATCAAGTAATCCTTGACAATACATAAAATTACACAGTTTATCAAATGTAATCCAAGATGTTACTTATTTTTGTAATATGATTACATAATTACATGTAATCTGTTACTAACCAACCCTGCCTGGGCAACACACTTACTGTGCAAATGTTTTTTTTTTTTTTTTTTTAAATAACTTTTTTGAAAATCTGAAACAATAGTACCTGAAAATACAGATGTCTGCCAGGGACTGGGGGGTAAATAAGATCAATAACATAACAGTAGTGCGTGCAGTAGGTCTTCCTTCCCCCCATATTTTAATGGAGGAATATTCACATACAAATCTTTATTTAACAATACTCCAAAACATAAAATATAGTTTTGTGCTGAGTGTATTAAAGAAAAAGTCCAGTGAGTCCAGTAGCACAAAACTGTGCACATGCTTTTCGCTATGAAATGAAAAGAGCTCCTCCCACAGCATACACTAAGTCCTTAAGTCTGGTTTTGTCGTTTGCAGATAGTAGATTAATGTGGTAAAATGGTCATATTTTGTTTTTTACAGAATAAGAAATGCATATGAAGGTGTACACTGATACACTTTTGTAATTTTGCAAATAAAGACCAACATGTGTTACTGTCAGAATGATTCCAAAGAAAGTAACATTATGATACAAAGATTTTCTTATAAACAACGCTATTAACAATATTTGTAGCGTTATGAGATAAAATATAATACTGGTAGATATAATACATACTGGCAGTGATAAATCAGTAGTGGGGCTTGCTGACAGTTTTTACTAAATAAGTTATGTTGCAGGCTGCAAAGAAATCAAAGACTGATAGAGCAGCTATGGAAGCTCACCTGGGAATATGGACTGCACCATCCTGTGCAGAGCTCACTCACACTCATGTCATTCTAATAGCTGGTATACATTTAACAACTTTTGCACAGCTGCAGCATCAGAGTTGGAGCCAGCACATCTAACACAGTGTTGAAATTACATGCCCGTCACTCTCTGAGGTATTGCGATGTGTTTGAAGTTGAGCAGCTCCAAATTGTAATTCTGTTCTACCGGAGAAAATCCTTGTCCCTGACACATCTTTAACAGTCTCTTGAACCATTTTTTTTTTTTTTTTTATAATTCACAGCATGATAAGTGAGCCACGCGCCTGCATCTCTCCCTCTCACCTACAAAATACATCCTGTAATTTATCTGCCTTCTACACGTATGCCCACCTTTTCACCTTTTCCAGCGCTACCACTGAGAGTCCTTACTCAAGACATGCACTGCCTCCCCCCTCCGAACCGCCACCCCCGCTCCACCCACCTCCACGTTTAGCCCTGGGGCTGGATATCTATAATTCATCTTTTATCTGGCACTCACAGTCCTGCTCGCTGTTCCACACAGCCGTTGCCCACTTCACAGGGTAAAGCCGCCTGCTGCCGCTCGCTTTAATACAAATCTCACAGGGCACCTAGATATTGATTGTAATCCAAGGTAAACAGCCTGGTTTGCATAATCATGCGTTTCACAAGTGAGCATCGCGGGCAACCGAGGCTGCAGCGCTCGGGCTCTGGTTTCAGGGGGATATGGCGTGCCAAACTGGCACCGGCACCGCTGCTTTATGGGGTCTTAATAGCAACAGGGGGCCTGACCCCGGATCATATCAAAGGAAAAAATGTTGTTAAAGGAAAGACTGTGAAAACATGCGTTTGTATGTGGAAGTTAGAGCTGGAACAAGAAAAAGCACAAAGCTTGACCTCCGTGTGTGGTTTATGGCTTTTTCCAGCTTGGGGTACATGCAGTGTGCTGAACATCAGCCAAACATGCAAATCCTTATATATGAGGTCATGCTGCGTGCTGCGTATCCATACTAAACAGGTGATTTATACTACATCATGATGTAGAGAGATGCATGAAGAAAAATTTTGCAACACAGACTGACTTGTTGGAAGAGGCTGCACTTTATTCAATGGTGTTGTGAAACTCATGTGGCATTTGTTTCTTGGAAGAAAGCCTGGTAGACTGCTGAACGCTCTTTACTGTAGAAAGAGAGCTTGTTGGTGAGCACTGACAAGTTGATTTTTTAACTATAAAATGTCTCACTCAGCTTGTATCCCAGTCTTGTATCTTGGTCCCAGTTTTGTGACCAAGATACAAGGTGGTTGGTATCTGTTTATATCATGTTATCAGGAATGATATTTAGTTCTTGTTCATTCCAGACATTTTTACTTAAATGTCAAGTGTGTAAGATTTACAGGGATTTACTGGCAGAATATAGCAGATATGAAATATATTCATAACCATGTTTTCATTAGTGTGAAATCAGTTAAATTAAGACTTGATGTGTTTTCATGACCTTAGAACGAGCCATTTATATGTGGGGGTTCTCTTCCATGGAGGGCCTTTGCACTGGTGGACTCAAGGGAGGGGGTGGGGAGGATTGCTGGTGCCCCCATGTTAGAAAAAAATGCAGCAGAAGTGCCTTCTTGGATGCTCCTAGGTAGATAAAACATGGGTAAATGCCCTCTAGAGTAGCCCAGTGTCCAAGACAACATGATAAAGTGCCCACTAGAGTGTCCTTCAAGAGGACAAAATGTGATAAAGTGTCAAATCATCTCCATGTCTCCCTCACTAGTCGTTTATACTATTAATCAATATTTCAATCATGCACGATGTCAGTTATCTGTCGTCGCATGCAGCCGCCCGCCACTAGTCGGGGCCGCGGCCCTCAGACGGCAGCCTCTCGCCCAGCGTGTACGCCCTGATCACCTAGGCAACCCCGGATGTTTATGTCAAAGTCGGACAGATGAAAACCAGCGCAGTTTGGCAGTGTTTTAATCTAGAAAATGGAAATAATGTTGAATGTAGACTGTGACAGAATAAGCTGATATATAATCACTCGACTGGAGAAACGTGCACACATTAAACACAGACACGGAAATCTGCAGGCGGAGCTGCTGCTGTCAGCTGCAAACGTCAGGTCTAGTTTACCTGCAGACTCCGTGATCCTCTTCGGTCTGAAAAGTTGAAGCATTTTGTGAGTTGCTCTAATGTTTTGGACGTTAATGTGTTTGGTTTGTATTGCATATTTAGCGTGCATAGCGCACATTTCAGCGGCATTTAAAGTACTATTTGGCGATTGTTGACTGTGATTAACGGCTTCAAATGGCTCTTAATACGCACAGTATTTTTTCCGACAGTGTTTAACATTATAAATTAATAAATTCTGCTCAATTTTAACTGCTTTCTGACTGTTTTCTTAGTGTTAGACTAGTCGACTAGTCTAAATTAAATTTTGCGTTTAATAGACAGGGAAATTAGTCGCCAGGAACATCCCTAAGAAAAAGTCACGGGGGGGGTCGACTATTCATCGACTACGGCAAAATCTGACGAATCAGATTCAACTATGAAAATCCTTAGTCGAAAACAGCCCTACAAATTAGTATGAAGAGCAAGAAAGTCTGTGTAGGAAAATGGATGGGTCAAAAACAGGACTTTCACCAAGGATGACTTGGGTTTGTGTCCTGTGTGAAACTAATAGTCAGTGTTGAGTCATGTTACATTTTAAGTTACTTAAGTTAGGTTATGTACAAGACTTATGTCAGGTGACTTACGTAACATTTTATAACATTTAGTCTTTGATATTTTCCTAAACCTAACCTAAGTAGTCTTGTTACCTAAACCTAATGAATGTGATGGCCCTCACCTCACTTCCGTCTTACGAGTGACGTCACTTCCGTCACGTGATATACATACAGTAATGCAGTTAACCCCAACCATGATCTTTTCCTAACCCCAGTATGCTGATGCACTTATTTGAACCCAAACCATGATCTTTTTTTAAACCTAACCAAGTAGTTTTGGTGCCTGAACCTAAGCACACTGTGACAGTTTTACATGTTTGACTGTTAACCACACATTTAACATTATGTGTTGGATGTCACATGACGAAAGCCATGTACTTTAGGTCCAGGGATACATTTCGGTGGTACTCTCCAATTGTCTCCAAATCAATCTGTCCTGTATGTATTAATCGTGGCAGTGGAAAATAACACTGGACCATGACACTTATTCACACTACAACCATATGAGGAACTGAAAATTCAGACTGAATACTGATGATTCTCATAAAATGAGGCAACCTCATCTTTATAAACCTTCAGTACATTTGTTTTGTATCAGTCTACCAAGTTAATTAGTCTAAATCTGAGACATACTTTGCAGGGGGGAGTACATTTATAACCTTTAGCTATGGACCGTAGCCATCTGGTGACTAGTCTTTATAATAGTTTCCTGTGAAACCTGCTTTATCACCTGTTTCCCATTTCACTGTTTGTAATTAGCTCGCAGGGTTTAAAATGAGGAATCTGTTCTCAGAAGATGGATGTTCTTGCTGCTTTGTGTGGGCTGTTGTTTGATTTGAGATTTTTAAGTTTATATTCTGATTCTTTCAAGTCTGTTTTAATACAGTACTCACATGTCCATATGTACAGTGTATTGAAAGACTTAATGGTCGCTGTGATCGTTCCTCATCTACACAGGCTGCAGTGAAAATGCCCTTGTAGGAGAGTCAGACTCAAGTCACAAATCTAAGGACTTGAGAATTGCTGGACTAACACTGATTAAAGACTTGACGTTGACTTGGTATTGATTACTTAGACTTCGCTTCAACTTGAGAAAGATGGCTCAAGAGGACTTGACTTTTTTGTTATATACTTATTGGCTAAACACTGTTCTACATATGTAAGTTTTGTTTTTGAAACTTAATTGAGTGATTTCTAATGTAATGTGCACCAACCTGGAAACCTATTACCTATGCAGGAGACCAGCAGAGGCCAGTTCACAAGGCTGCTTGAATGGAGGGGGCTAGTGCAAAAATAACACAATGCGGATTAAAGGCGATTCTTTCGTGTGTCCATCAGAGCGCATCATGCACGATAGACGTATCAAGACGAAAATGACGTAAAAGACATAACAAGATATAATGAGATAAAAACAATGATAAGGACATAACATGATGAAAACAATGTAAAAGACCAACAAGACGAAAATGATGTAAAACACCTAACAAGACGAAAACAATGCAAAAGACCTAACAAGGCTAAAATGATGCAAAAGACCTAACAAGATAAAAATTATGTAAAAGACCTAACAGGATGAAAATGATGCAAAAGACTTAATAAGACTAAAACAATGCAAAAGACCTAACAAGATGAAAATTATGCAAAACACCTAACAAGATGAAAACGATGCAAAGGACCTAACAAGACAAAAACAATGCAAATGACCTAATGAGATGAAAATTATGTAAAAGACCTAACAAGATGAAAAAGACGTAACAAGACAAAAAACAATGTAAGAAGATGAAAAAGGCATAAAAAAAAAAATCACAAGATGGGGGCAAAGGGCAAGGGCAAAATGCTAGCATTAGCATGCTAACATGCTCATAATGACGGTGCTACCATGCTGATTTTCAAGAGGTTCACCAGCTTAGTTTATTGTGTTAGCATGCTAACATTTTCTAATTAGCATTAAACAGAAGGCACAGCAAAGGCTAATGGGACTGTGTTTTGTCTCTCAGATATTTGGCTTTGACCTGAAGATGGTGCTAAATGGGAAGTTAAGAGATGATGAAAGTTACATAATTCATCTTGGCAATCCATCCAGTAGTTGATATATTTCAGTCTAGCTCTGAAAGAATTTCAATATTTAATGTAATAAAGGCTCGTCAAAGTTTTAATAGAAGTCTTCCTTTTCTGTCCCCGTCCTTTCACAGTGGATGACCTGTCACGAGTACTAAAGAAGTCCATCCTGTTTGTCTTCCTGTCTGTCCTTAACAACCAGCCCCACATGACTTGGATTCATTACTGAGCTCAGTATTACAACAGTTAGATAACTGGAACAAGCCTCCTGTTCCTCTCAAGGGCCCCATTGCAGCAGCTGGATGAAAATTCTGCCACAAATGAATTATAGATTTAATATGCTCCGGTGTTTCCCAATCACACTGATTCAATAAGCTGGTCAGTGTCTATTTATAATCTTACTGATGGATAATTATGGCTGTATCAGTTTCCAACAAACAACAGGGGATCTGTCTGTATTCATTTCTATTATATATTTTATATAACCTCTGTTTTATTAGGAAATCCTTTTATAATACTCCAACTTGCTTGTGTGTTCCAGTGAACATAATTGGCAGTATTATGAGTGGGAAGTTGATGTGAGTTCAAGCCCTTGTCCAATTTGATCTACTCCTTACTGGTAAAACTGGAATTAATAGGAAACCCACCTAATTTTGTTGTCTAACAGCATGACCCATCTTATAACCAGTGGATATTTAAGTAATCTTATATTATTCAGTATTCCCCTCTAAACATTCAAATATTTTAGCAGTCTGACTAAATTTGTCACATGATCCCTGAACTGCCTCCTGTCTAAAGCAGCCTTGTGTCTCTACCACTAAGAGTTTGAATAGACTGCGCTTGGGTTTGGATGCAAGAGCAAGCAAGAGGGTTATGAGCTGGGTCGACTCAGGTTAGAACTGTAGGAAATGAGAGCATGCAGTGTAACCTGTATTTGTCAACTTGACAAGATTTTTTGCTTATATTTGCTACAGTTTTTTCTAGTGCTCAGTATACAACCCAAGCAAAACAAAACAAGGCTTTAGTATCAATGGAATCCAGATCAAATTACCATTGAAATTTGGTATGGGCATAGATTATCTCCAGCAGAATTTTTCACTTCATTTTGGTGACCTTCTGACCTCTCTTCTAACATCACTGTCAGGTCAGGCTTTATACTTCACCAATACTGTGGTCCATGAAAACACAACTTATGGTTAGAAACAAGCCTGGAAACCAGATGAATCAGCTGAGCTTATGTTTTCACTTGTGGACTCTTGGAAGATTAGCCAATGGCTAAAAGAGATCAAGATATCTAAAATCTTCATTTGCTCAGATACATCTGGCCCCCCTTGTATTCAGACAGAATCTCACCAGCGGTGGCCAATCCAAACCATTTATCTAATATAGAGCGGATTCTATATGATGATTGACAAAGGAACATCACTAGCCCAGATTTGAAAAGCCACATGTCACACGTTTTGCTGCTCTGATTGGTTGTGTGTCTATCCAATTAGGTCCAGTCAGCAGGTCCATCCAGTGCCTCAGGCTCTGGAAAATCAGATCAAACTGTTGGATCAAGATTCTTTTGCTGCATTGCCTATTTCTCACCTGAAGTGTTTCCAGAAACATATTTTAGTGCCTGTTTAGCTGTAATACGAGAACGATTGCAACCAAGCTGCCTCCACTCTCTGCTTAGAAATGGACCAAGCATCTCTATGTCACATATTTCATTGCTCTGAGTGGTTGTAGGTTGATCCATCCAGTGGAATTTATGTCTGTGTGTGTTGATAATGCCTCTTGGAAATGTCCAGAAATGGACTATGAGATTTAAGACTAGAAATTAGTCTGGCAATGCCAGGGTAGTTTATAACTGCTGAAGAAAATATCTTAAAGATCAGATATTATGAAAAATATACTTTTTCTTAAACCCTTAAAATATGAGAAACTGCCATCCTCTCTCTTTTTTGCTTGCTTTGCTTGTTTTTGACCGCAGGGTCATGAAGGGGTATTGGGGCAGATTCAGTTCTGATTTTGGAGACCAGTGTTGGCAGTTTCCATATGAGACCAACAATTAATGTTGGCTTTTTGTTATCATTTAATCATGATGACAGTCTTACCCTGCCTTTAACTCAGTTTCTGTTCATTACCCTTAACCACACTGCTCTTACCATGCACATATTGAATATACATTAATAAAACATTCATTGCCAATTGAGGGTTTGCAGAATTAACATTAATGTCCACTTTCTGTTTGATAAATTGGTTGTGTAATAATGATCATTTTCCTCTACTGCCACCCTGAGAACATTTTTTTGTAGCTGAACTGTTGGTAAGGTTTGAAAAATATGTAAAATAAACACTACACTCTGTGCGTAATGAGCATTCACAGCCTCTGGGGGCTGCTGCGAGGAGGGACTGAGCACATTGACAGCCATCAGTCGTGTGTCACCCTGCTGTCTGCTAATCCCAGTGTGTTTGTTGCGGTGTGTGTGTCTGAGAAACTGCTGCTTCACTCTCCATCTCACATCATCACTCAGGAACCACAGCGAACATCAAAGACTCAAAGAGTCTCCGCTGACCAAAGAGCTCTACTGCCCATTAAGTCAAAGCAAATGGAAATAGAAACCTAAAGACTAATGAGAAACTGTAGACAATTCCAAATAACATGTGGGATTTAACTAAATCTACACAACATGAGGAAATATATATATGTACTGTGCAACATTGTAATGTGTGACAATGTACAATGTATATATGGCGGGGATTAGTATTAGTGACTGTTGAGGTTTCATGGCAGAAGAAAACTCCAGAGCCTCTTTACTCCAGCTGCCTAGAAGCCATGACCTTGGGTGGGCTAAATTGGTTTCCGTTGGCCTGCTTTGTAGCAGAGATTGAGTCTCCCCGAACTGCTGCCAGATCAGTTTGGCACCCTAACCCCGTCAGTGGCTCTGTTTCTGTCCTTCTGCTGCCCTGTGAAGGTCAGATGAATTAGCACATACCTTTCAACTCCACGAGGGTACAAGTCATGGCCTCAGTGCTATTTCCAGTGCCACGCATTGCTGCCATTGTCACAAGGACACTTTTGACAACAGGAACACACACTGTGACGAGAGGACATCGGAACTCAAACTCTGGCACACTGTTCTGAATGGATGATGTGAGGATTTGGTATTCATCCAGCATGGATAGTAGCATGAATGAATCCTTTAATTCTACTTGACACATCATTGCTCCATACTTCCACACTATCAGCATGTTAAAGCTGAACCAGAAAATCCACATTCTGTACAATCTCCTTGGTGTTTGTTTTGACTAGGCTACTTATTTTGTTACAATATAATTAACATTAACAAATTAATCCCATTATTTTCTGCAGGGAGTACCAATTATATTGCACTTATTCTTGGGAACTGAGGCAAATCATGTCCCAACAAAAAACCCTTAAAATGATAAATACCAAAACTCAAAGTCACTCTTAATTTTCAGGTGAAAATTTATTCTTTAAGGATTTATATATATGAAATATGTGTAATATTCTGGTTTGCTTTCATTTTATTTCTAAACTGCTCTGTGCCAAAAACAGCCTTATCTCAGACAAGAATTCACAACTTCAAACATTAAAAAATGTGCTAAAAGCCTTCTCAATCTAAAACTAACAATCCCTACTGATAACGTGTAAAATGTATGTAAAAATGTTCTATTATACTCATCTTCATTTGTTTTCAAATTGATTTTTTTATGAAAATGTTGGCCCTTTAAAGTTCTATCCTAGGTTTCCGTCAACTCAATTTTTTACTCAAAATGATTTAATCAGGCATAAAAAGGGTTGGCTATATCCTGAGGACCCCTGTCTCACTTCCTGGTTTAAAAGAGGCAAGAATACTGCTCAAGCACTGGTAAACGTTCTACTTTTAGACAAATTCATTAAATAATATTTCTATCAGATGTGTCTAAACCATAACATGTCAACTCTGTAGCCTTTCTAAATCAAAGCTAAATAAGAATTATGGTTTAAAAATGTGTATTTTAATAAGCATTAAGAGAACTCTGAGACACTTAAAATAATAAAATGGCGGCTCATTACGACTATGCTGTGAAATGGAAAAATTGTAACATTTTGTCAACTCTGTAAGACGTCAGCTCTGTCAGATTTTTCCATCTGATGGAGTTGACGTCTACATTTAATTAAAAAAAAATTAATCACTAAGAGGTTGGCCTGTTACAAGGTTTAAAAGCCAAGGGTTTGGTCTTTTAAAATATATTTTCAAGCATAACTGAAGAGAAAAAATTGAAACCCTGTCAAAATACAATTCTCAAGAATGGGTGATTAGTGCTCTCCAGTGGGTGTGGATTTGTTATACTGATTCAGTTCTTACACATTCACAAGCAGTTAGCCCCGAAATGGGAGGCAGATTTTGTTACCTCTTACCTTACCCCAGCTATGACCTCAGCTCATCATATGGTATCCTGCATTCACTTGAAATAACTGGAAACATGAGCTTCCGACTGGGGAAATTCACGTAAATGCCCCTTCAAGTTGAAACAACAACTCTGAAAGATTACCTCTTGCCAACTTGTTGTCTTATGATGTCCTATATGCAGAAACATGGTGAATGAAAATAAATGTTTGGTTAAAAACTTCTTATTGCAATTTTTTGCTCACGTGTAATCTGTAATATGGTGTCAGGTTGTAACTGTTGCTGTCCACTTAGAGTGATCTTTATTACTTAGAAACACTAAAATATTGCTTTACCTGACACGTTTTTAGGGTTAATGCTAGTAAATAACTTTTCTAAGAAATGTACTGGTGCAGCAGCAAGTCTGGGACAAAATCACTTTGTAAAGCTCTACACCGTTTCAGCATACTTGGAATCTTCACTGGGATGCCCAGTCTCAGCAAACCATCACCCAGACGCTGCAACAAGTACAACAACCCTGCCCTCATGTAATTGTTTCCAATGACTTAAAAGTTCATGAACATACCAAAGTTGGAGGAACAACTTCCATACACTGGAAACTGGACCATCTAATGAGCATGTGAATGTAATAAAACTGTGTTTTGAATCACAGAATAACATAAAGAGTGCTGAATTCACAGGACTACCTGTTGCTTTAAGTCTGACAGTCATTTGTGATTGCTACAACTGGACCAATGAAAGAAATATGGCTGACTAAGTAGCTTACAGCCACCTTGACTCCTTCCATTCAGTAACACAATTCAGGATGAACACAGTGTGCAGGAGCTGCTGTGATTCAGCATACTGAATGACACTGCGTTGCAGCAAAAGTTGCATTGTTTTGCCAGAGTTCCCCGCATTTGACTGGCTCCATACAAATGAGAGAGCTACGTTTTGTCATGCAGGTCTGAAGTTGGTCTGAATGCGGTATAAAGCTGAAATCATATTTTCCACGTACGTGAGTACGCGAGGCTCCATGTGACGTAAATGTCGTCATCGGAATCTGTATGAAGTAGATACACAAGTGTATTTAAATTTTCTTACACCTCTACTACCAACAGGCTTTGTGTGGACAGATGTGTACCTCCAGTTTGTTGTTACCATGTGAGCTTGTCTGCGAGGCCACTATGCTACAATAATCTGCACATGTGGAATGCGTCCTCCAAGCAGACTCCAGAATCTAATAACTGAATTACTATGCAATCAAGGTATCTGCAGCTATCCATGTTCATGCCTTTATAATAATATGAATGAAAAGTACATGAAGTTGGAATCACTGCTAACACTGACAGTGTTTACATGCGCACGTTATATCCTGGTTTAAGAAACCTGGATATAAATATCCAGGTTTTTCATGTTGGCGCTTAAATGTTATAAAGTGGCAGACAGCTGAAATCACTGCTGATAGCTGATACTCTATGGACTGGTTGAAAAAAAAGGAAGAAATTATAGACATTCTCCAGTCAGTAGCACCACAGACGATTACTGCACGTTTTACATCAGTTGTCCCTCAACTATTGCCATGGGAAACACCCACCAAGAGCCCTAAGGTATGATCACATTACATTTCTGTACGATGAATGTTTGCTCTGTCTCCAGTTTACTCCTATTGAAGCCTGTGTGACAGACAAATTCAAGAAGAAGTCTCGTGTTTCACAATGATCTCCAGCCAGCTCTTACAGATTCACAGGTCAGAGTTCATGTTTGTTCAACTGTGACTGAGTGGAGGTGTTCTGCCGGCCAATAGAAACACTGATGGAAATGTAATAGTCATTATTCCAGTGTCTTTCATCACTGCTATTTAGTACATTATCACACCACTTTGCCTTTGCAGGGAAACTTTGTGTACCTTAATGGTAACGTGACCTTTCCTTCAGACACTGTCACCACAGATGTGTCCAAATCTGTTTTATTTTCTCTTGAAATTTTTAAAAATATGCACACTAACTGCAGAGATGGGAAGTACTGTACGTAAGTAGATTTTTGTCACTGGAATATTTATTTTTCAGACACCTTTTTACTTTTACTCCCTACATTTTAACACAAAACAGTCTTGTTACTTTAGTTTCTAGGCATCTGAGGGGAATTATTGATTATTTTTATTTTGCATCATTGCTGCTGCCTTCCCAACATCAAGAGGTGAACACATAGAAAAAACTGAAAAGATTCCTTGTGTGTCCATCAGTGCAGTTCATGCACAACAGACGCAGTGGGATGCAAAGAAAATGGCATAACAAAATGAAAAACAGCATAAAACATAAGAAGACAACGACATGAGACAAAACAACAAATCAAGACATAAGACAAAAATGACATAACAAAAAGAAAACAACGTAACAAGACAAGATGAAAACGACATGAGACAAAAAACAACGGGAAACAATAGACACAAGAACGGAAAACGACATAAGATGAAAACAACGAAACAAGACATAAGACCAAAACGACATAACAAGACAGAAACAAGGTGAAAGACACAACAAGACAAAAAGGACGTAACAAGATGAAATATATGTAACAAGAGGGAAACAACATAACTAAACAAAAAAGATGTAACAAGATGTAAACAAGTAAAATAGTAACAGACAAAAATGACGTAACAAGACATGACAAGACGCAAATGATGTAACAAGTCGTAAGAAGAAGAAAATGATGTGACAAGAAGAAAACAACGTACCAATGCATAACAGGGAAACAACAAAACAGATGAACGAGGTAAGAAATAAGACAAACGACATAAAAAGACGAAAAAAGAACGTAACAAGATGAAAAAGACATAGCCAGACAAAAACTACGTAACTAAACAAAAAAGATGTAACAGGACATACAAAGATGAAAATATGTAACAAAATGGAAACAATGTAACAACGAGGCGAGAACAATGTAATAAAACAAAAAAACATAAGAAGACATAAATGATGCAACAAGATGTAACAAAACGAAAATGATGTAGTAAGATGAAAACAACGTAACAATACGTAACAAGACAAATGTGGCATAAAAGACGTAACAAGACGAAACAGACGAGAGGAAGGCCTGACTGGGGAGAAAAGGTGACATTCAGTCAGCTTTGTACAGAAACAGTTGGTCAAAGAGGATAACTTTTTACTTTTATACTTTGACTAAGTTTCAGGAGCCTGTATTTTTCACTTTTACTCAAGTAAAGAACTTATTTCTGTACTTCTGCTTTTACCAGAGTCTTTTTTAACACCAGTACTTCTACTTAAGCAAAGAAACAGTGTACCTTCACCATATCTGACTAACTGTAGTATCTTCTCTCTGGTCCATGCTTTTCAGTCTCTCTCTGCTTTAAGAGACGCTGCAAAGTCTATGAAACCATACCGTTGGCTGATCTGCTTTAGTTTAACCTTACAGCACATGAATGCACAGTGACTGACAAGTCGAATAACACTAATGAGACCTGAGCTGAGCTAACTGGTAAATAAATCATGGCGCTCAGGTGTGTGGCACAGAATTTTTATGTCCAGGGTGCTGCATAATATAGGTCTTTTCATAAAGACCTCTGTATGAAGTTACAATGACCTCTTGAACTGAGACAAGTACAGGCTAAAACTGTCCTTAAAGAAAAACCGACGAGGCACGTGACATCTTCTATTTCGAGCTCTCTATTCATCAAGTCGACTCAAGTCAGAACAGTGAAGAGGAGCATGTGATTAGGAAAAGACAGCTGAAAATCACAGGAGACTAGCTGTGTTTTTATCCTCTGTAAAATTCAAATCTAAAAGGATTACTTTCATCATAAATCATACCTGATCTACACTGTGTATATGTACTTAGGTTACCCAAGAGGATTCAATCCCTCCCTGATAAAAACTCATGAGCGTGTGATTCCTCTTGGAGTTGCTGATAAGGAAAGAACTATAGAATGTCTCTTAAGGAAATGAATAGGAAGCCTTGCCAGGGTTCATATAGAAGGCAAGCAGATGGTGCAGTGAAGAAAACACAGAAAACTGAACTCACTTTCTTTTGTTATTACAGAAGAGAGATGAAAAGAAATAATGTAAATAGGGTTTTAGAGATCATCAGCTCCATCTTAAACATGTAAAGAAGCTATGATAGCAAAAACAATCCCAGTAATGGAGATGTATGGATGAAGAATAAATAAGGATAAATGCTTACACACCAAGTTTACATACAGAGCTTATCCTGTGGAGCCTCCTGTTAGAGGCTTACTGCTGTGTTTATGCCCTGCAGTACAGTCCCAAGGATGCATTCAGACTGAATGCATCTTTTATGGGTCTCTCAGTCAAAACAACAATAAAGTACAGACTTTGATGACATTGTGATGCAGCATGGGATCATGGGAGATGTGTCTTCGTTTTTAACAACTACCATAACCGATTGATGAAAATCGATCCGTCATGACGCAGGCAGAAATCATGTTCATGGACAAGGCAATGCAAGTTTTCCTCCATCTCATTCTACCAGGCAGTTATAGTTGTAGGGGTGAAGCATATGGCATCATTATTGAGAAACCTGTTTCAGATCCAGCTGCTTATATTAGTCGCCCCATGGACCTATTTCAGTGATATTGCTGTTCTCCAAGATCTCAGCTATTTTTTTTTTTTTTTTTTGGTGAGTATAATGTTAATCAGAACAATAAAAGTGATAGCCAGAGTTACAACCAAGCTGGAATTAACTGCAGTGTTCTATTGACCACAGATCCTGTGCTATGCTTGTCCTCACTTTACATGCAAATCCATCCCCTCTAAAATTTGCTTTAGTTCAATCTGAACACCATTTAAGTATGATGATGTTGTTCTATTGCTCTGCTTGGTCCAGGGCAGGATATGATCCTAGTGCATGATTTAAAATTGTTTTGGGGATCTTTTGACAAGTGATGCCATAAGCCATCACATGTGATTCCACTGGGCATGCGACATGGTTTGATCTGTCCTCCACATGGCTGCAGGACCCACCAGCAGCGTTTCAGAAACGCATCAGCAGCGGAGCATTTTGCCAGCCTGTTTATGTTTACTTGTTCAGATTTTGTTGATTTGATCCTCCTTCCTTGCTTTTTGTGCTTCTACCATGGATAAATAGGCTATGTATTTGAATAGCTTCTTTTTTGTCTTTTTTTTATGATCGCAAGTCTGCAAAGGGTCTTTTATTTTGGAAATTGACTGGATTCTCTGTGTATTTTCTGTGTCTGCTTCCTACCTGCTCGATCTACTCTGTGCAGATTGCGTGGCATCCATCAAAAATAGAGTCTGCACATATCTGAAACAGAGCAAAGCAGAGAGGTGCAGCACTGCTGGTGGAATCACAAGCACTGTGCAGAATGGCAGCAATCAGCTCCAGTGAATGTAGCATAGCCGTAACATGATGCAGCCTTGCCCGGTGAAGTCAAGCCATTACTCCATGACAAACTAAAGGTAGGACATCCATAAAGTTTTCTGTGGATCCTGCCTGTTTACACTTCCAGAGTGTCAGATAGGGCAGTTTGGTCAGTGCCACCGTGGTATCAAGAGTTATGTTTTAATGTGCCATCAAAGTCAGGTGACATCATATAAAGAGCAAGAAAGTTCTCATACAAGGATGGATAAAAAAAACACAGGACTTTAACCCAGGACAAGTCATTTGCAGCCATAGTTTGTGCGGCAGCAGCGGTGGCATCAAACTCCGCTCATACACCCAGCCGACTTGATCGTGAGCAGAGCTCAGCTGTCAATTGTGACATGAAATCAAACTGATCAGAAAAATGAACACTTCAACAAACGTCAGCATGATTAGACCTACCTAAAATGGCCAAAACTATATTTAGCAAAAAAAAAAAAAAAAAAAATTGACATGTACTTTTGATTTTCCAGTTTGGCCCGTGTCCCATCTGCTAACATGGAGGGGGTGAAATTTATGATCTATACTGCAGCCAGCCTCCAGGGGGCAATCAAAATGTTTTGACTTCACTTGTCATGTCATGTCGTCCATCATTATATAACAATGGTTATGACAAAAACTTTTCTCTGGCCAGCCACCAAAAGGGCTTTAGAGTTTTTACTGGAAATATCCGTATTAGTCTAAGGCTGGCTTGGACAAAACATGGCCTGGGGGCCAGAAGTGGCCCACTGGAAGGTTTCATGTGGCCCACAAGGCCATCATGGAAATACCAAAAATTAACAATCTAGCAAAGACAGTCAGTGCCACCTTGCTTACCATTAAACCGTTCTCAGACCTTTATTTTGAAAGGGATCAGTGCTGTGTTCATTGGTAATGATATTAAACTGTAGCTTTTGTATTAAACTGTAACTTTATTCACTCAATGCAGTACATCCACGTTATTTATGTTGTTCCTCTGCTTTTGCAGCTCCTATCTTTGCAACCTGTATGTGGCATGCATGGTATATGGGACATTTCCAGTAAAATATTAACCCACAATTCATCACATGGCAATTCAGGAAGGGTGACCAACAGTAGGAGTGCCCCGTATAAAGCACTTCTGACCATTCCATTATTAAAGATTTAGCCATTATTAGGACCTTATATCATTTTTGTTTGGCCCACGGCACCCTGATCAATTTTTTATGTGGCCCCCCATGCAAAATAATTGCCCACCCCTGGTCTAAGGTATCTCTGGCAGAACGTGACCTGTGCATAGTCTATGTGCCACAAGGTTAAAGCTGAGTGACAGCCAAGATTGACTCCCATTATGTCCTGGGGTTGGAATGTATGCTCCCTGTATGTAATCCAATGTCATATATACATTTTCTCATATCATAGTCACAATTATGGTCTTATTGGACATGTCCTTCATGTCCAGTGTTGAGGTCAGGTGTCTATTATCACTCTTGCCTGCGAGCTCTGGGTCTGCTTCCAGATGTACTGGTGCATACTGAATGAGAATAGGCACAAAGGTGGAGAGGAAAGCCAGCATGTCATCTGTCCAAGTCAACCTAGCAGCTGAACTAATAGATCTGCTGCCAGATAGACAGGAAGGCTGGATCAGTCAGTCAGTAGTGTCTTTACATATGCAGCTGGGGCTGGGGAGCACGGAGAGATGTTTGGACTGTGTGCGGAGGAGTAAATGTTTCCTTGTGTCGGTCAGTTTTATCAAAGGTAGGCCTGGATAAAAATCTTGCAGCGTGTACAAATCACATCCGCAAGCATTTCTTCAAATGTTGCTTCACGTGTTCAGACTCTTTTCATTTGTCTCTCCAACATGGAATCCATTACAGGTAAACACACACTCAGCTGATTACAGATCAAAGGATATCTGATTGGGAAAAATTGAGGCTTAAATGAGGCTTAAATAACAAAGCATGCATGCACCGGCGTGAGAGGTCATTGGTTTAAAAAGATCATGGGTCATTTGATAAGATCATCGTGTGTTTGCTGCAGTAAAAAGGGGGAATCAATAAAGTTAACCCTGAATATGATCCAACCGCCTTATTTCCATTGCAGAGACGGGGATGATTAGCACAAACAGGCATTGTTTTCCAATCCTCTGATCTGTTGACTGATCAGTTCAACTGCAATGTGTGTGTTACCACAGCAACATGTGCACACCTCAAAAATCTGCACGCATGTCAAAATGTTGCAGAGATGCCTATGAATTATAGATTAGAAGCTTAAGCCTCCAACAGTGATTGATTGTTTTGCCATCATTAGTGGGAACACACATACACCCATCCATGAACATGAGAACATACTCTATACGCACCACGATACTGAAAATATGCAGTTTAAATATAGCCACAAGCAGCGATCCTGAATTCAAGTTTTTTTTACACTCAATAGAAAATAAAAAAACTTAATGGACCGAAATTACAGTCCTGAGCAGCAAAGAGCGAGTTTCAAGCTTTACAAAGCTGAGTGACATCTCTTCAGTTTAATTCTGTTAAAAGAATTAGCGAGGCCAATGACACACTTGTTTCATCATCACAAAGCCGGCAGCATTTTAATTATTGCTCACTCACTCCACCATTTGTCCCCGCCCCCCTTTATCAGAAACTTGGTTCAGAAGATAGTGCTGGATGTTGCCATTGAATTTAATCAGAATCACTCAAAGGCATCTTGAGTTATGAGCAAGTGTGTGATAGGCCACACCCACCTGAACCAATCAATATGGCACTACAAATTTTGGTTAATACTTGCACCCAGAGCATGCACACGGAAACTGAATTCTGTCCGTTTTGAATAACATGTTTTTGGTATATGTGGCGCCCCTGTGGGCGGGGCTCAAAATGCTTTGGTGCACATATTCCCAAACATGGCGTGAAGATATCTACCCAGTTTCATGATGATCATTAATGAGTAGTCTAACTGTCATGTCTAGAAGGGAACCCTATTTGAAAAACTCATACAAGATTTGTATGTGTTGTTTCTTCATTGTGCACATTGTACAAACTCATCGTGTTTTATAATGTGACAGTTCTGTGGTTAAGATCTGCTTAGGTTTCCAAACAAGACCACCTGGTCAGGGTTAGGGAAAGATCATAGTTTGGATTCAAATGATCTCCCTCTCCAGATATTTCGTAGGTGTTAGGCTCCCTTCTAGATACGACCATGAGTAATGGCCTTTTTCCTGATAAGCCCAGCCCTTTGTGAAGTTTGGTTGGGTGTATTGGTCAGTATCACGAAAACTAAATAAGATATCAACAAGCTTTGTGCAGCTTTTGATAAGCTCGGTCCAATAATGATCCAGAGTCAATTTGATAGCAATCTGACCTCTGGTTTAGGTGAAGATGTCAAAAATATGCACTTCAAAGAATTCAAAATGTCAGAAAAGATATCATGTTGGACTGTTGTGATCCAAGCAACGTTTTTTCTTTGAAGAGGACATTGAGCTGGACAAGTGTGTCCAATTTCAAATACACTGGACTTGTGTGAGGGGAGTGGCCTTTCCAAAATAGCCTTTTTGGCCCTTAATTACAATGCTACCATATGGCCTTGGAAAGATCAGGCACAACATTTCCATTTTTGGGCTGAGTTCATTGTGAGTTGCTTGGACATTCTGGCTTGTGGCTGACTCTTATCTTAAATGATAAGTTAAGTCTTCTGTATTGTAAATCCTGTAATACAAGAAAGGTTGTGACCTGATTGCAAGCAGGCAGCCACCATTGTTTCCATTGGAGCCTCCTGAAACTCAGCTCAAACTGCTGAAATAGGCACTGCTGATCAAATATGCATCAAGATTGTGTTTCTCACCTAAAAAGTTTTAAAAATGATGAACTGTTTAGTTGTATTACGAGAAAGATCGTGACCTGGCAGCCTGCAATTATTTCCTCCTGCATGGACCAGCCAAAACCAAGCGCCACCTAAGCCGCATTACGTCACCGAACAACTTCACGTTCTCATTGATACTGCGCATGCTCTGGTTGCAAAAAAACAAGAAGGTGACCCCCATCTTGCCAGACTTGAGGCTTAAAAATAGTAGTCCACAAGCCAATGAGTGACCCCATGGTTTGTTCACACTATTTTTGGCAGTGGCTTGATCCACAGTCGGTGCTCCAGTGAGTCTTTCTGGCAGCAGATTGGTGTATGTCAAAATAAATTACTGTGTGTTCATGGTAATGAAGGAGCATGTCACTCAATGCAACAATGTGACTCACTGATGTGTTTTTGGACAAGAATTGAGCTTCATGGCACAGAGGAAGAAGGTACATTAAGCTTTGATACACACACACAATACTTGTTAGTTGGATCAAATCATTGTTTCTGTGGTCTTTTTCTTGGAATTTGCTGAAAAATATAGAATGTCAGCAGACTTATCCTTTAACAGCTCTGAAATCAGACCAACCCCGTCCACCGAGACACGGAGGTTTTGAAAAGGATCCAGTCCACACACAGGGGAAGTCTGCAGAGAGTACTGTGTATCCCAGATCACTTCCTCATGTTCTATACTAATGGTCACTGCGGACAGCTGATGCAAGTTAAATAACAATACACCTCTCAGATCCAGATGGCCGGGCCAAGAAAATCCTCAAGGAAGCGGGATGAGATTTGTCTTAAAACACTGAGGACTTTATTGTGGTTATAATGTCTCCTCGGTGTTGCAGGAATTCAAGAACATTTTGTTTGGACAGCCATTTGTTCAAAAAGTTTAAACCGTTGCAAACAACAGGTTACAATTTAGAGCATGTTTTTTTGTTATTTTTATTTTAGTTTTTTAAATTTTATTATATATGTATATATATATATATATATATATATATATATATATATATTATATTTTTTTTTTTTTTTTTTTTTTTTTTTTTTCCACTTTTTTCCCCCTCTTTTCCCCTCCTAATATAAGTATGAATGAAGACATTTTTTTCTTCCTGTGCATCTGTTTTGTCTGGGCTCATTGATATAAATTATTATTCATTCCTAATATGTAATATGAAACTCACAGACTGCCTTGTGACCTTGTTGCGTCTTTGAGCATGCATCTGTACAACTGTAAAAAGGAAATAAAAAGAAATTCAAAAAAAAAAGAAAAAATTATTAGGAATTAAAGCCCACATTGTGTGATTTGTTAGTGATTTTCTGGTACGCGGTGTATCTTGCTGGGTAGGGACAAAATAATTTGGCTGACTGGCAGGGTGTCTTCGGGTCTGATAACAATCTGAGCTGGCTGGAATTCCCAGGAATTCCAGTTGAGGAGACACCGAGGAGCCATGTCTCACTGGGCAGGTTTCTCTGTCTCCCTGTCAGTGACTGGCTGCACTGACAGATCCCATCAACGCTCTCAACGCTGCACCGCTCTCCACATCCTCACCAACACGCACTCTGTGAACGTGTACGTACATACGCTCACACTCAATCATTCACCATCCTCTGACTGCCATTTGCTCTTATCTCACGCAGGTAGTCATTAGGCAGATCAGCGTGCAGTATGTCATGTATCATAGCATGTTGAGAGCGTACGAGCATCACATGTGTGAGCGCTGAGCTCAAACATGTGGGACGGAGCGGTTGTAATGCGAGCGGTTTGTTTTGTGTTGTTTTTGCCTAACCTGACACTCCTGTGTGTTTTCTCACACCCTTGGCTCAGCACTCTCAGTGTGCTGTATCTTTTCTTTCTTATCAGTGAATTCCTATCAGGTCAGCCAAACATGTCAGAGTACAGTGATCTAAGACATTTCTCTGCTACTCTGTTCGGCACGGCTCAGCGGGGCTAGAAGAATGCGGCCCTGCCATATCACTGTCTTCAATGATTACAATATGCCTGTGTGTGTGTGGTGTGTGTGGTGTGTGTGTGTGTGAAATGTGTGGGTGTAGAGTTGGTTTTTAGAGTAATAGATGTTGCCTAATTAAACACGCGAGTGGCATAAATATAGATCAGTGCACGACAATGCTGGTATGTGTGGTTTAGCCAAAAATGTGTATAAACCTGCCCAATAGGATTTTGCCACTGAAGTGAAATAATAAATATAAAAATAACACTTATTCTCCAGTGGATTTGATTGAGGTTCATTTCTTTAACACTAGAACAGCCAAGGTGGTCATCTGGACCATTTTCAAATTTATATGTTCAATAACTTTGTTGAATTAAAAAATACAATGCTGCTGGTACCTGACTTTTTCTAAAAGTGTCTGTATTTTCATTTAAAATTTAAAAAATTATATAAATTACACAAAAGGCAACGTGAAGAGAGGCAGATGTGATCATTTTTACCTATTTCGGCCATAGGTGGTCATATTGTAATTTCGCAAGGCAGCTGGATTTGCAAGATCACGTGAGAATCAACCTCAACAGGCTCCAAGTTATCTGTTTGTGTCTGTACCACAGGTGGTGCAGCCAATCACATAATCATATAGAAATCTTTCAGACTTTTTTTTTTTTGATTTATTTTTGTGCTTGTTTCCTTCCTTGTTGCCTTTTTCCATAGGCTGTGATTATTTTTTGCGATGGTTCTAGGTTGAAATTTGTTATTATTAATTTTAAAATAACATGTTTATAATCTTATAAAATGCCTTTAGCTGTTTCTCACTCTGTGTAATTCTAGATTATTGTAAGATTTGAATGGGAGCACTGATGGTTGTTATCCTACAGAAAAATACTGCTGTGAATATATGGCATGCATATTGAGAAATATTTTTAAAAAAATTACAAAATGCACATTTTGGTGTTATTTCATTTTTTAAAAGATAAACTAACAGAATAAAAGCATTAATCATGGATTTGAAAGTCAAAGGTCAAAATGACTGCTTGGCCATTCTAGTAGTTATGGAATTCTGGCACTTCTAGTGTTAAACCTGCAGCGCTAATCTGCAAATCTGGTTTCTGTTTGGTTTCCTGCACTGGCACACTGGTAGTGATGCGTGTCATGTCAACCAGCAATGATTGGTTTGCTGGAGCCAAAGAGGGCAATCACGCTAACCACAGAACAGGCTACGGCTACTGGCAGTATGGTGACAAACCTAACAAGGGCACAGGAAAAGTTTCTGATGCTCCAGATAAAACAGAAACTAGGCGATCAGAGGAAGAGATACAGTTAACAAAAGAAAGCAATCGACCGTGACGACAAACACAGATAAACCTGGTGTAGTGTTTCCTTTTTGGAGAGCACTGAAAGAAGAGAAGGGACTGAGGACAGACATGGAAGTCGCTCTTGGTTGGTATTGGTTTGTGTAATTACTCGTGAATGGAACGGAACATTAATTAATATCACTGGCAACACCTTTGTTTACTATTTCATATCAAAATGGCTGCTGTGAAAAAGGTCAGTTGTTCTCAAAGTGTGGTCGGAAATGTTTTGAAGACCGATTACACCAGAAAGTGGCACAGGACAGTCCATCATGTCCTTATGAAATAGATAGTACCGGAAGCAACTGCTCCCAAGGCTAATTGGGAGAGTGCTCCAAGCCAGCTGTTTTGCTAAATACCAGTTAGCTGGCTAACTTGGTTGCTAACCGGACAAGAAACGTTTTCAGGAGTATTTGTGCCTGTGACTCCTGTCCCATAACTGCCATGCATTATTTTGTGAAGCACTTCACACTCCTGCTTTGTAGTGAAATAAAAAAGTGGTTTTCTTATTGCTCAATAATGCAAATTTGCTTGTCACAGTTCACCAAAGTTGAACTTGATGTGCAGGGGCATGTACCTCTCAAGGCAGCTGGATTTGCTCAATCAAAAGATCACATGAGAATCAGTCTTGCAAGGCCTTAGGTTGTCCGTTCACGTCCACACCAAAACTGGTGCAGCCAATCAACGTCCTAGGAGGGACTACTGGCAGCTGCAGGCGTGGTTTTATGTGTGACAACAGCGAGAAGCGTCCATGGAAGTGACTCATCTCGAACAAACAATGGCAGCTCCTGAGTGTAGATACTGTGATAGCATCAGTTAATCAGAACTGGAGAGTATTTCTTCATTGAAATAAGAGCAAAAAAACACTGAAGGCTTTTATCCACAGAAAATATGTTTTCTATCTCCCGACCGGCTTCAGCAAGAGTTTGATCTGAGTGGTTGAAGTTAGCCTGTGTCAGACGTGATAGACAGATGCTTCATCCTGTCAGCTGCCAAGTTTTTTGAAAGTGCCAGCCCTTTTCCTAACAGTTCCTAACAAACCATCCGGCACGTCCAGCTGAGGGGTGGGCCCAGTGGCCATAGAGAATGCCTGCACAGGGTCCATAACTTTGTGTTACACCCTTAATGTGAAAGATTTGTGTGGATTTAGTGATGCATGTGTGCTCATGCAGGCTGAGCCTTTCAAGGATGCCCCTTTAAAATCCAGTCATGGTACAGTTTTGTTGCACCTGTTCCCACTTTTTAAATGTGTTGCAGTCATCAAATTCATGAGTGTATATTTACAAAAAACAGTAAAGTTTATCAGTTTATATCTTGTCTTTGTACTGTTTTCAATTGAATGCCGTGTACATTGTAGACTATAAATACTTAATTCTATACTATATTGTAGCCTATAGTGTCACCTTCAAGATCAGAGTGACAAGTTGCTCACAGCTCACTCACGTTTCTGTTTGACTATGTTGGCAGCAAACCAGCAATGCTGACTCACTATGTGTATCCAGCTCTTTTAATACATCCATGGCTGAGTGGCGCCCGCTTGGTCACAGTGTGTGAAGACGTTCACCGTTTCTCAGAATGTAAAGTACATGCTGGATATGTTTTCTTAACGCCGTGTCTCTGGTTATTCATAGCATATGCATGATTGTTTTGACTGGAGTTTTGGCCTCCTGCCTACCAGCGCTGATCCATTACTCATTGTTTAACTGGTTTTCTTTGATTTACAACTCTGACTGCACACACTCCCGTGTTGTTTCACTCTATTCTTTTTGTGTTTTTGAAATTTTGCAAGTCAACCAACACGTAACCGCCAACAATTTTTATTGCGGTGACATGGAGATGGCACCGTGCAGAAGTTTAGCAGAGTGGTACATCCCAGTTTTTTTATTCGTTCTTCCGCCCTGAGACTCATTTAGTCGGAGTAATTAGAGGGTTGTGTCAGCAGCACTTCTAGATTGAGCAGTACACTATAATTCTGGTCAGAGTTAATTTCTCTCTGCTCTCACATGACATTTGCCACACACAAAGCCACACTCATTCACCAATATACTCATGCGTGCACACACACCGTATAAGCAGCCATACACACACACATATACGCACTTTGTGGTTAAGCCAATGTGCAGTATATCTCCAGTCTTGTCTGCTTTCTGTCCACACATGCAATCAGAGTGTTGTCTGCTGAGAGACTGCAGTCATTATGGCTTCTAAACAGGGGGGAACACACACACACACGCGAGCACGCGCCCATACACACACACAATCCTATCTCACTGGGAAAACATGCACTCCTGAGCTTCCTCCAAAAGCAACCTGTGTGATGAGAGTCCCAGAGAAGTGAAGCATTAAACGCACAGAGAGTTAACTTTGATTCAGTTCCAGGTTAAAGCCCAGATTATCCCCGACCATCCAAACAGAGGATGATATCTCAGGGGCCATATTAAGAGTCTCAGAGTCTCCTGTCCTGTCAGGCTCTGGCAGCTGGACCGCAGACTGACAGTAATCGAGCCTTGATTACAGCAGTGATAGTGAGCCTGACACAGTCAGTTTATTCACTCGGTTCATTTTAGTCGTGATGTGAAAGCAAAAAATCTCTGGGTTTTGTAACAGTAGACAAGTGATTTGACCATTTATTCAAAAGCTAAACTACTATTAAATCCTTCTGCTGATTGTGAATGGTTTAGAAAGTGATCTCCTGATCTTTATAGGTATTTTCCTGCAGGATAATTTGGTATCCATGGTGACACAAACACATCAGTATGAAGCAGCCCCTCCAGGATTTGGGTTTTTTTGGGGGGATTGTTGTGGCCTAAAATGCCTGACTTCAAGGCAACTTTTCTAAAGAAGAAAATGCAATGCATGTTGCAATGTTTTTTGGTGTATTTTGCAAAGAAATTGCAGGAACAAGTGACAATTGCGATAAAAAGTTGCAATTTTTTAATTTTCTTAGTAATTTTTTGTATAATTCAATGAAAATCAAAGGCAGCTTGTTCCAGAGAGAAGGAAACCACACTCTAAGCTTACTAAAATGGCTTAAACCCAGCATGAAATTATATTGAAAAAAAATACAAGTGCACAGAGCTTTGATAAATGTCAACATGATAATGACAATTATAAACCTCTTCATTACCCCTACAAAAACAAAAAACAAAACAAAAAGTAAATATTACAACACTGAGTTGGTTCATTGATACATACATGAATGTTTTAGCGTGGGGGATTGCTGGAACTTGCGGGAAACTACAGTGATTTGTCAAATTTGCAGAAAAGTTGCACTGCTTGGACAAAATTGCAAGCTTTGAAGAATTCACAGGAATTGGCTGGATTTGTGTTAACTGTTGCGATCACAACATTGCATCGGCCTGGAGGGACTGATTTAGTCCAGGGGGTCATTCTTTCAACATTGATTAAGGAAAAGCCTGGCTTATTTAAGTGAGAGGTCGGGGGGACAGTTTCACAAAGATAGACTTTGACTCTAATAGACTTTGACCATATCTACATGAATAAATGCACTGACTTGCTGCCATGTGATTGGCTGATTAGATATTTGCGTTAACGAGCGGCTGAACAGGTGTACATAATAAAGTGTCCAGTGAGTTACAATTACACTCTTCACCAAACTGATCAGTTGGTGGCACTGACTGTTACCATGGGACTTAAGCCTGAGTCAGCCTAGGGGTATGCAAAATTAAGACTAGTTTAACACTATAGACGAATCTAAAATATCTTCGTGAGACCGCCTGCTGTTCCATGACTGTAGCTTATAGGAATCCCTGCTCAGTAACCATGGTAACTGATACCCCTGATCTAGCCTGCCCCATGACAGGCTAACTGTTGAGCTTAATTTAGCTGTGTGTCAAAGAATCTCTGATGGGGGGAAACAGAACCTCAAACGACAGTTCACGCAAGTGTCGTTTTGCACTCTCATCACTTCTGTCCATGCAGAAAAACAAGTTCAGACCTTCTTTCTATGTGACCAAGCAGATTTATGTGTTGTCTTAGTTTCAAAGAACATTTTACACTGTAAACAGAAAAAAGTTAAGACTAAAAACATCAAGGCAACTTACTCTCAAACTCTTAAGTGTTGAAAAAGTTTTACCAGCTTCTAATCTTTTGTTGAGATAATTGAATCTTCTTCTTTAGGTAAACTTGAGTCTTTGAGTTTTAAGAAAAAAAACAGCATAAAGTATTTATAAAAATTACTGAGTAACACATTGAACTGAAAGTGAATAATGGTTAATATTTTAATATTTTTAATTAATCCTTAAAAAACTTCCTAAAAACATATCAATAAATTTTCCACTTTCAATCGGTTATTTTTTAACCTATATAAGTCCTGATAATAACTATCAAATCTTCATTCATTTTCAGGATTTTAACCCTTTAAATGCCAGTTTGTTTACATAATACCACTGTCTTTTTATGAAAAATGCCCCCAAATTATTGAATTATTTTCTATAAACTACATGCAAAGGGATTCTTTGGGGGGATTATCACAGTCTGAGATATTTCAGTGACTTGAGCAGACTGATTTTGCATTATTAAAATAATTTAAATTTCAGGCGCCCAAATAACAACAAATGAGGTTTACAGCTCACTGTGACCAAGTTTTGAAATACAATTTTTTTTTTTGAGTTTCTAAAATGTAAAGATTCAAGTTTAATTAAAGAAGAAAAGTAAATTACCTCAACTAAAGATTATAGGTCGGCAAAACTTTTTTTTTTTTAGTTTATTTCAAAACTTGAGAGTCTAAGTGGGGCTCAAAACTCAAAAATCTATTGCAGTAAGTTGCCTTGAAATTTTGAGCTGTCTTAACTTTTTTTAAACAGTGTAATCAAATAAAAATGAAAAGAAAATCATGCCACAAAAGTGTGGCAAAGCTTTCTGAAGTTATTTATTCACTCACTCATTTTTTGCACTTATGCTTCTCCAGTTTCTTTATCTCCAACTTCTTAATTTGTAGATTTTTCTATTCCATGTCCAGTTTCTGACTGTCATTGTCAATGAGCAAATTAACATCCAATGAAAGAGAAAATGTTGAAAGAGTACCTAATTTAGTACATTGTACGTTTTTGTGGCTTTTTGCCTTTTTTGTTACATAGTGCAGCTGAGGACAGACAAGAAAAAGGGGAATGAGAGAGACCAGACAACATGCAGGTCAGCATCAGGTTGGAATTGAACCTGTGCTGCTGCTGAGTCCTCAGTGGACGGGATTGACACTCTACCATGTGAAGTATCAGGGAAAAGTGAGGAATATTAGGATCATATTACCTTAGCATTTAGTTTGTCTGCATTTTTTTCCAAGCTGCTGCTTTGCAGGTATGTTTGCCATGTTCACTGTCTTCATTTAGCGTGTCAGCATGCTCACATCTGCTAATATACACTAAACTCAAAGTGCGGCTGAGGCTGATGGGAATTTGGCTGGAAATCAAAGTACTGGACATGTTAAAGATCTAACTTGATGATGGCGCTGAGGGGAACATGGTTGCCTAAACACAATTTAGTGGCAATCCATCCAACAGATGTTGAGACATTTCACTAAATGATGAAGATGAAGATCATGAATGTCTGTTTAACATTTCATGCCAATCAAACAGCTGTAGGGACACTTCAGTGTTGGACTGACTGACTTGATGCACATGTTATTCTTAAATACAAATTAAAGAACAGTAATCCCTGGCAGTGTGAGTTCTTATGAGCTTCCTGAGGGGAAAGCATTGACTATTCATGCAGGTATTGTCACTCATCACATTAACATTCCTGTGTAAGACTCGTGTCAAGAAGCGGAAATTCTCTAACAAAGCAGAAGAGAGTGCTGTGCATAGACACGTGGGAACAAACAAGGACATGAACTGGAAGCGAAAACAGAAGATCAAGAAAAGCAGCATTCCTGGACAGCTATGATTAATATCATATCAGAGCAGGTAGAGCACATGAGGTCAACTTACACTGACTAGCAAAGTCATCATTCAATTGTATTTGTCCAATCAGTAAAGCTCGTCAATTTCTATAAATCACTATACTATGATATCAGTTTAACTGAAGATTTCCGTTAAAGGATCATTTTCACTTTTTATTTTCTTCTGATCCATCTTTTTTCTTTAGCTATTGTTCATGTTGGGTTGTTGTAGAATTTGAAATATTGCAACTCATCTATTAAACACAAAGATGGAATAATCAAAGTTTAAATAGTTGAGTGTTAAGTGGATTGAGGAATTTATTCATCTACAATCATTTTCACTCTCAACAATTACAGACGTCTGCAACCTTTACAATCAAAAGAGACATTTTTGGCCAAAAAAAGAAAAAAAAAACTGTCTGGAGCCGCAACTACTGCATTAAATCCTCTCTTTTCCCTGGAGACTTTTCTTTTCTTTTTTTTGATTTGGCATCCATAGCTCGTTTATGGAGACTCAAGAAGATGAGCCACTGTCAAAATTTAGAGGAAAAGGCACTGAGCCATATAAAGACTATGACACACATTTTAGCTGATTTGAAAACTTTTTTAAATTCAGTGTATAGGCTACATTTTTTACAGTTGGAGAATGTAAGAATCAATTTACACTGTAGAAAAAATAGCTGAGGCAACTCAAGATTTCAAGGCAGCGTACTGCAATAGATCTTAGTTTTGAGATGGATTTTTAAGTTTTTGCCGACTTATAATTTTCAGTTGAGATAATTTATGTTTCTTCTTTAGATTAACTTAAAACTTTGAGTTTTAGAAACGAAAAAGAAACGTATTTCAAAAATAGGTCAAAGTGAGACGTGAATCTGATTTGTCATTATTTTGGTGCCTGAAAATTACATAATTTTAATTAAAACTATAAAAATTGTAACCATTATTCACTTTCACGTCAATGAATTTCAACAAATGTGCCACCGTTATGACCGTAAATTGCGTAAATGCAGTGCAACAATGGAAAGTTTGGCAAGTGTAACTAAGTTCTGAGTTCTTACTGTCTTTCTGTTTTTTTCCTGTTTTGTTTATATTGTATTTCTCCTTTTGTTGACTAATGTACTGTTAGCATCATAAATAAAGGCTGAATGAATGAATGTTTTTATTTATGGGGAAAATGCTTTGCCTCGGGGGAATTTTTAGCTGCAATACTGCAAGTGACCAAGAGGAAAATCTGAAAGCAAGGTTGAGTAGCTGTGCCCTGTCGAGTTCTCTCTAAAACTAGTGCAAGCAAGTACAGTGGTGAGTAGAAGAAAAAGAATGGTATGAAGCTGCTATAGGTGGCTAAAACAACATGACTCAATAAAACATCAAGCGGTAGGCTCTGCTGCCTGGTCTACCTCGCCATGTAAAATATGAGTTCACTTTGCATTCTGTTTTTAACCCACAGTTAAAAACATTTCTGAGGACAGCTCCAGCCACAGTAACATCATCCAGCGTCTGCAGCTGTTTGAATCTGACAGCAGCCCTTTTGACATGAAATATGCAGTAAACACAGGTGTTACCAATGATAATAACAATGCTAGATTAGGTCAAACCGAGTCATCATCGGTAACACCCTACTATTACATATAAATATGACTGCTGTGAAAAATGTCTCAATGCAATGTAATGTAATGTGTGTAGAGTTACAGCTCTATTTTTGATCCTTGGGAATTGCTCTTGAGAAAATTCCATGTAGCCTAAATGTCTCCTCCCTAATAATTTGGGATTACAGTAATTTATATTCTGACATTCAGGCCTCAGATCAGTAAATCAGGTTGAAAGAAAGGTGCTCACAGATGCCATGATTTATAATTAACAAGATTATCAGTTAACTTCACCGTTCACTTACTGTGGTGGCTGCAGCCTTTGGTTCTATGCAGGCATTTTTGTAACACACAAGAAAATAAGACATTTAGAAACTAAAGAAAAAACATATCTTATCCAGCATTTTTTATGCTAGTGCAGGACTCATTGCCTCTGTATTTATACATTTTTAAAATCCTAACCCTAACCCTGTGAGACCAGCTACAACATTAAAATGCAATTTACTGGCAGATTTATCAAGAATTTATAACACTTTGAAAGGCATCAGTTTGCATAATCTCTACTCCTTTTGTACTTTTACTATAGTAAAATTTGAATGAAAGACTCACATTGTAGTATTTTTTTTTTTTTTTTTACTTTTTACTTGACTTGGGGATTGAATGACTTCTTCCTCCACTGATACTGACAATATTGTCTTCATGTAAGTTACAATAATCCTAATTTGAAGATGCTTTTTCATAACAAGAGTCTGCTTCAAACTTTGTGCATGTTTTCCCTGCATGAACTGGAACTGAAGGCTAAATTAAACTGGGAAGTTAATGTCTGTATTTAGGTAGAGGAATGTTAGTTTAGTTGCTTTCTTAATCTGTTGCTATAATTAGTCGTACACTCCACGCTACCTGCTTATCTCCAGGGGAGCATTCCACTGGTTCCTGTCAGCAGCAGCAACAGAAAAAGAACAAGTCCCCCCCACACTGCTGATACACACTGAGTCTGAGTCTGTTTGCCCTCTTTGATCCTGAGGTCACATTACTGACGGGGCTGGAGCCTGGCCGCTTGAATGTCATCAATCACTGTAACTTAAGCACTGCCGGTTTAATTCATTGTGTTCTGGGTTTTTCTGTTCCTGTTTATAGTTGGCTGGGAACCAAACCAACGACATGACATACCTCGACATGTGCTACGCATCTGTCCATCCTGGGGGAGAAATCATTCTTTTTCGTTTGTCTTCCTGAGGTTTTGTAAAGATGTCCTTATCCAGACCGAGGGTTTAAGGATAGAGGGTATCATATGTTGGACGGAGTGTAAAGAAACCCTGTTATTCTTTCATATCAACTTCCATCTCCTGCAGGACATTTCCTCCTGCAGCACCACCTGTCCATGATGAGGCAGACACACCCTCCACTATCAGCAGTAACCAAAGACCTCTGAGTATAAGTCAGCTCCAGACTAAACCAAGACAGAGAATAAAAGTCCTGAAAACAAACTAGAGACCATCTTGAGATGGATCACAACAGCCACAATACGCTGATGGCTGATCGGGTGTGGCGAAAATGGGTGTGGTTCAATGCATGAGCACTGACTTTAATTCAGTTCAGTAAGCTTTATTAGAATTACATTTCACATGTGTTGCCAAAGCACAATAACAAAGTCAATTAACAATAAAAATCTACATAAAATAAAAGATTATGAAATTTATAAATGGATTTATGACATATCTGATGCGGTCAGAAAGCCGTTTTTCGATATGTGATTAATATTGAGAATTGGTCGCAGTCTGGCGAGGCATAGACACAAAATCTACATGGTTAAGTTTAGGATAAGACCATATTTGGGGTTACCATGACTACAAAAGTCATTTGACAAAAGTTATGTGTTAAAGACATGACTCGCAACACAAAACTTACGTGGCATATGTAAGTCATGTGTCATTGAAGCAACTCCTGAAACAAAAGTCATGTGACAAGTCAAGGCTTCTTACACAGCAGTGGACGGGTTTACACTGAACTGACTTGACAAGCCTGATGTCAGGCTGGAACATCCAACATGAGTACTGACGGCTGAATGTAATCACGGTCTCCTCTGGAGGGGACCTGCCAATTATTTTGAATATCAATCGACTGATTCTCAAAATTGTGAAAAATCATCATAAGAATTTTCCAGAGACAAAGGGGATTCATTTAAACAGTCCGAAAGATATTCAATGTACTATCATATGACAAAAAAGCAAAATCTATTGATTATTTTTGTTATTATTCAATTATATACCAATTAATTTACCTAAAATACATATTAAGAACTTGTCTCATTAATATTTCAATATTTTATTCAATTACAATCCTGAAAAACAGACACGTAAAGCTCATTAGAATAATGATAATAGTGACATATTTTGAAGTTAGTCTAATCTCCACCTTATTTAATAGACTCCATGTTAGATGCCTGATCAGAAAATACTGGACCTTACTGGACCTAAAGGAGCTATGATGCAAATTAATTTAATAACTAATCACTGTGTCAACAACTCACTGACCTGAACAATCAGTATTTTGACTTAAAACTTTATTAAGTTATTTCATAACTGGAGGAATGTGCAGGTAAGATGATCACTGCCAGTGTATTTTTGCATGTGTGAGCCAAAGAAAAGACTTTTCATCGAACTGAAATGAATTACAGACAGTCTGTAACATTAGTTTTAGTCATTTCTGCCTCATACGTGGCTGATAAAGTGAGCAGAAAGTACAAAACAGCAGAATAACACCGTTAGATGAAGCATAGTGTAAAGTTAGCAGCGGCCAACAGCACCTTAAACACAGGGGTGATAAAGAAACTTCTAGAAAATCTATCTTAAGTGACTTCTACTAACAGAAACATGTTCCAAGTGTTGATAATCCTCATGTATTGTGTTTGGGATGCTGACAGAAAGTAAACAGGACGATGCTGATGCAGCTGCAGGAGGAGGACAGGTCGCTCGGTGCTTTGCTTCCAGCACTCATACGCAGCAGTTTGTCCAGCTGTTATAAGTCACGTCCAGTTTGTGGAGCTAAAGAGAGACATACTGTTGCATCTCTGTCTAAAATACGACCACGCTTTAGACGATGACGGCGAGGCTCTCTGGTGCTTCTTCTCTGGGTGAATCCATGCTCTGACCAGGCACAGCAGTTCATAGCGATGCATCGATGCATGACATGCAAATCAATGAATTTTCGTAACCAACGCCCTAGAGAATAGTTTGCCATTTATCTTTCATTTCTGTCGGATAAGTGTTTCAGCTATACAGATGAAATCTGAGATAATCGAAAAAATAGAGACTACAGAGACTAGACTCAAGTTCTACAGCCTTGATCATTTGTACAGTCCCCTTATTTTTATTTCTGTGTTGTAAGATGGTGTTAAAGGACCAGTCTGTAAGATGAACTGAGATTTATTGGCAAGATATGGCATGCTGTCATTAGTGCACAACCACCTCAAATTAAGAATTGTTGTGTTTTCGTCACCTTAGGATGAGTCATTTATATCTACAGAAGGAGCGGGTCATCTTCTACGGAGGTTGCCATGTTGCACCACCATGTTTCTACAGTAGGCCAGAACGGACAAACCGATTCTGGCTCTTGATACAGCCTTTCGCATTTTTTGAGAGTTTCACAGCCTCCATAGCTTCTCCCACATGTTGGAAGGAGAGATTGAGTCGAGGTGCAAACTGTAAGCTCACCGCTAGATGCCACTAAATCCTACACAGACACATTCTTTTTTATTTCTGCGTGGGCTGCCCACATGCTGTTTTCAGTCTACCTGTGACTCCTTGTGCTCAGTTGGTCCCTCGTGATCACACTGAGACAGGAAAGAAGTAGAATGAGCAAACAAACAATTCAAAACACTCCAGTGTTGTGCAGTTTTACTTTAGTCATCACTCGAGTGTATACGTAGCTTTCAGCAGGGGTTTGATGTTGAGTTCCTGTCTTTGAGCTTTCAGACTGCAGATATTCTCTGAACATGTATTTGTGATGTAAAACAATCATTTACCCATGCATCAGGTACGTGCTGGATCAGGAACGTCTCAGATCCAGAAGCGCTGCGTTGAGCCTGGAGAGCTCACGGCATAAGTAATTCAACACACCATTCACAAAACACCTTTGTGTTTTACCTGATGATGAACTTCAAACATGTCACAGGGTGCCGTTCCTCTTCAAAGTGCTGCAGAGTTTTTACTTCATTATGGCCATCCAGATACCTGCATGCACCTGAAGGACAGGAAGCTGGATTAATATCAATAAATCATCACCAGATGTTAGTTTATCCACTCAGTAGGCTGGAAAACTCTATGGATATTAACAATGAGGAAGAAATTAAGAACATTATGGTCACACGATTAAAGAAAGAAACAAAGAAGCATAATCAGCAAAATATATTTACAGCAACCAGTCAGTTAAACTTGATGAAAATGAACTGATAAAATATAAATGATAGAAATGGTGATGAAAACTACTAAAATAAGACCCAAATTGTGATAAAACCTACATTATTCTTGCAGTTGTATTACTGCACTCACTTACACTTACACTTGGAGGCAGCAGAAACAAGTTGTGAACACAACGCTAATAAATTGCCTTAAAAGTTGATTTGGTGAACTTGCTAACAAGCAAGTGATCTCATGGGAAACCGTACAGCATGCCACTTTTAAGGACATTACATGGGTCATGTCTACGAATTTTAAGCTTCGCTCATAACGTTTAATGTAGTCCGGCACATTTTATGAGTTTTGTTGCAGTAACAATATCAAATGACCTTTGTTGTCATGGTGATCTTTGTCATGCAGAATACTTTAAATGGTCGCAATGTGGTCAAGTTTAAACAACAGAATTACTTGGTTAAGTTTACATAAGTACATTAACTGGTAGGTTTTGTATGTAAGTTTACTTACGTACTTTATACAAGTATGTGACATAAGTTAAGTCTGAATCCTTTGACCCATCCATCCACCCCAGTGTCCTTCATATGCAGACTTTGTCCCTCTCTACCCTGGCATCGTTTTTTTTTTCTGCATAAGTCAGTACAGACTACATGTGATACAAGAAAAGCAAAAAAAAGGTGTTGTGCTAAAATGAAAAAAACATTTAAGACACTGATGTGTTTCTGGCCACCTGAAGAACATAAGTCTAATGTTGTGTTCACATGAAAAGTGAATACAATTTTTCGTGTGAGTAGATTACATACAAAGTTAATGTAAAAAGGCGAATAAATGCATAATGATGCAACGTGAACATGCAAAATGTGGGAAAGTATTGTTGAAAGTATTTCAACTTGAGCAAAAAAAAAAAAAAAAAAATGTGTTTATCACAAGACTTTTGCCAGAGCAGAGGCACACAGCCTCTGACTGTGTGTGTCTGCTGGTTGGTGCAGGTTGTGTATTGTGGGACTCTAGAACTCTCAAATGGCAAAAATGACACCATGGGAGTGCTGAGAGCGTACCAAAACGGTAAAACTGTGGTCCAGACAACTCAGTATGAAACTAGCAGATTCAGGTGATAATATGTCTGTCACATGAAATGACCTCTTTCACATTGTCATCAAAAATATACTGACTATGACTTCAATAATTTATTTGAGTCCACATTTGAACATGGCAGTGCAGGAGCCTGAGATGATCACCACACAGCATCGCTAGTATTCAATGAAGCCTGCAAACCAAACAAACTAATGAAAAGAAAAAGAAAAAGAGCGTTGCTATCCTGCTATCCTTGGAATTTTGTGGTATAAATGTATTGTCAGAGGTGGACAATAAAAAAAAGCAGCTTTATTGGTCACCAGGCAATGTTGCGGCTAAGAGTTTAGCAGTTACATATTTTACAGGTGTATCCGCCAAACGCCACGATCCTTTTCAAAGGAATTGGCGCAACATGTTGGGATCAGTTACATGTTAAGTGACTAAGTCGTAACACACCTTCAACCAGCCAAAAAAACAACCAGTGTAATCAGCCCCTGTTGTGTTTAGTTGAAAATTTGACAATTGAATCATGACTATTTTATGGACTGTTGTTTTTGTGAGTGTACTGGTACACACACACACTCTCTCACACACACACACACACTGTAGTGCTGACCTTATGTTTGAGCCTGGTATCTGTACATGATGCTGCGGCGGCGGTCCACAGTGAATTGTCGAGAGGACATAAACAACATCAAGTGAAACAAAACGCCGGGCTAAATCTAGGACAAGCCTTTCCCACAGGAGCCTACTGTGAATGATATCATTCAACAAAGTACAGAGAACACTCAACTGTTACTGTACACCACTTATTCCTCCACTGTGTTCAATATACTGTACTGGTTAGGACTGCTAAACAACTTCTGTTGTATCAGAAGTATAAATCTGCAAAGTACAGCCTTGGACATCATAACAGAATAGATTTTACAACATTTTACAACATCAGCTGGCTAATACTGTATACTGTATAATCAACAGTTTAATCACTAATTTTAAATGCATTTGAAAGTGAAGACTTCTTCTAGTGTTGCCTGTTATCGAAGAAAAACAAACAAGAGCCTTGTGATGCCTCATGGTTTCACAAACTTTCATTATTGCTTCTTGCTTATTGTTTCTGCTGAAACCTGAACCTGACTCCTCTGGTTTAAGAGGCACATGGGACGGTAGAGGAGAGGGGGAACGGTATAATATACAGATGTAAAATGAAGGAGAAAAGGAAAAAGTGGACTTTGACTATGGATCGCTGTGTTTCTTGGTCAGTTGATGTGTCCGAGTCTCTGGTCAGAAGTCACTTCTGACCAGACTGCTTTGAAGATTCCTGTGGTCACCAGAGGATGAATGCTAATGATTTTGGTGCAACACAAATTTTAATCTAGAGCATTCATCAGGACAAAACACTCTTACTTAATCAAAATTTTTACAGCACATTCATGCTCCCAAGAGAATCTTGGGAACTCTTTCTATTTTAGACACTCCATGAGCTTTCATCTGGTGCCTAATAGACCTTTCTCACAGCAGCCATATTGATATGAAATAGAAGGGTCCCATTCCCATTCCATTTAGTGTAGCAGAGTCTTTCCAGCGAGCCAAATAGCAGCACCCCGACTCTGTTTGACCTGAATAGAATGAGACCTTAAAAGTTACTAAACTTGTTGCAGCCCCTCCCAGATTTCACCATTAGAGCTCTGTGATGTGAGGACTACTCTCAGGACTAGTTGGTGAACTAGCAAACTTACTGCAGCTTCACATGGTTTATTTAAGGGAGGTATTCATAGCATGGACTTCTCATAACAGTCTGAAAACACGTATCTTTTCTTGAGTGCTTTTATTTATAAAAGTGGATGGTGCAACAGCTAATAAGCTACAATAGCTCTCTCTGTTTTGGATTGTCTGGCTCTGTTTTTTCAGAGGTCAGGCCTGTCGAGATGGTGAAAAACTTAACTTATTTACCGCACTCTTCTTTGACAAAATTGATGAACGGGCAGGTGAACTTGCCATGGATTCAAAAAAAAAAAAAAAAAAGGATACAGCAACTGGACTGCACATCCACAGTGTTGAGGGTAAGAACCGGCACCTGCCATGCTGCCTCTGGAAACACTATGATGTTACCCTAGCAAACTTTAAGTTTGTAATCAACATTAACATCAATGTTAGTGCTACTAATGTTTTCAGATGACAAATCAAGTGGCTTGTACAAACTTTAAAAAGTGGTTTCATCAGTGATACAGTAATACACAGTGGAGCAAGTGCATCTCTGTGAACTTAAGCCTTCATTGTTTTATTTGTTGTTCAGTGAATGAGCACTATTCTAGTTTTCTAGTCTGTCAGGTTTAAAATTTGCAACCCCCACCCCCCAAGTGTGATGTGAGAGGAAAATGGCCACAATATGAATATAGTGAATTGGTCAGTGTAGGAAATTTGTGTGTCAAAGTTCACCAAAATTGAACTCAACACAAAAGATCTGCATTGATTTACTTGTCTGCAGTTCCCCAAATTGTGGTGATGCCATTAAAATAAGTGTAGTTTTAAAAGGGCTCAACTAATTTATTGCACTTTTAAAACACTGTCAAATTCACAATGGACAACTTAAAAACATGTTGCCTACATTACCCATAAAACAACTGACCCACAACAGTATGGTTATAGCAGACCCACTATCATTGTTGGTACAGTAGGAAAAGTAAAGTGATTCTTACATTATCCTATTGTAAGAATGTGTAAACTATACATCAAATAAAAAAAATGTTAATTAATAATGTATAATATTTCATCAACTAAAATGTGCGTCATAGTGTTTGTCTACGACTAAATGCTTTTTTCTCTAAATTTTGCCGGTAGCTAATCTTGAGTTTCCCTGAGATACCTATGGATGCTAAATTCCAAAAAAACAAACAAACACACAAACAAAAAGTCTCAGAGGAAAACAGAGAATTTAATAGCTCCAGACACATTTTCTTTCTTTTTTGGGCCAAAAATAGCTCTTTTGATAGTAAAGGTCACTGAACCCTGGGTTATGGTAACAATGGCGCAAAGTCCTGTAACTTTAAAAACGTTACCCAAGGGATTGGGATAGTTTTTGTTCAGAGTAAATAATCAAATTAATGAAAACCCATGAAACATGACTGCTTTCTCAGTCAACACAAAATCAGTACAACACAAGAAATGAAGGCTGTGAACAGAGTGTATTTTGTCCTCAGAAGAACAGGTTTGGAAGTTCTCAGTACATAGAGGATATAGTCTTTTGGCTGTGACTCTTTGGTTTGACAGGATGATGGATTGTTGTGTTGTAACATGGAGAGTTGAGCCCCGGGGGTGAACACCACAACAGAGCTGGATAAATCACTGGCAGGGAAGAATCACAGTTACCTCAGACACTGATCTGTTTCTATACAGGGAGAGAAATTTCCTCACTTCCAGTGTTGCTTCACTTTATTGTCAAAGTCTTCTCCTGGTCGGCTCTAAAGCCTCACATGTAAACATATGAAGGGACACACAGATATGTAATTACACATGTTAACACGCGCAGAGTGCAGTGTAATTACAGTGTAATTACAGTAGTGGAAGTCAGCTATCATCAGCCTACATCTATAAGCCCTTAAACACAACATCCTGCCTGTGGTCTCATCTCCGGAGCCATGAGGGTGCTGAGAGACATTCATGCCTTTACACACCCCGACACACGGAAGCCTTTTTCCTCCTGTGCGCCGAAACATCCGGTGCCATGCTATGCGATAGGGATACTTGTCATTGCAGCGAGCCCGAAGCGGCGGGATGAAAGATAACTGCATATCCAGAAGTCCCAGGGATACTGCCAGAGGCCTGATCAGAGGAAGGAGAGGCGTGAGAAACTGAGGGAGACAGGGGCGCAAGCCAGTGAGAGGTGTGGGAGGGTGAGGGCAAGGCAGCTCCACTGCTGCAGTGTGCCTGGCGCAGTAGCGGCGCAACAGCTGCGAGCAGACGGGCCGTCTTCCCTAAATGCAACTGGAAGGATTTAACCCCAATGGCCCACTGATGGTTACTGCCCACCTGTTCGTGCTCTTATACAAACATTCCTTTTGATCAGAGAGGACGGCCAGGTCCCACAAGAGTCCAGGGAGGGGGGTTCAAGGGGTTTTACCAGAGTTCTTGGTGAAGTTTCAGAGATTCCAGGAGTCCCAGAAGGGACATTCCAGAGAACTTCGACAAGGTTTCTTGGCTTTTAAATTGGGTTTCAGGTGTTAAAGCATTTGTTGTTGATAAAATTTGGTTTGGATGGGTTTAAACTTTTACCACACACTACGTAGAACTTTTATGAACATTAATCTGATATCAGCAGTGGATTTGGTGGTTTCCCAACTCCCAAGGCAAAACTGATAGCAGGCTCTGTGAAGCGATCAGGACCGAGACTGTTGACTAGTATTTGTTAAAGCCAGGACAAGGGACTGGAAGATAAGCAACAAAACTGGAAAATGAATAAATTCACACGCTCATGAGATCAATACAAATGAAATCTTAAAAGCATGGTGGCCAACAAATTCTGGCCATCCAACAGTTTTCTACAAGTTCTTGGTGAAGTTTCAGAGATCCCCAAAAGGAGCTTCGAGGTTAACAGAAGCCATTCCAGAGAACATAGACAAGGTTTTGTGTGTTATATTAGTTAATCAGCAGAGGTTGTGGTGGTTTCCCAGATTCGCAAAAGTCATATCTTGTTACATGAAGTGATCAGGACTAAGGCTGTGACGGTATGGATTTTTTCTTACTGTATGACAAGGCAACATATTCACACGGGTAGGCAGATTAGGGTGACTGCCTTAATTATACGGTTTTACTGGACTTCATTGAAGCATAGCTCATTTACTCATAGCAGAGCAGAAACTTAAATTTAGCAGTAAGTTGTTAATCTGGCAGTATATCTTCAGTACAGGTTATAGTATTTCAGTCAATAAATAACAAAGCTTGTGCAAACACCAAGGTTCTCACTGTGACTTCACATCCACTCTGTGAGATCATTTCCCTTTCAGGAGCCTTGTATTCAAGCCTTGAACTGCAGGGTCTTTTTTGGAGACCTGGTAAAATACATCAAAAGATAAATCCAACACAGAATGTCTTATGTGATCATTAAGACCTTTTTCTTTGTTGAAAACAGTTGTTGTAGTTGTTAGTGTGTTCTTAGCTCCCACCGGAAATTCCAAGATGCCTTGGGTTGAGTCTATTAACCAATCAGAGGCTGTGTTCCTGAATTGTCAGCCAAATGTTGTGAAGCTGTCAAGTGAAGTCAGCTTCACTTGACAGCACTGATCCTTGGGTGTATTAATCGATCAGTGTGTTGATCTCAATATGAGATGACTGTGGTGGACAGTACGTGACCTTGGTATTATGGTAATGCAGTTATCATGACAGCCCTACAGCCAGGACAAGGGACTGGAAGTCAAGCAACAAAACTGGAAATTGAATAAACTGACAGGCTCATTAGATCAATACAAATTAAATCTTAAAACTATGGCATCTCAACTTCAACACAATCTGGCCGTCCAACAATTCCATAGATCTCTGAAGGCTTGTTCACTTGTTTTTATTTAGGCAGACTACCCCTAAAAAAGGGCTACTTGGTTAAGGGTTACGATAGTAGTGGGCTAAAATAGTGGAGAGAGTCTTCAAAGATGCGTCTGGTGACCTTTTCACCCCTTAATCTATCTTCTTTCAAGCGAGTAATTTGTCACGTGTTGACTGGCTTTTGCTTAGAGTGCTGGCACCTACGTCATGGTTTGGTCAGTAATCCAGATGTGAGGTGATGCTGGAGATAAGAACAGAAGGATAACATGCTGAATGTTCAATTTAAGTCCACTTAAGGGTAACTAAACAATGGAAAATGCAGTGTGTGGAAACTGCTGAAACTTACAGAGAAGGACTTGGTCAGCAGGAAAAGATGTGACATTGAGGAACTAAGGTTAATCAGTGGTGAAGATCCATACGACGTGACTCCGTCTTGGATTGACTCGACAAGTTTGCCTACCATTCCTTATCCCAACGCAGTGAATTACCTCGCATTTTTGCCCAGCCCAATACAGCTAAGACCTTAAGTGTTAAATGTTAAACGCCCATAACCAGAGGGCATGTGGATGTGTGAAAGAGGCTCAATATTAGCTTATCAATGGCATGTGTATTGTGAAATCCAGGGTACCTTACCTTTACACTTTGGAAATTTGATTATGAAAGATTTTTAGGTTTTGGAGTCTAACCCTTTGATTCCACTGGTCTGCCATAATCTACATGGGTGCATGTCCTGGAGCGTTTTGCCCACCTGATTATTTCTACTTCTAGTTTGTTATTCTTACAAGCTCATATTTGGTTGACCAAAATGATACATTTTGAGCAAAAATAAACAGGAACAGTTCGCCTGTTTATGTTCAGTACCTCCAAAATGGCTGGCCTCTGGATTGATGACATCCCATGAAAGCACACTTATCTGCAGGTTGTGTGGAAAGAAAAGTTTGGCTGAACTAGACATGAAGCACAGTGGATGGTCTGAATGGCACATTGGTAAATGTCCTTAGCAGGCTGAAAGAACATTATATGCTATTAGGCTTAATAAATCAGAACACTACGATTGTGCAATGATGCAAGCCTAACCACACTGTGGTTAGGAAAAGCTGAGACACTTAGATGTTTATATAATGGTCACATGACCTAGTCTTGGCTGTTCTAGTGTTAAAAATGTGTGATTGCAGCACAGAGAGGCACTGGTGTCTGATCTCACTTCCACACAATCCCTATTATTCCTCCCCTCCCCACATATCCACAGTGAGGAGACAGTTCTAAATGCTGGGCTGTAACCTGAGTCTGGGCAGCTGCACTCTGTGCTCTATAAACCGAAGGTCTTTGAACACACCACTGCTTCAGTCTGACAGAGACAAAGAGCTCGATGCTTCCTGATTCAGAGGTGGGACCAACTCATTGTTCTGCAAGTCACAAGTAAGTCTCAGGCCTTTGCACTCAAGTCCCAAATTAAGATTGACAAGATCTAAGTCAAGTCCCAAGTCCTTAACTTTGAGTTTTAAATCATGAGCAGGTCAGCCTCAGTGATTTACAAAGTTACTTAGGTGTTGAGCTATCGATCGATCAGCATTGTCCCTCTCAGTCTTTAAGAGACGACTGAAGACCAAGCTCTTTTGTGAACACCTTTGCACTTGATTGACTGCACAAAATATCCATAAATACATGTTTCTAAAAAAAAAAATTCAATGCCACTGGCACTGCCTGTAGGCACCTACGTCCTGTCAGACTTGAGCTTTGCTCCATGACACTTACTCCTGTTGTTCTCTCCTGACTAGATCTTACTTGTGTTGTATCAGCTCTCAGATGTACATCACTCTGGATAAAAGTGTCTGCTAAATGAAACTGTAAACTGTAAGCTAACATTAGCTAAGCATTTGCTCTTACTGTTCTTTGAGCATCTTCAAATTTCAAACTAAGTTGGAAGTTTATTTGTAATAAACTTCCAACAAAAATTAATGTTCCAAGAACATTAGTTCTTCATGGTTCTCTCTTGCTTGATTGGATGCTGTTGGAATGGTTCAAACACAGTGGGTCAGAGGAATTGAGGCTCGAGAATGAGAATGAAGTGTTAACACTGGTTGATTCAGGAAATGAAGAGAAATTAATTGATTTGTGGATTCACACTTTTGAAATAATCTTTGGGCTTGGTAGAAGGTATAAAGTATTTTCAAGTCAAAAGTCCAAGTGAAATCCTGAGTCGTTTGTGTAAAGTCAAAGTCGAGTTGCAAGTCTTTTTTGATTTTGTAAAATCGAGTCTAAAGTCATCAAATTTGTGACTCAAGTCTGACTTGAGTCTAAGTCATGTGACTCAGGTCCTTATCTCTGGTTCATGACAGATCTAATACTAAAACTAACCAAGAAATGGACAGAGCTTGTGATATTTCAGTGCTGTTACAATCCAATATTTCTAACTGACACATGCATCTTAGGCTGGACATTTGGTTCTATGAAGATACACATAAATGTGTGTAGTAAATTCTACCATAGAGAGAAAGCAGTAGGCTTGGGCAATACCTGCTTTTTCATACCTTCATACTTCCCTGACATTTTACCAGGGAATATGCTATTATAAAGGTATTTGTGTAAAACGACTAAACTTGACTGTACGCCACTGTACTGTTGTACTGTTGAAACATGACACACACACTCAGGAGCTTTGTTTTGGGCTTGAGTAACTGTAACCTGCACTGTACATTCACTGCACCATTGCTGTACATTTACTATCAGGCCGACAACCTCACTGCTCACTTTTTCCTTCGCTCAGCCCGCCTTCACTGTCACTCTCTGTCACCATAGACCATACTTAGTCAGCAACTCGCCCTCTCTCACGCTAACAAAACTTACACACACCCTACACCCTATATACAGCAGTTACGATGCTGCAGCGTTTACCTGCTTATCTTTTATGTTCTGGACTAAATTAAAAGTATTCCCAGGGTAGAGACTTTTTTCTTCTTTTTTACTAGTTAGTCCTGTAACTTTATGTTTCTCTGATATAGCATATACAATAGAAAGTGGAGCATCTGTATTTAGGACAGTATTGAAAATCATACCATTGTTATTTCATAATACTGTGGTATACCATGATATACCATGATATCACCCAAGCCTTAAAAGTAGTTCCTACATGAAACTGCTCACAACAAGGTCTGTGGATTATCTAATTTCTGAGAAGAGTCAATGGTGTTGAGCACCACAAGCCAGGTGCCAAAGTCCCACTGTATTGGAGAGAAGGCAGACATCTCTATGCCCAATATCTCCAAAACTCTGCAACTCACACCAAAACTATCTAGATAGATAAACACCACTACAGGTAATTGATAAAATATGTATTTTTGATTTTAGGGTGAACTGTCCCTTTAAGAATACCACAATTACACCATTACATTTTGCTCTTATGCACCCTCTAGAGGCAGCTGGCGCACGCCACTCTGGGAAACCCTGTTCTAAGCAAAAGTGAAGGCAGGTTTGATCATGCACTCCCTACATACAGGTTAATATGTCACAGTAAATTGTGTTGTCATGAACTCTACTGAATCACTTGGGTATTATAGTGTTCTATACTACTGCAAACAAAGCTCCTTTGAACTAAGAAGAGAAAGGTAGGAGGGTGGAGGGTGGGGTGGAGGTGTCTAAGGATATTATGACAGAGGAGGGAACAGGGCGGTGGGAGGGGAGGTGGGATAAAGGAGAGGTGAAGGAGAGGCTGGGACACAGCGGATCAGATGACAGGGCTTCCTCCAGCAGGAGATGACCTGTCTAAGAAACCACTCATTTGCGCTCAGACGCTGAGCTCTGATAAGAGCCTGCTGGTGTCACTGACTGACTCCAACACCTGTTCATTCAGGCTGCACAGAGCAAGACAGACATCAACAGACAAGCACAGACTAGCACTAGCTGCTGTCAGGCCTCACTGACTAATGTCAGGGTACAGTGTATCGGTGGTCACACTTTATTTGACTCCACCTCTCCTTCCTCTTTGTAATGCTGCTTATTTTCTGTCTGCACAGCCACTAATGATAATGTAAATGCAGACCCAGCATGCACACATGTGCTGTCAGTACCTCTGCTGGAAAACATTGCGTTTACTGTACTGAAGTCAGCATCAAAGGTGCACTCAGTGTGGAAGACAGAACACAAAACTGAGAACAACCTCACTGTTGGTTTCATCAGCTAAAACCAGAAGACGTTTGGCGGGAGCTGTGTGTAGAAGGTGTTTAAAGACAATGACATGACTAATGACTTTTTCACATTGCTGGCAGATGAAACCATACAGTGTGTAAAGATACCCTATTGCATTTTTGACCACTATGAGCGCTGCAGAGCATTTTTTTCTTTATTTTGTTTGATGGATGTGCACATACACAAGCACAGGGATGATCCAACACATCCTCAAACACCAGAATAGGTTGATTATTAATTACTCCCAAAATGACATATATTACCGGTGGAGAGCATCAGACTTCCAAGACCTTAACTATGTTACTTCGGTCACAAGATATAACTCATGTGACATTACATGTGTGGTTTGCATTGCAAAACTGTTGCAATTTGATTAGGTTTTTTCGCCGTGGAAGTACTTTTTTTCACTCAGCCAGGCCATTGTTTGTTGACATTGCTGCCTAGCAACTCCATGGCCGCATTGTCTACACGAGGGATCAGCTGATCGCTCTTAAGCTAACCGGCACTGCGGCCAGATCAACAAGCATACCTGAAGAGCTCTGGATATGGACGCACAGAGGATGCAGGGGAGGAATGAAGCAGCGGAAGAAGAGAACTGGGTCGAGGCTACGGAGGCTTATGGAGAAGAGGAGATATAAGCCGTGTCTCCCCTCTCTCATCATGGGCAATGTGAGGTCGCTGGCTAATAAGATGGAAGCGCTAACAGCACTCGCCAGGAGTCAGAGGGAGTACCGGGAGTGTAGCCTCATGTGCTTCAGACTGTTCGGGCCGACCGGGATTGCACCAAGAGCAGTAAGCGCAAAGGAGGGGAGCTGGCCGTTCTACTCAACAACCGTTGGTGTAATCCTGGTCACATTACCATCAAGGAACGTATCTGTTGCCCGGACATTGAACTGTTGGCTGTTGGACTCAGGCTGTGTTGTTTGCCATGGGAGTTTTCACATGCCATTGTTGTGACCGTGTACATCCCTCCCTCTGCCAACCCGATGTGGGCGTGTGACATCATTCACTTCGCCATAGCCCGTCTCCAGACTCAACACCTGAGTGCATTCATCGCCATCTTGGGTGACTTCAATCATGTCACCATGGCAACGACACTTTGATGTTTTTACACTAGTATGTGTACCACTGCTGTATATATCTGTACATATTGCTTTATATAATATGCTGTACATATTTTAATATTTTACTTTTATTCCTTAAAGTTTTATCTCTACATAATATTTCTTATCTTAATTTCTACATTTTATATTTCTATATGTTATATATTTACTTTTACTTATATTCTAGTTTTTCTTGAATGGGTGCAATTGTAACACTAACAATTTCCCCCCAGGGATCAATAAAGTATTTCTGATTCTGATTTAGGCAATAAACCTACATGGTTAGGGTTAGGAAAATAGCGTGGTCTGAGTTCAAATGACTACGTTACGTATATCATGTTACAGAAGTGACATCACTCACACAATGACATAACTCACATTACGTTGTAAAACGGTCACAATTTGGTCAGGTTTAAGCACAAAAACTACTTGGTTAGGTTTTGGAAAAGATCATGTGTTGGGTTACCATAACTACAATATGTAGTTGGGGACTTTGTCGCTCCTTATACTTCTCTCATACTTACATCTACTAGGGAGCACCGCCTAACAATACATGGAAATATCAGTCAGAATTAGCTGTGTGTAATCACAACCAACACGTAGTTTTTCTGGTGAGGACGGACTGAATGATCAGTGGCGGACCCTGAGGGGCAGGGGCAAAAAAAAGGCACCAGTGCTGCTGATGTTTTGTCCACTGGAAGGGCACCCAAAAAGACACTTTATCACATTGTCTTGAATACTGGGGCACTCTAGAGGACAGGTTATCATGTTTTATTGACTAGAAGGGAACTCTAGAGGACACTTTATCATGTTTTGTCCACTGGAAGGGCATCCTAAAAGACCCCCATCACATTGTCTTGGACATTGGACCACTCTAGAGGACACTTCATCATGTTTCATCTACTTGCGGGCAAGTCCAGAATTTTTTGACTGAGCACTGACTTATGCAGGGGTGGCATGACGTATGTGCACGCATCCACGGACATGTGCGCACATTAATATACCATTTCCCATTAATTACTAACATTAAACCATCTTACAATTTCTAACATTCCTGTCTATTTTTTTATTTTAAAGATAAATAGTCCTACCAGTGCATGCAGATGTAATATAAGGCGTCCATACTTATTCTTTAAGTCCTCAAAAAGAAATTGTGTCTTCATTGTACCTCTTTCCTCAGGCTGCAAAAAAATCGTTCTTCACACTCATGAAAAATGTATGTTTATGATTTATTAATTAAGTAAATTAAACTTGTACAAAAATAAAAATAGGCTATAAACCAAAGGAAAATGCACATTCAAAAATACTGTCAAACAGTTGGTTTAAACTTTGGTCCCGCTCCTCACTGAACAGATAACAAATTGTACTTGAGGATAATGGTGCACCTGGGGTGGCCAATCAGATTTCAGGTGGCAGTAGAGATGCCCTGTACATGGGGCATCCAAGGACACATTTTTCTGTAAACATGAGTCCACCTGTGGAGCTGATGTGATCCACAGTTCTGCCAGTGGTTTCACACTGATCTACAGATGATCGTAACACACAAAGAAATGCAGCAATGCGTCAGCAGAGGCATGAAGAAGAGGTTTGTTGGCAGGTAACCGTGGAGGTAAACAACGCAGGATTCAAACTTTTATGGAAATCATCTTTGCAAATGTTGGATGAGGACGGAAATGATTTCAACATGTTTGTTATACCTCAAGGATACACACAAGTGTTTTGGTGAGGGATGCCAAATGTAAACAGAAACTTTGCTTACAAGTAAACTCCACGGGGCAACTTTTAAGAGTCTGAGCAACAGGTGAAAATGGCACGAAAATTGAAAAAAGATGTGCAGTGTGCCAGTTTTTCTCAGTGTTAGTGTTGCCCATGTGTCTCAATCCACAATTTCATCTTTTGTTTATAAACTACGAGTTCTGACATTAATCATGGCCCATGACCACAAAAAGTGGCCACAAATTTTCCATGTAGGTGGCACCTGTGGTCACCAAGTTTTATCCCCACACTGTAAACCTTCATCAACACAAACATTCTACAAAAACAGCAAACAGTAGTTGTTGCCAGCTAGCTACCAATACACCACATCTACTGAAGTCCAGATTTACTAAGCCTACTCACACTGCTAACTTGATCTTTACTGAAGAACCAGACACACAAAAGCAAAACCGAAATCGCAACAAAATTTTTGAATGGAAGAAGGAGTTTAAGTATTAATCTGGCACATCTAAGGAAATAATGTACTGCAGTGTGTTCATCCAGCTTCCTCAACAAGCTGAAAACTTTCATAAGAAAAGTGGACAACACAAGCGTCACAGTTAAGGATGGTTGTGTTAAGTTGTCTTAAATTGTCTTTTCTGCATTATTTTTGCATATGTTTACATTTGAGCCACCAAAAATGTACTTTGGCCACCAAATTTAGGGGCTTAAATTTCATGACTAACACTTCTATTTTGTCATTTTGTCCCATCATCCATCAGAGACATGTTTGTGGGCCCCTTCTACTCTCATTCAGTCAGCTTGCCCATTGACCATAGAGAGCATGAACTTTTTCAGCCACAGCAGCTCTTCTGTGGGATGAGTCCAGACAGCACTAGCCTTTTATTTGCTCCCCACGCACATCAGTGAGCCTTGGACACCCATGACTCTGTCACCAATTCACTGGTTGTTCTTCCATAGACCACTTTTGGTAGGTACTAACCGCAGCATACAGGGAACACCCCATGAAACCTCCCGGTTTGGAGATGCTCTGACCACTGGTCTAGCCATCAATTTGGACCTTGTCAAAGTCACTCAGATCTTTACACCTGGCATTTTCCTGCTTCAAGACTTGAAGAACTGACAGTTTACTTGCTGCTTAATATACCCCAATGCCACTGTAACAAGATGATCAGAGTTATTTACTTTACCTGTCAGTGGTTTTAATGTGGCTTATTAATGTATATACAGGATTGACTAAGGGCAAAACCAGAAGCAGATGATGAAGGGATTTGGCTGATGGTAAAACCAAGGAGAACATGCAACCCAACCATCCACCTTCATAATATTACACCCACAAAAAAGAGTAAGAATGAAAGTAAACAGTTGGGATCACTGTTAAACAGGCAGGCTTCCTCATAATCAATATAAGAAAAAGAAACTATTTATAATTATACCATGGTCTGGGTGAAAACTGTTTAACGCATACGTATTTTGGCACAAGTTTAATCACTGTTCGAAATTCGTTTGCTATCCAACTAATCACAGCAACAGGCTGAGCAACGTGTCGCTTGCTTCCAAAAAATCGCTCACCCTGGCACTGTTTTACGCTCTGCCAACCTATTTTATCTGGTTAAAACTGATGTGACATCCTTGATGTTTCTGCTTCTCCTCAGTCGAAAGGGAGGATGAGACACTAATTAACAAGGCTGAGAGGAAGCAGCACCTTTTATATGATCCACAGCAGCCTTTTCATAAAAATATCCTCAAAAGGGATGGGTTTTGGAAGGAAAAAAGGGACCTTTTGGGAGTTACAAGTAAACTGTTTTTTACCTATATAGAAACAAATGCGATTTAAGAAAATTAAATTAGTTATAAATAAATAGCTCAGACACCTAATCTACTCATCTACAGAAAGGGGAATCTCAAGTGTGCCACTATGACATGGCAACAGTTTGCTCGCATTGCTTCTAGTTAGGAGGCAGTGTCACTCATTATCAACTGCGGCAAACCAAATGAGTTTGGGTGTAAAAGGGACTAGAATTATTCCTTGTCATGACAACGGTAAGCTCTTGTTTCATCTCCTCTTCAAAGCGGTCAAGGGGAGGTCGAGAGACTAATTAACAAGGTTGAGAAGAGGTGCCACCTTTTATATGATCCACAGCAGCCTTTTTATAGGAATATCCTCAACAGGGACAGGGTTTCAAAGGAAGAAAGAAACTTTTGAGAGTTGCGACATCGCTCGTATATATCGCTTCTAGTTAGGAGGCGGTGTTACTCGTTATCAACTGCAGCAAGCCAGCTGAGTTTGGTTGCAAAATGGACTACAATTATTCCTTGTGATGAGCTCATGCTTCATAACTTTTGTTTTTGAGTGCAAAACTTTCACTAAAAAAAAATCTGTGAATGCTTTTATTTCATATTTTCGGCAAATGACCATGGAATGATAATGATAATAAACTTGTATGTATGCAACTACTTCACGTGGGTGGTTCTTCAACTCCATGTTGTACCTTCAAATCTTGTAACGCACACCTACTCATTGATTATCCCTTACTTACTTATGATAATCATGATTGCAGCTGAACAGTCTACAATCAACGGTTCGCTCAAATACACAAAGTGTGGAGTGATGAGATGGATGGAAATTAATTATTGAAAGGGATGTAAATTTGAAACAGAATGGAAAATACTCAGCAGTACCTCAATATTCATGAATTGTTTGTTCTTGTATGATTGTATGCATGTGTATGGTGTAAAAAAATATTATTTTTGTCTAAAGATTTGCCTCTGCAAAAGAGGCAAAAGGGTCTTGGCCACACCACTACACTCTGCATGTCCCTGGTTTATAGCAGCGTGCAGTCGTCCTGCTACGTTTAGCACAGCTGCATCTTCAGCGATCCGGAGATAATGGAAGCTGGAGAAGAAGATTGTGTGTTTTCCTAACAGGCTGTCATTACTGCCGCTGTCAGATGATCAGATATACTGTCTGGCCCTCAGACAGTGATGGAGGCTGACCTCTGAAGTGTTCGGGGCCTAAGCTCTCCTGCAGGGTTAATGACACAGTTCCATTAACCTCTGACAGAGACAAACACAGCTCTGAGTGAAGGAGGATGTCATCAGTTTACAAGGTAAACAGAGCTGGATGAGGCATGTCGGACACGTCTGCTTGCTGTCTCACAAATGTGGAGACTTCTTGTTTGTCTCCACTGGAGGCTTCTTTTTTTTCTTCAACTGGACATACTGAAGTTAAAATTGTGGAGGTCTTCATGATGAAAGAATATTTTATTGTTTTTGCAATGACCTAAATGTGTTGTTGTATTCCCTTTGGATGTTCTTTTGTGTTTTTTTCCCCTCTATCTTTTTTGTATTGTTCAGAATTGTTGCTTCCACTTACATTCTTGTTTTTTTTTTTTCTTTTTTCCTCGCAGAGTTCAATGTTTTAGAGGTTAGTTTGGATTCACCAAAGTCAAACAATAACACAAACTAACAGATCGAGGCAGCAGTAGTCGAGCAACTCACTTGTTCTGTGAAGGAAAATGATTTCGACAATGGATTTTGTTGAGTGAAAGAGTGACTTATATAACGGTTATTTCCCATTAGAAAAGCCTGTATGACAGCGAGGTAAAGCGGTGAAAATATTCACAGTCTATGGTATACAGTTATAATATTGATTTTTTTTGGTGGCTAAAATATGTTTTGTTGCTGACCTCGTCGACAGCAGTGCATTGCTTAGCTTCCATGTTGGTACTCCTCTCTGTTTCTTTAACTGAGAGCATGTGACCACCATCTACTGTAGATAATACACCGACTATTGATGGTACTCATATAACCCCCACTTTAAATAATCAGAACTATTCCTTTAAGGTTCCAAATAAGAACAATAGCTTCAAGTGTACAGGTTTTAAGGTTAACAGGTGCATAATCATACTTAGTCATGACTGGCCTTGTTTGTAGTTTGAGGTGTCCTGTCAGCAGTTTTGCAGCAGTCTCTTTTATAATCGTGGCTTTTGGGGAAAATGCTTTTTGGGCTGCAGGGTTTTGCTGTAATAAAAATAAAAATTAAGTGGCCACTGGGAAAAACTGAAAGCAAGGCTAATACGGCTAATGCAGCTGCCCAAATCAAATTACCTTGTGAGACAGCTGGATTTGCCAGATAAATTGTGCAACAGATTGCACGTTGTCATGATAATTGCACTAGATCATGCAAGACTAGCTCCTGCTGTGAAAATGGTAGGGATGTTCCTGGCGGCTAATTTCTCTGCCGATTAAAGGCAAAAATTCATTTAAACTAGTTAACAAGTCTAACAGTAAATAAACACTAAGAATGCAGTTAAAACTGAGCACAATTCTTTAATTGCTAATGTTAAACACTGTCCAAAAAATATTGTGTATTAGGAGCCATTTGAAGCTGTTAATCACAGTCTACAATCGCCAAATCGTACTTTAAATGCCACTGAAATGTGTGCCACTTTACACTGTGCAATAAAAACATTGCACATTAACCAACAAAATATGACATTTCACTAAATGCTTCACCTTTTCAGACCAAAGAGGATCACAGTGTTTGCCAGTAAATGACCCGGAGCTGATGTTAGCTGCCGGCCTGCTACACAGTGTGGCTACTGTTAGCAGTGCTAGCAGCAGCAGCAGCAGCTCTGCTTGCAGGTTAACGTCTGCGTCTGTGCTGAATGTGGTCACATGTTGCTCCAGTCAAGTGATATACCACCTTATTCTTTCACAGTCTTAATTCAACGTTATTTCCATTTTCTAGATTGAAACACTGCCAGACCAGGCTGGTTTTACAAGCTGTCATCTGTCTGACTTCGCCGATAAAAACATTTGGGGTTGCCTGGACCATCAGGACATATGTGCTTACAGCGTACAACGAGAGGGGCTGCCATCTGACGGGGCCACAGCCCCAAATAGTGGTGGGCGGCTGCATAACATCTTAGAGGCAACAGTTAACTGGTATTGAGCATGAATAAAATATTGATAAATTGTTTAAGTGACTAGTATTTCTCGTGCTGACTAGTGAGGGTGTCTAATGTTTAATCGTGTAGTGGACTAATCGCGCATTCCTAGAAAATGGTACTGCAAAAACTCTACTGGTGGACACATTTCTACCATCACACCATCATATCGCCCAACCCTACATCAACATGAGTGTTGTCAGATGTTCAGACTGGTACATTTATTGTTGAAGGTCTCATTACTCTGATTGGCAGCTTGCTTCCACTGTGGCTGATAATGTCAGTCTGTCCTAACCAGTCCCACTGCATACCAAATACTTTTACTGCCAATTCAACTGAGGAGGGAATAAACTTAAACTTTTGCAATGCATGATTCTCAACTGACTTTGATACAACCTTCTGCAACATTTGTCAAAAAGGGAGAAGAGGCGGCGAAGAAGACAAACAGGAGAGACGATGGTTCAAGACGAGGTGAATATTGGCTGAGAACATCATCTGATGATATTCATGCCTTGTTGATTACGAGGATTTCATGCCAATTATTCTTGAGAATTGAGACAAAAAAATGTAAAAATTACTAATGCCAACACTCTAATTCCAATTTTTTGTGAAAATGTATTTTCTTTTAAAGATTTATATCTTTATGCTTTATTTGTTTTAATTTCTAAACTTGCCAGAAAACAGCCTCGTCTAACACAAGAATTCACAGCTTCAAACAATTTAAAAATGTGTTAAATGTCTTTAAAATCTCTGCTAACATAATGATCTTTGTTTTCTAATCTTTTTTTTTTTTAAATAAAATTCTTGGTCCTTTGAAGGTGTGTCCCAGATTTATGTAAACTCCATCAGATTTTAACAAAAACATTTAATCAGGTATAAAAAAGGGGTTAACTATACCCAGAGGACCCCTGTCTCACTTCCTGGTTTCAAAAAAGACAGGAATACTGCCCCCTAAACTTTATACTTTTCATGAATTCATGAAATAATATTTCTATCAGATGTGTCTCAACCATAACATGTCAACTCTGTAGCCCTTCTAAATCAAAGCTAAATAAGAATTATGGTTTAAAAATGTGTATTTTAATTAGCACGAAGAGAACTCTGAGACACTTTAAAAAATAAAATTGCTACTCATTACGATTCTGTAACACTTTGCCAACTCTGTAAGATGTCAACTTAGATTTTCAATCTGATGGAGTTGTTGTCTACATTAAATAAAAAATTGTGTCACTAGGAGGTTGGTGTGTTACAAAGAGCCAAGAGTTTGATCTTTTTAATATATTTTCCAGCATAATTGAAGAGTAGAGATCAAAACCCCTCAAAATATGATTTTATCCCAATTCTGGAGAATAACTGATGCTTGTCTTTGAGATACAAAGAAAATTTAAATAAAAATGACGCTTTAAGTCACATTTCCTTGTCAAGAGGTCAGGGTTGTGAATGGAAGATCCCAGTGTGGCATCAAACAAATATCTCCCCACATTTTCAAAAGTTAAAATATAATTTTACATTTTTTCCACCTTGACATCCTGAACGCAGAGATCCTAATGAGGTGTTTTCCACAATGAGCTCCCACGCCTGACCATAAATTGACGCAGCATTAAAGTGCCCTTTAAACTGTGATGTCATGCCCTTTAACTGTAATTTGCGTGTGGGGAAATCATGAGGATCAAAGAGGGTAAATAAAAATCCTTGATGTTACTCTGGATTTTTAATCTCATGAAAAAAAAAAGCTGCTAACCTGTTTACTTTCCAATCTGGAACATTTTCATAGGTAAACATTGATAACGTTGATTCTGACCCAACAACCTGCTACACATACTTTGTGTCTGCACACACACACACACACACACACACACACACTCACACACATGCACACATAAAATATCAGTTAGCTTTGGGGAACTTGTGAGGGATTATCAACATCAAAGTCAATAGAAATGTCAGCCTGGCTATCTTTGGAAATGCCAGCAACCCTTTGCATATCCGTACCACACAACCAATACCACACACACACACAGATACACACACACACACCTGCCCCTAGCAGAGGAGGTGATTAAAGCTGCTCTGGCGAGTGTGGCTTTTGATCTCCAAACATACTGGAAAGCACTTAAAGGCAAAGCCCAGTTAAGTAGCAGAAACAGATGACATCACACCCAATCAGGGTCTCCCCACAGCACCTCGGGGCCCCTCCCTGCAGCGCTATCAACTAGATTAACAGGATTAAGCAAATACACCCAGCTCAGGTCGGCACTCGGGCTGAATGTATTAGTAATATTCAGGCATTTTCAGGTTATCTGAATGAGGTGCATGGACTATTAGGAGGGAGCACAGGAGTCTGTGGATGGGCTCCAGCAAGCACTTATATTGAGTGTCAAATGTGTTTCTGGAATCACTTTTTTGAAAAAGAGAAAAAAAAAAGTTATTCCAAAGTTATTAATATTGTTGCCAGCTGGTGGCAGCACCTGAGGACATTGGTCATTGCTCAACAATGGTTGATATACAGTAGATTCCTATGAAATTCAGTATTTATGGTGTCGAGATGATGACTTCTAAAGACTCCCTGACCCTTCCTTTAGTTCCTCTGTCAGGTCAGATGCTCTCTCTGACCCACATTTTGGACCAGGTACAGTCTATTGTAGCCTTGGGACCAGACACATCTGGTCTGGAAGATAAGGAAACCCTACTATTCAGAGAGTTTTTCATTTGACCAAGATCAGTTTGGACTGATCACAACCTTTTTTTTTTTTTTACATTGGGTAGGTTTTACACAATGACTGACAGAGGAGCCTCACTGGTCCAGATTTGAAGTCACATGAGGTATTGTCACATGTTTCAAGCGTTACACAACAGGATTACAAAACTGTCAAACTAGGCGGTGCTGATCAAATCTGAATCAAGATTCTGTTACTACGTTGCCTTTTTCTCCCCACAAATGTTTTCAGAAACACATTCAGTGTAATGTTGAATTATAATTTGAGAAAGCCATTTTTCCTGTTTAAAACCGGACTAAGCAATGCCCTAACTTGTATTTGTCATTGCTTTGATTGCTTGCAGGTCTAACCAATTGTGTCCAATTTTGGTCTGACCCCCTTGGAAATCAAAAATGAACTGAGAGATCCCACAAATGTGAATTCACAAATGTGAATCAATGACCTCCTTTCAACTTGAAGAAGCAACAGCTCTACTCTGACCTCCCTCCAGATTTCCAAGCTCCTCATCCTATATATCTCTAAGGCTGAGCTCAGCCACTCTACAGAGGAAACTCATTTAAGTCACATATATCTTCATTAGGGATGTGCACGGTTAGTCGACTACACCATTAATCATCACCACCCTTGCTAGTCAGCACCAGTAATACTAGTCAGTTAAACTATTTAACAGTATTTTATTCATGCACAATGCCAGTTAACTGTTGCTTCTAAGATGTTATGCAGCTAACCACCAGTAGTTGGGGCTGTGGCCCCGTCAGACAGCAGCCCCTCTCGCTGTATGCCCCGATGGTCCAGGCAACCCCAGATGTTTGTATCAACAAAGTCGGACAGATGACAGCTCGTAAAACCAGCACAGCTTGGCAGTGTTTTGATCTATAAAATGGAAATAATGTTGAATATAGACTATGAAAGAATAAACTGGGAAATAATCTCTCGACCGGAGAAACATGTGACCACATTCAGCACAGACGCGGACATTAACCTGCAAGCAGAGCTGCTGCTGCTGCTAGCACTGCTAACAGTAGTCAGACTGTGCAACAGGCTGGCAGCTAACGTCAGCTCTGAGTCGTTTACCCGCTGACACTGTGATCCTCTTCGATCTGAAAAGGTGAAGCATTTAGTGAGTTGTCATGTTTTATAGGTTAATGTGTAATGTTTGTATTGCACAGTGCAAAGTGGCACACATTTCAACCACATTTAAAATATGGTTTGGAGATTGTAGACTGTGATTAACGGCTTCAAATGTCTCTTAATGTTTTGGGACAGTGTTTAACATTATCAATTAAGAGATTTTGCTCAACTTTAACTGATTTTTAAGTGTTTTCTTGCAGTTAGACTAGTTGACTAGTCTAAATTCAATTTTGCATTTAATCGAGAGGGAAATTAGTCGCCAGGAACAACTCTAATCTGCAGCATCATTCTTTAGGTCACTACCCAAAGCTTATGACTGTAGTTGAGGGTTGGAACATAGATCAACTGGTAAATTGAAAACTATACCTATCTGCTTCACATTACATTACATTTTACATCTTCTGCTCCATTCTACCATCATTCATGAACAAGATCCCAAGAATCTTAAAATCCTTTGCTCGGGGCCACAACTCACTCCCAACCCAGAGGAAGCAATCCACCGTTTTCTGGCTGAGAACCATGCTCTCAGACTTGAAGGTGCTGACTCTCATCTCGCCAGTTTCACACTCAGTGCATTCTGAAGGTCACAGTCTGAGGCTTTGGCAATATTGTTTATTTGACATTCATGCCAATAAAGCCTGTTGAATTGAAAACTGAACTGAAGACAACAGTAGTGTTTTAGTACTCAAAATCTTTTCGTCTTGAGAAACCCCTTTTGATGCTGTTGCCTAGGAGCTGACCACATTTTTACTCCGTCTCGACTTGGTCACAGAAAAAGGGGATTTGGGATTTTATTTCAGGACCGCTTAAGAGATATGACAGCCCTTGGTCTTGATTTGGTCTCAACCAGCCTTTGTCTTAGTCTTGACTTGGTCTGAACATCTCAAAGTCTTGGGCTTGTCTCAGTGTTGATACACTCTGGTCTTGGTCATGACTTGGTCTTGGTTTATGTTGTCTTGACTACAACACTGGCCAACAGAACCACACCGTCTGCAAAAAGCAAAAACCAGACACTCCCCTCACCTGCTGCACTTTGAGAACCTGTCCCTGAATATCACAAAGACGATCTGAGACAAGGTTGGCCTTCTAAATTATAAATACCATATTCTATTGGGCAGTTTAAGTCTAAATCTACACTTTCACACTCCCCCCTACATTACATACTGTTAACAAGTTCAGTTGTGATCACTGACGACCTTTGAGCTTTTTTAGACCTCATTAAAAGCAGCGATATTCCCATGAGTCTGTGTTGTGTTTTAAGTCTGATGGGAATAAAAGTCCATAAAGCTTTCAGAGGAACAATAACAGAGGCTGAAATGGATCCATCCAACCTTATTGCCCTCCCCCCCTTCACTACACACCGAGGAGGAAGCTTTGTTGACCTCTGACCCCGCCTCACTCATCTCCATCCACAGACTGGTAACAGGAGACTGCAGAGCTCCTCAGTCTGTCCGGGGACCTGCACCGCCTGGGGCTACCAGCCACAACACAACTCATCTCCCACATCCTCCTGCAGCTGCCCTCTCACCCCCCATATACCCCCTCCCGCCCAGCGCCTCCCTGAGCCGGAGAGGAAACAGCCAGAATGGATGACTTTGTTTAAAGCCCCCCACCCTGCCTCAGGTATCACAACACATGGAGTTCCGTTATGGAAATGTGAACTGTTCCTCTTAATTAAAACACCCAAACAGTGACAAAACGTGCACTCATGCATGCACACACATGCACACACTACTCTTTTCTTTTCAAGTTTACTTAAGTACCTGATAACCTTGTTTAAAAGAAAAATTGTCAAATTGTTTATCAGATTTAGTGAATAGTTAATCCAGACTATAATTCACTGTAATCTGTAACATCTTAAATATTTGTATTTTTATAAGCATACATTTCAACTTGTGAACTTTCAGCTAAGATTAGATTCCTACAGAAACACAAATGTATTAAATTCTAGAGTTACATGTGCATATGTATATGTTCATGTGTATATGTTCATGTGTATTGTGTTCATTGTATGTTCATATATGTTCATATGTATGTCATGTGTATTGCATTTTCATGTGTATATGTTCATGTGTATGTGTTCATGTGTATTGTTCATGTGTATTTCTCTGTTTTTTACTCTCTTCCTCTGTGCTGGTCTTTACTTCATCACTTTCTGGTAAGACTCTAATCATTAATTGTTAATGAACTATGAATTATTTGTTACCAGTATTTTGAATTGTTTTAACTTGGGGTTGGAGGGTAGGGTTGGTGTGGGTGGGGTTAAGGGAATGATATAATGTGGTTGGGGCTGTACTAAGTATGTTTTATTTTTAAAATCCCTTCTATTTTACGGTCTCTTTTCTTTTTAAACAAAAAGAAAAGAGACTGCTCTGAGATTTGACATTTAGCAATTCAGCTCTTTATTCGTAATTTCCAGATATGAACACTGTTTGTGGTAACACGCTACAAAGTAACTCGTTAGAGTACTTTTTTGTTCTAATGAATAACATACCACATTAATTTTGCATTTCAAATAAGCAGTTATTCAGTTACGTTTTCAAATAAGCAGTGGGTTACTGTTACAATTTTACGGCAATTTTTACCACTGCGAGGGATGAGAGAGCAACAGTGACTATTTGGCATCTGAGACAGAGGACAGACGCAGTCTATGACTTCAATAGACACTGAAATTGTGGAGTATTCCATATCAGGTATCAGTCAGGATGTATTGAAGACATTCCTGGTGCTTAAATCTTTTTTCAAGTAAATGGACCTCGTGCAAGAACCACTTGTACAAACAGATTTGTTCTTAAGTGTGTACGAGTGATTCAGGAGAACATATCTCATTCACCCATTTTCTCATATTTTGAATTTTCTTTCAGATACGAACACAATTTATGAACAGTCCAGGCCTGGTTTAGAGTCATGTGCAGACATTTTGAGTTTGAAAAATAAATTACTCTTCATAATAATGTTGACATCATCCTGCTTGACTGAATTTCAAATTAAAATTGTAAATTTACACGCCTATCCTCATTAATCTGTCATTACCTGCTGTCAGGTTTATTGGCTGTATATCTTCACAAGCAGGTTTACGAAATCTCTGTCCAGGTGAATGTCCTCACTGTCCTCTGTCCCCATGATGAAAACTTCCCCCTGACCCCGTCCTCCTTGTAGTCAGCAATTGCTCCTTGCTGTGGTGAAGTGTTTTTTTCCCTTTGAAGCCATTTTCATATCTAGACATCTTTTTTCAGTGACAGTCTGACCTTCAGGTAACACGACATTAACAGCACTTGGTTTTCCTGTTTCTTGCCATCAGCAGGTCCTTTAATTCCACTTCTGATGCTGTTATGCTGTTACTTCTGATGCAGCCACATCGCATCACAACATGGTGTTATCCTAAACCTACCCAAATAGTTTTGTTGTATAAACCTCCCTAAGTAGTTTTTGTGTCTAAGCCTGACCACACTGCAACCAGTTCACAACGTTAACCACATGTTAAAAGAGGCTTTCTGGCTGCGCCCCATTCAGTTGCTAAAGGGTACCTCATGCGTATGTATCAAACACCGAGGCGTAACAAAACGTCGCTATGTGACGAGTTGGGATGAGAACCGGTTGGGAAGTCTCCTCAGGAACTGGCTGACACGATGTGAAGAACTGCTGCTGCATTAGAAAAGAGTGAAACAGAACAAAATCTGGTTTATTATTTGCATGTTGAAATGTAAAACCATGAACTGAAAGCTATGAGAGCCAGTGTTTTATTTTTTTCATAGCAGTGGTGTAATATGCCTCTGCACAGGTCAATCAATATAACCCATAGAACCATTTAAAACCCAACTGGACGGGCAGAAAAATACATTTTCACAAAACTGAAAAAGTTATTTTTCTTAGCTCATGAAAAGTTGAGGTTTTGAAGATACTTTTTCCACAGAACAGAGACAAGTTGATATTCAAACATCTAAGGGTTTAGCCTTTACCTGAGGGTGAATATAACCAGCAGTCAATTGGAGACTGGATACTTCAAATAAATGATAATGGATGTGTAAATAGACAATTGTTCATAACTTTGAGGTGAAAATGCTACTTTACTGCTGCTCCTGTCATTTGCTTGATTTTAAATACAATCTGAATGTGTTAGTGTTACACATACTGTATACTGTGCCTGAATAAAAATGGGTCACAGTCACACATTTACACACTAAAGCCATACAAAAAAACATTACCAATAATTTCCTAGTCCTCACCAACATACAGTAACAACTGAACTGATTTTGCTGTCTTCACACACCAACCGGCGCTGAACTTGTGTGTGTGTGCTATGAGAGTTTCTGGAGAACATAATTGAATCCAGGAAGCTGGGAAACCCAAATCCTGCCAGCGTGGTTTACAGTTCAAGCAGCTTTGCCGTGACACTGCATGCAGCCGTGGCCCAGCTCCTCGCTTAATTAAAATGGACTATGAGAAATTGCTTTCCAGCAGTGGTCGTGGCAGGTTCAAATACAGTCGAAATCATTAAAATGTAAGCTTCAGCATGTGTTTGCTATAAGGGCAGAGCGGGGAGTCTCAGCGGTCCAGTAAACGTTTAATGCTTTAAACAGAAGAAACGAAGATTTCTGAGCAGAGGACAAAATGTAGGTCTGATGTTAGTTCTACAGGAAGGGTCACTGGGTCAGTAAAAATTAAGATTCACCCTCAAGTTAACCCTCAGGAGTTTGAATATTAACTCGTCTCTGTTCTGTGATAAAAGAGTATCTTCAAAACCTCAACTTTTCATGAGTTAATCAAATAACTTTTTCAGTTTTGTGAAAATATTTTTTTCTGCCAGTTCAGTTTGAATAGTAGGGTATGTTTCTCAACCTATAAAGACACTCTTGAACCCCATTTACATCGTGCATCTGTTTTAAATATCTGATCTGGATAGAAAAGACATGTGCTAATGTAAGGTGACTAATTGTGATCAGAATGCAGTCAGATTGGCCATGCCGCCACCTGAAACTGTTCTGCTGCCCAGCCAATTCTCATTTCCAGGTTGTCACATACTGACATTTCATCACATCCCTCGATGACTCATACAGACACACATTGTACCCTTTAGTGGCTCTGTAAAAGGCACTGAGTTTACAAGTTACTCAGTGTAAACCCATCCATGTCAGGTGACTCAGTATAAAGAGTGAGACAGTCCATGTTTGGAGACGGTGGGGTGGATGGAACAAACACACAATGTGGCATCACTTCCTTCGACCTAGGAGGCAATTACCATGCTAAGACCTGATTGCAATGTGGGGTGAATGAAGATAATGAGAACACTTTTACATACCTGATGTGAATGCAAAGCCCCCTGGACTGCACCTCATTATCCAGATAACAGATTTAGATACAGACAAACTGTGCCATTTTTCCTCTCAGCTCGGCTTGACTTGACTTGCTTTTTGGTTTTCTATTGTCAAAAGCTATAACACCTGGGGCTTTTTTTTTTGGTATCGCCTCCATTGAGGTTCCAAGCTGAGCGGAAACTAAATGGTAGAGTGATAACACTGCAGACTACTGACTGGTCAGAGAATCAGCACTAGAATTGTTGCAACACAAGATGGAGCAACCGAGTCATCTCCTCATCTGTGTTCTGAATAAACAGTATGTCATATGCAGTATGCCAAAAATAGCAAGGTATTCTGCTGCATCCAGTCACATTTTGCAGTAGGCCATGCGATGCAACGTTCCAAATAACGTGCCTTTTCTTTTTTTTTCAAATTCCACACTGTGGACTAGGGATGTTCCTGGCGACTAATTTCCTTGTCAATCAAACGAAAAATTTAATTTAGACTAGCTGGCTAGTGCCACTTTGCACTGTGCAATACAAACATTACACATTAACCTATAAAACATGACTACCCACTGACACTGTGATCCTCTTCGATCTGAAAAGGTGAAGCATTTAGTGAGTTAACGACTCAGAGCTGACGTTAGCTGCCAGCCTGTTGCACAGTGTGACTACTGTTAGCAGTGCTAGCAGCAGCTGCTCTGCTTGCAGGTTAATGTCCGTGTCTGTGCTGAATGTGGTCACATGTTGCTACAGTTGAGTGATTATATACCAGTTTATTCTGCCACAGTCTACATTCAACATTATTCCATTTTCTAGATTAAAACACACAAACACACAACATCCGTGGTTGCCTGGGCCATCGGGACATACGCACCTACGGTGTATGGTGAGAGGGGCTGCCATCTGATGGGGTAGCAGCCCTGACTAGTTATGCATGAAATTATGCATGAAATATTGATAAATAGTTTAACCAACTAGTATTTCTGGTGCCGACTAGTGAGAGTGATGACGTTTAATTGTATTAGTCGACTAATTGTGTGCATCCCTACTGTGGACTGCCTAACAAATGTTATGACAAAGTAGTATATGCCATTTTTTTTTGCACAATGCATGCAACAGTACATGCTTTGAAAGGGCAGCTGTAGTACATACTTAAAAAAAAAGAAAAAGTATGCAACAAAAGTTTGTCTTTGTGCTGAAGATGATGTCATGGCAGTTTCACGCAGTGTCGGATCAGCTAAGGATCCTGCCTAAGTTGAAGCTGGGTTAACAGCTGCAGTAAAAAACAAAATAAAGAAAAATACCTGGTAGCAATAGTGAGTTGAGTCGAGCTGTATCAGTCAGTGAAAACTTTTCTTAAAATTTTCTTTGATAGATTAATAGCTAGATTAGATAGACAGATAGACAGATAGAACCGTGGTGCTAGAAGAAGGCCAAATGGTTACCAGAGCTATGAAGAAATGCAAAGTATAATAAAAATTCTAATTGCCATGATCATTATTCAAAAGTGGTTTTCTGGTGCCGAAACAGCGGGCAGGCTGGAAGAAATCACCTTAAAACCTCAGAGCCTGGCCAGAACACTGGAAAATGTTATAAGTGCTTACCCAGTGGGTGTTTCCAAAGTAACCAATGGGCGTTTTTGAGGTATTATTGTGCCTGTTGTGCAGGTCGTCTACTCATGAATCAGGAAGAATGCCTCAGCCGCAGTGTAGAGCTGCAGAGTTTTAACTGGCTGGAAAGACCTGGAAAGATCTCCTGACCCTCAGGGCAGAAAAATATCAAATGAGCAGGCTCATTTTACAACTGGATAATGAGAGGAAATGGTGCTGGCACAGTTTGATTCAGACTTCCTTCTCTTTATAAATGGTCTAATCTAGATATATGGCTAATTGGCTGGCTGAGTGAGTGAGAGCAGAGATTTGGGCTGAGGTATTGTGCCGATGGCCCAGGTCTCAGGTTTCAGCAGGAGATGGATGAATGAGTTTCCTGTCATTGTGAGCGTCCTGAGCCTCGGGGCCCGCGCTCTAAACAAACACAACACTCATCCATTCATGAGAAGTCGAACAGCAACAAAGACGGGATAAGACACCCCCACACCCAATACAGGCTGCTCAGGTACCAGTGGAACGGAGCAAAAACAAACACAAAATCAAGGGTTTACCGACATATGACTCCAGTATAGTTATTACTTCCTTAACTCTTGACCCCCCCTACATTTCCCAATACAGTTTCTTTACAGTGAAACTTCACCCACAGGTCTGAGCCTACCTCCACCCTCTGGATTATTTCAAACCTGTCAACATTCAGGTTTCAAAATATCTCTTTTCCAACTTTCTTTTTATCCTTGAAACTTATCACAGTAAAAACACTGCTTCCCGACTGAGTACTGACCGTGTTTGAGGTGAGACGCATTAGAATTATTGCTAAAATAGCATCGGCCCGGTGTGACCATCACCAATTCCGTTTCTTTATTTTTATTTCGATCATTATTACCTGATGGAAAATCATACTCGTCTGTCTTTGGGTGCAGATTTGTGGTGATATGTGTTCCAGACATGTTGAAAGGTAAATCTTTCCATTTGCTGAGCTGTCGTTATCACATTTAACTGTGACTGGCACAGCTGCTTCAGAGGTGTGGAGACACACACTCCGTGCGCCAGACCTACTACCTTGCACTTGACATTTATTATTCAAATTTCAACTGAGGGTGCAAAATATAAAACTGACAGTGATTTTGCAGCCTGAACTGAGCCTTTATTAGTCAAGCATACAAAACTTATGGATTTGTTTATGGCAATTATTCATAATTAAGTTCAAGAGCCATGCAAATTTCCTGAAGTTTCCCGCAAGAAATAAAATGAGAGGGCATCGGGAGGTGGCCGGGAAATACAGGAGAAACCTGGGAAAAATGGAAGTGTTGGCAGGTGTGATCAATTTGAATGATGCTAAAAAGTTGGCAAGGGGTTGAGGAAGGGGGCAGGGTGGGGGTGCGCAGGACACCAACTGTATGTGGCTGCAACACCAACCACCAAAGAAAGACAGACTGAGCACCACTCAGTGTTGCAGGAATAGCTAGTAGTCAGAGCCTACCAACCATGGGCAGCAGCTGTCAGACTCAGAGTCCACTGGAGCTTTGACAGTCTTCAGAAGAACATTTGTGGCCCTTTTTTGGAAATGTTTGTTTTGTACCTCTGTCGTAGGTAGCTGAGCTAACGTTAGCAGCTCAGAGAGGCTGAGGGGCTCTCTGGTGTGTGTCTGGCGGGGTAGTGTCAGTACGTAGCCCGGTGGTCTTTCTACAGCCGTCAAAAGCACCAAAATTAAAAAATACCTATACATTAAAAATGTATAGGTTTAGCTAAAATTTGTGTATGATGAGTCTCATGTAGAGTCAATTGAAAATAAGCACTGTTTCACACTCAGGGTCTGGGGGAGGTGGGTCACTCTTTTTTTAATCTCATTACGTAGACTGTCCTAAATCGTTGACTCTGTGTCAGCATTGGCCTCTAAACGCTCAGGAGGATTTAAAACAGGCGGTGTTGGTGGCCAAGTAGCTCCGTTGGTAGAGTGTTTGCCCCACGTACTGAGGCTGAGTCCTCTGCGGCAGCCGTGGGTTCGAGGCCCACCGTTTGCTGCACTCTCTCTCTACCCGCTTCCTGTCATGTCTTCAGCTGTCCTATAAATTAAATGTATAAAAAAGCCCCCCAAAAATATTATTTTAAAAACAGATGGTGTTTTGAGCCATTTTCAACCAATGAAATGATTTTTATAATTTATTAAGAAATTATATTAACACCAGCATTGATATGATCCATCACGGTACAGTGATATCATTTAGTTTACAGCTCAGAAAACAGTCTGTGGCGCCTCTTTAAATTTACACTATGAGAGTAAATTCTGTGCAGTATCTGATTGTTGCAACTCTTGATTGAAGCTATAATTTGAATAAATTTAATTCAAAATACTTTATGCCTCAGGAGGCCATTTGAAGCAAATTTTTGTAGCTTTTTTTTAATTATAATTTTTAATCAACACAATGAAGACATATTTTTAAATTGGTAAGCAGAGGTGGTAAGCACTCCCGCTTCACTCATTCAACACAGGAACTTTGCTGTGTGATGTAGCATGACACGTGTGAGACTGTGTTACACTGCTGCTCATGTTCCATTATGTTTGGTATCAATTTATTTGAATTTGTGTCCATAAGACTGACATGATACCTGTTATGAGCCTTTATGAATGTTTATGACCGTTGTCATTGAGTGTCATTCAGTCAATTTTTATTACTTAAATTAAGTTTTTATTACAACTTGACATTAACCAAAACAACATAGCTTGTCCATGCTTAATTTAAAAGGAAAAAAAAACTGACATTATCCTGTCATATGTGGTTGGTTTTGACACTGGCTGTCATGAGACCATTATAAATGTGTCATAAATATTCCCCTTGATCTCAACTACAGTGATACATTTTGGACTTGTCAAAGACGTCATTGTCATCACGCTGTCAAATGCTTTCATAATGGTGTCATAAATATCTCTCTTGACCTCGACTAAAGAGGTAGCCTATCATTTGGACTCGTCATAAAGATGTCATTAAGTGTCAGATACTTTTATAACAGCGTCCTGAATAATTCCCTCTAGCTCGACTCCACTGAAAAAACAGTGAGGGGAAACTCTTTCTTGGCAAAAAGTTCACTGTCGACGTATTTGATTTGTTTACCTACCATGTGAGCTGGTGCGACAGAAGCATGATTATGGTTATTTTTACACGATGTCAAGCAGGCCAGGGTTCAGTAAAGATCATGTTCCTGGTTAAATAATAAAAACGGTCTACAGGGACTTGACAAGAAAGGGAATGTTTACTTTCTCAATGCAGTAACCAAAACCATCATCTTTCCCTGAGCCTCACTGAAGACTCGTGAGACCAACAGGAGGTAAACCTTAATGTAAGGACTTAATGTGAAACATGTCAAATTCAGCATTTTGAGGATTGTGGAAAGAAAAACAGATGGTGTAAAAGCTCTTGGTAATCTTTCAATTATTGTTTCTGCAAACTGTTCCATCCGCAACAAAAAAATACCAATACCTCCAAAACATACAGTATGTTTTAGGTTTTCAGACACTGTCCTTGCCACTAGACTGACTCCAGAAAGCATCACATTGGCTAATTTTGTTACAGCTTTAAAGCCACATCCATAGTCTGTGTTTATTGTTCTCTTGCTACTATATCTGTTTGTAGTTCCTGTGTTTTGTTGCTGAGATGTGTTGAGGAAATGCATCATGTGGAGAAGAAGACATGCACGTTTATGTTACAGGTTGTAGAATTAATTGGAGAAGTATGTGCAAACCTTGAAACCTCAAATTTAACCTGCATTCTGGTGACTTTTTAAGAATGAGAATAAGAAAATAATAGATATATTACAACAGATTGATTAATTTTACTTTCAATTCTCTGTAAAGACTGCAGAATAATTCCTCCTTATCGCATGAACTTGTATAAATCTCTAGCATAAAATAATATTCACCAGTTTTCCTTCATTCATTTAGTTTTGCCCCTGCCTCTAAAAGAAAAGTGACATGGCAGATTTTACAAAATGAATGCCCCTTTCCTTTATAACCTTCCTTAAGAAACACAGGTTCTTCTTAAGACATATTGGTGGAAAATGTGGACTTTTAAAGTTCTAGAAGGCTTATGCAACTTGTACAGTGTCAGACAGAAGTTATCAGATTATAAAAAGGAAGGAAAAGGTGAAACTTTGTCAGAATCAGGAGAAATACAGGAGATTTTGATCCCAGGAGAGAAGGCAGAGGGCAATGAAAAACAGGAGTCTTCTGGGAAAATCAGGAGGGTTGGCAAGTATGGTTGGAGGTGGGGACAACTACTGTGTCACACAGTCTGGAGTTTAAGGAGCGGATGATGAGGATCCAACCCCAAATTAAGACCAGAACAAACACTGCTCACTCGATGGAGGTCACAAGTAAGCCTCCCAGTGGGACTATGAGTCTGACAAGAGTTTAAGTCACAAGGAGTGCTGCCCACAAACCATTTAACACCTAAAAAAATCTGCCTTCACACTCTAAAGACGAGACCAGCACATCCACATCCAACGCCAGAACCCTTCTTTGAACAGAGACAGGGGTTACCATCTTCTCCCACATGTGACTTTTGTTATGACCCAAATTCAACATTCAGGTCACAAAACATCTAAATCATCTCCATGACAGCTGAGCAACTCCATCTGCTGAGGAAGCCCATGTGATGTGGTGGAAAGGTTCACAAACATGAAAGTTGGACCTTGTGATGATTTTTTTTTTTTTTTTTTTTTGTGAACTTTGTTGTTTAGGTTGGAGGACTTGTTGGAAAGCTGTTATGACTAATGAGGCTTGATTACCAACCGGGCAGAGCACACGACCAACCTGTCTGTCTGGCAAATACTTTGTGGCAATTTGATAATTATACAGTAAGTTTGTTTTGCACAGCACAATTTAAAAACGTAAATGGAAAGGACTTAAAGGAACAGTTCACGCCAAAATCAAAAAGACATATTTTTCCTCTCACCTGTAGTGTAATTTTTTCATCTACTGTAGATAGTTTTGGTGCGAGTTGGTGAGTTTTTGTGATGTCTGCCTTCTCTCCAATATAATGGGACTAGATGGCACTCAGCTTGTTTGGTGTTCAAAGCAGCAAAAAAGTTGCATGTAAAGGCTATTTCTTAAAAAGAAAATAATTCTTACAAATGTATTTGTTGGTGCTCTGAGCACCACAAGGCGAATGCCATCTAGTCCTATTATATTGGAGAGAAGGCAGACAACTCTATGATACCTCCAAAAGTCACCAACTTGCAGCAAAACTATCTAGATGGATTAACAGCACTATGGGCCAGAGGAAAATGTGTATTTTTGACTTACTTCCTAGCAGGTTTATCTGGCCCTGATTTCTAAATAAAATGTTGGAATAAAATTTCAGATGTATTCCTCGTTGTGATAAATCCAGTTTACCAACAGTTTAACTGCTTCTGGGTTGGAAGCGAGTTGTTGCCCGAAGCGAAGGAGTTTAAGTATCTTGGAATCCTAATCATGAGAGAAATGGAGCGTGAGATGGACAGGCGGATCGGTGCAGCATCAGCAGTAATGCAGGTGTTAGTGATGCATGGATGGGCTCTGAGCTCATCCAAATCTGCATGCATGCATATCATGCAAATCATCCCCTCACTGCTCACTCAAACATATTATTTTCTCCAATTTAGAGACCTGCACCACTTTTCTTGAATTATTTACTTTTATGATTAGAAAGGCTACTTTCACTTTAGTAATGTCACTGCAGCAAATATCATTTAGCAGCAAAACTAAGAGCTATAGTCATAAAGTTGATGGGACACAGCAAACTCTCCAGAGGACACAGAATTAAATAATCAATAAAGTTATGCTGCTGTGCCTGGTGCGTAAATGCACACAGAACGTCCCTGTCTTTTTCTCATGGGTGATGCAGTCTTTTCCCCATCTGCAACCCATGAGCTATTAATCAAAATGTTAATTTTTACAACCCAACCTGCCCATTTCAACGATTACTTGCAGTGCAACCACGGTTGTGACTGCTGTTTGCACATCACTAGGTGGCACTGTACCAGGGAGCTGAACCAGAAGGTAAAGCTTTTAAATTAACAGTCAATCTACATTCCAACATTCACCTACGGTCATGAGCTTTGGGTAGTGACTGAAAGAATGAGATTGTGAGATTGTTTCCTCTGTCGGGTGGCTGGGCTCAGCCTTAGAAATAGGATGAGTAGACTGGACATCTGGAGGGAGTTCAGAGTAGAGTCTTCTAGAGCGTGACACAGGAGTGGATTTTCATGCCTGTCCCACTCCCACAAAAATACTCCCATCCTGTCCCACTCACATGACAGAGTCCTGTCCCATCCCAATCCCGGAAGAATGATTCTTGTTCCATTCTGTTCCTTTCAAGTGACATTCACACACATGTATACACACGTTTTTATAAATAAAAACTGACCTATTGTTATTGTTGCAATGATTCCCACTCCTGCCCGCTCCCACTTTTTTTCCTGTCCCAGTCCCATGACGACCAGCAAAATTGACTCCCATCCCACGGAAATCCCATGGGAATCCTGTGCCCCTGTGCCCCTGTGCCCCTGCCCCCCCCCCCCCCCCAAAAAAAAAAAATCTACCTCTGGAGCCTTTGCATTGAAAGGTTCCAACTGCAGTGGTTCGGGCATCTGATCAGCATGCCTCCTGGACGCCTTTCTTTGGAGGTTTTCTAGGCACATCCAACTGGGAGGAGACCCTGGGATAGACCCAGAACTCGCTGGGGGGGATTACATATCTCATCTGGCCTGGGAAAACCTCAAGATTCCCCAGGAGAAGCTGGAAAGCATTGCAAGGGAGAGGGACGTCTGGAATACTTGCTCAGCCTATTGCCACTGCGACCTGACCCAGGATAAGCGGACAAAAATGGAAGAATGGTTGGATGGATGGATGTTGCTAATGTACTCTAATGCAGATTCTGGTCTAAGCTAGCCAGTGAATCCATTTCCTACTTTGGTTTTGGCTCATTTACTCCATTTCTCTTAAGTGCCTCAGAGTGTCTCAAAGGCCTCGGTCTGAATTGAGAAAACTCTTAAATTAACTGTTTATTTAGGAGACGTCTGCGTGCACCCACAAAGTAAAGGACTGAGTGCAAATGAACGTTGGACAGACATAGGGAAATATGCATTAAATATTTGGAGTGAAAAAAGAAGACGTCACATGGAAAAACTACGGACGTACGGGGCTGAAAAAATGCGGAGCTGCTTGCCCATGCTGCAGGGCTGCAGGTTTGGTATGAAGCCGGCCTGGCTCAATCTGTGTTTTTCTCCCTCGTCTCTCCGGGCTGCGGCAGGGTTTCTCCTCACCAGAGGTAATGATGGCCTCATTTTTGGCCGAGATTTGGAAGGAACAGGAAATTCTATGGCTGTCCTCTGAGAGGTGGTTATATTACTGGGACGCCACTAATAAAGGCTGGTGCCGGCCTGGGATTCCACGTCTTGCTCTCTCTCCCTCTTTTCTTCCCCTCTGAAGTCTCTCTCCCTTTATTTCTCCCCCCATTTCTCTCTCTCTCTCTCTCAGTGAAGGGCTGCAGTATTTGGGGCTCATCAGAAAGCACATCCATCTCCAATAGAGAAGACAACAAAATAAATAGGTCTTTGTCTGTTTGCGGAGAGTCACTGGCTGCTACTTGTGCTATGATTCGACCCCCCTTGACAGCTGTTCTGTATAAATCACAACAGTCACACTGCAGATTGTTCACTTCCCAAGCCTGTGATGAGGCTGCCAGCCACACTCTGGCAGAGTTTCCTGCTCAGGCCTCACACAGTGTTAATACCCACACAATCCATCTCCCTCCGTCCAAGTTCTTCCCGCTCAGCCAAAAACGATATCTGAGAGATAAAGCTTTTTGAAGGAGACAGGCTCTGCCCCCGTCTCATCTCAGGCTGGTGCACAAGGTGGTGTTCAATCCCAGTCTGCAGAGATGCTACAGAGATGGCGTCTGCATCTCAAATCGACTACCAATGTCTGCCAGTCAACATTGTTGAGGTCTATTAGAGAACGGACTGCAGTGCAAACTATCTCTGAATAAACTCATTTTTTTCTGGAGCTTTCAACTAAAATAAATTCCATATCAATATCTAAATACAGCACATCAAAAGCAGGCTAGAGATATGAAAAGTGTAGACACTTATGATTATGTTTATCATTGATTAATCTATTCATTAATTTTTCACTGAAAGGGACAGCTCATCCCAAAATCAAAGATACATATTCTTTATTTATCCATCTAGATTGATTTGATGAAATTTGTACAGTTTAATCAGGTCACCAACAGTATCACCACACAGAAGAAAAGGTGTATCCACTCATGGTAGAGAGGTTATGAATATTTACATCCTACAGTGTTACAAGCACTAACCTCTTGTCCATGAGTAGATGCATGCTTCCTTCTACGCAGCGATGTGGTTGGCAGGTGTACATCTGCAGAGAGAAAATACTTCCTGTGTGAAACTGCTCACAACAAGGTAAACGGATTATTTTGAATAACCGGGTCATGATTTCTAGAAAGAGACATTGCTGTTTTGAGTTTTTCAAATGTATGTCTTTGGTGCTTTGACCACAAAAAAAGGAACTGGATGGCAGTAGAGTACCATCTAATTCCATTATTTTGCAGAGAAGGCAGACATCTCTACAGCTGATACCTCAAAAACTCTGCAACTCACGCCAAAATTAGTAAGATAGATAAATAGCACTACAGGTAAGAAGAAAAATAGGTATTTTTTTTATTTTTTGGGGGTGAACTGTCCCTTTAATCCATTGTTTACTGCCTAAAGTGTCCAGAAATAGTACAATCCCAAGTCCAAGGATGTCTACAAATTGCTTGTTTTGTCTGATGAACAGTCAGATCCAAAGATATTCTATTTTCAGCTATCTAAAAACAGACAAAATCCTCTCATTTGAGAGGCTGGCAGCAGAGGATGTTGGGTATTTATGTTTTATTAATAATGATCAAAACCATTAAGTGAGAATCTGAATAGTTGTAGTACATTTTCTGTCAGTTTACTAATGAATATATTGACTAGCTCAGGACTAATATACAGTAAATATTTCAAATGTGTAGCTCCACTCTACTGTAAAACACAGTGAGAAGAATCAGCTCACTTTGTGTTATGAGAACCTTTCACTGGTTATTATTTCCTCTAGAGAGGATACAAACATGTTGGAGGTATATAAGGTTATTATGCTGCTTTGGAAACAATTATTAATATACATTTCTAGAGTCAATAAGCAAAACCAGTACTTTGTAACTTGAACCTTGAACACCTTGAAGAGCACTGACAATTATTTCTCAAGGTCCAGTCCCATTTACCTTTAAAATCTAATGGCAAAGATTCTATGCAGCCATTAGTAAACTGCTTAAATAATATGAAACCTTGGATGCCTTTAAACTTTCCAAAGCTCAATAGTGACAACACTGAGATTGTCAAGTTTGGACGACCATCGACTTCAGTTCATCATTCACGCTTCAGTCAAGCACACACATAACAGCAGTTTTGGCCTCCCTCCACTGGCTTCCTGTCCAGTTCAGGATTGATTTTAAGATTTTATTGCTTGTTTTTTAAGTTTTAAATGGGCTGACTACACCTTATCTATCTGAACTCTTACATCTTCAGACTCCAGTCAGAGTAACAAGATCATCTAACCAGTTGCTCCTGGACGTTCCTAAATCCAGATACAGAAATAGAGGCAACCGAGCGTTTGCAGTGGCTGCCCCGAATTTATGGAACAATTTGCCTTTCCATGTAAGAGCTGCTCAGACCCCACAAACATTTTAGCCACTGGTAAAGACCCACCATCTCTCTTTGGCATTCAATTCAAGTTGAGTTAGACACCTCACCTTGCTTTTTTTGTGCTGCAATTCTTCTTGCTTACTGTGTGAATACATGTGTGTTTGTATGTATGTGTATATGTGCTGGTGTTTATCTACACATATGTATATATTTTTGCTTGTGTTTGTTATTTTATTTTATTCATATTATGTTTATTGGTCTTGTATTTTAAGCTTGTAAAGCACTTTGGTCAACCGTGGTTGTTTTAAATGTGCTATACAAATAAAATTGACACTGACATGTGTTACATCATTGTCCAAGACTCAAAGCAATATGTGTGAGCTCAGAGAGATGAGACAAAAACTACAACATGTCCTACAGAGAATAACAAGCAATGTCCAACAACAAAATCAGGACATGTAGTGTCTCCGACCATCACAGTCACATTGACATATACGTGTTCACTAAGATGAGCACAGAACACAAAAACAGGATTAACTCTGCCTGTCTGCTGTATAGTTTGTCTGGGACTGACACACATTACAGTACCGTGCCCTGTTATTTTCTAAGTCCTGTCCTTTTCTGACCTTTTTTTTTTATAACACGTTAGCTGCATGCAGTTAAAACATGCAGTTAAGTACTTTAAAACATGACATAAGGAAAACAAAGACTAACCGTGCAAGGTCTTGTTAACCTAGACTAAAAGGATGGACATGCATCACATTTATTCACCTGACCTGAACAAAATGGTTTGGGGGATGGTAAACTAGCCAGAGGGAAAATGTTGTAAAGCAAAATGTTAACATGGAAGCACTGGAAACTACTCGCATTAACTTCTGTCAGATACTGACCTTCACATCTCCATCCCTGTGTTTGTGACTGTACTTTCCGTGGGTCCAGAAGACTCTGCTGTGTCCTGTACGTACATCCACCAGGTATCACAGTGGGCGTCCACCTTGTCACTCCTTGTCTGCACAGGTGAACCTCATCAGTATCTCTCCCTGTGGCTCCGTCCTGCCCAGCTGCTCCTCATCTGCCAATCAGCTACCCAGGAATGTGATGACATCTAGAGGGCAGAACAGAAGTAAATAAGAATTAAATATCACAGCAATGAGTCTTGATTATGTTTTTATGGAAAACATGACAGTGAGCAACTGGCTGTTTACATCTCCAGCAGAAACAGTACAACACGGGCATCCAATTAGAATCCACTGTTTGGCCACCTGACAAATTTCAACCCAGGGTTAGTCCTCATATCTGTCTGCTTCTCTGTCTGTTCTGTACTGGTCACTTTTTTATCTGGCTTTCTACCACTGAGTACTGGGCAGGTCCTATCCAATCAGCTTGTAAGCTGCCAGTGACTGCCTGCGGTCTTCTGAGGGGCTAAATCACTGACTGAAAACTGCTGGACATTCCACAGAGCCTCCAACATGTTCTCATCCTAGTGCACTGACTACTGACGCTGCCTTGTCACTGCCCCTCAGCTTCTCACACCAGTGCGCAATGCACCCTTTACGCCTCCAAGACGAGCTGCCAGAGAGCCTTTTTAACACATAATGAACACTGTGAAACGGTACGGCACCAAAACTTCTTTGTTAGGTTGAAGAAAAGATCATGTTTAGAGTTAAATTAAGTTACGCTACATACATTGGTAAATCAAGTGGCAAAACGAAAGTCACATCACGTATGTAATGTTATGTACCTTATAAGTTTTAATAATGTTTTGGTCACATGGGACACAAACTCAGATCTCCTGGAAGAAAATTCTATGTCCAACCATCCATCCAACCAAACTTCCTCCAGACTTATTTGCTCTTTATACTACCTCAAAAGCCCAGTGCATCTCATACAGCCACTAATAGGTACCAGTGTGGGTCACTGAGAGTGTGATAAAATGTCATATTTGTTGATTTCGGAATTAGAATGGGCTGGAACTTCAGACTGGACTATTGATTCTCAGCAATATCAGCAATACAACAGACCCTTTTCACCTCACAGGGAATCATTTGTTTCAAGGTAATATGAAAAATAATGTTTAGCTGAGTGTTGAGGGTAATTAAAAAACCTAAAATAAAATAAACCAGCCCTCATGTCTGTATTTGGGTTCTCAGTCAGGCTCAAGTTCACAGCTTGAATAAGGCTGGGTATCGGTACTACTACAATCTGTGGAGTGGGGAATTCAAGGGCGGTGTATTTGACAACTAACCCTAGCCCTAACCCTTTATTGAGATGTCGCTAAATGTTTGTAGGTACAGCTATACTACATGCCTGCGGTGTTTGATAAAAATAATTGCATAATTGCATTCACATGATGGGTATCGCATGAAGAAAAAAAATGTATCAAACAGTACTATGTTGGCATTGCTACCAGTTTATGGGTATTGAGATAATATCTTTTTTTAATGATACCTCGCCCTAGTCTGGAAGGCAGGGTATTGGTAAAAAAAATATGCATCTTTTCAATAGTGCTGTCGCAATACATTGATCTGGATGGAGATATAAATTCAATGCAAAATTAAAATATTGATCTATATCATCATCTTGAAGATACTCCTTTATTTTGAAATTTCCATGGCATGTCTATTTCACAAATGTCTGGAAAAGTTCAGCCATAAAATTGTTGCTTTGTGTTAGTTGACATAAGTGTAACTGTGTTAAATGGGCATATGACATTGTCTGACATCAATCGCAGGCCCCTGAATTAAAGGATATTTTGGAAGGTGTTGTGATATTGACAAATATCGTATAGTTGCCTAAAGTATCATATTGTATCATGATCAAAGTACATAACAGCAGGTCAATAATACATACGTACTATACTATATGAAGCTGTGAAGAGAATGACATGGCTCTGTATATCTATACTATCTATAGCAACATATGTTTATGTTTTTTTGTCATGATTGTGAACAGTTGCTCACATTTAAAAGATTAAACAGTAAGCTCCAAGCGGCTGCTGTGAGATCACATGTATGATCCCACACTCCATTTTGGGTAGGGAGCATTGTTATGGAATGAGTCATTTAGCAAGGTCTAACCCCCACCAACATGGTTCTCATTACCCTCGCCATAGCCCTGAGTGCGCTGGCATAAACCCCCCCCCCCGCCTCCTCCCCTTTGGCAACACTCACACAGAGCGAGGGAGCGCTGCAGTGTGGATATTTATACCCAGGTCTGTGTTTCCCATTAGGACGGCTCTGCCTGCGTCTCTGCTCCAGCACACAGAGGAGCACCGAGGAGAAAATGGAACTCTGGGTTCAATCACCTCACAGACAGTTTCCCTGAGGTCCCAGCACTTGTTATGAAGCACTGATGAAGGAAATCCTCAACAACATTTATGCAATAACAGGAATCTTGTGTGGTGTGAAGGATGAAAGACTGTCTGCACTTCATTTTCACCTCCTGTATGTGACAGTAATGGTGGATAAAACAGATGGGGAATGATAAAACAAAATGCTGTAAGTTGCACACTACATCAAGACAAACAGGGGTAGAGCTACAGCGAGTAATCAATTAATCCATTATTAATCAATTATTAAATTAATTGACAGCTATTTTGATAATAGATTAATCAGTTTGAGTGTTTTTTAAGTGAAAAATTCTGATTTCATCGTCTTAAATGTGAATATTTTTTGGTTTCTTTACTCCTCTCTGACAGTAAACTGAATATTTTTGGAGGATCTTGGGCTTTTTGGAAACACAGGAAAAAAAACGAAATGAAGAAGACGAGCACATCCAGAAGCCCAGTGGGACGGGTGCTGGATCATAAATATACCTGAACAGAGAAGGAAAGATTCACACACCAAAAAGCTGCTGTTTAAGGTATTTATTTGCATTAGAACACGAATAAATACCTTAAAAATACCTTCTGGAAATACTGAGCAACATTTTTCACCATTTTCTGGCATTTTATAGACCAAACAACTATTAATCAATTAATCAAGATAATCGACTATGAAAACAATCATTAGCTGCAGCCCTATACAGCATTTAAGCAAAATGAAATGACATGTACTGTACACCATCATCCTCAACACTCAGCATACAGCTTATTTGCACTATTCTCTGTCACAGGGTACGTATGATACTTCTACACTTCTATTCCAGGGGTCTGCAACCTTTATGATCAAAAGAGCCGTTTTTAGCCAACAAAAGGGGGGAAAAAAATCTATCTGAGGCCACAGCTATTAAATTCTCTCTTTTTTTTAAATTTGGCATCCATAGCTACAGCTATTGAGACTCGAGAAGACCAGCCACTGTCAAAATTTAGAGGAAAAGGCACTGAGCCATAGATGTAGACTATGACACACATTTTTGTCGATGAAATCTTTGGACTTTTTAAAAATTTGCTGGAGGCTTCATACTTTTACACTTGGCAAATGTAAGAATAACTTTACACTTTAAAGAAAAAAGAAAACCAGCTGAGACTATTGAAAATTTCAAGGCAATGTACTGCAGTAGATTTTTGAGCCCAACTCAAATTTTTATATTTTGAAAATAAACTTTGAAAACGTTCGACGACCTATAATCTTTAGTTGAAATCATTTACTTTTCCCCCTCAGAAACTTGAATCTTTGAGCTTTAGAAACTCAAAAAAATGGGGCACCACTATGGCTTAGTTGGTAGAGTGTGCTCCCCATGTATTGAGGCTGTCGGTCCTCTGCAGCGGCCGCTGGTTCAACTCCTCCCTGCGGCCCATTTGCTGCATGTCATCCCCTCTCTCTCTGCCCTCTTTCCTGTCATATCTTCAGCTGTTACTATCAAAATAAAGGCAAAAGCCCCCCCCAAAAAAAATCTTTAAAAAAAAAAAGAAACCAAAAAAAACCAAAAAAACAAAAAAACAAAACAAAACGTATTTCAAACTTTGGTCACAGTGAGCTGTGAACCTGATTTATCATTATTTTGGTGCGTGAAAGTAAATGGTTTTCACTTTCACTTTCATTTAAATGAATTTACTCTATAACTTTTTAAATGCATTTTTTGGGGGGTTTCTAAAACTCAAATACTTAAGTTTATCTAAAGAAGAAAAGTATATTATCTCAACTAAAGATTATAAGTTGATAAAACTTTTTCAAAACTTAAGAGTTTGTTTTGGCTCACAACTGAAAAATCTATTGCAGTATGTTGCCTTGAAATTTTGAGCCATCTCAACTTTTTCTTAGACCTAAAACAATAATAAATGAAAACTAAAATGTTCAAAACAATAACTGTTATTCATTTACATAGTTTTTTTTTTTTGCCAAAGTTACAGGGAGCCACTGGAGAGTGGCTTAAGAGCCACATGCAGCTCCAGAGCCACAGGTTGCAGACCCCTGTTCTGTTCCATAGTAATATTTATATATATTACATTATTATATGACATAATATATCCCCATATACTCTTATCTTTTGTACATGCTGTTAATACTTCACACCTATGATATGCAAGTACCCTCTGCAGTATATAGTATATTTACATTTTCTACTGTTAAATTATCTTCTGTGCAATATAGATTTTTCAATCGTAAATCATCACTGTGCAGTCCAGCCTGTTTCTCTGATTAATTAGGCTTTACAAGACAATACTATGCATTATTTTCTCATAATACGATGCTACACACCATGTGTGTATTACAACATGTGTGCATTTATCCTGCAGTTATCCAAATATAGCCATATATACAGTATAACCAAAGATCAACATCTGCAGGTCTGTGTAATATGTGAAAGGTGTTGATAATCCTGAGTGTATGGTTTGTTAAATTTGATGATTCCTCTATAATTTTATTTGATCAGTTATCTACTTATTGTACCCGTACTTTTTTAGCTGCTGTAACACATGAATTTCTTTGGTGTGAGATCAGTAAAGTTTCTTATCCAATGTTTGATTAACCTTCTATTGTTGACATAAATGTCATCCATTATGTAATACACACAAAGTATAAGGACATTTGTTATACTATATGCTATACCACATTATATTTGACAAGAAAAACAAGGATTTTACACTTTCTGTGAATTGTCCCATATTTCCATGTGTTTTGTAAAGGTAAGTCGACTTACACTGACTGTAGATATGATTTCATCATTTTGTTATCTCCTCACCTTTTCATTATTCTCCTCATGAGCTGATGTGCACCTCTCAAATCTCAACAATGCAGACCTGATTGGTTGATCCAACTCCTGTAACGAGGCAGTTTGACACTGAGAAGAGAGAAAAAAAAAACATCAGTGGTAAAAAAAAAAAAAAGTTGTATGAAATATAATTGCAAATAACTTCAGCACTTCAATATATTCAATATCTTACTTTTTGTTAACTGTTGAAATGCTGTCATGTATGGAGTTTCTGTGACAGTGGGAGTCTGTGCTTTAAAAATGACACAAATTAGACCAAGGACCCCTTTTTGATAAGACTTTGTCCCAGGGTCCCCCATCTGATGAGATGTTTGCTTTTAGACGTTTTATCACAGAAAATCTTCAGTGTTTCCTCTGTGATTTTAATACAGCTGTGGTGCTTTGGGACATAGTTCTAGTTTTGTCTCAAATGTTGCTGTTCAGGTCTTAGTTATTAAAAATCTTTTTAATTATTAGAGAATAGTTACTTCTAAAGCATCTGGACTATACTTAGTTTAGTTACAGTTAACATCATGTATAGATTACAGTGTTTAAACATATTGTAGTGTTGGTAACTGGTGCACCACTGCTAAATGAATACAGAGGAAACACTGGTGTATGAAACCCAGGAGCAGATAGTCAGACATTCTGTCACTTTGTGTGTTAGATTTTATGGTAAAAGATATACATAAAAGATGATAAGTGATACTTTTTTTTTTTTTTTTAACAAAAATATAAATAAATAATTGCGATTCATCTTAGGACCTAATAGTTCTGCTCTGTGATTGGTGGTCCCTATACAACTAACAGATATAACTATATTCTGGGGCACACACTTGGGGTTATCAGGAGCTGTAATGCATTTGTTATACGTCGTTCACACTCTCAGTCCTATCACTCCCTGTCATCTCTACTGTCAGCTCCCTCTCAAAGGCATAAAAATGCCCCAAATACTTTAAGTATTTATATAAGTAAAAAAAAGCCACATTCTGAGTGATACTTAAACTAACCAATCACATGTCACCACTAAGAGGGAGATTTCTTTTATTATAAATAGCTCTGATTTCTGAGGAAAGAGGGAAATGTGAAAAAGCGACACACATGCATGGACAAATTATGAGACAATGGGCTCCTGGACGCAGACATGTACAAGGCCCCATCATGTCTACATTTAATGGTCATTTTGTGTCTCTTTATGGTTCTTTTAATGTCTTTGTGGTCGTTTTGCATCTTCTTGTTGTCGCCTCTTCGTAATTGTTATGCATCTTTCTGTAGTTTTGTGTTTGTTTGGGGTCATCTTGTGTTTTTTGTCTCTGTGCTTGTTTTGCTCCCTTTTGTAGTCTCTGTCTTTGAGGTTGTTCTGGTATTTTTTTGGTCATTTTGCATCTCTTTCGCATCTTTTTGTAGTTTTTCTGTGTCTTTGTGATCATTTTGTGTTTGTCATTTTTGTTTCACTTTGTGGTTGTTCTGGCCTTTTCGTGGTCTTTTTGCATCTTTCCATAGTTATTTTGTGCCTTTTGGGGGTTGCTTTGCTCATTTTGTTGTCACTTTGAGTCTGTTTGTGGTCATTTTTTGCAGCTGACCCTTTTGGGCCCCCGAACCGGTGCCCCCTTGGAATAGTTCTAGAGGGGGGCCAACAGGGGCCCCTTCCAATAGTCTATAACAATAAAATAATAACTTTTTTTCTGCTAAATATAGTATAAATATAGTATAAGTGGTATATTATCAAACACTGTCCTAAAAAGTGAAGACTTTCAATTTTAGTGGACAATCTTTCCTCTTTAACCCCTTGCCACAGAGCTGATGCGATGTCCATAAAGCTACTCAGAAAACAAGAAAAGAAAATGCTCCTTTTAACTCTAGAACTTGCCTGAGACTCATCATATTTTTACGTTTTCTTCAGCATCAAAGTAATTCAGTGATAGTTTTCTGTACATCCACAGATGAACAGAAAACATTGCCAACAGGAACTGCTACTACTGGCTACTTTTAATGGTGCAAATTTGCCAAAATACAAACGAATATTGGTGTTTTATGTTGTTTTTTTGTGCCCTTCTACTTTGTGCACTACTACTACCTGGGTCAAAGGTGCCCCTCTAACAAAATAACTGGCCCCAGTGTGGCCCCCACAGTAAAATCTGCCTGGCAGGCCTGTTCAATAATCCATCCATGCACAGAGATATTAGTATGAATAGTAGATTTTTTCCTCTTTTTGCTGAAAGACATTGTGGGAATTTTAGGGGGAAAATCTATTTCTCACGTGTCTTTGATCAGGAAAAAAAATCGTAAAATTACAAAATGTATTTACAAAATATTTTTTCAAATTAAAAAAATGTGTGATGCAGTGAACATGACAGATGGATAATAACTAACTCTGGAGGGTATTTTAAACTGAACTCACTGAAACTCTGTTCCAAAAATAAAGAGGTATATTTACAGAGTTCTCTCCTCACAACCCCCCTGGTAACTGTGAGCCTATAAAGTCTTTATGAAACCACTAAGATATGAACACCAGTTGATCTGAACCAGTAAAAGCACGTGGCTCTTCTGTTCATCACACTGACAGTTTTCCTCTCCTCTTGTAGCTCTTAAAGGCATAAAACTGCAGCTTTACCACTCGGGCCTTTCTTCTCCCCGTGGCTCTTATCTGTGGCTCTTTAAGAAACAGTCAAGGTTGAAAACAGACGGCTTCCATTAGGGAATTTCATGCTCGCATAGTTTCATTCACCTCAGCCTCAGACGTGGAGGGAACAGGCGCACAGAAATTGAATTTGATAGGTTTCCTCTCTTCAACTTTCCTCCTTTTTTTTTCCTCTGGGGAGCAGTTAAGGTGATGTGACACTCAGCATCGAACAACTGGAGTCAGAATGAAAGCCGACTCTTTGACTCCATCTCTGAATATACTGTATATACTGCATACGGCTGAGCTGCATCTCTGTGTGTTTTTAAGAGTGACATATACGTTTTATTTTGCTGAATACAACAGAACAGAAGAGAAATTCAATCAAGTAAAAGAATCTGAGAGCCTTTCTTGTGCCACAGCGCTCCCACTGCTCTTTGTGGTTCAAATAAAGCCACTTTATCAATAAGGAATGTCAGAACGATGGATGTTTATGGAAGATTTGAGTTAGCAGCAATGAAGAGGTTTTATGACCCAAATACAGTTCAACCTCAATGAGTTGTTGGCATGCACTGAGGTAAACTGAATTAAACTGAAGCCCACAACATATAAGATCCTTTAACTCGGTTTCATGAAAATTCCACCTACAGGATGGATGTGAGTGCTGGAGGGAGCTCTGGAGGCTGAAGTGTTGAATAAGTTTGGATATCGAACTGATAATTTGGTAAATCTCAAAACAGCATGGAACAAATATGTCATTTCACATACTAACTTTCTCCTCCAAGATGAGGTGACCCTTTAACTGCACCAAACATAACAATAATGCATTTTGATAGACAAATGAAATGAATAGTTTCAAGTCTCTTCAAGTTGATTTTAATCACATTTCTGAATCAACTAAAAGCACTGGCTGCCTGGAAAGTAGAAAATTAGTTTAAAGACTGATGGTATGTTTTAGAAAATATTCAGGAATAAAGTTAAAGTGATAGTTTGGAGTTTTTGAAGTGGGATTGTATGAGACACTCAGCCATAGTCAGTGTATTTACTACAGTAGACGGCGGTCAGCATGACCCCGGTTCAGAGAAGCAGCAGGAGTTCTGGTGTAGGAAGGTATGTAATGTACCACTGTGGACGGGGTCAGCAGCAAAATGTAATAAGACACACACAGAAGTCGCACAATAACACAAACAAACTGGTGCCAGGGGCACAGTGACTGTGTGGGGATTTACAGAGTCTGATCGTCACAGTGACTTTGTCACATGTGGCAGCATTGTGACTGTAAAGAGAAGTATATACCACAGCCTGACGCACTGACTGGCTCTAATAACCCCAAACTGTAGCACAACACACTGCAGAGAAGTGCCGGGCAGACAAGTCAACTGTGAACTGAAAAGCACAGATTTCTGTTTGAGCACAGATCCAACTATTTCACACACACTGGGCCTCGTGCAGCAACGCTTTCTTAAATTGTCTCTTACATTTTCTGTTAAGAGAAAAATAAGAGAAGTCAACTCCACATGCACCAACAGCCAAATCTGCTCCTACACAGGTGAGATGAATCATCAGTCTCACTTGATCAAAATTAGTTAGTTAGTGATGAAAGTTAGTTTTATTTTTTATTTGTTATCAAATGATTTGGGGTAAAGGAAAAGTTTTTTTTTTGCTATTTTTCACCATCTGGTTGGAGCTTCAAGGAAAGGTTTTATATTTCTTTTTACACTTTATTTTAAATATTTAGTAAACAGTATTATTCATTTCTGTTTTTTGACTTGACTGATAACTTTTTATTACATTATGTCAGTTTACTGGCTCCACAGATGACTTCAGCTTACTTGTTTTGAATGACCAACAGTCTAAAACCCCCAAACTATTAAAAAAAGTCAATAACACATGATATAAAACAGACAAAAGCAGCAAATTTGTGAGGCAGGAAATAAATGTGGTAAGACTTGTAACATAAGATGCCTTTAAGAATTAAAGGGAAGGGGTCCCACTAAGTGAAACACTGATGAGGGCTGGGGAGACTTCCAGTGGGTAGCAACCAGCTTTTTCGCTGCTGTAAGCCCAGCTGATAGTGCTCGCTTTTTGACCAGTGTCAGGTCTCAGGTAGATCATTCAAAATGAGTGTGGTGGGCGTGCAAGGAAGAGAGGAAGAGAGAGGTTAGAGGCAACCATTCCCTAGAACCTGGCCACTGGAGAGCAATCCCAGAACACATGAACTAAGTACCTGTGGCCTTCACTGGGCCCAAAGAGCAGGAAGGGTCAGGAATCGTTTTCACTGAACAGAGTTTTCTGAGGGTCAAATATGTTCTGTGAATAAAATTAGAATGTATTTTCTGTTGATTGGGGTTTCTGGAGGCGTGGAGGGTTCTGCTTACTTACCACTGTTAAAACATGAAATGCATTCTTTAAATTCTCCAAAAGATTTTACAGGGTTTGGTTGTTGGCTACTCAGATATTTCTCAGGTGGGTGGGGTTCTGCTGGGGGCAACTGGCCTCATGACTCAGTTTAAGTATTACAATCCTGTTGAAATGCAGTATGAAGTAGAATCAAATGGAAATATTCTAGGAAAGCACAAGTACATTATCATTATGCTTAAAGGGACAGTTCACCCCAAAATACAAAATTTAAAAAAAAAAAAAAGAATTTTTCCTTTTACCTGGAGTCCTGTTTATCCATCTAGACTGTGTTGGCCTGAGTTGCTGATGGTTAAAGATATCACTGATATCAGATGTTTTCTTCTCTCCAGTATAATGGGACTAAACGGTATTCAGCTTGTTGCTTGCCTTGTTGTGAGCAGTTTCATTTAGGAACTACTTTCTCTCTTCTCAAAAAGAAAGTAGTTCTGATAGAGTCTACTGTAGAAAGAAAGTAGTTCCTAGATGAAACTGCTTTCTCTCTGGAAAGAGACATTACTGTTGAATTTTTTCAAATGTATGTTTTTGGTTTGCTGAGCACCACAAGTCGGAGTGCCGTCTAGATTCCAATATATTGGAGAGAAGTCAGACATCTCTGGAGCTCACATCTCTCAAACTATGCAGTCTAGCTGAATAAACAGCACCACAGGCCAGAAGGAAAATATCTATTTTTGATTTTGGGGGTGAACTGTCTCTTTAAATTACCATCCCAGTTTATCTGAGTGGGGTCAAATTTCTCCACAGAAATAACAAATGCTGCTTTAAATAAACCGCACGCAGCCACTGTGAGGAATGTCATGGTTCTGAGGGTGGCGTCACGATAGCAGCGCAGTAATTGAAATTTTCATGAACTGTAGATCTGACTCTGGTTTCATGTAGATTGAAGAAGAAAGCAACAGAGAGGGCGAGTCGATTTGGGCAGATATGTTGAGCGGAGATATGGGTGGGAGCTGTGAAAGATAATCATACAACCCCCCCCCCCCCCCAACTCCTTCTCCATCTCCCAACACACAGTGCCCCTGTGATAGACAGAGCTGCTCCCTCTGCATCTCTCGAGAGAAAAGCTTTAACAGTGCGATCTTTGATAACACCGTCACACACGATCACAAACCTTCATTATGATCTGCGCCAAAAGAATTGACAACAACTCCTCAGGGAGAAACGCAGGGCCCCTCTCCGCTCCTGCTGGGTTGTAATCTCCGCACTGGCATTAGAGCAGAAACAAGGCCATGTATAGGTTTCAGGAGTTTATCTAAATTGTAATGCAAATGTGAACACATGCATGTAAGCGTTGTCTGCAGAAGGAAGGAGAGGAAGATAAAAAGGGAACGGGTGAAAGGCAGTGATCTGACTCGCGCAGCATAGGCCCTGACATTCGTGGGTGTATGAGTGAGAGACAGCTTAAGAAGTATATAAAACAACACATCAGTCATCCACAGGTGGAGACAGGCAGGTGGAGTTCACAGTGTCAAGGCAGCGTGGTGCCAGCTCATTTGGCGAGTCGTGCTGCTGCTGCGGTGAGAGAGGAGCTGCAGAAACACAGAGCTGACCCAGAGGCAGTTTCAAATTCAACAATGAAGAGGAAAATAGAAATCTGTAGAAAGAAAGAACAGTGGAGGTCCATTTTCCTCAGGCCTCGGCTTCTTATTTATAGAATATTCCACTCAGTGCCAGCAGTTCCCACATTGTATTCAGAAATTCTGTCTCATATAACAATAGGTTGTATGTACATCGAGGTAAAAACATACTGTCAGAGAGAAGGCAAAGCAGCACACCAGTCATTTGCTAAGTTGTATCCCACACTGAAAAATGATGTGTATTTAACACCATTGTTGGCCATTTTCTAAGGTACACTATACATCCTTAAATGTTTTACTAACTTTAAAGCAAATCAGCATGCAGTGACTTGAAACCTGCTTGAATTCATGGTGGAGAAAATCTAATTGCATTTACTCTAAAACTATTTATCCATCTTGGGATGTCATCATGAGTAGGGCTGAACAATTTAGAAAAAATATTGTCTAATTGTGATTATTTTGACTGATATTGCAATGGTGGTATGATTTGCAACATTAGAGGTGAAGCTGATTTTTACATTAATATTCTTATTTTGATTGAATATCATGTTAAAGGGATAGTTCACCCAAAAATGAAAATTCAGTCATTATCTACTCACCCTCACACCGATTGAAGGTCGGGTTTAGTTTTGTAGTCCACAAAACACTGCTGGAGTTTCACAGGAAGTAAAAACAATGGACAGTGTTCATGTGCACATGCACACTGTCTGAACTGAGTATGTGTGTGGTGTGACGGTGTGCAAATGGCATGTGAGGGCTTTAGGAGACTTGGATTACACCAGATGAGCAGTATCATATAATATTTTTCCAGTTGTTTTTTATGTTTGAAAACTGGTCACTATTCACTTCAATTGCTTGGGAGCTTCTGCAACATGTTCAACTCCAGCCACTTTTTGCAGACTAGCAAAATAAACCCAACCCACAACTGGCATGAGGGTGAGCAGATAATGACTGAATTTTCATTTTTTGGGTGAACTATCCCTTTAAAATGACTACAGTGATATTTTTGTAATAATCTGTAGCAATGAAGATGTTTTCTTGTCTGTCTGTAATGAGACTGGTCAGTCAGGACATCTCTGCCTCACGAACATTACTTCATTAAAAGTTTTTTGACACACATTTGCCTTAAACAAATATTGCACCTCCTGTGATTTGAAAATTGCAGAAAGCCATACTGCAATTTTGATAAAATTTCAATTAATTGTGCAGCCCTCGGTATACTGTACATTTTAAAACTTTGAAGCAGCCATTTCCATACAGTCAGTGGACATCCAAAGACTTGAAACCTGCTTCAGTTTGTAGTGGAAAATAACTGTGTATTCACTTATAGTGAAGGTTCACAACAAATCAAAAACATATCTTTCCTGTTATCATTGGGTGTCAAACATATGGCCTGTGGGCCAGAACCGGCTCACTACAGGGTCCAATCCAGCCCACTGGATGACTTTGTAATAGTGTAAAAATCACAGAGAAGTCATTAATTCCAATTTTTCATTAGAATGCACTGCTATTCCTGATTTGTCCACCAGGATTGTGCTGGGAATCAGAGTAGAAAGCCCTATGCTGGATATGCTATTGTACAGTAGATCCCGCATGCTTAAGTACAGGCTATGTGACACAATGCAGTCAGTCGCAGGAGTCATTCCTGGAAAATGTCTTTTTCAAAAAGGACAAAAGTGGACAGAATCATTTCCTGTTTCTTTGATGTGTGTGACAGCTGACTTACTAAATGTGGAAAATCATATTGTTCATTTGTGCTTATTTTTCTTAAGACATCTCAGGCTTCATTAACTGTGAGCATTTTCAGACTGTACCAGCACCTCTTTACACTAATAGAGAGGGGAAAATTCAAAGATGTTGCAATTTAGAGGCTATTATATGCAATGGTTTTACTGGTCTGGCCCACTTGAGATAAAAATGGCCTGTTTGTGGCCCATGATCAGATTGTTTTGAGTGTGAGTTGCAGATTTGTGGAGATACGGAGCAGAGATGTCTGTCATCTCTCTAATTTAATGGAACTAGATGGCACTTGTGGTGCTTGAACTGCCAGAACAAAATCAAGTAAAAGTTTAATGTAGGAAGTATTTTCTTTCTACCAAACTACACCTGCCAACTACATCACTACACAGAAGAAAGCTTGCATCTACTCTAATGAAGCTCAGAGGAAGTTCAATCAGGAAAAACACATTTACGCTTCATTCATTCACAATCTTCCATCTCTCTCTCTCTCTCACTCCTCACTAGTCCCACTTAATCAGCTGATTGTAGGCGTTCACTTTCCTCTCTACTAATCCAATCAGATTTTGCCACAGCATCTTCTCATCCCATCACCACCACCAGTGTCGAGACCCCGGGGGGTTCACTTCTCTACTACAGCTTCATCACCCACTATTAATATACATGTGCATATGCATATTCACCACAATGGCGTCTAACCGCCAAAGACTATTCATTCTTCATTCTGCTGTGTATGTGTCAATAAACTATGTTTCATTCACTCTGCACAGTGATATGGTTGTTGGTTGTAGTTTGGTCTACACATGAAACTGCTCACAAAAAGGTCTGTGGATTAGCTTGAGTAACCGGGTCATGATTTCTTGAAAAAGACATCGCAGCTTAAATGTATTTTTTGGTGCTCTGAACACCAAGAACCGAGTGACATCTAATTCCATTATATTGGAGAGAAGACAGACATTTCTACAGCTGATATCTCCAAAACTCTGCAACTCACAAAAAACACTCAAAAAAATCTAGATGGATGATAAGCAATACAGGTAAGAGGAAGAATTTGTATTTTTGATTTAGGGGTGAACTGTCCCTTTAAAATGACATTATACTGTCATATGTGGTTGGTTTTGACACTGGCCATCATGAGACCTTTATAAGTGAAGAATATCTGGAACATTTTGGACTTGGTATGAAGATGACATTAAATGTTTTGAGGCAGGTGTGACAGAGTACAGTACCGAGGTGATTTATCTTACAGAGTTAGCTGATGTACAGATCTACATTAACCAGCTCTGACTGGAGGATCCCGAGGTGTCCCCAGGCCAGGGCAGAGATATAATCCCTCCACCTTGTCCTCGATCTGCCCCGTGGCCTCCTCCCAGCTGGACGTGCCTGGAGCACTTCACTAGGGAGGCGACCAGGCGGCATCCTTACGAGATGCCTGAACCACCTCAACTGGCTCCTTTCTACATAAAGGAGCAGCGGCTCTACTCCGAGTTCCTCACAGATGACTCACCGTATCTCTGCCAGCCACCCTCCTGAGAAAACCCATTGTGGCCGCTCGTATCCACGATCTCGTTCTTTCAGTCATGAAATAACAAATTGCAGTCATTTATTTGTTCAACTGTTCAGTCATATATTAATTCGATCCCTCTACATTATGATCTAAATATTATTTCAAAGCCCTCTCTACTCTGGCAGGTATGTGATTTTGCTAAAGAATACTTTTCAAAGCAGTTCACACCATCATGCTACAGTAACATACCTCATAAAGCAGACGCTCTGTTCGCTGTGATGGATTATCTCACTTTGCAAGTTGATTTTCATATCACATTTAAATGAAGTGGAACCACCAGCTGCCTGGAAGGAAGGAAAACACTATCAGCGGTAACATATGATTGTTTGTGATTTGTAGTAAATGGGCTACAATATGCAAACACACTTGTACGGTCCTTTAACTTTAGTTTAGGAAGTAGTTAAAGGCTGGCCTGTAGTGCCATTTATCCATCTAGATTCTGCAGTAGAATGTACCAGAACTGGGGCTGGCCAGAATGTCAATATTACATTGATGTTGTGATATATGTTATATCATAATATGGCATAAGTGTTATCTTTTCCTGTTTTTAAAGGCTGCATTACAGTAAAGTGATGTCATTTTCTGAACTTACCTGACAGTTCTAGCTGTCCTGATATTTTCCTTTACCCAATTAGTCATAATAAATAGTAAATAGTCAGTAATTATCAAAAAATCTCTGGGTTAATATTTTGTGAAAGCACTAATAGTCGTCCCTATAATATTGTCAGATTTTTGGTCAAAAATCTTGTGATTTTTCTCATTTTATAACCTCAGCTGCTTCCACCCTTTAGAGTACACAACATGTAGTCAGTCACAACCTACATGATCAATTATTATCGATATTGACTGATCTGAAACTTCACTACCATGACAGGTTTTTCAGCTGTATTGGCCCGGCCTAACCAGAACTACTTTCTTTTCTAATAAAGAGAAAGTAGTTCCTACATGAACCTGCTCACAACAAGATCTGTGGATTATCTTGAGTAGCAATTCACACACACACACACAAAAAAATCAATCTGGATAAATAGCACTATAGGCCAGGGAAAAATATGGATTTTTGATTTTGGGGTGAACTGTCCCTTTAACGTTAACGTTTTAGTTGTTTTGTTTGAACACCGTGCTCAGTTTCGTGTGGGTGATTTTGGAAACCTCTGTCATTCCTGGCTGTATATGAGGCAATGACAGGCGTGACGTCTCAAGCACACAGAGGCAGGCTCAAACAGGGACTTCTGGGAAAATTACAAGATTTTTTTTTTTTCTGATGTGGCTTTACGTGCGTCTATTGGCCGAGCTGATTCAGGTAAAAACAAAAGCACGTGGCAGCTGTACTGCACATCTCGTGGGGAGCAGCAGTGCTTTCCAAGTTTGCCTCGGGGAGGAAAAACTGGCAAAACTGGTTGTCTGCTGTAGCATCTTAAGTGGATAGCTATTTAAGCTGGACGGTGACGCAGCCAATTAGTGTAACATTCTTCATAAAGTGCACCCTAAGGTGATGCTCACGGGAGCTGGCTGAAGACAACAGGCAGGTCTAGAAAAGCCCACAGCGGTGAGAGCTGCTGCTGACGGACAGGAGGCACAAAGACAGACACACAACACACAAGAAAAAAATCAGTTTGTGGCCTCCTGCAACCTCAGGGAGCAACAGAGTCGTACCACTACATACTGCGGTGTGAGTTCTACACCAGCTTGCACACACAACTCTAACCTGCAGCCTAACTGAGCACAAAGCTGAGACCTAAACCTGAAACCTGAAAGCTATATTTTTGTTTTATTTCAGCCATTATTGAGCACTAGTTTGCAAGAAAGTGCAACATATACTCTTTTTTCCCCCCTCTGTATCTACTTACTACACACGACATGCATGGACACTAGTGTTGTGCAAATTTACATTTAAAAGAGCCGTGCCAATGTTCAGTTTACACAGATTAAACAGCTCACAATTTTGAATTTTGAACCTAGTTCACAGTCCCCAAAATGAACTAGTTGACATGAATTTCTTTGGTCTGCTGTTTGGTGCAGAGCAAGTATTCTACAGTGAGTTTTTTAGAGCTTTTTCTCTGAAAACAGGAATGACACTATGAGAATGATGAGAGTGAACCAAAGTTAAGTTGTGACTGGACGGTGAAACAAGGAGTTAAAGCTCTGTAAAGCTGAGGGGAAGCTGCACATTCAGGTGATAATTCTTCTTAGGTTCGTCACTACGAGCGACTCCTGTCATGATCACATTATCATTTGATTTATTGTTATAAAAATGTCAGTTATATCTGCTTTAATATGTATATTTTCCTCGTACACAGACAAGCAGACGTTGCCTTTCAGAACGTGTTCAGAACAGATTCTTTCCTCAGGCTGAGGGACTCAGAAATTCATTCTCAACATTCCACCGTTTTCATTTTGACTTCATATTTATTCATCCATTTCCTGTTTATATTTGTATATATCATTTTTGCTTTTGGTGTATGAAGCGAAGCAATGCACAGTTATTGACAATTTCTTAAATGTATGTTTTATATTAATGTTCGGCTGTCACAAAACTTTTGACAGCGTAACCAGGATAAAACAGAAATGTTAGTCATAGGTTCTAAAGGTCAAAGAGGAGAAACTAGGGACCAACGGCCAACAAACCTCAGTGTGTTTTTTTAAACTCAGACCTGCATATTAAAGCTAATGTGAGGTTTGTCATAAGATCTGCATTTTATCATCTCAAAATTCTCTCTCTGACAGACGCAGAGAAACTGGTGCATGCTTTTATATCGAGCAGGCTGCACTGCTGACATTCTCTCCTCTCTGCTTGACCCAAAAACATCATAATCAGCTTCAGCTGATCCAGAACTCTGCAAACCTGCGTGCTCGCCGGGACCAGAAGGAGAGAACTCATCACACCAGTTTTAAAGTCCTGACACTGGTTGCCTGTCAGTTTCCGTCTTTTACTTGTTTTTAAAGAACTTCGTGGTCTTGCACCGGCTCACTTGTCTCAGATGCTGACAGTGTATGAACCAGTACGGCCTCTCAGATCCTCAGGCTCAGGTCTGTTAGTTGTTCCAAAGTGCAGGACTGAAACTTTTGGTGAGGCACACAGCCACAGTCTGCCTGAGGATCTGAGGTCAGCTGAAGGTGCTGAAAGTCTTAAATGCAAACTTAAAACCTACTTGTTCATCCTGGCTTTTGATTAAGAATGCTTTCATTAATCTTATTTATCCATCCATCCATTTTCTGTAACCGCTTATCAGTGAGGGTAGCGGGGGCTGCCAGCTCATCGCAGGGCTGACACATAGCAACAAAACAACCACTCACACCTACGGGCAATTTAGAGTCACCAATTAACCTATTATGCTGCATGTCTTTGGACTGTGGGAGGAAGCCGGAGTACCTGGAGAGAACCCACGCAGACATGAGGAGAACATGCAAACTCCACACAGAAAGGCCCTGTCGGCTCGGGATTCGAACCCAGGACCGCTAACCACTGCCCATCATGCCGCTAATCTTATTTATTTTTATTTTTATTTTATTCACTTATATTTATATTTTATATTTTATTCAACATCATTTGTTATTTTATTATTATCAGTATAGTTTTGTTTTTACCTTTCGTTTTGAAATTTTGTTTTGACTTTTTTTTACTCTCTTTTATCTAGTTCTTATACTCAGTTTTATTAAATCCTATATTAGGAATATTGATTTTAAATCTATTTTATTGTATGTCATTGTCAGTAGTTTTAATAATGGTCTTTCCTCTCTAATTGAAATAGAATATATAGTTTGTATTTCACTCAGTTCTGTCTTACCAGTTGATTCCCCAGTGCACGGCACATCTGTGCCACGGTCTTAATCTGTCCTGCACACAGCTTCATGTCTCAGCAGCAGCGTTTCAAAGGCGTTTACTCAGATTTTGTTGATTTGGTCCTTTTACCTTGCTGTTTGTGCTTCTACCATGGATAAGTAGGCTACATAGCTAAATAGTTTGGTTTTTTTTTTGTCTGTCTTTATGACTGCAAGTAGAGAGGGTAGAGGATTCTTTTATTTTTAAAATCAACCGTATTCTCTTTGCTTTTGTCAAAAACAGACTTAGAGCGTATTTGAAGCGGCGCAGAGCAGCGAGCCACATCTGGCTTCTGAGCACACCAAGGCACTGTTGGTGAAATTGCAAGCATTGCGTTGATTGTCAGCGATCAGCTCCGGCTGACTTGGCACAGCCATGACGCGATGCAGCCATGCCTGGTGGAATTTAGCCAATTTGTGAGTCATCTGTTCAGCACTTGCAATTACCTGTATGAAAAGAGCTTTACAAATAGGGCTTGAATGATTGATTGAGCAAAACATATTCATTTAAGTGTAGGCTATATTTCTAAATAAAGTGTGTGCTTGATTTTTTTTTTTTTTTTTTTTTTTTTGGTGTCTAAAATATGTTTTGCTGCTGACCCTGTCCACAGCAGGACATTGCTTAGCTTCCTGCACCGGTGCTCCTGCTGCTTCTCCAAACTGGGGGCGTGTCGACCACCATCTACTGTAGGTAACACACCGACTATGGATAACCACTTCAAATAATCTGAAATATCCCTTTAAGATAGATGCTTATTGCAGTATAAACTGGAAAAACAGGCCTACAGTACGAGCTACAGTTAGAGAAATGTTTGCCTTTCTTCAACAGAACACTGCTGCTGATTGATTTTATCTTTAGCTGCCCTTAAAGCATGACACATGTAAAACAATATACACTGTATGTTCATATCCACATCGTACAGCAGAACCAGATGTGGGTATTAAAAGCTAGACTGCCGGAGCGGGACTGTGAGCCCCCGACCGAGCCGCGGCTTCAGCTATAATGAACACAAGACTGCAGAGAAAGTCAGCTACCGACTCCTTCCATCTTCTGTCTCACTCTGTCTCTCCCACCAACTGATGTTAATGTCCACGTGGGAGACAGAATCCACAAGAAGCCCTCTGCAGATGCCATACAATGACACTGGTGGTAAGCCTGTAAGATATACTAAAGCACTGACTGACTCACCATGAGAAACACACTGACTATTCACTATCACTGTGTCAAAAATATGTTCCAGCGTCTAACAAAGAAGGCCGGTCTTCACAGTTGTCATATGCATGCAACAATCCATGTCAGGGCTCAAAGGGGCCGTGCGGCGGTGGATTTAAAAGCTTGTGTAACTGATAAAAAGGGGGGAGCAGCGTGGTGTGAGGAGCAGCCCGGAACAACGGCCGCAGCAGCTGACCCGTGAACACGGCCGCCGCACGAGGGTCAAAAGCTTTTTTTTAAGGGCTGTACTTATTAGTGAGGCTGCAGACGAGGTCTCGCAGGGATTAGGCTGCATTCCACAGATGCAGGCGATGAGTCAGAGAACTGTTTGATTCAGAGGGTACTGGAGAGGTAAAACAAGGGAAGAGAAGACCTCCTTTTTATGCTGTGCCCTCACAATATATTTCAAAATCCTTTTAGCTGTTTGCTTCTCATTCCCAGAATCAGATGAGAAGATTAATATCAGTTTCATCTGTGTGTTCAACGCAAAGCTGCTGTAGCTCTGGAATGTGTTCAGCTTAGCTTAGCATAAATATTTTGAGGGGGTTTTGATTTTTACTCTTCGATTATGCTGGAAAATCTATTTTAAAAGATGAAATTCTTGCAGAAACTCGTAACCTCTTAGTGAATGTACTGTTACAGAGTCGACGAAATGTTTTCATTTCACAGCATAGTCATAGTGCAGTGCATAGCAGCCATTCTATTTTATAAAGTTGCGAACAGTTGCTGATGTTAGTCAAAATACACATCTTTAAACCATTTTCAACCAAACCTTATTTAGCTGAAGGGCTACGGAGTGGACGTGTGTGAAGCACAATATCATTTCATGAATTTGTTTAAACAGCTCACCTGTGTTTGAGGTGTATTCCCACATTTTTAAAACCAGGAAGTGAGACAGGGGTCCTTAGGGTATGGCATGTTTTTGTCAAAATCTGATGGAGTTGACCTTTTTGTGAATTGACAAAATGTTAAATTTCTTTCATTTTACAGCACAGTCGTAGTGGGCAGCTGTTTTATTTCTTAATGTTAATCAAAATACACATTTTTATTTAGCTTTGATTTAGAAAGGCTACAGAGTTGACATGTTATGGTTGAGACACGTCTGATAGAAATATTATTTCATGAATTTGTTGAAAAATCTAAAACTTACAGTGTCTGAGCAGTATTCCCACCTTATTTAAATCAGGAAGTGAGACAGGGGTCCTTAGGGTATAGCTAACCCTTTTTATGCCTGATTAAATCATGGTTTTGTAAAAAACAGTTGTAGTGAGCAGCCATTTATTTTTTAAAGTTGCTCAGAGTTCTAATCAAAATACACATTTTGCATCCATCTTTTTTTTTTTGTTTTTTTAGCTTTGATTTAAAGGGGCTACAGAGTTGACATGTGAAGGTTGAGACATAAGTGATTTGATTTGTTGTCAAAAAATAGAAAGAAAGTTTACCAGCGCTTGAGCAGTATTCCTGACTTTTTTAAACCAGGAAGTGAGACAGGGGTCCTGTACTCCAGGGACTATAGGCAATACTTTTTCTGCCTGAATAAATCATGTTTTAATAAAACACCTGATGGAGTTGTTACAAATCTGAGAGACAACTTTAAAGGACCAATATTATCATAAAAAATTTAAACAAAGATGAGTATAATAGCACATTTTACCTCTCTGTAATCAGTAGATATTGTTAGTTTTAGATTTTAAAGGCTTTTAACACATTTTTAAATAGTTTGAAGTGTGAATTCTTCTCTGGGACAAGGCTGTTTTCTGGTACAAAGCAAGTTTAGAAATGAAAAAAACATAAAGAAAACCAAAATATTTCATAAAGTCCATATAGTATTTCATGTAAACCCTTAAAGAATACATTTTCACCAAAAAATGTATTTAGTGTTGGTATTCATAACTTTTAAAGTATATTTTAGTGTATTTCATAATTTGTCCCAATTTTCAAAAATATGTGAGCTACTTATTTTAAGGGTGTTTTCATATCAGGTACTGTTGTTTCATACCATGCATATGATTGTCACCTCAGCTTTCAAATTTGTAATGTTCTTCTGTACCTGAGTACACTTGTGTTATCCTCTACACAACATGTGTTTATGTTGTTGTGATAGTGCAGAAAAATCTGCCGATTGCAAGATCTTGGTGCAGTAGTTTTCATAGCTGATGTAATCGTACCCTACACCGTACACATGAACTGTATTCAAGACCACCATCTTTTCATATGGACCCAGAAGAAGATTGACAAACCATGCCCGAGTACAGCCCTCAGTGTCCACGCTAATCAAAACAAACCGGGCTTTGGGATCAAGTGTACTTGGATTCAGGCCTGGACCTTGATTTGAGTCTCTTTACTTGTTTCTATTTAATGCTTCTGTATACCCCTAATTAATTTAATTTCAGAAAGAAAAAATGTACTTTTTATTGTACTATGTTAAAGCATAATTAATAACAATCCAATAATGTTATATATCAAACAGTGAGACTCTACAAGGGCCCATTCTGCATAATGAGTAGTTCAACCTTTGATACTCTCATTATATGTAGCTGCTAATACTTCTGTTTTTACTTCAGTTAAACTTTGAATTCAGGGCTTTTATTTCAAGTAAACTATTATTTTGCTTTTCTGTAAAAGATCTGAATACTTAAAGGGACAGTTCACCTCAAAATCAAAAATACATATATTTTCTATACTGTTTTGGTGTGCGTAGCTTAATTTTGGAGATACTGGTTGTAGAGATGTCTGCCTTCTCTCCAATATAATGGAACAAGCTGGCACTAGTCCCGTGGTGCTCAAAGTGCCGAAAAAACATATTTGCAAAACTCAAAACCAAAGTGTCTCTTTCCAGAAATCATGACCCAGTTACTCAGGATAATCCACAGACCTTGTTGTGAGCAGTTTCATGTAGGAACTACTTTCTTTCTACAGTAAAACTACTGGAACTACTTTCTTAAAAGAAAGCAACTTGTTTTTCTGCAGTAAAATCTGCCTCAACTACTTTCTTTCTAGAAGAAAAAATCTGAGTGCCATCTAGTTCCATTATATTGCAGAGAAGACAGACATCTCTACGGCTGATATCTCCTCAACTCTGCAACTCACACCGAAAAAAATATAGATTGATAAACGGCACTACCAGCTAGGGGTAGAATATGTATTTTTGATTCTGGGGTGAACTGTCCCTTTAAAACAGTGCCGCTATCCTTGCACAACAAAAAGAAAAAAAAAAATCAACCTTAGAACTCTAAACCAAAAGTTTCTCCCTGTACTGTACTAAGCCAGGTCAGTCCTATTGTTAAAGTGAATAAAGAGAGGTGAAACTGATCTAGAGAACCAAAGTGAAACCAGAACTTACAGGTTCTGTTCCAAATGTACAAAATCCCTCTGACATTTGTAACCAGCTACACTAATAACTAAACATTCAGCCTTGGAACAGAGCCAGAAGTTTTATTTATTTATTTATTTTTTTTTTTTTTTTTTTTTTTTTTGAAAATAGCATAGTTGCTTATTTATGTATTTTGGTGGTCTTTGATGAACACCATTTCCCACGAGCCCTACAGTCTAGAGGATAAGCATCACAGCTCCACATAAGAGGCGGTCCAGAGTGGGTTTAGGCGTTGAAGCTAGCTCAGACATGTGAGTCTGTAATAGCAGCAGGACACAGAGGACTGAACACTGCACGTTTTAGACAGCAGTGATACAGAGAAAAAAATATCAAAAAAATGCATTAGAGGAGAGTACTTGTAGTTTTTTTTTTTTTTTTTCATGGGAGCTGTAGTATTTTCTGTGCCCACAAAGTAGACATTTGAAATCCACATATAGCAACTACTGTAGCGCTGCTGATGTCTTATTTGGAAGTAAATTACAGGAACTTGCTTCATTTTTTTAAAAAGACAAATGAAAGAAATGCTGGATGAAAGATTGCACACTGGACATCAGTATTATTTTGATGTACTTGTACTTAAAGGGACAGTTCAACCCAAAATGAAAAATATATATTTTTCCTCTGGCAGTAGTGCCATTTATCCATTTAGATTTTTCTGATGTGAGTTGCAGAGTTTTGGAGATGTAAGCTCTAGAGATGTCTGCCTTTTCTCTAATATAATGTAACGAAATGGCACTTGGCTTGTGGTGCTCAAAGTACCAAAATACAGTATACACTTGAAAAATTCAAAACCAGCATCTCTTTCCAGAAAACATGACTCTAGTTACTCAGGATGACCACAGACCTTGTTGTGAGCAGTTTCATGTGAGAACTACTTTCTTTTTGAAGTAAAATCCACCGGAACTACTTTTTTTTTAAAGAAAGAACTTGTTAATGTGTCTTTCTACTTCAACTCCACTGTTGTTTGGAAGCAAATAGGGTACTTTTTATTCCACTACATGTATTTTAAGGGTTTAGTTACTAGTTACTTTGCAGGATTAGATTATTAATAAAAAGTACAAATAACTAATAAATTTATGATATACAGTATTACAGATCAAGCTGCCCAGTAGTCTATAATAATTAAAAGAGCCCCATCTTTACCCGCTGCAGCCTTGTGCAGCCTCTGTGATGAACAGATTTATGAATCAATAATTCTTATACAATAATATCATGATTCTGAAAAGGGTCACTCAGCATAATAAATACCTTTACTTTTAGAACTTTAAGTGTGTTTTGATGTGAGGATTTTGATATGCTGGATTTGTTGCTCACACTGTTACACTGCCACTTTTACTTAAGTCTAAGATCTAAATACTTCTTCCACTACTGTACAGTTATGTGATTTTTTTTTTTAAAGGGACAGTTCAACCCAAATCAAAAACCTTATTTTTTTAGCCTGTAGTACCGTTTTCCATCTAGATTATTTTTTTGCTGCGTTTGGGTAATGATTTCTGGAAAGAGCACTGCTGTTGAAGTTTTCAGAATGTATTTTTTAGAGAGCACTACAGGATTAGTACCATTTAGTCCCATTATATTCAAGAGAAGGTAGACATCTCTATGTTGATATCTCCAAAACTCTGCAACTCACACACACAAAAAAAATCTAGATGAATAAACTGCACTGTAGGTAAGAGGCAAACATGTAGTTTTGATGTTGGACTGTCCCTTTAAGTCTAAAGGATCAGTTTCCAGGTCTCCAAATGTGTCTTAAAACAATACTCACGTGCCCACATGTACTCTGAAAGAGTTGTTTGCTGTGATTTTTCTTTACCAGCCTTGAAACAATCCTTTTGTCACACAGATTCAATAAAGACCTTTTTCTCAGCAGCCATATTGATATGAAATTGTTGGGTAAAGACAAGTGTTGCTAATAACACCAATTAAAGCCTTTCCAGTGAACAAACATGCACGATAGCAGCACCCAGACTCTGTTTGACCTGAATGGAACAGAAGATTAATTAGAATCATGGTACCACCGGTGATTATCCTACTATTTCATATCAGAATGTCTGCTGAGAAAAATGTGAACCTACCCTTTAATTGCAAACAAGCACATTTCTGTTCTTTTACCATTTAAAGGGAAAAAAAGACATTTTACAAAGTCTTGACAGTTGCAATGGTGAGATTGTTTTTATTCTCATAAAGCAATCAATGTAGTGTATATATAAGATTCTTTTCTATAAATATAAAGGTTCTCTTCATAGCAAATGCAAAGGAAATTACTTCAAAGCTGTGACTATTGTAGAGCCGTCAACACAATAAAAGGATTATTATGAACCGGAAGCACCGTGTGGAGGAGCATTTGACAAGAACACAAGTCATGATGATGTGGTGTGTGTTATGTGTGTGTGAGCCGAGCTGCACTGACAGCAGCCGCTCTGCATTTCAACACAAGGCTTCCTTTCTCCTGCAGTGGAAGACATGCAAGCTGCTGACTGCCTCTTCAGTCTCGCAGTGCAGACACACAGCTATGTTCACCGGGATCAAATTACTCTGCCGATCAACCCCAAGTCTGCTCTCGACAGTAACTGACACGTTCCAACCTCCCGATTAACAACATGTGTGGGTAAAAATGAATCTAAAGTATGTTTTGTTACGTTTATGATATGCGTAGGGTTGTTCCGATGCCGACAACAGTACCGGAAATGCCTCCAGTACAGCCGAAAACGCGGGATCTGAGTCTATGCACCAATCCGATACCACGCAATTTATTCGCCCCGAATCGGGACCCTGCTACAGCAGCATCCCGTTCGCCATTTTTAAACCTGAGCCAGACCACACAACAATGATAGCAATCATATCACATACATACAGGGTTAGTAGCAAACAGCTGTTAAAAAAAAACATTGTGTATAAATTTTAACACAGTGGTATTGGATCAGTGTTTGGGATTGGCCGGTGCATTCAAGTACCAAAAAAACGGTATCGGAACATCTGTAGATATGTGCATGACAGACCCCACCCACTATCAGCTCTACATACAACCATGATTACAGTGCTGTGCTAAAATCTGGACACTCCTTATACAAGAAAATCCTGTTCATTCTTATGAAATTACAAAAATGTTCATGTAAAAAGTATGATTTTAAAACATATGATGCAAATTTATTCCCCTCGTGCCATCAGGATTTTCATGTACAGCCTCAGCAAAGTTAAAAGCCATGTCTGGCAAGTAAATCTGGCAACACACTAGCTTGACTGGGCAAGTGGCAAAAAACAAGAAAAAATAAACTATTTGATAATCAAATAATTTCCCATGCAAAAAAAGTTAGAAACTGCAGTTTTCTGCCTCTCAAATGTGGAGATTTCCCGCTTTTCTTTGTTTATTATCATATTAAACTGACAAAACATTTAAAATCAACCAAAATCACCCTAGGATTGACTTTTTTCACTATTTTCTGACAATTTATAAAAGTTGATTAAAAAGACAATTAACTTAAGTCTTTGTTATAATTTTATTAGCTCTAATAAATTAAACAATTTGTACTGGGGCAAGTAAAAATTTACTTCGGGAAAGCAGATTTCTGACCCAAAAAACATTCATGTTGAATCCTTTATAGATACGCAGAAAAAAAAAGAAAAAGAAAAAAAGCGTGGTGCGTTTATTGTCCACTGAGAACATGCATGACCACAACTCATAGTTCCTTTTATGTCCTCTCAGATAAAGAAAGGAGAGTCTGATGATTTCTTTTTCTTTTGAAACCTGAACTGACTCCACCCCAAAAACTGGCGATAAGCCTCACCTTATTCCCCCCAAATGCTTGTTTTCTGAAACTAAATCCACGCAACACCCGAAAAATGCATTAGAATTCTACCGAGACGACTTCTTAGCTTTTTGCTGGCAACAGAAGTCAAAATGATGACACTTCAGACAGATTCATTTCAAAACCTGCAGTTACAACCTCAACATTAGATGTGAGCAGCAGAAGATGTGAAGGTTTGAACACATATTTCTCACTGACATGATTCATCTGATGCAGACAGCAATTATTTTCTTTATTAATTAACCTGCAGATTATTTTATGTTTAAGAAATCAATTAAATGCTTTTTCTTTTTATCTGTCCAATACTCAAACACCAAAAGATATTCAGTTTACCATCCTAAATATACAAAAAAGGAGCAAATACTCACATTTGAGAAGTTGGAACTTGCAGGTGTTTAGTTTTGCAGGTGTTGTGCTAAATAAATTAGAGATGATTCATCTATTATCAATATAATTTGCTGATAAGGTTGTCAAAAGCATTGCTACTTGGATACTTTTTTGTTTCCACATGTTAAAAATGATAAAATATCTGTTAATTATTGTATCAAAAGTACCAAAGCTATTAAAACGTGCTCATTCAAGATCTCAGTTCTCCTATTTTGTGTGCCTGGACTTTTTTTTTTTCTTTCTTTTGGTACTAACAAACGGTATCAAGTATAAATTTTTTTGTACTAGTATTGCATCAAAATTCTGGTATTGCTGGTTAATTTGCTTTCAAACATCTGATCGATTTTTCGACTAACCATCTCTGCTCTAGAACAGATGACACAAAGGGTGTACCTACTTTCACACATGCTTTTTTTCATTCGGTAGAATTAAATGTGTGAAAATAAATCGGACTTTCCTCTCGAAAGAAAGTCGGATTATCAAGTAGCAAAATACACTGTAAAGGCTCAAAGGGTGTCCAATGATTTTACACAGCACTGTACAGAATTTAAAACTGCACTCCTCCGCTTGATTTGTATGTTTTCCAGCTTTGTAGTTGAACAACTCAAACTGCCATCGCATGTAGGGCTGCAACTAACCATTATTGTCATCTCAATTAACCGATTAGTTGTTTGGTCCATAAAAATGTCGGAAAATGGTGGAAAATCTTGATCGGTTTCCCAAAGATCAAACCCCTCAAATTGTTTTGTCCACAGCCCGAAGATATTCAGTTGACTGTCGGTATTCACATAAGAAGCTAAAATCAATTAATCTGAACATTTTATTCTGAAAAGAAATACTCAGCCCTGATTTATTGATAATCATAGAAGGTGATTAATTCAACAGTTGACAACTAATTGATTAATCGACTAACAGTTGCAGCTCTAATTGCAGGCATTTATTTTAAGTTAACCAAACACAAATACAGCTCACATTGATGCTGTTTTGACTGTTGCAAATGAACACACTAGTATTTTTGCATGTTGAAGACCACTGCAGTTACATATGACTGACATTACAGATGGCCATTTTTAACACATAAAATATTTTCTAATGTGTCTTCTTTCAGACTCTTGTTTTAGCTCATTTTACTGCAGATGAAAATCAACTTGCAGAGCAGGGCTACAACTAGCGATTAGTTTCACAGTCGATTAATATGTCTATTATGTTCTCGATTAATTAATCCTGTCAATAATGTGTCAAAAATAGGTCCAAACATGTGGAGCACGCAGACGTACATCCACGTGCTCACCATGTTTTAACGATTATTTTCATTATCAACTGATCTGCCAGTCATTTTCTCCACTAATCGATTAGCTGTTTGGTCCAGAAAATATCAGAAAATGGTCCATCTGTGTTTCTCAAGGACCTAGATGACGTCCTCAACTGTACTGTTTTGCCCACAACTCAAAGATATTCAGTTTACTGTCAGAGAGGAGGAAAGAAACCAGAAAATATTCACATTTAAGAGGCTTGAATCAAAGACTTTGGACTTTATTTTCCTTAAAAATCACTCAAACTGATTAATAGCTTATCAAAATAGTTGGGGATTAAACTACTTATCGATTAACTGCTGTAGCTCTATTGCAGAGTCCTAGAAGTTGTCAGTAAATGCATCAGTGAACAGCTTATCTGCTTTCATTTTGCACCAAGTTATGAAATATATGTGTTATATTGCAGGGAATCAATCTACACTTAGACCTGCATTATGTTCCATATCATAGCTTTAACAAAATAAAGCAGTCATGATGATCATTGTGCTGAATTACCTAAATCGGGAAATTTTAGAGGGTCTGCAAGTTGATTTTCAGATTGCAAATAAATTTCAATAAAAAGGAAAAGTGTTTCCAAAAACAACTAAAAATCAGTGCTGCCTGAGAGGAGGTGGAACTGTCAAATACATGTAATGTTCAGAACTAAAACATGCAAAAACACTGGCATGGTCCTTTAACCTGACATGATTATGTGTGCTTTATTTGGAAAGGAATGTTATAACTGTCGGGGCCTGAGCTACAGGCCGCAACCATCTGTCACAATGACTCACATTCACAACCTGTGCACGGTTTCTCTTGTCCCAGACTGCTGACATTTCCCTTCAGACACGGGCAACTGCTGCTCCACTGTACAACAGACACAACCTACAGCTGGTTAATCAGGATAAGAGGGAGCCACGAGGAAGCACTTGGGTTTCACGGGACTCTGCTTAGAATAGACCCCGCCGCTCGCCCGGCAGTTCACTGAACAAAGACACAAACACTCAATGTGAAATACTCCCAGTGGTGTCCACAGTAAGTCAGGTCATGAGACGTCGGGATCCTTGATGGTCAGCTGGCTCTTTGTGATGATTAAGTACAATTCCATTATGTCCAAAGTGTGAAAAAAGGTGTCTTTTTTTAAAAAAGAAAGAATTTTTTAAAATCTTTAAATACAAATATATACTTACAAAAATCTCACAAATGTATATGTACATTAAAAAACATACCGAGTGTCTCCTGTAAGTCCGAGAAAAATCAAAAAGAAAATAATAAAGAGGATTATCATTCAGTTTGTCACTAAGCAGTCTGTGAGGGACGGGGTCAAACCACATCACACTGTGGTCTCGCCCTGTTTACTGTTGGCCAGTCTCGTGTAAAACCTCCTCCACGAGTTGAGCGTCTTCCCGGACCAGATCCAGAAGCCGGAGGTGATGCCCACGATGAGCGTCATGAGATACTTTATCATGAAGACGGTGAAGTCGGGGCTCATGTTGGGGTGGTTCTGGGCCGGGACATGGCACGGCGTACGTCTTGCACGTCTGGCTGATCCATGTCCTCTCCCACTGCTCTCTGAACGCCTGCTCGTAGAAGTAGCAGGCGATGACAATGGTGGCCGGCACGGTGTACAGCACGCTGAAGATCCCTATCCGCACCATCAGCTTCTCCAGCTTCTCCGTCTTGGTGCCGTCGTGCTTCATGATGGTGCGGATGCGGAACAGGGAGACAAACCCCGCCAGGAGGAAGGAGGTCCCAATGAAGAGGTAAACAAACAGCGGCGCCAGCACAAAGCCCCGCAGGGCGTCCACGCTGTTGATGCCAACGAAGCAAACCCCGCTCAAGACGTCTCCGTCCACCTGCCCTACGGCGAGGATGGTGATGGTCTTGATGGCAGGCACGGCCCACGCCGCCAGGTGGAAGTACTGAGAGTTGGCCTCAATGGCCTCGTGGCCCCACTTCATCCCCGCCGCCAGAAACCAGGTGAGCGCCAGGATGACCCACCAGATTGAGCTGGCCATGCTGAAAAAATAGAGCATCATGAAGAGGATGGTGCAGCCCTCCTTCTTGGTGCCCTGCACCACAGTCCTGATGTCATTGTCAAACCTGTCATTGCAAACCACCTTGTCCTCTAGTAAGAATCCAGCAATGTAGGCAATGGACACCATGGTGTAGCAGCCGGACAAGAAGACAATGGGGCGCTCGGGGTAGCTGAAGCGCTTCATGTCCACCAGGTAGGTCAGCACAGTGAATAAAGTGGAAGCACAACACAGCACTGACCAGATTCCGATCCAAATCCTGGCGAATTTCAGCTCCTCCTCACTGAAGTACATCATCCCGTGAGACCTCTTCGGCTCGCACGGAGCGCCGCAGTTCTCCTGCCCGAGGAAGCGGTAGTTCAGGTAAGGAGGCACCCTGAGCGAGGCCGGGCACCTGAACTGACCGCTCATGGGGTCTGGGGGCGCCCGCTCGGTGGGGTACGGGCCGGGGCCGTCGGGCTCGCTGCGGTCCGACATATTCTGGCCGACGCACAGCTCCCCGGCGCCGTGGACCGGGAAGGACTCGCAGGCCAGGCTGTCGGGCCACTGGAAGCCGAACTTGTTCATGAGCGCCTCGCAGCCCTGCCGGGCGCGCTCGCACAGAGAGCGGCACGGCGGCAGCGCCTGCTCGAGCACCGTGCACACGGGCGCATACATGGAGCACAGGAAGAACTTTAAATCCGGGGAGCACTGCACTTTGACCAGCGGGTAGAACTGGTGGACCTCCAGCCCGGCGTCCCCTGGTTTGTGTGGCCCAGCAGGTTCGGCATGATGGTCTCATTGTACGCGATGTCCGTACACAGAGGGATGGAAATTGGCTGGCAAAATCCGTGCTCCGGTATAGACATTCCTCTGTCGCCGTACTGCCCGTTCACTCGGAAAATTCCCGCGTTTAGGCACAGAATGAAAAAGAATAAAGTCCAAACAGCGCGGAGGAGTCTGTTGTAAGCCATGGTGGAGAATTGATCCGCTGCCGCACTTTGTGTTTGTTGCTCAACTAACTTACGTTACAGACTACTTCCTTGACTGCTCTTTGTTGGCGTCTCTCCGCGAGGAAAAAGCGGCTTCTCCCGGCAGGGATTTCTCTGTTCCCAGTCCCTCCGGCGTCTCACCGCGCCGAGCTGATATGAGAACGTGAAAAAATCCAGAGATTTTACAAACAAACGTGGCCTCTCCGACTGAAATCCACAAAAATAACACGTATCCTCCACGAAAGAGACTGCTCCAGTCTTCAGCGCGCCCGACACAGTGTCAGTCTGCCGTTCAAACCTGTTCTGCTCTCCCTCACACGCTCCCACTGTGGTCAAGGTACCCAGCATTCAACACTGCTTCCGGTCAAGACTATCAAAAATAAAAGTCTCTAATGTAACGTAACGCTGAAAATTTTTAAAATACTTAATGCTCTATAGTAGCACGCGACGTAGCGTTTGTATAATATTCAATGTTTTAAAAATAGTTTGTAGGCTATGTTGCTTCTTGGCAAGGACTACTTTGAAAAAAAAAACATTTTTAATCTCTGACAAATTTAAGATATGAAAATTTGAGAATTATTTCTAAATGTTGAAAATAGAGTTGAACTGTGAGTATTAGTGCCAGGCATAATTAAAAAAAAAAAAATCTGAGGACAAAGATTTCTTTATATTGAATTATGAGAATAAAGTCTAAATGTCAAAATATTGAGAATAAAGTCGAAATATCGAGAATAAACTTAAAATATTGAGAATAAAGCCTAAATGTCGAGAATAAAGTTGAATATTCAGGATTAGGGCTAGACATTAGAAAAATAAATCAGAAGAAGGATTTGTTTATTATCTTGCATAATAAGAACAAACTGGAAATACGAGAATAAGTTTGAAATTTGGACTTTATTCTCAGAAACAAAAATAAAGATGTGAATGCAACTGTCTTAAATGTGGCAGTAACACTCCAAAAAAAAAAAAAAAAAAAAAAAAAAGTGAAAAGAGAAAGAATCAGTGTCTTAAACAAATAATAATATAATAATATAATAGAAGTTTATTAGTGGATAGTCCCTTGAGATGAACCATCCCGTTTTCGCGGGCGTCCAACAACTCATTTATCAATAACTTCTAATAACATTTGCATTTTATGCATTTGTGATCGCAAGAAAATGAAAATTAAGAATGACATAAGAAAGTAAACGTGTTACAGCAAAAATAATTAAATTGAAACGACAAGAATAAAAATTAGTCAATATTTTAAATTGGTAAGGAAAGATTATTAGAATAGCAACCCCGGCATTGTTTTTTAAGAAGTGACGTCAACAAATCGTTTCACCATATAAGGGCTGTCACGTGGCACTAAATACTACACAATTCTATCAATATCTTTATCAATGTATGATCCAATCAGTTAAACTACAGCTGTACTGAGCTACTTCCGGTGTACCTCTGTCTCATTCTGACTGGCTTTACATCTCTCTCTCTCTCTCTTCTCTCTCTCTCTCTCTCTCTCTCTCTCTCTCTCTCTCTCTCTCTCCTCTGTCTGTTCTCAGTCTCTCTGTCAGTAGGACCGACAGATGGAGGGTTGGGGAGGACCTGCATTTTTCCTAATGTTTGCCTAGATTGCAGAGGTTCATTTCAGTTCATCTCTGCACTGTTATGAATGCAGGATGTGCAGCTACGCCGAGCATTTAAAGGGCCATTTCAAATATAATCCCAATAACCTCTAGATTTTTAAAATCTGTTTTTCCTTCAGTTCTGGGTGGTCACGGTGTCCATTCATTTCTGTATGGGATGAAAATCATCACAGATTTAATTCTGTGAAAATGCAGGTTAATCGCACACTGATTTCTAACATTTTCAGTACATTGCATCACAGCAGAGGTGAACACTGTGTAGGATTACATAAGTCAAGTTTGCCCTCAGGCTTTGTCAGTTGTGTTTTTAGTATCATACAAACATGAATGGAACCCAGTGGACCCCTGGAAATATCGACAAAATGCATCCAAAATAATCATCAGTTCTTCTGTTGCTTTCTCTGTTCTTGTGGATTCAATATTTGATCTAACCTTAATTTCTGCTCTGTTAATAACCAATACCAGTATGCTCCACTTACTGTACGTCTCTGTGTGTTGAGGTATCACTTTAAGGACCTTTCTCTAATATCTATGGATAGGCTACAGCCAAATCCTATATGTTTTTTTCATTTTTAAAGATAAACTGAAGGGTGTGGAAGCTGAGAGCACTCATACACTGTAAAAAATATAATTGAGTGGCAGCTAAAGTAATGCAGTTTTTTAGATGAGTGATGACAGTCTACAGTACTTATGTGGATTATGACAACTTGAAAATACTTCCCATTCCCTTACCCCACAATTCTTATTTGAATAAAAGCGCATCAGTTAGGTTTCTCTTAGCTGGTGCCCTTATTTTTTTTGCCCCTGCCCCTCAGACAGCCTGAGTCCACCACTGATCTGTCCCTTTTATTTTAAGCTGCTTTAATCAATATTTTAACAATAATGGATCTAATGACAACAGCGTATGTATGGAAAGGGACATGTAAAAGTTTGAAATGTCCAGAATAAAGTTGAACTTTCATTATTAGTTCCAGGTATGAGAAAAAAAACATAGTTTCAAGTCAAAGTCAAAATGGTATGTCAGCTTTATACTTGACATTTTGACTTTGCTTTCAACAATTCAAGTTTATTCCCAACATTTTAACTGTATTATCAAATGTAAATAAATAAAAAAATCCTTCTCTGATTTTATTTTTTCTAGTGCCTGGTACTAATACTGAAATTTCAACTTTATTCTCAAATTACAAAATAAAACTCTTCCTCCTCATTTTTTCCCTTATGCTTGGATTCCTCTGCAGTCATCTTCATTGTTTCCATGACATAGTAGAACATTTAGCAGCAAAAGAGCCAGATATTTTTCTCATGAGGAGATGGAGACCAACACCAAGCTAAAAGATATTGAATACAAATGCTCAGAAACACAACTCCAAATGAATGATACTGCTTGTGTGTAATTCAGTGAGCCAATTGCTAACACTTTTATTGTATCAACTTAAAAGTGGATAACAGGCTACTGTGTGTTGCTGTAGGCTTGCTGCAGTAGTAGCTAGTTACTGGTGTAACATGATGTTTGGACTTACACCAGTTACATTAGTTACTTCCCGTCCCCACTGTGTAAGCATGTTATCAGTGTTTAGCCAGATGATGGACACTACAGATAAAGAGCATCTGCTCCATACAGCAGCAGCAGCAGCAGGAATTAGATTTTTTTTAAAAAACTAACATTGCAGACCAATGACGTTAGTTTTAAGTTCAGTATTTAACAGCCATTTACTCTGGTAGAGGGAGTTGAATAACTATATTGAAACTAACTTCACTGCGGTACACTGTCGGCTAATTTCAGAGGTTGTTTATTAACCCCTGGATGTGGTTGTACGTACTGAAATCTGCTGTACTGGCAATTATACTGAGCCCCAGTATCAACAAACAGTCATGGGATGGAGGCAGACATAAATGTGATTATTCTGTTGCTCAGTACATTAACACTAACTTGTGCTAAAGTGTCAAAACTAAGCCTTACTTAGCTAAACCAAGGTAGTTGGGTGTGGCAATGTCTGCCAAATTAGCATATGGTGATGTCCACAGTGAGACATTGCAAAGGACGATGACATAATTGTTGTATTTTTCTTATGTATGACAGCTAAAGCTGAAAAAAGATATTTGATTTGAAGGGATAGTTCACCCAAAAATGAAAATTCAGTCATTATCTACTCACCCTCATGCTGATTGAAGGTCAGGTTTAGTTTTTTAGTCCACAAAACACTGCTGGAGTTTCACAGGAAAACAGTGTTGCAGAATCTCCCAAACGATGGAAGTGAATGGTGACCAGTTTTCAAATGTAAAAAACAACTGGGAAAAACATAAACTGTCTCCATACTGCTCATCTGGTGTAATCCAAGTCTCCAAAAGCCCCAACATGCCAAGCTGACTAAAAAAATGTTATTTCCACCATGTTCTTAGCCTGAATCTTCACTTAGCTTGGAGCCATGTTCACGGGCACATGCACACTGTCTGAACTGGGTGTGTGTGTTGTGACAGTGTGCAAACGGCATGTCAGGACTTTAGGAGACTTGGATTATGCAAGATGAGCAGTATGGTTTATGGTTTCTTTCCAGATGTTTTTTCCGTTTAAAAACTGGTCACCATTCACTTCCATTGTTTGGGAGATTCTGCAACACTGTTTTCCTGTGAAACTCCAGCAGTGTTTTGTGGACTAAAAAACTAAACCTGACCTTCAATCAGCATGAGGGTGAGTAGATGATGACTGAATTTTCATTTTTGGGTGACTTTTTTATTTTAGCACCTAAATTAAATTAGTAAATGGTGTGGTTATATAAGCTATGATAAATCAGATGCAAGGAGCTATAGCCCAGTAATAATTAGAATAATAAGCCTATCCTTCATTTTTGTTGTCAGGACTTTAACGGGTGGCAAAATTTCGTCTATGTGTCGGCAGTGTGTTTACAGCCTGTGTCTGCTGCCACCTTCTTTTTGAAAATCACAAGTCTTTGCAAGATTCCTTTACATTACACTTGCAAAATGCTTTTGTGGTTGTTCAGGATAAACTGCATGAGCTGAAACTTGTTTTAAATGCAGATAAGACGAAGCTTATGTTGTTTACTACCTCTAAAGCTAGTTTTCAAAACGTACCTGTGGTGGTCACTGTTGATGGAAAGGAGATTGAAGTTGTTAACTCTTACAAGTACCTGGGTATCTTGATTGATGACTCCCTTAATTTTAAACCTCATGTGCTGAACCTGGTGAAAAAATTGAGGCTAAAACTGGGTTTTTATTTTCGGAATAAGTTGTGTTTTTCTTTTAATGTAAAAAAGCGTCTAGTTGCTGCAACTTTTTTACCTGTATTAGACTATGGTGATCTTTTGTATATGCATGCATCTGCTCAATGTCTCCATATGGTTGATACAGCCTACCATGCGTCCTTAAGGTTCATTACAAATTGTAAAGCACTGACTCATCACTGTGAGTTGTACTCACGGGTAGGATGGCCCCCCCTGGCGACCCGTAGGCTCATACATTGGTACACCTTTATTTACAAGGCAATTCTTGGTCTGCTTCCACATTACCTGTGTGTTTTCATCACGCAAAAATACACCGGGCAGTACTCACTGCGTTCTCAGGACCTCTTTATGCTTTCTGTTCCAAATGCTCGGACTGAAATTGGGAAAAGGGCTTTTGGGTATTCTGCACCCTCAGCTTGGAATTTGTTGCAGAATGATTTGAAACTGAAGGAGCTCGTGTCGTTAAATGTTTTTAAATCTAAACTGAAGGACTTGGAAGCAGTTTCTATGGATGTCGATGTTTTTAACTTGCCTGTTTGTACAAATTACTCCCAGAAACTCTCATTTTTGATTTATAGATAGTTTTTCTTTATGTAAAGTTTAGTGCTTGTAAATTTGTATTTTATTCTCCCTGTGTGTCTTTGTCTGCAACTTTGTGTTTTTGCTGCTGACCGTCTTGGCCAGGTCTCCCTTGAAAAAGAGATTTTTAATCTCAACGGGACTAACCTGGTTAAATAAAGGTTAAAAAAAAAAAAAAAAAAAAAAAAAAAAAAAAACATGTTTACATAAAAATAATTTGATTTCCTCTCAGCGGACTGAGACTAAGTATTACTGTGTATAAAAATCAGGGAATGTGTGTCTTGGGTTGAAGGAGAGATGTGTTTTATTTTGGCTTTTCTTGATGTATTTTAGTGTTTGTCACTGTCCATTTATGTCTAATTATGTTCTACTCATCCCCCATGAAACAGACGCAGCTCATCTCCTCACAGGGTTAATCCTTGACATGAATTTGAATCTACTCCACTGGAATCAAGTATGCGTGATACATTGGTGCCCTGCGCGCAGACAGCATGCAGTTTGAGAGTATGTTTTGTGTCATTTCCAAGTACCAGCCGAGACATAACTTCCTGTAATCAGCCCTCGCACGAAAAATCTGTTTACGACGAAGGAGGGAGAGACATCAGCCGAAGGTGGAAAAATACATACGATCCCTGATGTAGACAAGATGAGAGTGAGGCTTTCCAACTGGCACTGTCGTCTGTCTGTCTGTTAGCAGGAGGAGAGAAGCAAGGAGTATAAAATGCATACTGACAGAGGAATGCTTGATTTTCTTCCTTGGGCTGTACAGAGCAGAGAGGGAGAAGAACTGCAACCAAACTACAGTTACCAGAATGTGTTGGATGACTTCTGTCTGGCTGTAGTCGACAGTACTATCGCTGTGTACCAGACGGGTCTTATTGATATGTGACCTGAACTGGTCTTTGGAATTTAGAGACATCATATGAGACAAACACATTGTATAATGTATTTATGTTTGGTGTCCCTTTAAGGACTATATCACTGTTTTTGCATGTTTATGCTATAAATCATGTATAGGCCGACTGAAAATTTGACAGTCAGCACGACTTTCAAGGTGATAAGGACGAATGTGGTATAAAGAGTGAGAAAATCTGCACAGGGAAGAGGACGAGTTGAATGGATGGGTCAAACCAAGGGTGTAGGTTTTGTTTCAACATTGGGATTGGCAGAAATTAAGCCGGGGTTCTCCCCCCTTTTTTGCACAAGGAAAGTCCTCCTGCAAAGAACTCTTTCCTTGAAGATCTGGACAAGTTGGATAAAGGCGAGATCTTAGCATTAGAGATCTTATACATTTTTAGCATCAGACACTACATTTCCTGCATTCTGGTGATTATTATGCACCGATTTTTGCCTCCTCTGCATTTATTTATGTAAAGGAAAACATAATTCAGGTGCCGGGTGAAAATATAGAAAATATAAAATAACGTTCTAAATCTTCAGGGGGACCTGCCACCCCGAAATCTACACCTATAGGTCAAACACAGGAACTTCATGCAGGAGATTGGGTCTTGGTTTGCCAGACCAGTAGTCAGTATAAATGATTTTAACCCAAACCACCATTTCCTTGATCTACTCTAGTGGAGGATTTGGCCTTTAATTTGCACATCAGGTTAGTGCAAGGCTACCAGAAAATGGTGTCAAAGAAAAAAGTGGGATGGGATTGAAAAAATTGTCATTATTAAACTTTTGTGGCAAGTGTGCAGGTGTTAATTCTTTTGTCTTTGTGGCCTAAACCTTACTAAGTAGTTTTGTTGCCTAATCCTAGCTAAACTGAAATGTTTCTCAGCAAGCTTTATTTTGAAAGTGTAACCCAACATTGTGTAGTTATTATTGATGACTCGAGCCTGGAATGAGACTGACAGTGGATAATACATTACTGTGAATGTCGTGGTGAGTCTCACAAAAAAAAAAAATGGAAAATTTGTGTCCGTGCCTATTGTTTAATAGTTTTCATTAGTATTTCTTGGGTTTTCTTTTAGAATTTGATAACATTAATGTAGCGCCCTCTATGGGTTATGCATTAGAATGCCACCCACAGCTGGCATTTAATTCAAACTGATCATGTATTTGTCGGACCCCGATGAAGACACAGATTCAGTATGTGTAGGTCTATTTGTTTGCCTTCACTTGAAGAATGAATTTATGGTGCAATTTCACCAGCAGACAGAGTGCCTTAGTGTTTTTTCCCATGGTTATCTACATAAGTCAAGTAAGACTTCGATTTCGTCTTTTTACCTTTTACCTGCCTCACTTAAGAGCTCCTGTCAGACAAGCCACTTGAGCCATGCAGCGCTTCCTTCTCCCATTATGGACTAAAGTAAGACTGTGAGCATAGAGTCAAAGTCATCTGACATGGCCTTTGAGCTAAGAAACAATTAATTTGTCAGAATCCACAACATATTTTTTCAATGCTAATGACAAAATAAGTGATTGTAACTGTTGTTGAATATTTCAAACTTCCTAACTTTCATCTCTGGTGTCTAAAAATACCTGTCTTCTCAGATATCCCTGTTCGTCTTTTGCTACATATACATGTCTGGATTGTCTACTGAGCTGGTGATGTCGATGCTGCGTTCATGTCATATGAGATGGATGGTAGATTTCCATGTTTTCAACCTGTAAACATTTATGTAATCAGACAACTCAAGATGGTTGTATGATTACAGAGTTGGTCATGTGAGGGTTGAAGTGCTTTGTGCGTTGACATAGCGTTACATTCACCAGGAGATGTGAGGCGGGATGGGAGGATGACGTCCTTTGTGTACCTGCCATCCCACCTCTCCATCCCCCCGTGGAGAGAGTGCAGGGTCAGAGGGGTTGAATACGTCAGGCCTGCCTGAATCACTGATCCTTTATCTAACTGATGTTTATGCAGATTAGAATCTATGGCCCCAACCATGGCTCTGAAATATCAGCAGCCTAAATGTGCTGTGTACTGATGAATACATGGCACTGTCCATGGTGCTGAAGTAGTAGACAGATTTGTAATTTTGCCATTTTCTCTTAGTCCTGCCCTTCTGTCAGTTTCATCGTGGATCTATACAATTCTTTAAACTATACACTACACCATATTGTAGCCTGTATACTTATAGTGTCACATTAATGATTAAAGTGACAAGTAGCAAGACATAGTCATGGAAGAACGAGGGGATCAGAGACACGCTGCTGCCTGCAGTATTCTTATAATATTTCTATGATCATCCAGTAGCACATGTGCTGCTGAAAATACAGCCTGGAGTCATGGGGGTTAGTGTTAGCTAACCCCAACCCTCCCACTGGACCATCCCATCAGTTAAACATCAACATATCACCTCCTAAATATATGTCAGCTCACTTGAGTTCAGGTAAGGCGTGCATCATTTTCTTTGCTTGGCAATGGAAGCATTTAGAGCAGTGATTCCCAACCTTTTTTCCTTGGAGCCCCCCCAGCTTATATCTAAGGAAAGCTGAGCGCCCCCGGGCTGAATGCGTGCTTGAAACTGCTTGAATTTGTAATCACAATTCTTTCATAATAAATTACTGCCTGACTGAATTAGTTAGTTAACTTTTTAGATAAAGAAATAAAATAAGTCACATATTTGCTGAGGCAGATTGTACAGGAAGTTAATTATTTATCATTAATTGATTAACTGCCAAATAAGCATTTAACCAATTAAACATGTATTAATTGATTATTAATTGAAAGTCTAGAAATGGCATTAATTTTGCCTCATTTGACATTGTTTTGTCTGGCAGAGCCACTCACTGGTTAAGAAAAACTTCAAATTATTAAAATTAAACATAAAATAAGAAAAAATAAGAAAATTAAAATGAGAAAAAAGCATGTTTTATATCTTATTAATTATTAATGATTAATTGTTGTTAGCATTTTCAACTATCAGTTAAGGAAAATGCACTAAATTTGCAGCCCTAACAGGAAGTCAAGTCTACTTGCAGACAGGTGACACATTCTGAAACATGAAACTTTGTCGTGTTTTCCTTTAATTCATCTCTCAACTGTAGAATTCGATCACAAAACATAAAAATCTAATTTTCTTGGGGACCCCTTGTGATTTCTGGCACCCTCCTAAGGGGGGTCCGGACCCCATGTTGGGAACCAGTGATTTAGAGCACATTGTGGCCCAATCTCTGAACCCATCATCTAACATCTGAAGAAGATTTTGCCTCTGGTGGCAATGACTTCTGGTGTCGCTGAGCCAAGACTTCTTCTTCCGTGGACCCGTTATTGCTTACAGTCCAGTTAGCAACTTGAGACACAAGCATGGACAACAAACAACATGTCAGCTAATCTTTATAAACATAAATCTGCATATGAATGCAAATTATTAAAAAAAGACTAATAAAAAGATAAAGTGTTGTCAGACGATAGCTGATGGGTTCTGCCTCTTTTGCTCTCCACACCACAGACCTGCATGCAACCCAAGCCAGCTCAAATGTGATTGGTCAAGACTACTCAAACTACAAATGGAAACCACAACTCTTCAGATTCTCAAGTCTTATGCCTTGCCTACAGATTGTGCATTAATATACAGATATCTCTTTATAGAGATTAGCTGTGGTCTGTTAGTAGCTGGTACCCATAAGGCTTAGTGGTAATAAAATCTCTGAGATATACAACAAAAGATTTTCCCAAATTTTACCAACACTGACTGTGCTCTGACAGTATCCTTATCTAGATATTTTGATATTTGAACTGAGAAGTTTCAGTTTCACTTCAGCTCCATATTACTTTAAAGTTCATGTCACTACACTGTGAAAATTAACTCATAACTCACTTTAATCTCACTTTAATTATAATCCATCCCAGTGAATCATGTTTTCTTTTATTGTTGTCAGTTATATGACAGTAAACATGGTCGCACAGTTCTAAGTGACTGACTGATGGGTTGATCTGAAAGGTCTGCACTGCATTACCCCATCAACAACAATACAAAGTTTCCGTTCAACTAATGGCTGCCTGGAGGGTTGAAAGTGTTTGTAATAAGAGGACAGAAACATGCAATAACACCAGTGCTGTGCATGGAAGCCCATTTCTGCCAGTGAAGTAAAAATAATATACACTATATGGTAAATCACAATTATGGGATAAACGTCAAAATCATGAGATAAAAAGTCATAAGTATGAAATAAAAAGTTACAATTATGAGAAAATTCCAAGATAGCTGGAACCCTTTTTGGAATATGTCAACTTCTTGTACATCTCACCAGACTCAGAAGAGGATTGAACAACCACCCAAATTGTTTTTCTCCTAATTTCTTTAAATTCTAATAATATTTTCTCCTAATATCCCTTCCCATCTCTGACTTTTAAAAAAATGCATTTTCTCTTTGTTTTTTATCTTTATGTGTCTCAAGACCTGAGCTGGGTGAGGGTATGGGATGTGGGGGCCAGGGGACGAGGGTTTGGTGTTGTTCAGAAAATGTCCCTGAATTATGAGATAAACAAGTCACAATACTGACATAAAATAAGTCATAATTATTAAAAAAAAAAAAAAATCATAATTATCTAGAGATTTAAAAAGGTTGAAATTATAAGATAAAAAGTCATAATTATGAGATAAAAAGGTTGAAATTATGAGATAAAAGTCATTATTATGAAATAAAAAGTCATAATTATGAGGGAAAACATCTTTTTTTGTAATGTTTGTTTATCTCATAACTCTGATTTTTTGTCACATAATTATGACTTATTTTATGTCAGAATTATGACTTACCATGGACATATGGTATATATATATTTTTTTGCTGTTTACTTGTGAAAATGGGCTTCCATATGTGTGTGACCCCGTAGAAACAGAATACATTCCAAAAGAACACGCCTTGTTACTCTGGCAATCAGGACTCCTGGCGTTCGCTTGTCTGCACGAAAATGACGTATGAGAAACTGGACGAGGAACAGGACAACATTAGATGTCACCACACAGCCAGAGGCACTCGACAGAAAGCCCCCCAAACACATCTGAAGCATTAATAAATTTTTATTTCAGGTAAAACAACATTAAACAACATTTACAGAAGGACATTACATCTTCCATAATAACATTACATACAGGTCGTAACAAATAATGCAACAGCTATTCTACTGTATACTATATTGTTTCACTTGATGAAGTGACTGACGACACTTCTGTTTTCCAAACCACTTGTGAAAATGATGTATTTTCAGTGCAGCATACAAAAAGAAAAATAAAACGCGAGAGAAGCTTTGTCGAAAAAAGTTGCAAACACAGATTCATTGTTCAGCACAGCGAGGATGCACAATGGATCCAACCTATATGTTTTTCCTACCAATAACCACTTCTGTCCACATGATAAAGAATGCCAAAAATAGATGCCTTATATTTATATTCATCATATATGTATTCTCATATATGATTTCTCTTTGATAGCATTAAGGGGACATTTGCAACCCTGTTTACAGACATAGTGGAAGCATCACTATTTCACTTCATCCAAGGCATGTCACCACCTTATTTCCACCTTTGACATCTCTAGTGATATTATTTCTCCTGTCACAGTGCTAAATGTGCAATTCCACCTTCCTTCTCTGGACTTTATTTGAAATATATGAAGAACATTCAAGTTTGAGCAGAGCGCCCTCAGGAGCTCTGCCCACACAGGACTCAAAAATATAAGTTTTTGTACAAGACTGCAGGCTGCCAAAGCTCCACACGAGTAAGAGTGTCGAGGGGGGAAAACGAAGCGATGTGTGCCACACCAGAAGTGTGCACAAGGAGAAACATCCCAAAAATAATTATTCAGCTGCTAATACTGCCTGCAATCCCTTAAAGCCACATGAGGCTGGGCAATCTTAGCACAGCTCGATGGTATTAACCCTCTTCTGTCACGCCGCTTTACTGGCATTACCCACCCCCTCTCCTCCCCTTTTTTCCGCCGCACAATCACAGCCCGGGGATGACACTGAAAAGCCGCGAGATAACTTCAAGTACAGCATTTCTACCAGCTCTCCTCAATCTGTGGTAAAGATTTAAAACCAGGGACGATATTTACATTTGTAAGAAGGGCTGGTTTGCTTTCCGTCAGGCAAAGCAAGGTTATATATATATATTTATATATTTGTCATTAAGGGCAAAGCAAGTGCATAAAAGTGACCATACAGGCTGGAATGTAGGGCAAACTGATTTTTCTTTAAAGTGCATTTTCAAAACGCTATCGGGGAGAGTCTAGCCCATAATTATTTATTTTGCCTCCGAGCCACTATTGTCTATGGTGGAAGAAGCTGGACTGGAACATGATGAGATGTCTAAGCGCTTTATTCCCTCTGTTCATTGCTTTTCCTCCTGTAAAGGACAGGTTCAGATATTTTCAAGTCTACCTTAACTCAATATCCTATGTGCATGTATGTCACATGTACGTATGCTGAAAGAGTTATGGATTGTTATAATCATCCCTTCTCTATATAATGGTTGTGAAGTGATTGGGACAACATTGACAGTACTTGTTTTGTGCAAAATGCATTCCAAAATTCAGTCAAAAATAATATTCAGCAGTCTGGATCACGTTCTCCACCCAACTGGCACAAGAAAATGTAGAGCAGAGGATACTGTATCTCTTGTCAGTTGACAGCAGGGTGAACTGGCTGCGACAGGGCTAGGTATTGTCTTTTAGTATCAAGTGGGTATTTTGGGAAGTTATAGTCTTTTTTTAACATGAAAATCTGTCTGTTTCCTGAGTCAGGCCGGAGAGATACATTTGATCATATATTGCACTTGATTTGGCTAACTTGTCCTCACTTTACTCATTTTACCGTGTCCTGCCCAGCTTTTGTTGATCAGGCAATTAGTCAATCAAAAGACCTGAGGACAGAAAAGACTGAACTAAGCAGTCTGAATTCAGGTTTATGCCCACATGTAATCAATTTCTAAATAAACAGCACAAGAAAATGTACAGTACCAAATACTTCTGTATCTCTTCCCAGTCAGCAGTAGGATGAACAGGCTATGACAGGGCTAGGGTATCAAGTGGGCATTTTAGGGAGTTACAGTCTTTTTTTAAAACATGAAATTCTGTCTGTTTACTGAGACAGGGAAGAGGGATACCTTTGGTTATATATTGCACTTGATTTGGCTAACTCAGCCTTTACTTAACTCACTTTACTGCATCCTGCCCAGCCAATCATTAACAAGTGTATCTAAAGAATAATTAAGTGGTTTATGACCACCAGAGGACAGAAAAGATGAATTTAGCATTCTGAATCCAAGTTTCTGCCTGAGTGTAATCCATTTCTAGATAATCGGCACAAGAAAATGCACAGAATGTACTTCTGTATCTCATGCCAGTTGCCAGCAAACAACTGCCAGCTTATCCAACAACAGCACAATATGGCCATATCGCACCCCAGCCACGTCCATTATTGCTTGTAATTTAAGCTCTACTTTGGTCCACCAGCTCTTGAGAAAAACACCTGTCAATAAACTTACACGCGACTGCTCTGATGATGATAACAGCTTGATTCGGCAGACTGCTGAAGCCTCATATTAGCTTCAGCTGAACTTTGGATTGCATTTTGACACCATGTCTTATACTGTGACAGTAACACTTCATGGCCATAATGGAGAAGAGGGAGCATTACATTAAGATAGACATGAAAAATTCCAAACCTATCCTTGAAGTGACAGACTGCACAGCAAATACCAGCTGGAAGGGGGCATGGAGGGGCTGCAGGTTTGTACTGTACTGTAGCTGAGAGGACTAGATGGGTGCGGGAAGTTTATCCTAGCAGGCAAGACATCTATATTATAAATGTGAGTGTGTTGTGTGTGTATGTGTGTGTGTGAATGTGTTTAAGAGGCAGTGAAGTGACATGACAAGTATCCACAGTTTCCAATTGTCCATGGCATCACATTTGCAGCCTCATCTCTTCAGCTAATCAACAGTGCAGGGCCAATATTATTGTTTCAGTCGATTTCAAGCTGATCAAGATTGAAAAGGAAGCCATTGTATTGATAGTACTTCACAATTTTCACCATACATCTAAGCTGTAATATTCAGATATTTTCACACAAAACAGAAAGACCAAAAAAAGAAAAAAAAAGAAAAAAAAAAAACTGTATAAACATCTTTGCAGATGATACTACGTTATACAGCTGACCTCGTCATGGGGTCGTAAAAAGTTCCAAAACATTTAGAACATGTAGGATGTTGAGGGGCACACATATAAGAGCACATGTTGGTGGTGAAGGGACTGATCAAAGTTAATCACCACCTACAGTACACATACTGCACACACACACTACCACACACCACTGCAAAGCACTCATCCCTACACTTGCTTAATTTGTCATGTAAGAAAAACTCCAAATCAATCAAACTGAACAAAAAGTTACAGTTATTAACAGAGATTATCTGTTTCTGTTAGAATATTGCAGATCTTGTGATGGTATCAGATAAAGTGAAAGGGAGGATTGTCGTGGGCCGGATCAAACAATAGGCCACACAGCCTATTGCCTTGGTGTTTCACTTTTTGTACATTAGCTCATATGCATGGATGGAAGCACCAATGCTTAGCTATTGCCCATGGTTTATACAATCATGCACACTAGCACACACACACCTCTCTGTCAGACACACACTTACAGCTGTTGTCAACTACAGTATTGCGTCTATGTTCTTACGCACACTGGTTGGTGCTGTCCCTGTTGTCTTATGTGTGCACCGTCAACATCTCCAGCAGAGATCATTTATGTTAGAGAGGCTTTTCAGTTGCAACACCAAACTCGTATAAAGCAGGTCTGGTTCCATCATGGAGGTCCATTTAGAAAAATGAAAGAAAATCCTTTTTACTAGTATTTCTCTACAACCAGGGTCTTAGTTTAGCAGTTCTGGCCATCATTCTTAGAGATTATGATAACAAACTTTTATCTGCACAGTGCAAGATACTAGGAGTTCAGTATAATCATTAATAACATTGTGCTGCAATTATTTCAATCTATAATATATAAGCAGTGAAAATACAAGCACATGTGAGTGTTATTAGTCAATGACTGCATTAGAAGAACTGGATACCAGACTCCAAGATGGCACCCAGCACATGCGCCAAAATGTCTTATCTCTGTTAGCGCTGAGTATCGGTACTCAATACCTTTAAGGTATTGATCAAAGTAACCCAGTATCAAGTGGTATCAAAACTTCTCCAGTGAAACAATACCCGCAATCGATTCGACTATTTGTATTATTTGAATGTGTGACTGCCGCAGCAGCTACAGACCCATACAATCTGTGGTTTAATGAAGTTGGGCTTGGTGTATTTGATGGATTTGGCAGTTTAGTGTGCCAGTATTCCACCAAAGCATTCGAAAGTATGAATATACAACACACCTGTGGTGTCTGATGCAGATAATTTAGGAATGCTTCCATTCACATGGTGAGTATCGAATGAAGAAGAAGACAAAAATGATCAAATGTACCAAAGTACTCTATTGGTATCACTTTAAGGGTACAGGTATTGGTACTGGTATTGTAATTTTTTAAACGATACCCAGCCTTAATCTCTGTGTATCTTCTGTGTGAGCGGACGTCATATATCTGTGTGCTAAATAACAAGATGAAACCACAATAACAGGCTAAATGGATTCTCCTGGATTAACTACACATGAAACCTGCAGTCTGATGTCCTCCGGCTGCTCTGCCTCAACTCTCAGTGATTTATTTTGTTGATGACTGATAACTGCTGCTAACTGTAGCTGCCGTTAGCTTGATAGCTCAGCTAAAGATATCTCTTTCATAATCATGCTCAAAGGGGAAAATAACCTTTGGACCACAGTGGATATGTTTTATTGCAGTACCTAAGTTGGCCACTGGGCGCAAGTGGCAAAATGCCTAAAGCTAAAATCACTTTTATGCAAAGATACATTTAAAAGTTTCTGCGAACTTATGCAAAGCAGGCTGTTATGAAGAAGGTAAATCTTTTAGAATGACCCCTTTGCACATTTGCCTACATGCAGCATGTTTCAGCCGTAAATTAAGGCTGTATGAATGTGTTGCTCAGCAATGCTACTTTTGAGTGAAATACTAGTAAGTGATGGGAATGATGGTCAAAACTACCAAAATAAGGCCATGAAAAAAGCATTTCCTTTAAAAAAAAAAAAAAGTCCAAATGTGCAACTTTAACCCATCCAGGCTGGCAAATAAGGAAAGAAAGAGAAATATCTGACAAAGATCAAAATGTTAATTTACAGCTACTAACCTCTATTTCCTACCAACTACTACATGTGCGCTTAAGTGTTTAAATCAGGTTTTTCGATACCAAAATGGTGACAGTCACGTGACAAATACCACAGTTAGTCAGCAAACGACAAATCAGTCACATGACATGAGTTCAACTTTTAAAGTAGATGCAAATTAACCACGTTTTACCTGCTGAGTCAGCAGACATATTTTACTTTTAAATGAACATCAGCTGTTCTCAGCTACCTAAGAATTGAGGACCTCCAATATGGCCGCCAGACGATGTGCTACACCACCTGAAAGCCCTCCTTTTTTATTCTTATTGTCGTCTGTGGCTCCACAAATTAAAATTGAACCTGTTTAGAAAGAAATGAAACTTTTCAGGAGTCTTTTTTTTTTTTTAACTAACTGCATTGATTTTGTTTCATAGATTTAGTTTTGCATGTCTCCTGTGTGTGTCTGTTGATTTATGTGTCTTGGCAAGAGCAGTATAGTGGTGAGAAGATGAAGCAATATTAAAATTGTCCATTATATAGTTTCTAGATGAGTATATCATACATACAAATATACATTCTTAAATAGGAGGCTAGTTACAAACACAAAACACAATATGTACCAATAGTAAAGTCCTTTTGTTTATACTGTGACAATGATATATGAGTTATTGGAACCTTATAAAAAGTAAACAAAATTTGCAAATGATAGCCTGAAATCTTAGGTACCGTTCATAATGCACACATGCATTCATATCTATTCTCAATGCTCGCTCTCTTTCTCATGCACACGCCACACACACGCACACTCACACACACATACACCCACGATCACACGTATTGTGAAGGTAATAAATAAAGAGAACTGGGGCTCTTTCATTCGTCTGGATCCTCCGTCTCAGCATCTCTGTCTTCATCTTTTTTAACAACAGCCACCTGAAACAGACAAAGAGACAGAACACAGATCTGTCAGTGCCACAGGCCAGATAATTGACATTGTAAAAAAAATAATAAAGCAATTACATCTCAGCTTCTTTTATGTTTCCTTGCAGCTTGAAGTCAACAGTTAGTCGCCGCAGTAATGAGCATAAGTTCATTAAATGTGCTGTCAGTGTGAGAAGGTAAAAACAACGAATGCTTGTTAAATTGAGCAAATGATCAACTGTCCCATTTACTTTTTCTTTAGTGAAGAGATTTACAGTTTTGTTCGTGAGTCACAAAATTATTTGATGATGTACTGAAACATTAGAGGATTATTCTGCAGGAGGGCTTGAGCTGGACTCTCTGGAGGCAGTCAAAGAGGAGGATGTTGTCCAGGTTGCTTAACATCATGAACGGCTTCTCCCAGCCAAAGACTTAAAACCCCAAGATGTTCCACCAAGAGGCACAGGAAATCATTCCTGCTGGCGGCCATCAAACTGTATAACTCATCCCTGGGAGGCTGCTGAGGTCTTACTGGACTTTCCGTAACTTCTGGCACAATGCACACCTTTACTTGTATGCATTCGCCATCATATGACTCAAGAATGCTCTCATCTCGAGACAATGTTTCTGTTAACTTGTTTGCCTCAGACTCATCTTGGTCTTGGTCACCGGTCTCTCTCATTGCTCTCTTGGGTTGCGACCAAGACCACTTTAAAGGAACAGTTGAACAGTCTGGTAATTGGGAGTTGTGGACTTGAATCACACAACTTGAACTTCAGTCACAAAGTTGACGTTGGACTAAACTTGACAAAATAAAAAAAGACCGGCAACTCCACTTGGACTTAAACACCAATGATTCATGACTTCGACTGAACTTGAGCCCTTTCACTTGAAAATATTTGATACCTTGCCACCAGTGGTTTTCAAACTTTTTGTACCCAAGGCACACCGAGGGCAACCCAGAATCTCAAGGCACACCTGTATTCATATCCATGCAAAATAGCCTCTATAACCAACCTATTCAACGAAGGCAAGAGGGGCCTAATAGCAATCAGAGTGCAGGTGGAAAAAAAAATTAAAGTGTCAGTCAAACATTTCCCACCACCCAGCAACTGCCCAAAAAGTGAAAACTGGGGTTCACTGTGACGGAAGGTTTTTAATGGAATTTTTTTAAGAGTGTAGAATTTGCCTGTATATTGGAAAATGAGTGTGTACGAAGTACTGATACTGGTACTTTTTGTATAGATGTTTATTACAATAATAATATATGGTTGTCACAAATTCCAAAGGCCTCTGGACTTACCTCACAGAACACCACTGTGCCTCAACACACCATTTGGAAACCACTGCCTTACACCAATCCCAAAGATTAGAAAGTATGTTGTTTAAAAATTGTGCCACAAATCAATTAATTTCCCAAACCAGCTAACATTAAAACTATCCATTTCCAGCAAGTCGACACATTATTCCTCAGATTCACTTTGTTTGAACTAATCTTGACTTGGGACTCGTCAGTCTTGACTTGAGATTTTCTTTGGGACCTGAGTGCAAAGACTTGAGACTTACTTGCGGCCTGCAAAACAATGACTTGGTCCCACCTCTGTGGGAATCTGCTCACTTGCTTTCTTTCTGAATGATAGATGAGAGGATTGACTTCTAAATATGGACCTTGGAGTGAGGAGATGATTAGCCTAGCTTAACATGAATACTGGAGGGTGGAGGAACCAGCTGTCGGCCGTCTCCAATGTGAAAGCATTCGGCTATCAACAATCATTTGAAGTCAATGTCAAACTAACAAGCACAACACATCCACAGCATGATATCTTAGAAAGTACCATTACAACATTTTGGAAAATATTTTAAGGGTCAGCTGAGGGAAAAGGAAGAACACTGAGGAAATGAAGACAAAGACAGAATGGTGGAGTGAAGGGGGGTGAAGAGGAGGAAGAAGTGGAAGAATGACCAAGAGGGAGTAGAGGATGAAGAGGAGGAGAAAGAGGGAGTAAGAGATGAAAGGGAAGGACTAGAGGATGCTGAGCAAGAGGGAGTAGAGGATGGGGAGGTGGAGAGAGTACAAGAGAAAGAGGAGGAGAGGATGAAGAGGAAGAGGGAGCAGGGGAACAAGAGGAGGAGTGGGAAGAGAAAGAGGAAGGAGGAGTAAAGGATGAAGAAGAGGAGGGTGCTGTGGACTAATAAATAATTCATTGGCTCTCTTAGGTCCCTTTCTACCCTGACTTTCCTCTTTACCGCCTCATATTCTCTCCCTCTCTCTCTACTTCTCTCTGTCTCTCTATGTCGTTCGCCCAGTCTTTGGTAGTCGGTTCCCGGTGGAAGCAGCTTGTATTCGCCAGGAATCTCAAACATTGGAGAGTGCCGCGTTTATCTGCTGCTCCTTTAGCTTTCTGACTCCAAACATACATACACAACGTGTCTGTGTACATGCATTTACATGCGTTCCTGGACGAGAAGTGCATACATGTGCAAAGCATGTGGAAATAATGAGTCCACTATAAAATCAGTATCATGAGTTTTAGTCTCTTTAAATGCATACATATGCTGTCTCTTCAAGACAGGACTCATGCAGGAGTAACACTGGGTCCTTTTCCTTTTAATTTAAATTGTTCTTCAGTGGTGTTTATCACTAAATATATTTGTAACTAGAAGGGCACTTGGAGAGCGCAGAACTTCGGCAAGGCCAAATGCCCTATCTGACGATGTTAATGAAAGTGAAAAATAATTCATTTATCCTCCCTGTGATTCGGATTCACTCCAAAATTTAAAGGGTTCTCTCCTGTCCGATGTTACACCCTTACACCAAGTTTCATGAAAATAGGGCCAGAAATTTTCTGTAATCTTGCTGACAAGCAAACCAACAAAACAAACTAAAAACATAACCCCCTTGGTGTAGGTAATAAAGCAAATCACCGCACAGTAAATTTAAAGGAATGGTGTGGAGGATGTAGTGACATCGGGTGGTGAGGTTGCAGATGGCAACCATACCATCAAATACATCTCACCCTCCCCTTCCGAGAGTGTAGGACAGGGGTCTGCAACCTTTACTTTCAAAGGAGCTTCTTTTGGCTGAAATGGAAAAGAAACTATCCATCTGGAGCTGTAACTATTAAATTTTCTTTTTTTTTGGGTTTGGCATAAGACTCCACAGACATAGGCTATGATGCACATTTTAGCTGACCAGTTTTTTCTCTTTTTCCCCATTCAGTGAAGTTCTACACATTTTTACAATTTGAAAATGTTAGAATCACTTCAAGCCCACAACAATGATGAATGTAAATTAAAATGTTAAAATACGAGATGTTATTCATTTCCAGTTCCATTTCAATTTTTTTGCCAAAGCCACAGGGAGCCACTGGAGAGAGGCAAAAGAGCTGCACCGTGTAGGAGAATCTACGTTGGCCACGAAACTGGGCTACTATAGACACATGGTGCTGCAACATGGTGGCCTCCATGAGGACCTTCTCCCTCTGTAGATATTAAGGTGATTCAGGTGATTATACACTGATGAAAATCTATTCCATTTCTGCCATATTCTATTATCTTATTAACAGATCCCCCTAAATCTTTCACACTGGACCTTTAAGATGTGTTACACCAGGGCAGCTTTGTGAGGTTTCTAATAACAGCCAATAACAGTGTATAGGAGGTAAGGAGGCTATAAACACAGAGACCAATTATTACATTGCTGTCTCTGTCTCTCTCCTCTGCTCTCTGTCTGTGAGGGCTGAAGAGAAAGATATACACACACAGGCAGCGAATACTGAGGACACAGCCCACGATGAAGGTTTGCTTCGGCTGAATGGGCGTGTTCATTTTGCTTTTTGACATCACTGCTGGGAAACAATGAGAAAATAACATTGCATTTCTCTGCTTCAATGATTTGTTCTCGCTATAGTTGGTTCCTCACTAGATTTATTCTCTAGTTCTCTCAACCAATGCTGCATTGCGATTGTTGACCCAGGGATGATGGGCCAACTTTGAATGGTGTGTTTACTGACAGCAACCATGACACAATGCATATTCTTCTTCTTTCTTTTACCATTTTGAAAGGTATTTAAGAATCATTATCTCTTTTGGATGCACTGCCAACCATTCTCTCTTAACATGCAGTAAGACTTTTTAAGGAACATCTTGTGACTTCTAGTTGAATTTTTGCTTTTTCCCTTTATAGACACAGGAGAGACACATACCTTGCTAAAGGTTAACAGCTTGTAGTGTGAGAACAGTTAAAGCCAAACTCATCCATCAAGGTCAAGGTCAGTGAAGTACCTCTGTGTGTGTGAGGAGATACAGTAGCTGTGTGTGAATGAACGAGTGTCATCACTCGTCACTCCACTGTCATACACTCTATAAGCCAATAAGGCTTTCATTGTTTTAAAGGGATTTGATGTACTAAGAACAGATGTAGGCTTCCGCTCTCTTGGGATCAAAGAGCACCAAGTAGGTGTGTGTGTGTGGTGTGTATGCGTGTATGTGTGGGTGTGTGTGTGTGTGTGTGAATCAGGGGGTTCCACTTGGGAAGCAGATGGAGCTGGTGGGTGGGTTTTGTGGGGAGGATTTAGCAGGCGTGGCCAGCTGCTGGCTGTCCTTTAATAGAGACAGTCTCACCCTTCCCCCCCAGAGATGAAATCCCTAAAATGCTCCATGTTTGGACAGAGAGGTGCACAACAATAGAAAGAGGAGCAAATGGGAAGGGGGAAATGAGAGAAACTGAAGAGAACAGAAACAGCAGGTTACACTGAAACCTGGAAGAGATAGCAATATTTTTGGATAAAACTGAGAACAGTTTTTTTTTAAATAAACTCCTCCACATTTGCGTCATAGCACCTCCAAAAGTCAAACTTTCTGTTGAGGAGTTGTTCAAAATTCTGTCTTGAAAAGAATTGTTTTCCACAAGAAGTAGGGTTTTCAGTATGTCTGCAAATTGAGGGGATGTTAAAGGTTGAAGAGAGACATTTTGGTAAATTCATCCACCTCACAGGCTGTAGTAGAAAGAGCGAGAAAGTCTCTGTATGGAGGTGGTTGGGTGGTAGAGTGAATCAAAGAAACAGAGAAGTTTTACCCAGGAGAATGGGTTTGTGTCCAGTGTAAATAATGTGTAAAGTTTAAAATTACATAACCTAATGTGAATTATGGCAAAGGTGTGACATGATTTACAGAGTGCAACGCAACCAACGCAACGCAACGCAACGCAATGCTTCATCTTTTCCTAAGCTCAACCAAGTAGTGTTGGGTCTTAAACCCAACCAAACTGTGATCATTTCCCAAAATTAACCACCTGTTAAAAAGACTTCCTTGCTGAAATGTGTCATACAGATGCTAAGGGGAATCCTGTTCATTTGTATGAAGCACAGAGAGGCATGAAAAGTAGCGTCAGATTTGATGACCGGGGATGAGAACATGTCGGTTTTACTGATGAATTTCTTTGCTGATCAGCAGCTATTGCTGTCTCCCCAGTACTGGTCTTCATGCTTAACCTGGACAGTGGTTTCTGAAGAATTTATTGGATAGAAAACAGTGTGTGCAGATATAAAGGCTAAGCAAGCATCCAAATGTGACTAAGGGTGCACCCCAGGATTTAGTTCTGGGGTCGCTTCTTTTTTATCCACTTGTGAACACAGTAATAGTCTTGGTTTGGATGCTCCACACACAAATATCAATGTTTATGCGGATGACACAGTTATTTATTGTTTTGCAGAATCTCAGACCAAATGATTGATTTTGAAACTATTTTATTTTTTCAGAATAATAGAGTATATTGTGATATTTAGTGTGATTGATTTCATGAATTTATCCATGTCATGGTATTTATTTTTTGGATTTATGCTAGGAGCATGGCCCCAGGGATAGCAATTTTGGTCGATCTTTGGTCAAGACTGAAATACCTCAACGCCTATTAAATGGATTGCTAAGACATCTTTTACAGACATTCATCCTGAACGTATCCTACTGACTGGTGATTCTCTGATGTGTCCGCAAGAGCCACCAGTTTGTTTCTAGTGCTAAATAGCAAATCAAAGCAATGTAACATGTTTAACATGTTTAAACATGGTAAAAATTAATACCTTCTAAACATGTTAGTATTGTCATTGTGAGCATGTTTGTAAGTTGATGTTATCACTTAAGTCAAAGTTTTCGCTGTACAGCCTCACAAAGTTGCTAGCATGGCTGTAGATGTGCTGTCTTGTTAAGCTACTATGTATCTGTTCTAAAATAGAAAAGTCTTAAGTGTCAGACTTTCTTTCCTCTTCACAACAAAAATGATTGACAGATGTCCTAACTATGCATGTCGTCAGACATGCAGATTACTGCATTCTTTATTAGATTATATCAACTCTAAGGCCTGATCATTTTTCAAGTTTTTGCCAATTATAACCAACTCTGCTAAAAGAAAACACTACTTTTCTCCATTGAACTGCAGTGTAAACCCTCACTCCAGATGTTAAATGTCCCCACAAAAAATTATAGCTGATGTCACAGACACTATTGCCATGTTTTCTGTTTGGGTCGACCACAGAGGACAACTTTGGACACATATTGAGATCATCTCCAATCAAGTTTTGCTTTCTCTTGGGAAACATTGATTGGCTTATCTTGACTGGTATGCTCTTTTGAAGCCACACACTTATGTTTTTAACCCCAAATAACAGGCCAAAGTGGAAATCTGCTACATAAACTGGTCCAACCTCAAACCCATGACCCCAGCAATCTCTACCTCCTTCTCCTCTCTTTATCGTCCTCTTCCTCCACCTCCTTCCCCTCCTCCTCCTACCACGCTCTAACATAAATCATTTCTTGGTTCCCAAGTTTCCAACAGGCAGACCTCTCCCAAACACACAACTTTCGTCCATGATTCCTGATTGATCAAAGAGCCGTCTTAATCAGGGAACAGCACTTGTTGAACCGTTAATCAACCCCAGGCAGGCAGCAGGGAGGCTGCAGACATGTGTGCGCTTAAATGCACTCCGGTAACGTGGATATTGTCGGCTTTCTGCTGCAACCCAATTTCCATGTAAAAGTTTCAGCCAACTACTGCATGGCTTGACACCATTTCTCAAACCAGCTTGGCTGAATCAATCTGACAGACCAGCACCGCCTACCCCCATCCACCCATGCCCCCTGAAACCCAGGGGTCACGACATCTGACCCCTCCCCCTACAGGGAGGTCCCGTTATGTCTGATCCTGTTTAATGAACTGAGTCTCACTGCCCTTAAATGTCACTCACTGAACACCCCGAGCTGGGAAGGTGCTGATGGTTTAATAAGCTGCTTTATTATGGCTCCCTATGTGTTATGTACACGTGTGTGTGTGTGTGTGTGTGTGTGTGTGTGTGTGTTTTGTGTGTATGTATGCATATATAAGTGTGTGTGTTTGAGAGTGAGAGGGCCTTAAATTTGTATTTGTTGGAGTTCATGTGAGTGAATTTGGAATGATTTTAATTTATGTAAAGTTACTTTTCCATATTTTTTGATTCGAACTTCCCACTGGAACTTGACTTGTACTTGAAGTTTCCAGTGATTTTTGGAGGAATGCGGCGTCGCGTTGCCAAGTCTGTGTTGATCTGCCACATCTACAACAAACAAACCCTCCACTGTCTCTGTAGCGTGCTGATAATGAACAGAAGCAGGGAGGAAGAGCCAGTAAACGCTCCAGTTGAACATCTCAGACCACTGTTTCCACATGCAGTGACACACATAAACACACACAGTGATTTTCCGCAGCTTGCTGGCTGTTTGGACGGACTACATTAATCAGGACCAAACTTGCGGTGTTTGTATAGTAGAAACCCGTTAATACAGAGGCTACTTAGATTTGTTTAACAAGGAAAGGACCCTGTTTGCTCTGGTTTCTCAGGTAATCCAGCCTGGATTAACTTTTTAAAACTAACATAGTGGGATACAGACAGGCCTGGGTCTAAACATCTGCAGCCTGCTGCAGCACTAAGCCCAGTCATTGTATCAGAGCAGGGGAAATCCATACAGCCATCTGTGAGGAAAGACTGTAGGCTCAAAGAAACAGTGACCAAGATGGTGAAAGAAGAGGAAGGTGGAAAAATTAGCTAAGAATTAAAAGATACAAGAAACTAACTTGTCATCTGCAAAATGGTAGAACCCACTGATCTGGTTTATGTTCTACTCTTTTTCTGTGATGAGCTTACATTGATGTGTACAGTATCTGCTAATACTACAGCAATGGTAAGCCTTTACTATGAGACTTGTTGAAAATGAAATTTGCGGTTAGCTCATGTAGCTTAAGATGTTCACTATGCTCTCTTTGTCAAGAAATTGTTCAGAAACTTTGTGTTGACATGATAGATTTTATATCATGATTGACAAAGTTTAATAAAGGTGAAGAGCTCCAAAAATGATGACTGATATTCCATGTTGTTAACTGTGGACTTTTAGCAACTGGAGTTAAAAAAAAAATGTTTAGCAGGTAGTTTTTCATTTGAGAGAAAAAAAGATACCAACAGGTGAAGTGGTTTGGTGAAGAGATGCAGACATGTATTATATTTGGGCTTATGCATTTTAACTCTACAGTGTTATAAGCCCTCTAAACAATATAACTAAAACAACCCATCCTCATCCAAAAAACAGGCGTATAGGTTCTTTTTTTAAAGAAGCTTACTAAGATCGATATCTACGTTATTGTCAGGTGGAGACCTCTAGTGGCCATAGTAATTATGACTCAAGCCAAGCAGGACAAACTATGAAGAATGACAAAGTTCACATATGAAGGACGTGGTTGGGGTGGATGGATGGGGCAAACAAACAGGACTTTCACCAAGGAGACTGGGGTTCACATCCTATGTGAAACCAAAAGTTAATGTTGACTTATTTAGAGATACTCATGTTACTATTTGACGTCTGTCACTTCCGTCATAACATATTTATTTTTACTCAAATGGCAATCTTTTCCTGAAGCTAACCAAGAAGTTTTGTTGCCTAAATCAAACCAAACTGCTGGTGTTTCATGACAGTAGCCACATGTATAATGTCATTGGAGCGGTGGTCATATATGCCATTTTGGGAGTCATTTGCAATTAATCTATACTGTTTTTTAGGTGTAAGGATGTCTTCAATTAAAATAAAGCTGAATAGAATGTTGTACAATATATAATAATTTATTACTTTAAGAATGGACACATCTGATGGAGACCAAACCAAAAGGAGAGTAAATATTATTATTATTATTATTTATTATATACAGACTTCATGTTCATCAGGTAGACACAAATGTGATGGTTGTGTTAATAGGCAAGTGTTTGCTAACACCACATCAAGGTATTAGTGTGTCAGATGTTATGTTTACAGCTTGCTCTACTGCCTCCAAGTGGTCATTAATGCCACATTTTAAATTTTATGCCTAAAAGAACTCTCTGACAGACTTTTTACAGGGCCTTTACACAGAAATCAATAATTTTGTGATGTGGAAAGCCATCTTTGAAACTCAGTGTGTGAAAACCAGACAAATGCCTGAACAAAAGAAAACTGGTGCCATTGATTTCCCCTGATTTTAACGTGAGACAACACAGACTGAACGAGAGGATCTGTGGTGGACTGGTGTGTTGGGGAGTAGTGGGTGCACCTTGGGGGCCTCTCACTACATGAGCTGGAGATTCCACCGAGGCTCTGCCTGTTGATCTACACATTGCTGCTTTAGCTGGGAAAGTTGTTTTAGCTTCATGCTCACGGCTTACGGGCCTAACACACCATGTCTGAATGGCACCACAGAAGCTCCACTTCTGAGCATGACAGGCTAACATGAGCTACATGAGTGATTTTGACTTGCGTTTTTGAGGCTGATTGCAGTCATCAGTTGTATTGTTTATGGAGTAAAATGCTAAAAATCTTCAAGTAGCTCAGAATTATTACATTTGACCATTTTCATACCCAACATGCCAAAACCACGCCTATCAAAGTGCATAGGAAAGAACATTAAAACTTAAGAGTTAAGCAAACTGTGAGACTACTGTGTATTTCTGTCTGTACATGGCTACTCGGTAATGTGGTTGTGAAATAATAGTGGTCCAGATCCAGTTGGTAGGAAAAGGGAAAATGAACACTCAGCTCTGCAGCTTGCAGACGTGCCAGCTCTCTCTGCTCTAATACAAACACTTCTTCTTTGTTTTTCTTGCCTCAGTTGTCTGGGCCAGACTCAGTGAATATGAGTCTTTAAAGCATGCATAGACACAATCCTGGGCGCACACACAGACACAGACACACACACACACACACACACTATTCTGTACCACAGACACAGACAGCCGACACTGTGCTGCACATTCATGTGTTTCCTATTACCCCATGTCCTGGCAGCACACTCTTTCTGTTCAGTTTCTCCAGAATCAGCAGTTAATAGGTCGAATAACGTCGCTTGACAAATTCTGCACACATATAGAGACCATCCACAACCATGTAGTCAACATACAAACATTAATTCAGGAGCACTTGTGACTGTAAAACACACACACACTCGTGCTCACATCGTGTACAGCTTCTCAACCCACTGAGACTTGGCTCTTCTAGTGCAGGTGCAAATTATTATGCACACATTCCTGCATGCATTGAGGTCAGTGGGTTGGAAGGCAGCTCGTCTGTAGTGACAAGCGCCATTCTCTGCATCAGAGACCCCTTTAGTTTCATCACCACAATCATTATTCAACTGCAGGAACAACGTGTTCTCACTTCCTACCATTTACATATGGACAACTGGGCAGATCCCTAAGAATGAAGCCAGAACTTCTTGATTGCTGGCCATAGTACAGGTCATAAACCCTTCCCCCACCATGTTAGCAGATGGACCGAACTAAAACATCAATGTACACGTCAAATAACAGTTGACAGTTTTCTGTCATTTTAGGTAGTTCTTATCACACCGATGAATGTTCAAGTGTTCATTTTTCTGATAAGTTTGCTTATTTTAAGCTATATAAAGGGGGTTTCATGTCACGATTGAGAGCTGAGGTCTGCTCGTGATTGAGTTGGCCGGGTGTATGGGCAGGGTGTTCTTACTGTCGCTCCAGTCAGGATCACTACTGCACAGTCTCTGTCTCCAAAAGACGTCTCCAGGACAAGATGGCAGCACTTGTATCTGGGATAATTTGGCTAAATTTTTGCACAATGGGATGGAGATCATCGTTGCTCTCAACTCGTCAAACACGGCAGCTTTGTCAGTGGCCCTGCACTTCAAACTATAAGCTTTGCTGAATCATGCCTGAGATGGACCATCTCCGGAGGCCAAAGTGCGCCCGACCCACCTCCAACCGGGTTGTGGTGGTGTCTCATCCACTGCAGCCAACATGTGATGACCCCTCTTTCTACCCCTAAAACCAGTGTGCAACTCTCTGTGGTTTGAAGTTCAGTTTCCCTCCTGCATAGCTGATTGTACCTTCAGGTATCTGCTTCTATTTACTGTTTCATGCTCACTTTCTGATGATAGAAGCCGTATTAAGTTGCTGCTGCCAACATTTCCTAATTTTGCTGCTTCATAATAAAAGCTTTCAAGTAACAAAATGACAGTAGACTTTTATTGTGAAGAATTTAAAGGAAATGAAACCCTTTTATCCACTGTTTTAAAGCAACTTGACCTAAGACAAGCGCTTCATCAGTTAAAAGACATGCTGTGAAGCAAATAGCCCTGTTTTAATGGAGACACAAATCCCTGCTATGCAGGCTGATGCGTCGAGTCAAACCAAGTCAAGCTAAGCCATCAAATTTGTATGGAAAAGGGACTATACTATAAACTGTATGTACACCTCTACTGTCAGTTTTGCACTTGCAGGGCTTTGTGGTCATGTTAGCAATAAGAAATATGCTATGTCTGGATAGAATTTGGTTAGGTTTAGGCAACAAAACTACTTGGTTAGGTTTAGGAAAAGATCATGGTTATGTCAGTCTTGGTTTCACACAGGACACAAATCCCAGTCTCCTGGGTGAAAGTCCTGTTTGTTTGACCCATCCACCCACCCTGCCTCCTCCATGCATGGACTTTCCCACTCTTTATACTTCATCACCTGACTTTGATGCCACATCAAAACATAGCGCCGGAGGGGCGCCTACAGAAACCATGCTACAGGAGTTCCTACAGCATCACACTTTGAAGCATGACCAAGCTGCTGTATTTGATGTGTTGGGAGTGAGAACAGGTTGGCAGGAATGCACCACACAAGGTTCTCTCAGGACATGGAGCAGTGTAGCTGTAGTCAAAGAGTAATCCAGGTTTATTACAACCGGGAACTTATTCTTGTAGTATGAGCCATAAGTATTAATAACATTGCCAAAGCAATTCTCAAACGCTCCTTATTTTAAATGTCAATCATCTCTGGTCCAGCAGGTGGTCCGAAAACACAATACTGAACATTGTGGACTTTCTGTTGATAGGGTTCAACCAATGTGTAGAATCTGAAAGTTTAGAAGGTAGCAATAATGTGTATTTTCTGCAAAAAATTTGCCATAAAAGTCGAAATATTCAGTTCTTTCCACAGAGCTCTCCAACCCTGCCAGGGTACAGGAGGTTCTGAAATGGAAGTTGGACCTTAAACATTCCGTTGAAACCCAGAACACTGATGTGGAGTGACACAATGACCCATTTTAACAGCATGGCAAGTCACAGTCTCACTTAAAGTGCAGTAAAAGCTAATTCATCACCATTCCTCGGCTCGGCTTGTGTTCTGCTGTGCGGAGCTGTGGTGAGGAGTAATGAGTGTACACTGAGGGTCAGAGACTGCCCCGGGTGGAAACGCCTTCGTCCACGAACTCGCAAACACACCCACTCGCTGGGGTTCGCCAGGTTCCCATTCCATAAATCCTTGTTTGGGGGTATGTTTTTCTTGTCTGGGGCCTGGCTGACTTCCCCCTCACTGGGGTTTATGTAAGGTGATGGAAACACTGAGAGGAGGGTGGAAGACGCAGATGGGAGGAGGAGAGCATTAAAATATAACTGGGAAAGGAAGGCAAAGAATAAAAATCTGGGTAAGTGCATTTGTCAAGCGAAAAGCTGGTACGGGAGAGAGATTCCGACAGAAAGGATAAAGAGAAGAGCAGAGTCTATACCAGACTCAGCAGTGAAGTGAGGAGCCATGAGAGGCTGCTGCCTGGCATCTACAGTAGAGGTTTCACTGTTAATGTGACTGGCCACTGTAAATCAACCGGCCTCCTGTGGGGACTCACCACAGAGACCACCATCACCCTCCATTAACACACACTGACAGTCATTAATCTACACAATGCAGCCGTAACTCCATCCCACCAGAAGGCCTGGATAAGCACGCTAGTTAAAACCTCACTTCTGTTCTGTCAGCTTCCCCTGTGCACCACCAAAGTGAAATGTGAAAAACTGATTGGCTCCAGTGCCCAGTAGCTAAACTCTGCATATCATTAGCTATGAACCAACAGTAATGTAAGCTTTGTGTCCCTTTACAATATTCAACATTTAAGACTATTAAAGGACCAGTGTGTAGGATTTAGTGGCTTCTAACAGTGAGCTAGCAGACTACAAACACCTCACCTCACCCATTCCAAGCATTTAGGAGAAAATAAGATGCTTGTGAAATTGTGCAAAACATGAAGGACCATATCTAGAGCCAGTATCTGCTTTGTCACTTCTGGGCTACTGTAGGAACATGGCAGTGCAACAAGGCAGCTTCCATGAAAGAGGACCCACTCCCTTTAAGATAACGACAACACAGCGATTCTTATTTTCATTTGATTATACACTAATTGAACTAACATACTTATGGAATATAGTAGATATCAATGACTGCTGAACAGAGATGTTTGTATATAAAATATATTGCATATCCGTGATTTTATCTTTTGAAAATGTATCCTGAAATGTGATTATATTTTTAACAAGACCATGAATCTAAAAACATTCTAGCAGCTCTGTGAGACTATATAAACACAGGTACAATGCTTACCCATAGATGTACTATATAAAAAAGGACACCTCAAACTGCAATTATGACTCTTTCTATTATGAATTTTTGATCTATGGAGTGTTTATATTTGTAAAACTTTCCAAGAACCAAGGAAAGCGATTTAAAAATCAGTGGGAAAGCAGGCATATTCAGTGGACCGTATAACTAGGAAGTAAAGCTGGAAGCTAGAAAACCTTTTTGGCCTATGCACCAGCTGGGCAATTCTAATTGGACTGAATGGGTGCCATGTTTGCATCCTGTATCTAGTTAATTGTAATACAGGTGTTTACCACAGTCACCAGCATGTTAGCATGCTAGCATTTGCTAATTATCACCACACACTAACACAGCAGACGTTCATATAAAAATCATTAGTTCTACTGTTTTTTTAACGTAAATTAAAGTATTGCATGAACTGAAATTTTGATTTGATCACATCACAAGAGAATAAATGCCTGAATGCCTGCACCAAATTTCACATCCAGTCCAGCCAAAAGTATTCATGACATTTTACTCTGACTCAAAAGTTGCTCATAGCATGGAGGTCACAACCAGGGGACCACCAAAGTCACTGGGACTCCTATTTGGGAAACCATGAATGTCTGAACCAATTTATTTTGTAACAACCCATCCAGATTTTTAATATTTTACTGGATGAGTGAAAACTTTGACATTGTCATCCTCAGAGCCATGTTGCTCGTGTGGCTCAAAATGGGTCTGTGTCTATGCATCTGATTTTACCTTTAATAAAATTGTACACTTCATATTTTTTTACTTAGAATAAAGCTGAATGAATGCACAGAATAAAAAAATATGATAATGAAACAGAAGCACGCTTGTTCACACGAGTAATTTGAATTAGGAGGTTGCATATGTAGGTTACATTTGACATCATGACACAATCATTGCAAACGAGATTTTAGATCCATGAGTAGGATCAGTGGTGTATAGAAGTAAAATATGAAATTTGAAATACTCTATACATTATTCACATGATTCTCTGTGGGAAACTGGCTAATTGTAACTCATGGGAAGCTGTGGAGGTGTTTAATATTAACATTGATCACACTGTTCTTCACTATTTGCACAGCATTGTGGGTCTGAAACAGATTCATATCTACACAAGTCTTACATTGTCTGGACTTGGATTTTCCCAAAACAAGTCTCTGATATACAGTAGTTCCAGTTTATGTTAAAGTAATTACATGAATATGTGTTTAGTCCTCTGTGTTATAAGCTGTGCCTGATTGCATGCCTTCGGAAGCCAAATGTGGGAGAAAAAAGCAGTTTGGAAACTTGGCTTGATTACAAGTTAGGGTGTTTCATTTGAGGGCAGTTGGCTTTGTTGAGCCAGCTGAGCGTTTGCCAAACTCATGGTGAAAGGCTCTATTAAATTCATGATCATTCCCAAGACAGCTTCAGTAGCTGTTTCGGGGTGTTTGCAAGTGAAATCTGTGTGCGTCTCTCTCTACACGTCAGGCAAACGTGCCAAGAAAAACAGAAACAAGACAAAGTCTAAAGCCCTGCTAGCAGCCCCTGGAGGCTGCAATGTTCATCACACCCCGCAAGATTAAAGCGTTGGACAGAACCATCAACAGATTGAAGATTTCGCTATAGACCTACCATTAATGCGGATAAAAATGTAAAGTTTGTTCTGAAACTGGCACAATGAAAGGGCTGATTAAAATTAAATCCTCCTGGGAGCAGAAAGTGGCTCAGTCAGGTACCTGGCAATCTGCTTATTAGGTTATGAGAGATCTTTGGTTCAAAAGTCAGATTATGGTTTTAGTTTGGCGCTAGAAGAAAACTTATTCGTCTTCAAGCTGAAGAAAGGTTCATCCTTTGAGACTCACAAATGTGCTCAATAAATTTCATCACACTCTACCTTTGGAAACTTTGGTGGTGTTACAGGGAGGATACATGGTTAGCAAAAACAATCGGATCTATCCTCAGTGGATGATGAATTTCCACAGATCATTTCATAAAGATCCTGTCGCTCAAACTTGAGATACCAGCATCACATGAAAGTCAATGGATTGTCCAAAATGTTATGGGCTAATGTTTTTATTATATTCTGACAAGTCTTGTGTTTTGACATGGATGAGCTTTTTTCCCACACCATCCTCAAACCATAACCTCATCCTCAAAAACAGTCAATCATTTCTTCTGAACAACAGAATGTTTTGTCGTGATGGTGGTGTAAAGGTCACATGATGAGAAAAAAAGCTGATGAATATCCATTGCTGATTTTGTATAATTTTATACCTTGTTACCTACAAAACCTTGGAACTGTTAAGGTTTCATCCTCTGAGGCTCATGAACACTTTGTTGCCTCCACTCTGACTGATTAACATGGGGGAGGGGATTAAATTTTCCAGAATTTATCATGAAATACCAGTATATCTGCCCGAAACAATTTTAAGCCAACACTGATATCGGTATTGTTACATTCAATCAAATTAAAACAGCCTCAATAACTGCATCTATCTTGTCTACAGCAGTTGCTATTTGTTCCAGCGTACAGTTTGACAATGCTTGCCAATAGCTAGTCCCACCCTGGGCACTGGTTGGCTGGATTATAGTCCCAAACAACCGTGTGCACGGACAGCTGCTGTTACTATGGACAGTTATCAGTCCTGTCCACTTGAAGGATGCGTTCTAAACATGCACAGTAGATAATGTTTTACTTTCCATTATCATATCATATTACTATTTTGGCGATTTGTTTCAACTTTGTTGTCCTACACATTCTAATTGTGCTTGTTTAGTATCATTATTTTAGTATTTTATATACGCTACCATGTACTTTGCACTTTCGTCTGCTAAATGCTCTTTTAAATGTCTTTAAAATGTTATTTTATCAGCATTCTATCTTCCTTGTATGAGAACATAATTTAGTAAATGAAATCTTAGCTCAAGTATAGTTTATGTGGTTACGTTACTTGAATTCTACATGCTTTGTATGAACTTAATTCTTCTACACAAACTATACTTTGATATGTGACTTATTTCTTCCTTTCATTCTGCACTTGGCCTATGTACGAGCCCAGGGCTTTTTGATTATGTGCTCTAATGCTCCTTATTCTGTGTTTAAGGGGGTGGGATTTTGTGGGTTTCTGTTTGTTTTTTTTAAAATTCTTGTTATGTAAATCTTTTAATATGGAAAGCACTTCACGCTTAAGCCTGAGAAGTACTATATAAATAAACTGTTATTCCTATTATCTGCACCAGTAGTGGCTGCATGAGTAAGTCCATGGACAGGAACAACAAATTAGGGGTTTGTGGATGTCTGCACAGAGATTACATGTACATCCTCTGAAGACAAAAGTCACAAAGACTCTACTGGACCCTTGTATATGCGTGGAAATTCTAAAACCAGCTTTACTGTCCCAGCTGCACTCATTGGATTGCTTCCTTTTTCAACTGAGAAACCTCTGTTCCATGTCATGATGCCAGATGAACCAGTCCACCCAGCTGTGTATGTGGATTCAAATGTCCCAAGCAAATACTTGCCGGTTAACAAGGGGCCATTTTGATTTGGTGGTGCTCTTAAAGCTGACAAGCCAGGGGGTCATCAAAAATAATTACTAGTTATCCTCCAGGGATCATGAAGATTTTCACCAAACTTAATTGCAAGTGTTGGACAGGCAATAGAGCTTGAGATCCGTGCCCAAACCCAATGGGATTGGGTCGGGTCGGGCTTTATTTCTTACATATATCATGAGCTTATGTCCATGTATTAATTTTTTTTTAAAATTTTCTCCCCAAATTTGCCATTTCATTCTCCATGTATTGTCCCCGCCACTGCCAACTCCTACTGTTTGGTACACAGAGGGAAGTTTTTTGAAGAAAAGTATTGGGCTTTAATTAGGTTTGGGCTGAAATATGCTAATGAGGGATGTGTTTGGGTTGGGTTTGGACAGAATTTCGTTTGATTAAAGTTGTAACAGGCAATAACAGTAAAAAAGGTGATGATTTTGTCCATCCTGTGCAACTAAATGACTCCAAAGTGCTCCTGCACAAAGCTCTGCTGAGCGTCAGCGACTACTACTAATTGCAAGTTTTATCAAAAATAGCTCAGTAGGTAGCTGAACCTCTGCACACCTCCAGTATACTGACAGCACCTGCTGAAACTACACTGTCATTGGACTCTATGACAAAACAACTGATGGTTTATTCATCAGCTGAGCCGAGCGCGGGGGGGACGGACAAACTGACGGGCTAGAACCCTGTGATCACAACCCATCTCCATATCCATCCCCATGCTCTGATGAACCGGTGGGGGAAGGGCTGATCAATGCTTTGGCTGGCATACATTTATCTATTCCCAGCTCTGCGTCCATACGGCTGATCCTGCAACTCTTGTCCCTCCCCCCACTAACCTACATCAATCAATCACCAGTCTATGCATGTGGTATCTGGAGGTTTCACAATGTCCAATCTAAGACCTTTAAGATTTTCAAGTTGCAAAGAGGTGAAATCGTGACTTTAACCATCTTCTGATGATGTTACGGATTAATCTCAACTTTACTGAGATAACTTGATGCCAAGTGTTAGATGGATGGACCGACTGACCGACCAATTGAAAGGCAACAAACCCAGTGAGTATATACACTTCAGGATTTTAAAATCCACTCGTATCTTCTCTCCATAAGATATTCTGGGGAAGAATTCAGCGCCTCTCTATGACCAGTTAAAACATTAAAGCCTGAACATTGTTGAAACACTGCACAGTTTGATCTCTTTGACAGGCTATTTATATATCAAGGCTTAAACCCTCACCCAACCGAGGCTCACGATGAAGACATCAACACACCGCGCTAGCCTAATCTCTCTCAAGATAAATCTGTCATGAAAATGATAGTAGGAAAAAAAAGAGATTTGTATTACTTTAAAAGCCTGTTTTCCATCCCGCTTTATCTTTTTTTCAGTGTCACCATGCATTCCCTGCATCTAGAGATTAAATTCTCATATGCTCAGTGACAACTGGTCCTAAAACAGCACCACAGGAGTCATGGAGAGGCACGCTATGTCACATACAGGGCAGATTCATGAAATTTGGTGTAATAAAGAGAAGTTCATTGGTTGCTGTTATATTCTTAGCTATGGTATGCAGGAGGTTGTGTTTGTCTGGGCTCATAAGTTCATTTCACATAAGGTATAAATGTCAGGCTGAATACAAAAGCCATTATTGGGTTAGTGTATTGTTTTAGAGACCATCAAAATTTGTGATTCTGCTGCTGAAGAAATTCATTAATTCTGACAAGAAGACAAACAAATAACATCATAAAATATTCATATGGAACTGAAGACTTTACAAATTCAAATTAAGACAAGTAAATATTTCATGAGGACTGATACATTTGAATTTAAGGGATTCGAGACTTTTGAAGGATTTGCAGACACAGTTAATGGCACAGAGACACTGTATGGTACAAAAAGAACGTGGAGTGAGTGTTCTCCAAATTGGTTTGATGACCCCCTGCTTGGAATCAACATCAGGCCAACATTTCTGTCTGTACAAAACAAATATCAAAATCTCTCCGTTCCCTAAGGCCATATTCATGCTCTTAAGGGGTAATTCACACTACTTGGTTAAATGGATAGTAGATTATTTGAAGTGGGGTTGTATGGGGTGCTTCATGGTCATCAATAGTCAGTGTATTACCTACAGTGGTGGTGGTCAACATGACTTCATTTTGGAGAAGCAGCAGGAGTCTGGGTGTAGGAAGCTGAGCAATGTGCTACTGTGGACAGGGTCAGCAGCAAAAAGATTTTTGTTTAAATGATCAAGGCAGCAGTACACCAGCACATACATACTGTGTTATCCAAGGTAAAATTACTGCTTTTGCTTAAGAAGTCTGGCTGCTTTGCCAAAAAATGATATAATGCCCACTAGGTACACCTGTTCAACGCAAAAATCTAATCACATGGCAGCAACTTAATGCATTTAGGCATATAGACATGGTCAAAACAAACTGCTGAAGTTCAAACCGAGCATCAGAATGGAGAAGAAAGGTGATTTAAGTGACTTTGAACGTGGCATTGTTGTTGGTGCTAGACGGGCTGATCTGAGTATTTCAGAAACTGCTGATCTACTGGGATTTTCATGCACAACCATCTCTAGGGTTTACAGAGAATGGTCTGAAAAAGAGAAAATATCCAATGAGCGGCAGTTCTCCTTGTTGGCGCCAGAGGTCAAAGAAGAATGACCAGACTGGTTTGAGATGATAGAAAGGCAACAGTAACTCATTACCACCAAGGTATGCACAAGACCATCTCTGAACACACAACACGTTGAACCTTGAAGCAGATGGGCTACAGCAGCAGAAGACCACAGTGGGTGCCACTCCTGTCAGCTAAGAACATGAACCTGAGGCTACAACTCACACAGGTTCACCAAAATTAGACAATAAAAGATTAGAAAAATGTTGCCTGGTCTGATGAGTCTTGATTTCTGCTGCGACATTCAGATGGTCGGGTCAGAATTTGGCGTAAACAACATAAAAGCATGGATCCGTCCTGCCTTGTATCAACATTTCAGGCTGCTGGTGGTGGTGTAATGGTGTGGGGGATATTTTCTTGGCACACTTTGGGCTCGTTAGTACCAACTAAGCATCGTTTAAAACGCCACAGCCTACCTGAGTATTGTTGTTGACCATGTCCATCTCTTTATGACCACAGTGTACGCATCTTCTGATGGCTACTTCCGGCAGGATAACGCGTCATGTCACAAAGCTCAAATCATCTCAAACTGGTTTCTATGCTATCATGTCAATATGGACCAAAATCTCTGAGGAATGTTTACAGCACCTTGTTGAATCTTTGCCATGATGAATTAAGGCAGTTCTGAAGGCAAAAAGGGTCCAACCCTGTACTAGCAAGGTGTACATAATGAAGTGGCAGGTGAGTGTATAATACTGGTTGTCCATCATAAAAGGTTGTGCAACAGCAAGATAAGCAGTGAAAATATTCCAAACCGACTGTTAACTCAAATCCAACTTGAATTGTTTCTTATCAGTTGCTTCCCCAATTACTGCTAATGACTGACTGAATTGTGGGATGGTGGGAAGTGTTGTCATGATACTGGAACTTCTAAATTCAATAAAATACCTTGAAAATATCAGTATTCAGTACCACAAGGAAAAACTGATTCAGCATTGAGAGCATAAAATTTTAGATTTTTCTTAAAAAAAGAGTATTCTTGACAACACTAGTGGGGCCGCCTCATTTTTCAGCTTCTGAAATGAGGCACGCTAGAAAAAACTTTTGGAACCACTCCTTTAAAGATTACGGAAAGATTGTGGTCATGGTGAAAAGAAACCAGTCCTGTTTGTGGGTAGGAGACAGGATGCACACCTCAGCCTCTGGTGTCAGACTCAAAGACATTGTACGCCCAAACATCTACTCTGACCTCCTCCCTATGAGGTTTTGTGGTGTTCAAACAACATCTTACTTCTGCTTCTGGTTGTCAACACAAAGTAAACATTTCACTTTAGGTGTTTGAACTAACAACCAATGCTGTCATTCTCCTGATGAGGACAGTTTCCACTCTGCAGTTCAAAAAACACAATATTTCACCAGAGGTGAACGTAAATACTGGGCGGTTGCACTCTGGCATCCACAAAGCTTTGAAATGACAGTGTGGAGAGCAGACTCCCACTGCAGCCAACTGCTGGGGTTGTACGGCCAAGTGAGGAGCCAAGAGGCCACGAGGTTAATTTTAGAGCTCTGTGGTGTCACTGGGAGTCTGCCTGCCTCCTCTCTGTTTGGGTTCCACATACACACTCTGCATACATTTCATACATCACTTTCTTCTCCGTTTCAGAAATATGTAATAGGCGGTCGGTCTTGAGAGCTCAACTGCGAGATCAGATAGTTGTGGCGGCGTTCTGGCAGCTGCGGTGTCACTTTCCTGTGAATTACAGCTTGTGTTGAAAAGACTGGGTGTTGCCCACACTGGAACATGGACACCGTATCCTATTCCAGAGAACATTTGTTTGGAAAGCCACCCTGACATTTGGAATTGTTTGGTTGGAGACGGTATCGACAAGCCATTGTTCCTGCTTCAAAATATACATGAAACATGTAACACCAATTCTTCTGTGCTTTCAGAGAGTAGTTTTACACTGGAAAACTTAACTGGGTTATTCTCTAATTGGTGCAAACTGCTGTCCCACAACCAAAAAACAAATCTAAAATACACTTAAATGTGAAAACCTTAGCTGTTCACTAAGATCCTCCTATTATTTAACAAAAGAAATCCCCCTATCATTTAGTATATGGAAGATGATTTATTTTCTGTTTGTTCCATAAAAAACAACAGTGGCATTATGCAAAGAAAGTGGCATTTAAAGGATTTGATTTCTGAAAATGAATGGATATTTTGTGGTTATGATCTGGACTGAAGTTAGTTAAAAGATTTAACAAAAAAGAAAAAAAAATTGTATTTGCTATTAATTTGACACTGCACAAAAAAATAAAAATGCAAATGAATGTTAATTAAATTAATGTTGTTGTTGGTTAAAACATTAAACAAAAAAGTGGAAAATAATATTAATATGTATTATTTGTATACCTTCTGTAACCTTGTCCTTGAGTGTAAATAATGATCTACTTATGGTGCACACAAGGGTTAAAAAGATCTTTTTGATGTTTTTGAAAGTTAAGTTGAAAAAACAACAACTTACTTTGTATTTTCTTTGTAAATCATGAATCTTTATGTAAAAAATGTTGTCCCGCATTTTCATGTCACTTATGAAACAGTGTGAGTTTGAGTGATTTTAGCTACATCCCTACACTTTTGATCAGGAGGCTATGTCTGTGTCCCTCTGTCTCATGGCGGCATGGTGAGGAGATGGTGACAACATGTTGAAATTAATGTATTTCAATACTAAAATCACTGGCTCAAAATGATCAAAAACTGTCACTACAGAAACATGATGATGTTTTGGTTGTGACAAAACCATGTTGTAGTGTCAAAAGAGAACGCTTAATCCTTTATTTGGGGGGAAATAAACACATTATTAGCCCAGTTATGAAAGTTGGAAGGATTTTAGTCAATTCTGTGTCATTTAAAATTCTGTAACGTCACAAATACCAGTTGAAATATAACACCTCTAACTGTCACTACCAAAACCGTTTTGGTTATGGCATCATTGTTCCCAGTATTGTTAATGAAAAGTATTTGAGCATAAACTCAACATAGACTTTATTATAGTTTTTGGTTCAGTTTAGATTAAAACTAATGAATCCTTATATCTTTAATCAGTATGATCAGTTTTATGGCCTTTATATAATACAATGAATCTCTAACATTATACTTAATTATTTCCTTTTATGTAATTTTTTATTCATTAAACTGTGAAAGCTTTTTCCAGTGCAGATGTAAAGGGAATTTTAATAAGTTTTATGATATTTATTACTGTGTTTTGGTAGTGGCGAATTTGGGGAATGGAAAAATATTCTAAACCTGTCTGAAAGTACAAAATGAGAATTAACTGTCCAATTACTAGAAACGTGTACCTTGGATGTTACACAGTTTACACACATACAAAGTTCTGAGAAAACAACACTTTTGTTTCAAGATGTTTGCCACTCTGACTGAACCAGTTCTGTAAAATGGCCCAACTTGGTACCAACTCTTGATGAAACAACAACAATACTGTCCACTGCAGCTCACATTGTGCTCCAGATACAATCAGGCCTGAACCCAGTAAACAATATGCAACCATAAGGCAGCTATATTTCCATTAATACCATTCATGGGCCTGCGAGCATGTATCCAGTGCTAAATGGGCCATCTAAGCATGTTAGTCTTCCCCCATCACAGTGAAGGGGCTGCTGTTGGTGGCTGTGAAAGCTGCTTTATTGAGGCCTAAACGGCTGCATTTAGTGAGGAAATCAGCTTGAACATACCATTCTATTTCTGTACGTTCTCCTCTCTCCTCCTAATGGGATTATAGGCAAATAGAGACAGAGAGGGCATGGCACATAGAGAAAATTTAGGTATTTAGGATGTGGGGGAGAATGTGAGTAACAGCCTACATCTGCATAAATTCATGTGCATGTGCCTATTTATTTGCCCGTGTCTGTTGTAGGATGTATGTTTGTGGATGTGCCCAAAAGTGGGCAGACATATACATAACTATCAGGCAGAAATCTCCACTTGTCCACAAGAGACACCGAAGGCGAAGCAGACTACCATGAAATGTATGCAACATATGCATGGACCTCAGAGGATGAGCCCACCTCACAATTTATGTCAGTGTTTAGTACCAATACAGGAACCAGCGAGGCCTTTATGTAACATGGTAAAAAATAAGGGTGCACTGGCAGATTGGGCTGGTGGATGAGTGTTTATCAGATATGTAAAGAGCACTTGAATTCTACAGTAGGAATGCAACCAAATCCAAATTTATTCAGGAAAGCACAAGTAATGCAATGAAAACAAGTACTTTTTTCCACCTGAAGTTGCTCATTATTAGGGCTGGGAATTGTTTAAAAAATTATGATACTAGGACCTTAAAGTGATACCAATATCAATGGAGTATTTCATTTTTTTTCAAAGGTTCTTACTTATAAAGAACACTTGCAGTGATTGGCTGCAAGCAAAACCATAAAAATAGTCATTTTTTCTAGATGTGGGTACCAAAAAGCTCAAATGCGGATACTGTATGACCGGAGAAGTTTCAATACTACTCAGTACTGAGTTATTTCAATTGATACCTTAAAGGTATTGAGCTCTGATACCCAGCCCTACTCATTATTATTCGGGGAAAAAAAATCAGCTTGATTGATGGTCTGTCATGACATTTTCTAATTGATTTATAACTTGTGATGCCAAAGCTCATAAATATAGATAGATAATAAATCGATATTAAATCAATGTGATGCTTTGAGGGCACAACAATTGCATTGCCAATGAACATAAGGTTAGAACATACAACATTTGCCCGATTTAATGTGACTTCATTTTAAATGATGGCCAATTCCAAACTTCCATCCATACAGATAATTTTGTTGGTTGAACAGATACAGATAAGTGCATCTCTGTGCACCTCTGTATTATGCTGAAGTAGAAGTGATCTTACTTTAAAGAGTTGCTACTCAAGTAGAAGAATTTATATAAAATGTTTTTAGATGAAGTAAAAAGTTTCCTGGGATTAGTGCCACTTAAGACACTTTTGATTGGTTTAAAAAACAAACAAACAAGCCTGACCTTTCTCCAGCGCTGATAGAGTGCTGTGGAGATGCAAGACCTCATGATCTACAGGACAGATTGTCACGGTATTCATGCTTTACAGGAAAAGAAGCCTTTTGATCTTAATTACCCCACAGTCTTGCGTCACTCGCTGTTGTCAGTAGGGCGGTCTGTGAATGAGATTACAGACGCAACGAATGCAGAGGCTACCATGCAGGGCATGAGCGCACAACCAATGAGTTTACAAGAAAGAAAATGATGTAAATGATATGTCATGGCCTGGGCATTGTATTTGCACCCTTCCAGATTTCTTCTATTTTTGCATTGGTCACACTTTAATTGTTTCAGATCTTCAAGTCAAAAATAATTCTAAGACAACCCAAGTAAACACAAAATAGAGTTTTGTAATTTTCATTTCATCGATTGACGGAAAAAAATATCAAACACCTAAATCACTCGTGAAAAAGTACTGCTTCCCTGAACTTAATGCTGATTGTGCCAGGAAATGTTTGGTTGCAGCTGGAGATCAGTCTGTCACGTCGCTGTGGAGGAATTATGGTCTACTTGTCTTTGCAGAACTGCTTCAATTCAGCCTCATTGGAGGGTTTTCAAGCATGAACTGCTCATTTAAGATCCTGTCAAAGCATCTTGATTTGATTCAAGTCAGACATTCACTTGGCAGTTCCAAAACCTTCCTTTTGTTTCCTTTGAGCCATTCATAAGTTGACTTGCTTTTGTGCATTGGATCATGGACCGATGAGCCGACACTCTTAATCAGAATTTAATAGTAGAGAGCAGAATTCATGATTCCATCGATTCTGGCAAATCACCCAGGTCTTAAAGCAGCAAAGCATCCCTACACAACCAACATGTTTGACTGTTGGTGTGATGCTCTTGCGTTACCTTTACACCAGCTATAATGAGACCTATGTCCTCCATAGATTCCACTTTTGATGAATCAGTCCACAGGACATTATGCCAAAAGGCTTGAGGGCCATCAGTGTGTTTTTTTGGAAAATGTGAGACCAGCCTTAATGTTCTTGTTGGTTTTCACTTTGCTGCTCTCCCATGAATACCGTTTTAGCCCGGTCTTTTTCTTATTGTGGAATCACCAGTGATGATGTCAATTATGAAGACTGACATTAACTGAGGCGAGTGAGGTCTGAAGTTCCTCAGATGTTCGTCTGTGTTCTTTTGCGATTTCCTGGATGAGTCATCGATGTTTCTTGGAGGAACATTGGTAGGTCAGCCACTCCTGGGAAGATTCACCACTGTTCCAACTTCTCTCCATTTTGGGATAATGGCTCTCGCTGTAGTTTGCTGGAGTCCAAGATCCTCAGAAATGGCTTTTCCAGACTGATATATTTCAATATCTCATTTCTTCTTTAATTTCTTTTGATTGCAGCATATAGTGCTGGTCATCAAGACCTTTTAGCCAACTTCACATTGCTGGAAAGGTTGTATTTAAGAGATGTTTAGATTCAACAGGGTTTGCAATAATCAAATGTGATTGTCTCTTGTCTAATGAAACCCAATTATTAATGCAATTCAGTTCATTGTTTGAATGAGTAACTAAGGGACAGTTACTTTTTGCACACAAAGCCAGTTGGTGCTGGATAAGTTTTTCCCTTCAATAAATGAAATCATTTCAAAATTGTATTTTGTGTTTTCCTTATCTTTTCCAAGAATGTTGTTCCTCCCTCCAGCAGAGTTCAACAGACTTGGAGAACATAACAGAGGAGCTCTGAACCTGTTCCCAAGACTCATGGTTACACAACAGGTGTAAGTTTTCCTCTCATTTGTCACACATTTGTATCTTACATAATCAATCTAATGGTATAGGCTATACAAATTTCATGGTTCTCGTGCTTCGACATTATCCATGGCCTGATAGCCTGTGGCCACAAAAAGTTACTCTGTGGCCACCAATATTCCATGAAAGGGCCCCGTGTGGCCACCATGTTTTATCCCCACTGCGAGACTGCGAGTCTTCTCCAACACAATGTTGCAGCTCCACAAACATCCTGATTCCTTCACCCCATTTTGTTCAACTTTCTATGAAAACAGTGAACAGTACTTGTCACTGGCGAGCTACCAATATGTCGTGGCTACTGAAGCCCTGGTTTACTAAGCCTACTAAAACTGCTAACAGCTTAATTCCAGCGGGATGGCTGCAGCGTGTTATGGCTAAGGCATGTCTGCCAGAGCTGATGGTGGCCATTCTACACAATGGCTGCTAGAGCCGTCTCCACTCTGCTCCGCTTCAAATATGCGGCTGGTCTGTTTTTGGTGGATGCCGCATCAAGCTGCTCAGAGCAGATCACGCAGACAGGAAGTCAGGCACAGAAACGGCCTAGAGAATCTGGTAAATTTTCAAAATAAAAGACCCAATGCAGACTTGCAATCATAAAAACAAACAACAAAAAGAAACTATTTTAATATATAGCCTACTTAATCCATGGTAGTGGCACAAAAATTGAGTACCAAGTCAACAAAATCTGAGCTAGTGAACAAAATCAGGCAGACAAAACGCTTTGTTTCTGAAGGACCACTGATGGGACATGCAGTTGTGTGTAGGACGGATTGAAACCGTGGCACAGATGTGCCCAGTGGAATCAGCGGGTTACATAATCCTTACAGAAGAACCAGAAACACAAAAGGTGATGAAATGTAAAATGAAAAAAAAAAAAAAGAAACTGCAACAAAAATTCAGGAGCAAGGGTGTCTAGAGTATGACACATCAAAGGACGTAATGCACTGCGGTGTGTGGCCAACCATAGTGCCAAGTCCAGCTCGTTTTTCCATTGAAACACCACATCACACTTTATGGGAAAAGCAGACAACATGTGTCACACTTAAAGAAGGCTGTTTTGTTAAATTGCCCTTTCTGTATTTTCACACAAGTTTGCATTTGGGCCATCAAAAATGTACTTAACAAAATGACCACAAATTTAGGGGCTTAAAATCATTAGCACTCATCCCTGATTCCGTGGCTGCACGCTGGTGTATTTCAAACAGAGCAGGTCATCTTCAAGTTCACAGGTCTGGTCTGGCCATCGCATACCTTACTCCAACGGGAAAATAAGTCTACATTCTCTCATGCATACAGTGCCAATAAAAGGGGAAATTACTGCAGTACACTCCATTGAATGCGATCATACAATCATTAATATCCTTATATGTTTTCCCTGCAGAAAACAAGAGCAGCAACAGAGTTGGTGGATTTACATTAGATTCATGCTCCGTCCTCATTAGATCTTCTCAAGGAGAGAAGAGAGTGAGGTAGGATGGGGATGGTCATTATAACACGCTATGTAATTAGGCAGTCCAACCCCCTCCTCCCCACCAGCTGTACATTCCATAATCCATATTCAAATGCAGCGCTGACACAGAAACAGCGTTGTGAAGACCAAAGAGCACCACTGGCGCTGTTCGGCGCTCTGTGCCGGCCTCGGGGACGTGTTGTGGGGCTTTTGGAGGGATTTGGAAGGGTAGGGACTGTAATTTGAAGGACCACTGGTTTGGATAATGAGCTCTGTGTTCCCCTCTCTTACAGATAGAAACACAAACACAAAAACAACCAAATGAGAGACTGCAAGTCTTGATCCAAATTCTTTACTTCTTCGAACTGTACAAGAAGCACCATGTTATAACTAAATAGGAAAAATTTAAGGCATGTGATTCTTCCGTCTTTTGTCCTTATGCAGCCTCTGCAAGAGAGCGGTTCAGCATGCTGCAGTTTGGCCTCCGGTTTACAATTCTGTGTGATGAAGATTTAGTTCAGCATCGCCCCCTCTGGAGAACACTATTGTCAAGTGTATTAATTAGCCTATTTTGTGTAAGTATAACGATCTGCATAGTTTAGTTAATTTACGGGGCATGCATAAGAATGATGGAGGAGGATTGCAGAGGAGGAAATCTGCTTGGGAAATTTGTTTCATATTTACATAATTATTTAGAAGCTCCTGCTGATGCTGAAACTGAAATTTTGGGGCTTTAATTTATTCCAAAAGGCTTGTGTTTGCTCAGGGATTGTGCACAGGGACTCAGCTGGTTAATCAAGCATATGTATAATTCATTTTCCAAGCATGGGGTCTGGCACTGAGGCTGTTAAGATGAGCTTTTCTAAATGTAATATTTTCACTTTCTCCCTGTGAAGTTGAAGCCATATACTCTGAAGACTTGGAGTATATCAATAGTGCCCAACCTAAACATCATGTAATGGGGAGGATTTTCCGAGGATGACAATATGGATGTGCTACTGCCTCTCCCATCACCCCACTCCCCCCTCCTGCTCCTACCTCCTGCCTCCATCTATACACCCCTGCTGAGACCGCCACAAGTCAGTCTGAGGCTGCTTACACAAACAATTAGAAGATATTTCTGGCTTCCAAAAAAAAAAAAAGAAAGAAAGAAAGAAAATCATTCCGTAATTGTGCCTTCTGTTAGAGCAGCCACTTTGTTTCAAGCCTGCACATGCACACACACACACACACAAACCTGCACACACGCACACATACAGTAGATGAGCAGAGATTGAAGAGGGAATAATCTCTGTGAACCTCACGGTCCATGACAAACCACCAGAGATCCCATTTACACTTAAAAAGACTAATTACCAGCAGGCCGCATTGCAGTGAGCAGGCAGACGTACTGTACTGTACACTGGGCTTCCACTGATAACGTTTGTTGAGGCCAGAACTGGCACTGATACTGTGGACTCAAGGTGCTGCTGAACATCTGCTGATATTCAATAAACATCATGGCAACAAATGCCTGCAATTATTGGTGGTTTACTGAGGGACACGGAGGACATGGGGAAACACTGATATTTGCATTCCTAAATCAAGAAAATTATCTTATTAATTACCAGTGTTTCTTTTTAATTTGCAGTGGTTGAAGATTTGTGCATAAGTTTTGCACTCTGAGGTTGAGAGTTTTCTTTCCTGTGACCCTGGAGACAGTGATGTAAGGGTTAAAAGCAGCACGTCCTGTGAGCTTTGAAACGCTATGGCTACATTCACGTTGCAGGGTTTTTTGGGTTTTTTTTTTTTTTTGGCTGTTCATATTATATTTTAAATTTAGACAATATCAGATTCCAGTGTGAACTGGTCACCATCCTGAAGTGACCCCCATGTGCAAATGAACAATAACAAAGACTTGAAACGCAGCATGTAGTCATACAGAATAAACATGAAGGCCACTGAAGTCAGCGTTTATGGCTTCATTTATAAGTTGATGTTTAATGGAAGTCACTGAATATGTGAGCATATGATAATTTATACTAATAACTGCAACTTCTGTGCAGATGTGTGTGTGTGGATGCAATGTCAGAGCCAGGACTCAATCTATCCATGCCTCTCCACAAGGGTATTTCAAGACACTTCAGGTGCATGAGTTATCTGATTTGAGTTACATAGCAGCAAATAAACCCCTCAGATTTGGGCCGCTTTTTCCTGCAGTGTGAACATAGCCTATGACAGACATGGCTTACCCACCTAAAAATCATGCTAACATATTACTTATTTGCAATAACAAATCTATGAAACTGTAATTTGATGAAATAAGGTCAACATGAGTCCCAATTTTAAGCTTCCAGATGTATGGACTTGAGTCCCATGACTTGGAGACCGGTCAGCCTCAAGTCACAATTTGAGGACTTTAAACTTGACTTGACAAAAAGACCTGCAACTGGACTTGGACTTGACCCTTTTGACTTACTTACTTACTTTTGACTTAAGACTTAAATACTTGATACCTTCCCCTACACCCAAAAATTAAAAAGTATGAATCGACAAATCAATTCATTTCCCTTCATTTCCTGAATCGGCTAATGTTAACACTATAAATTCCCCGCAAGTTGACACTCAATTCCTCAGATCAACTTTGTTTGAACCAATCAGACAGCATCCAATCAAGTTGCAGAAAAGAACCATGAAGAACTAAAATTATGTTACTGAGCTCCAGTTGGAAAAAATGATACTAAAGATCATTTTGTTTCGATCAGTTCAAAAACTATGTGGTGGTCAACAAAAAATGAACTGGAATGTACAAAACATACAGGGCAAAAATAACAGATGGAGATGCAACTGCAACTTCCAACTTCGTTCAACATTTGAGGATGTGCAAAGAATGGTGAGTAGAGGCTCTGTTGTTGGACTGTTGTTAGGACTCAAAAGTTTAGGACTTGGGGCTTGTCATTTTTTACTTGACTTGGGAGCAATGACTTGGTAACACCTCTGCTAGCTTTTTCCAGAAATTGCAACTGCATCACATGAAGTTTCCACTAAGCAGCTGTCTGGAGTTTTGATCTCCTTCAACATGACCACCTGTTATCACACAGCTAATGTTTCACACTTAGGTCTGAACCATCCACGGCAACTGAGAAAACTCAATGAGTTGCAGTTGAATGACCAGGAAAAAGCTAGACCTTGAATTTACTGTCTAAATAGCAAATGCATGTCATGAAAAATGTAATAATGTACATTACTTTTCTATTAATGATGAAACATTTATTTGGATCTATCTGCAAGCCAGTGCAAAAACTTTAATACCAAACAAATCTGCAAAATATTCAATACCTGTGTAAAAATTGCTGTGTGAAAAATGCCCACTGGCTGCATTTTTCACATTCCAGTAAGTATGATATCCTCATACTGCAGCCAGTCACAGGGAAGACATCAGGGAAGCTGGTTGCATTTACAAAGCACTGACACAAGATCATAAAATGGCACTGGTGAATGCAAGTCTAATATTCACTTATTTTTGAGCTCTGCTTTTGGTCCTCACCACCTCCTTAAGGAAATATCTGTGTCTTTATCTGCTAAATGCTGCACTGTGTTCATCAGCTAGTGTCTAACTGTGTCTGTCTGCTGTCTGTGTGCTGTCTGTGTGTGTGTGTGTGTGTGTGTGTGTGTGGGTGTGTGTGTGTGTGTGTGTGTGTGTGTGTGTGTGCAGCAGGTAGTGCACAGAGGGCCTTTGAAGCCTTTTCTCTGGAAAAACAGCTGCCTGCACTGAGAGTGACACAAACCAGTAAATGTATAGGCTGAACTGATAAATAATGAGCTGAAACTGACTTTAAAGCTGTGTAAAGCTGAAGGAAGCAGCAGACTCAGGTGATAATCCTCTGAAGGTTCATCACTTAAACTACTGGTTATACAGCTGCTTAAAGGTTGGGCTTCTGAAGCACTCGGCTAAGGTTTGGGAGATCGTGGTGTTGGTTAAATATTGAGAAAGTCAATGCTGACTTAAAACTGAAGACAAGACACGTTCACTTTACTCATATTAAGGAAAACAACAACCTTTCCTATGCTGATTTTGCTGCACTTCATTTAATCAATTTAAAATTCTGAACATGTTTGAAGATTTTTGGGCAGATGGGTTATTTTGTTTCATTTTGCTCAAACAAATCATTCATGAGTGACATCTGTCTAATATTATTTTCAGTCAACACAGAAGCAGAGGTTGCAGTTGTTAGGAGCAATTAACTTAACATTTGGGACAATAAATGTATTGATGTAAGAGTATATATCATTTAGACTTAAGTGGATCTACAACAACCTGTGAAGCTGGAACAAATCTAATCCAAGCAGGTTACTTTTTTGGCCCTTTTTTCTCACTTTTGTTCATTGATGTAACTAGGGAGGAAGAAGACGTCCTTCCTTCTTAGTCACACCTAAGCTCTGATTGGTTGACTTCACCTGGCAGAAACAGCCATCATCTACCACAACACCGGCCCCATTTGACTCTGTGAACATATTTATAGAAGATTTAAGCAATAAATCAGAAGTCTGGAACCTGATTGGACCTTTGCCGACCATTAACTAAGCAGTGTAATCCAAACAATAACTGTATTTTCATCTAATTGTCAAATGAAGGAAAGAAGAAAAGAAAGAAAATGCAATTTAGACATGTTTCCATCAACTGCTTTGAAACAAATAAATTAGGCTACACAAAGGGTAGTTTTGTCATAAGCTGGTGGTGTAGGCTGCGTTATGCATGGCTGTAATGAACAGAGTAGAAAAAGTGGAGATTGGGAATTGGAAACAAAGCAGCTGTTTGGCAACTGCCAAACAAGCTTTTTCAATTAGTCAAGTTGTAACTATTCTGTCATGTTGGCTATATTCATGACAGCATGACCAGTGAAGTAGAAACAGCTGATCAGTCATGTGAGTTAAATTCTTTTAGAACTTATTTGGAAAAGGTGTTTTCCATCTCCCATTAAGTGCATTAACTTTTTCGAAAAAGGCAAAAACTACCAAAAGTGAGCCTAAAAAATTCTCTCAATCAGGCTCCAAAATTAACACCAGCCACCAACCAAATGCTGATAAAATATGCAAGCGCTGATAGATTTGATTCACTCACCAGCCACAAAAACCCTTCAATGTTAATCTATTAAGTGGCAGGTCAAATCTAAAGATTCACTGGTCATGTGGCTGCTGGACAAAAACTTTACTTTAACCCTTAATGCAATACTTCAACATGTACTGCTGGGGTGATCAGACGTCCAAAAAAAATTCAGGACAGTCCCGCATTACAGGCAGCTGTCCTAAATCCTGAGTCCCAGAAATTAGCCTGCAGTAATAGATAACACAATGAACAAGCTAAAATAAAAGCTGTCTGTATAATTCCTGCTTTTAGTCATTGACAAATGTCATTTTCATTTTCAGTATTGTTGATATGTTTTCACTTCCCTGTTGTACTGATTAGGCTCTCATAAATAACAGATTGTTGATGTAATTTGGCCTATTTTAAACCAGATGATGGAGAGTGCAGCCCCACTGAGGGAGGAATCTGTGATAAAAGATATCTGTAAAACAGCTTCAGTTAAATGACAATCTTACCTCTGAAAAGTGACAAAACATACCTGTCACTTGTGCCAGGACAGTGCATCATATTGTCTTCATAGTTTCAGTAACAAATGGTCAGAATCTGATGTTACACTACATTATTCTATACATTTGAACCTTTCTGACATGACACACTCACCCCCAACTTCTTTGTCCTGACTTTCACTTTCACTGATGGCTAATACATGGGATTCTGGATGCAAACCCCGGTGTCTGGCATCAAAATCCAGAACTTTGTGTGCCCAATCACCCACCCAGATCCCTTCCTCCCCATGACTCTGCGCACAGAGAACACGATCCAGGCCATGTTTACTGTACAGTATATTGTCCCATCTTTGTGCTGAAGTTGTGTTTTTGTTTTATTGCAGCATCTCAGTCTGACACAGATAATGTGTGATGTCATGTATCTGATGATACAGACTGGACCCTCGCGCCGCTTTGTACAATCAATCAAGCTGCTTCATACTGTATCCATCAGAACAGAAGTAGGTCACACCGACTGGATCACAAGATGACAAGATTATAAATAATACAGTCAAATCGTGATGAGACATTTTGGGGGGTGAGAAACCAGAAGCAGGAATATTTTACTGCCTCTTGTGATTCATGTGACTTTGCACCGACCATCTTTACATTAGCTGCAGGTGCTCAAATTAAAGCGGTGACTTTTAGCGAGCGCAGAATAACTGTTAAGCTCTAATCTTTCATTAAAAGAAGCTGAGCTGCTTGGAGGCATAGCATGTGAAAAATGCTAACCATTCTGTCCACGGATCAGGAAGTCGGCTAAGCAAATAAACAGAGTAATAACATAACAACATAATCAGATTACCCTAGATGGAGAAAAAAAATAAATAAAAAGAGCGTGGTTTTGTGGGGATAATCAGCTGCTGGTTTTTCCTGCACAGGAGAGAGATGTGATGTCCTGCTGAGAACAGACGTATAGCTGCAACTGGGTAAACACTGCAAAGGGTTAATAAGCTGCCAAACACCCCCGGAGCTGGGCTTCACAGGAGCCCGAGCTGAGCTGGGACCGGGAGCGGGGCTGGAGGAGGAGGGGGAGGCTGGACCTCCCTGTGTCCCACTGGGACAAAGTGGGCTCCACCCCACCCTCCTCCCCCCAACTACCACTCCTCTCGGTCCCAGAGTGCTGGGGCTTTAAGTACGTCTCCCAGGTAACACACACAGCTGCTGACAGACAGACAGACACACACACACCCCACACACTCTTAATAACAGGCCCTGCAGTGCAGAAAGCGTAGGGCCTTGTTAGCCAACAACCAGGCGTGAAATCACTGCACCGTACTCCCACCACGATGAGTCAATCTCTACCTCCTGTTTCTCTTTGTTCATGCCTGTGTGTGTGTGTGTGTGTGTGTGTGTGTGCTGAAGATGAGTGTGTTTGCTGGTTTTCCTCCAGGCCACGCAGAGTTCTATCTTTGACTGGGTTGGCTGTCTTTTGTTTAGACTCCTCTACAGCTCGGCTCTAACACACACCTCATGCTGTGCATCCTAAACACAATATCAGAGGATTAAGTTAACTTTCCCGACTTTAAATGAGAAGGTCTTCATTCAGAACATTTTCATACACCTGTTACTGTGCACACTGTGGATCTGCAGAGAAAAAAAAAATCTGAGAGAAAATGTCTGGAATGTAAGAAAACAACTACAGCATGGAGGCTAATTATATTTTCCCTTCCTAAGGAGGACATTTAGCATATTGATAGTTTAATGTTAGCCTGTTGGAGAGAAAATGGGATAAAAGCTGACGGAAACAAAATAAAATAACGATTTCTGCTTCTATTTCTTGTTTTATTTTCTGAAACTGTTAATTTAGAATCAGTGTAGGAAGAATAAGTCTTGACGCCACCTCTAGCTAGCTAGCTGCTGTTGCACCAGCTTGTGTAATTCAGTGCTTTGTTTGCTAGCATTCACAAGACTACTTTTCATCATAACTGCTTTCCCCCTAACCACAATGCTGTTTTTTCATTGTCTTTCTGAAAAAGTAAAAAGAGATACATGAGTATCTACTACATAGATTTATTTCAGAGTCTGAATTCTAAAAAATGAGAGCCTGTTAACTCCACCTAAATGCACTTATTTTGTCTCATTGATGAAGTAGGCTAAAATATCCTACATGGTTTTCCTGATGAAAGGAAACATAAACAATGAGATGGCTTGTTGGCACAGCCTGAACGTATTAATTTGTCATTTAGAAGTATTTAACATGTGTACATGCATCATGATTGTATAAGATGATGCAGAAATAGCAGTAAAAAGGATCAGGATTGTTTATTTATGCACGAACAACAAACTCTTCCCAGGATTTATTGATAAAGTCTATTGTGAACTGGCCATAATGGTTTGTCATTTTAAAAAAATGGGCCCCCAGAAAAAAGTTTGGGAAACTTTGTTTTAGGGCATTATCTTAAGTCTCGCTGTACTTTTGTTTGAAGGACAAGGCTGATGATATTCTATATGTTCTTACGTTTGTAACATATCCCATTAAAACACCCAAACCAGCAATTAATCAGTCCTACTAACAAGTACTATGTGCGCATCCAAAATCTGACATATCCAAAGACTGTATAATAAATCATGGATGTAGCTACTGTGATGTCGCCTATTAGTTTGTGGACTAGCGTTTTGAAGTATGAAACCATACTTGGATGAGAGGGTGTTGCTATGTCTTTATCCTGATTGGATCTGACTGGGAACCCGAGGACACACCACAATTATGGCTTGCCAGTCACAAGGAAGCCATGTTGTCCTGCTTTATTTTTTTATTGTACTCTAAACTGGGCCAACTGAACAAAATCAATATCATGCTGTGTTGAAGAAGACTTGAAACTAGCGATCTGAGACCATAAACTCATTAGGAAACTGTTTATTGAGGTCATATATCAAGTGAGAAGTAGCTTAATTTTCTCTAAGACTCCATACAATCTGACTTCTTTTTGCAACTAGTGGACTGGACCCCTGCTGGTCATTATTTAGAGTACAGGTTAAAGACACTTATGCATCAGCTTTAATGTTCAGATGCAGAAGCTACATCTTCTGTTTATAAAATCTATGGATATAACTTCTTCTCTTGTGCCACAGAGCTACATTTTGTCCAAAATTATGAAAAAAACATTGAGCCATACTGTTACACTGTTTGACATGTTCCTTCACTATCATGAAACACACACTGCCCCAAATACTCACTAATGCACCAAATGTGGATTAATCCACCACTGAAAATAGTCCCCATCAATTCCACTATTCCTTCCTGTCGAAGAACCATTGATAAAAACAAAAGCAAAAAAGCAAAAAAAAAAAAAAAAAAAAAGAAGCTTTTTATGTTTACATCTCCAATAACAACCAGTGAGCTTGGGGCTACATGCCACACACAGAGTAGGAAAAGTCAGAAAGTATTAAGAGAGAAATGGATTGTTGGTTTTAGTCTTTTCATGGAAAAAACCTGCTTATTCATAAAACCTGCTAATTCATATCCTTGTATACACGATTATAATAGTGTAGAGGTTTGTGATCGCCTGTCTGATGATGTGTTTTGATATTTCACCGTCTAAGTCACTCTGTGACGATTTAGAAACCTGAGCACTGTTTAAAACAATTACCATGTTACAATGTTGATACCAATATCAGTATCCTTAAAGTGATTCAGATTCCAATAGAGTACTTCGTTCAACACTTTTCATACTTTCATACTTTCAAACATTCTGGTGGCATCTCAGCACACTGGACTGCAAACTCAACCAAATACACCAAGCTAGACTTCACCTTAGCTACTAACTGTAGCTGCCATAATGGACCAGTCACGTTAGAATAAATCAAAGGACACTTGTGGTGATTGGCTGTGAGAAAAAAGATGTCAATTGTCATTTTTTGTTAGATCTGGGTGCAAAAAGGATTGAATGCAGGTATCATTTGACTGGAGAAGTTTCGATACTACTTGGTACTGAGTTATTTCAGCCGATACCTTAAAGATATTGAGTACCCAAACCTACATGCCACAGTATCCTGGTTTCTATGGGAGTTTTCCAGGTCGTATATTCAGGTTTCTCAAAACCGGAATATGGTCTTATCCAAGTTTCTGAAATCTATACCCAGGGTGACCAGGATACTCCAAAAATTCAATCATAATCAGGATACTAGTTTTGATGTAAATGCACAAAATACTAGAATGAGTTTCTTACTTTTGGAAAAGAAACCAGGAGTTCAGTTCAGGTCTCTATTTTTACTAACCAGTGTGATGCAAAAAGCCTCTATGGAGGCATGCAACAGATAAAAATGTTGAAATATATTCCTGAAAGTTATATTAATGCAATATTAGGTGGGTTGCAGCAATGAAGAGTTGTAGGCACTTTTTATGTAATCTTGTTGTGCTCTCTTGACAATAGTCACATTACACCAGCTGATGAAATCTGTTCTTTGACAGACTTTTTGTGGAAAAATAGCCCAGAATTTGGATGGAAACAAACATATGCAAACACCAGCACCCTCATTTCTACATTCACTGCGTCAGACAGAAGCGCCGCATCAACACATAAACACTTCCTGCTATAGTTCCCTGTTTTGTGCCGCTGGAATTCTTTACAGATTGTAGTAGAGGGCCAGCAGTTGTCGCATTGAAGCTCCGTGCCGCTCGTTCTCTCCCACTAATCACAAGGTTTTCGGCTGTGGCATTATGCTAACTTACACTGGCAAAGGGGAGGGGCCAAGGGGCTGCTTTGATAAGTCGAGCATGGCGAACATGAATGAGGCAGCGACAGGCGAGGCAAAACACACATTCATTCCTCTCACAATGCCGAGCAGCACTTTTAATTAAACCTTATCCAACATGATGAATAATGCAACAGCTTCCTTGCAATCCACCGTCTCCTTTCTGTTGCTCACCACGCTGCGTTCAACCATCTCACCCAGTCACATGCATACATTAGGCAGAGGAATGGCAGAGAAGAAAGGCTCTCTGCTCTTTCTGCTGCACAACATAATAAATATACAAAATGTTTTATAGTTTTGCCAACAGGGGAAAATAAGCGTCGATGCATAAATGAGCAGAAATGGTTTGGATTTTTCTGATTGTGCAGCGCGCGGAAAATGTTTTGTTGCTTTGTTTGGAACGTGTCAGAACTGACAGAGTGGGAAGTATGTTGTACAAAGTTTACACATGTTGCTGGAACTGAAAGGCAGGTAGAACTTCAGAACTCGATTCAGCCTCTGTATCGGGGCCAAAGGGCTCAGTGTGAAGCTCATGGAGACAAAGTCCAACATAACGCGTTCCCCGTGGGAGAGAGATGGCCTCACCGCATCAGACAAGACCAGCCGCTGAGAAACACATCAGTCCCCCTCTTCTAAACTCATGGACACACTCCTAAAGGGATAGAGAAAGGGGTGGAGGAAGGGTGAGAGGGGCTGGAAAGGGGAGGAGGGAGGAGGTGTGGGGGGCTGCCGGTCAGAGAGAAAGGCAGCAAAAGGGATATTCAGAGCATTGAGGAGTGAAAGGATTGTATGGGAGAGTGAACCCATTACAGGGCAGACCGGCTGGGGCATGGGAAGACACGGAGAGGGCTGCTGGGAGGTGCTGGGTTGTATTTAGCCCAGAGAGGATCAGCGGAGGGAGGCTTTGCCAGGGAACCTCTGGCCTCAGAGAGTCTACTGAAGCCAGACAGGCTGCAGTTAACCAGGAGGACTGCTGGAGCAAAAACTGAAATATACAACATGCTTCTAATCTACTTGGCTAAAACTAAACATTAAATGTCTGAGAACCGATGTGTTTGTGCATAGTTTTCCTTATTTGAGTGCCATCTTATCCAAATAACAACAAAAATAAATGTTCCACGTATCCTTAGTGGCGTCTGTGCACGCCAAAATTTCAAGTTCAGCATCTCAAACGTCTGCTGTATCCTCACTACAGTGGAATTTCAATGGAACTATTATAACTACTATCTTTTTGGCATTTAAAGTGGCAGTCTCCTGGTTGATTTGGTGAAATCTGTAGTTACTGGTGATAACAGCAAATGTGGTTTAATACTACAGGTCCCAGAATTCTGGGGGCAGCAAACCAAACCATTGACGTGTTAATAATGAAGTCAATCAATAATTGGCCTTTATCCATCATTTTGTAACCTGGTTTTATACTGCACACGGCATTGGTTACTTTGCGAACATCATGTCTTCCTGTTGCATATATGCACTTCTGTTATGTCATGCAATGTTAACCTATTAGAAGCTGACATTTTTTCGGGTATCCCACGGGACATGGGATTCCTGAGTCCATTTCACTATTGATCATGGGACTGGGTTGGGACAGGAAAAAGAGTCAGTGGGAGTGGGCAGGAATGGGTCATAATAACAATAAATGGACGCCATTCTCCTGGATTGGTACAGGACACAATTTTCTTTTTACTATTTTTGCTATTATATAATACCAGTGGGATGCACAGGAGTGAAAATCTGCTGTGTCATGCACTCTGGTACCTATCAGAGATTAAACTGGGGATGTAAACCAATCGAGTAAAACATGGGTGAGTACTTGCAGTCTTCCTACAGAACAACACAAAATGGACAATGTACTCTTTAAACATGTTTTCTATTGTGATATTTAGATGTTTCTTTATTGAAAATAATGTAAAATATAGCCAGTAGGTTGTTATTAATGATGGTTAATTATGTTGATAAGTCAACTCCCTGGTGATCTCCATCCAGTCAGCTGCCACTTTATTTAGGTTTCTGTAGTACAACGAGGAGGTATCATATAGATAACCTCTCATTTCAGCTTCATTAATCAACCGTTTTCAGCGTTTTCAATGCGAGTAACATGAATAAATAGAAAGAGGGCCTCCAACAAAAGGACATTCCCATAGTCTGCAGTCTGTCGCCTGCAGCTCTTCATCTAACAGCTCACTGTGGCTGCTCCTTCTTGTTCCATCGCTTCCTGCAATATTCCAAACTGATCCGCTGTCTGAAAATGCCAAAAATGACAGTTGTCTTGTTTTGTAGATCCATTTTTGATGAATGATAGCAGTACGTGCTGGGCTCACTGACAAACACGTTGCATTTCCTGTGACTACTTCATAATAAAAGCCAACTTGCCAGTTAAATGCTCATTATAAGAAGCTGCGGCTGTAGGATATGCTTTGTTTTGCGTTACATCTTAGCATTCTGTATTCATATGCAGGTATAATATAGAGTTTTTTCAAGGACTGTCACCACAGATGCCCAGTTTATAATACTACAAATACAAATATATAAATATTGCATCAGTGCTTACATTGATCAGTGGGCCATAGGCATCAATCGCCATTATTTTACCTTATTCAGTAATAGATATTAATTTAAGGTACAGAAAGTGATTTTGGATAAAGATAGCTGATGTCAGATACTTACAATTGAGGAATGAGACACAACAATCTATCTCATCAGCCTGCGAGTGGCCAAAGTCTCCCATCACAGGCTAGATTTTCTACAGCCTGAAAACAGAGCCAAGAGGAGGAGCAGAAGTCTATTTTTCCCTCAGATCACTTGAATTAAATTATGTTTATTAGGTTATTTTGCCCAGTGACACCAAAATAAACCACCTACCCCAGCATTAACAGACATTTCTTTATACGAAAATGTTGAAGTTGAAGGTAAAAACAGTCTGGTTATGTTGGGTAAGTGACTTGTGTTAATTCAGTTCACGCAATCCATGTTTTTTGCACATATAGTGAGAAAGACGGGACATTTTGTGTGTAAAATCACAAATGTCCTCTGAGATACCACTGTAGGAAACCGTGTAGGGAAATCTTGAGAAATAAAGATTGTCAATCTTCAATAAATGTTGATTTCAAGCGGTTCAGCACCAAACAAGCTATAACAAGCTATTACCATGAAGCATTTTGAGGAGAGCAGTGAGAGGAGCAGACAGAGCAGAGAGATGGAGGAGGGGGGTGTGGAGGGGGGGGGAAGAGAAGCGGGGTGTTTTTTTGGAGAGGAATGTGTTGCTGCTGCAGAGCCAACCAGCCATGGCCGTGTGTTGTACCAGCCAGTACCGCAGCCCTGCACGGCCCCGATAAAGCCCTGCACTGTCAGGCTGCTACTGGATCAGATAGTTAGGCACCATGCCGGGGGCTGGTCGGGTGGGGGGCTGGGGGTGCGGGCAGGTGGGGAAGGACACGTTACTCTGGGAGGGCAACTGAAGGCCAGTGCTGGATGTAGTAACATTTCTGTTCATGCCACATCAACACAATAATGCTCAATATACAAGTATTCAAAGACTGATTTCCTTTGATTCTGAAATGTCACTAAGGTCATACAAGGTATTTTCTATCAACCTGTTATTATGCACATTTTTGTGCATAAAAAAAAAAGCTGAGTGGAAAACCAATAAAGTCAGAAAACAACCCTATCGACCAACAGGGCATTGATATGCAACAATTCTGCAAAACCCCCTAATTAAGTCAAGGAAGAGCATTTTTAAAATCTTGTCTCTCTACAATATTTGTGCAGGGCAGCTCAGCTCTGGTTGAGGTCAGGGAAAGGTCGTGGTTGTGGCAAATAAAGCAGTTATTAGGCTACTAACACACTCGGTTAAGGTTAGAGACAGGTTGTGGTTACGGTTTTGAAAAAACAAACATTTATGTTGGGTTGTGAACCGCGGTCTCCATCGTGTGAGTCAGGACAGCTACACTCATTCACCAGCCTGGTCTCCACACCTTTAAAGGGACAGTTTACCCCAAAATCAAGAAGAAAGAAGACATATCAGAAAAAGTCTTAGTGTAAAGTATTTGTGGGGGTGACCTGCCCCTTTAAAGAACAGTAGCAGTGTGGTACTTGCTCTTTCTCTTCTTTCTCTACTGTAGACACAGCATTCATGTAGCTGTGTCACTCACTGTTACATTAACTCAGATGGTGAAGTACCTACTGCAATGCCATCACAACTGCCAGATGCAACCAGTGGAGATTTGTGGAGTTTTGAATAAAGTTTTTTTGTATAGCATAGTATAATCTCAGTTTTCTTATACAGATGTATGCAAGTTTTTAACAAAGTGTTTTTGTATAGTCTAACGTTTTCTGTAAGATGCATAGAATAGTGTCATGGTATTGTAACCAGGCATCCCAGGTTCACCTGACGGTGTAAACTTAGTAAGGAAACAATAAATGGGACAATGAATCCAAACTTCTCCATTTAAATATTGTTATGTATTTAGAACTTTTTGTGATTTATTTCCAGAGGAAACTCACAAAAGCTAAAATTCTGAATAATTTACACTCAGTGTTGCCTATTCAAAGGTCAGAGCAGTCAATTAAATATATTTTTCAAGGGTTTGCACCTCATGCAAAATGCACACGTGACCCGTTGCATGTATGGTTAGTAAGTTATGTAAGTTATGTTACATACATTGACTGACATATTTAACCATGATCTTTTCCTAAACCTATGTTTATCTAATCTACCTAATCTAATCAAGTATTTTTTGTGCCTTTTATTTTGAAAGTCTTCCTGGATGTTGCATATTTATTATTGTGAAGCTAACTGTGGGGCCCGGCATGTACAAAACTGACACTACAGTGGCACAGAGTCCAGGCTGCTGTATTTGGCGCATGGGGACTGTAAACTGGTGCTTGATTAATAATGAAATCTCAATGCCTCCTCTTGAATATATCTGCATTAGAGCTGCAATGACAGTAAATCACCAACTATTTTGATAGTCAATTAATGAGCTTGAGTATTTTTTTTTTCAGGAAAAAAGTCTAAATTCTCTGATTTCAGCTTCTTAAATGTGAATATTTTCCGGTTTCTTTACTCTTCGATGACAGTAAACTGAATATCTTTGAGTTGTGGACAAAACAAGACATCTGAGGACGTCATCTTGGGCTCAGGGAAACACTGATCAACATTTTTCACCATTTTCTCACGTTTTATAGGCAAAAAGCTATTAATCAAGAAAATAATCGACTATGAAAATAATCTTTAGTTGCTGCCTAATTTGCATTAAGGTATGCATTGCATTGACATTTTATTTTGCTGAAATTTCAGAGATTTTTGTGCAACATTTTAAACACAGCCTGAGGTCAACCAGGCACATGGCCTCAGTGGAAATAAAGTGTTTTAGTATTCATCAGCAGTCAGAAGGTGAAGGCTGACCGATCGTGCCGGCAGAGTAAGAACACTTATCTCTCTGCAGGGGCAGGTCAACTGGACACAACTTCAAACAGGTATCAATAATCATAATATTTCCCCGCACTTTATCTAAACAGGCCGATTGGTAGGGAAGCGCTCCCCCTGCCTCTCCTTTAACACTCCTCCCTTTCATGCACTGACATTCATTTCTTCCCCTGCAGTGTGGGCTCACGTATACTGGGCCCAGTGTTTCCAGGCCGCGCACATACAGGGCTGCAGTGTGCTGTTAACATGCAGACTCCCCGGCGAGTGTATAATTTGTGAGTCATGTCCAATTCGGATCGAGTCAGTCTCCTGCTGATTTCCTGCCTCGGCCTCGCTGATGAACGCTGGGAAAACAGATCTTGTACAGTGCAGTCACAAGACCCTCGCGCTGCAGCCAACAACCAGCGTGAGATGCCGGAGAATGACTCGGCTCTTTTTGGATTAAAGCTGCAAGGTTTTGTGCTGAGAGCGGTATCATTTCCTAAGTATACGTCAGCGTTTTCCTCCAATTTTTATTCATGTCTTGGTGGAACATTTAGACCAACATTGGAAAGTCCCTGCTCCAAACTCAGGATCATAAAACATACAGAGTTATACTCAGTTATAAATACAGTGAGCCTTCAGAACAAGTTTAAGGCTGTTACAATAAATAATACAATAATAACAGAAAACATCTAAAGTTCCATAGCAACTGAGAAAACTTCGCCTCATCTTGATAATTTGAGCTGACTGCAATCATTCTGTCAGCCTGTTCTCACCAGAAAAATGGGCGTGTAGTTCGTCTATGCAAGTAGCTTATTATGACCCATATTTAGGTTTATTGTTATGCAACAACCTCTAGTGGCCATAATAACGTTTAGTCTATGGGAAACCCATATATAGCCTGTATAAAACCCAGCAATGTTGTTTCCTGAGAACTTTTGTGATTAAAATGTCTTTTACAGGATTAAACTTGGTTGCTAAGAGTGACATGTTGGGCAATTTAATTAATTAGCATAACGAGTTTTATGAGAGACTTTAGCTTCTAGTAAACTTGCAAAATAGTTCTAAGAATCTAAGTCCTGAATGTTTCATAACATGTGGTAAAGAAGATTTAACACCAGAACAGCAAAGGTAGTCATTTTCAAATTTGCAGGTGTGATAACTATGTTGAATTAAAAAATACATTGCTGCTGGTACCTGACTTTTCCTATAAGTGTCTGTATTTTCATTTAAAATGTTTTTTTTTTAGGTAAATTACACAAAAGGCAAAGAAAATGTGACCATTTTTACTTATTTTGGCCAGGGAAATTGTCTCTGCTATATTGTTACTTTTTGCATAGGTGGAGATGCATCTTGGTCGCCCAGCAGCTATCATTGTCTCTGTCGATAAAACTTCACTAGTGGTCTCGATTTCCAATGTCCTGACATTAAAATACAAATAATGAATTAATTAGACACAATTAAAAATAAAGTAGGGGAGACCAGGGACGGTTGTAACACTTTTTGTCTCAGCCCCCATAACTCACTGAATTTTTGTATTAAAGCTCTCACATTTTGACACAAAGTACCCTTACTTATTACAAACAGCTTTCCAACTTTTTTGGTTTTATTTTTGTACTCGTTACCAGTCTTTTCCCATAGGCTGTGATTATTTATTATAATGGTTCTAGGTGGAAATTTGCTGTTATTAATGTTAAAATAACATGCATATATTCTTATAAAATACATTTAACTGTTTCTCGGTCTGAGTAATTCTAGATTAGTCTAAAACTGGAATCAGATCACTGATTTATTATCCTACAGAAAAATACTGCTGTGAATATATGCAGTCATTACAGTTTACTACACATGATGGCTGCATATTGGTAAATATATAAATACATTTACATTTTAGTTATTTCATTTAAAAAAAGATAAACTAAAAGAATAAATGCATTAATCTCTGGTCTCTTAGTCTGGTATTTCTCATGAGAGATGATAGAGTTTGGAAGTCAAAGGTCAAAATAAGTGCTTATGGATGTTCTGCTAGTTATGGAATTCTGGCTTTGACAGATTGATATAAATATTCATGGTCCCAAGAGGATGACCCGCTGACCCTCCCTTTATTGTGATTATTAGGTCAAAATGATCCTTTTGGTTAAAGACGAAGAATTTCAAACACAAATATCCAAATTGCCATGAAATCTTCTGTGCATCAGCGACCAAAAACTGCAGTCAGGTTAAAAATTCAAGTCTAACAAAAACTGCCAAAATATAAAGGACAAATTGCATAAAATTCAAAGAGCACCTCGATGCTTAACCGCATCCATTTCAAAGACTCCATGACCCTTCAGTCTTACAACACCGAACACAAGATCATGATCTACTGTAATGGCTAAACCACCACGATATACGAGGAGCACATTAAAGGGATAAACCCTTGTGATTTATATGACCTTATGACCTTTCTGACACCACCCTCGGGGCAAACTTTACATCTCTGCCCCACTGCAAATACGGCTCTGAAAATAGAAAAATCATCAGTACGTTCTTTGCAATAAACACTGGAGTCACCAGGGAACACCAGAGGCTCTTCACACTTTGAATCTTGTTAATGAAAGCAGAATATACAGCATATGCTCTATACTGCCAAACTGACACATACATATACTCGTCTTCTGCTCGGTGAGCGGGCCCACACACACGTGAACACACAGACGGAGGTGCACACACACTTCCCTCCTCACACAAAAGCTCTGTTCAGTCCACCTCAGCAGCTAAACGTTCAGCGGACAAAAGCTCCACTGTCCACAAGCTACAACCTTCAGACTGCTGCTCAATCTGATTTGTATGGGGAAATATGTAGCGCTGTATGTGCTATATACAGAATCAATGAGGTCTGCAGGGAAAATCACATTCTTGCAGAGTGTGTGAGGTGGCCGCACACGGCAGGAAGAGGCAGGGCCATTTTCTCTGAGGGGAAAACGAGACGTCTTTTGGATAATGAGCATCTAGAGCCTCTGCATATTCATTAGTCCTCTCATCTTCATACCTGTGTGTGTGTGCACATTGTGGGTCTGTGTGTGTGTCTGAACCGCACAGAAGCGATCAAAGTGCGCAATGGCCAATATTTTATCAAACAAAACTAAGAATCAGAAATTAAAATTTTGAATAAAATTTGAATTTTGCATTTTCTGACTGCAACAAAGGGATGTTCTCCATGTTTGTTTTAACAGAGATCGGAGATTGGACTCATGATTAGCAGATACTCATTTGCAAGCAGGCTAAAATTAAAGAAAAAGACAGAACTGACGTTTGATGATCCTTAATTAACCTCACTGACGCAGCTATGCTACTGTTATGTTGGAATAAAAAATGCCCACTGTTTCAACAAGTACATCTCGTGTCTCTCCATCTCTCTGTTCCATTAATCATTTACCTCTTTAAAAAATTATGTTTCTAATCTAATGTTTTATTCCATTTCTAGTCCTGGCGATTTGTTCTGATGTGTTCAGCTGATGTGAGTTTAAGGGGCAGAAGCACAGACAGGAGTCCACATGACTGACTGATTGACGTCAGTCCAACAACTGCAGGTGGACATAAAACAAGAATCCTCATGGTGCCTCCATCAGGTTCAACTGTCGGATGAAGACAGTTAATTTGGCTTCCATTTTATCCATAAGTTTGTTACAATGAGAAGAACTGTGAGAATAATAAAATACATTACATAATCTTTTCAGTTACTATGGATGTTTGCTAGAAATTTAATATTCCAGGTAGGCACGGCGGTTGGTAGAGTTTTCCTGTCTTCACTTCAACTTTCCGGTCTAATAAAGCCACAAATATTTTTTAAAAAAGGAATTTAATATTCCAAACTGTTTGGAATGACATGAATTTCAAATTGGCTGCAAAAACACAGAAAGATCAGAAATAAGCCTCAGCTTTTCATTGCTTTGGCCACCAATAAAACTGAGCACAACTTTGTGTTTTTATACCCATAACCACTCTAACCACTGAGTTCATGACTTGATGAAGTTGACTGCAGTTAGACAACGGCTCAGTCAGACTTTGGCGTATTAGTTGGAATAAGCTAACATGTTTCATTGTGGTTCACTGCAGAGACACTGAGTAAGAACAGTGTAATGGTGGATATCATTTTCATTTGTGTCAGTCCCATTCATCCTATTATCAGCAGTTACATCACAGTGTTCAAACCCCATGTGTAGTTTGTGGTGTGATGTGTCAACACATTCTCACTCTCAGCTCATCAACTACGGCAGCTTGGTCGGTGCCCCTACCCTTCACACTATGACGCTGTAGGTACCCGTTTAGCATCAGTTTTGCACACGCAGTACTCTCGACATCAAGTTAGCAATAATAAATATGCAAAGTCCTGGTAGACTTTCAAATTAGTTTCCTTAAAACAACAACAACAACACAACAATGAGGAAACCAATCACTTTGGGAAAAGAGTGTAAAAGAGCTGAAACTGTGTCAAGTTGTGCTTTACTTAGAAAGAAAATGAGAGAAAACCCCTCACACCGTCTCATTTTCTGCTGATATATTTATTAAATATCAATGTTTCGGTCATCAGCATCAAATCATTTCTCTATATATATTCATACAAACATAGTGACTGCCTCAGCTTACCAATCACCCAATCAGAGGACTGCTGACATTTGTGCATTACCAACACCAACAAGTATGAAGGCAAAAAGCACTGGAAACTCGGTGTAAAAGACTAGTATAAATTAAGTTAACGGCACTATTTAATTTAAGTAAGGAAAATGTTTGCATTCACATCTCAGAGTTGGCGGTACGAGTCGGGTTGGTCAGTCAAACACGGGGTGTGGTTGCAATGTGAAACCAGAAACTAGTTTTTTAACCCAAACCATGATCTTTTCCTAAACCTAACCAAGAAGTTTTGGGTGCAGGAACCTAACAAAGTCCTTTATTTTGAAAGCGTAACCAGACATCAGATGTGGCCATGCTGGGTACAGGCCGAGTTTGGGTTTCTGATTTAGGCTCATGCGGAACTTCAATCGACTGTTAGCTGAAAATGAACATGGATTAAGGACGTGCATCAGTTTCATAGTGAAACACTAGTTAAGACATTCATTCCTGCTGTATTGTCAAGTCATTTATTGAAGATTGTTTGGCTCTGACAAAGCAGCCAGGAAAAACACAAACACAAAGTGGGTCACATCTCTGCAACGCTTTCTGCAATCAGGTTGAAACTGACTAAATACATAGACAAGCCCTCATTTTACTTGTGTGCCATGCACCCTATTGGACGCCTGTTTGCTTAGACCCCCAGAATTGAAGCTTGCAGGTATGTTTCTGTTAAGTGATCATGTGTCCCTCCACTACTATCATTATATATCACAGATATAATAGAGGAGCATGTATAAAAATGTGGCTCATTCCTGTTCTTAAATCATCTGAGCTTAACTCATTATGCCACAATGCATCCAATCGCAGACCGACAAAGTTAAACTCATTAGCATACTTTATTTGACACTAATTCACTCGGCTGAGACGAGAAGCTCCAAATCCGCGACTGTAGAGGAGCTGTTGGCTGCACCACATAAGAAGGAATTGGTTTTTCTTTTCTTTTTGGAGGAGCAAAAAAGGAAGGAGGTACATGTGCAATGCTCATTAGGGAGAGCCATATGGTGGAGGGAAAAGAGGAGGAGAGGAGAGGGGTGGGAAAGAAAAAAAGGAGATGGATAGATGGAGCAAAAAAAGGTACGGCGCTCCGTCTCGTCTGCATCTTCTGGAAAACATCCTCCATTGTCGAGATTTGTTTACAGCTGTTTGGAGGCACCCACCTCACTGCTGTCACATCATTTTCTCCTCTTCTATCGCTCCCTCAGTTCTTTAGTTCTCCTCAGAAGGGTAAATGTGTGCGGAAACTGAATACATTTTTCATTTCAGCAAAGAGCAGAGAGGAGCAGAGTTTTCCTTCTTGTGCATCTAACTGACTTTATGAATGAAGATTACACCAGCAGACACACACAGAAATATATCAATAATCGTCTCAACGTTACCATGACGAACTTGTTATGAAAGGGGGGTTGGGGGGGGATGGAGGGGTGGGAGGAAACTTGAGGGGAGCTTATGATAATGGGAGTCAGTTCTCCTCCTACGTGTCAGCCTGATGGCATCTGCTGCCTCCGCTGATCAACAAATTATACATGAAATCAATTCCTGCACCTCCTCGAAGACTCCTCCTCCTCTTCTTCTATCCTTTGCCTCCTTTCTCCTCCTTTTTCTCTGTCTACTTTCTGTTTTGTCTCTATTCTTCCTCCTTTGTCCGGCCAGGAGTGGAGGAGGGGCGAGGGTCCTCTCATCTGTTCTAGTTGGGAGAAGTTTGGACCCAGAGGGAGCCATGAGACTACCACGACCCTTCTCCATCCTCCTCCTCCTCTACCAGAGGTCTGCAACCTTTATGATCAAAGAGCCAGTTTTGGCTAAAAAAGAAAAAAATCAGTCTGGAGCTGCAACTATTAAATTCTCTCTTTTCCCAAAAGACTTTTTTTTTAATTTGGCATCCATAGCGACCTTATGGTGACTCAAAAAGACTAGTCATTGTCAAAATTTAGAGGAAAAGGCATCAAGACACAGATGTAGGCTATTACGCACATTTTAGCTGATGACATATTAAAACTTTTTATAGGCTACATATTTTTACAGTTTGCAACTGTAAGAATCACTTTACATGGTAAAAAAAATGCTGAGACTACTTGAAATTTCTTGGCAACGTACTGCAATAGATTAGAGTTTTGAGCCCAACTCAAACTCTTATGTTTGAAATAAACTTTAAAACATTTTGCCAACCTATCATCTTTAGTTGAGATAATTAACTTTTTCTCTTTAATCTTTGAGTTTTCTAAATAAAAAAAAAAAAAGGATTTCAGAAATTGGTCACAGCGAGTTGTGATGTAACCCTTACATTTTGAAACTAAAAAGAAAAAAGTTTTGCCGACCTATAAACTGTAGTTGAGATAATTTACTTGATATAATAAACCTTGAATCTTTAAGTTTTATAAACTCCAAAAAATTACTTCAAAATAGTTCACTTTCACTTGAATTTGTTAAATGCATTTTTTTGGAGGTTCTAAAATCAAACATTTAAGTTTCACTAAAGAAGAAAAGTCAATTATTTCAGAAACTAAAAATGTTTTGTCAACCTATACTCTTTAGTAGAGATAATTTACTTTTCCTCTTTAATCTTTGAGTTTAATAAACTCAAAAAAATTGTATTTCAGAAATCGGTCACAGTGAGCTGTGAACCATATTTGGGTGCCTGAAAATTAAATGGTTTTAAATGAAAATATTAAAATATTAATTTTCACTTCAATGAGTTTACTCAGTAATTTCTGAACAATTTTCTGTGGGTTTCAGAAACTCAGAAAGTTTATCTGAAGGGGAACAGTAAATTATCTCAACAAAAGATCAGTAGAGTTGGTAAAACTTTTTCAAAACTTAAGAGTTTGGCTCAAAACTCAAAAATCTATTGCAGTATGTTCGCTTGAAATTTTGAGTTGTTTCAACTTTTTCATCGACCTACAACAATGATAAATGAAAATTAAAATGTTAATGTTATGTAATAACTGTTATTCATTTCCATAGATTTTTTTGCACACAGTCACAGGGATTCACTGGAGAGGAGCTAAAGAGCTGCAGGTTGCAGAACTACGTTCTATACTTTCCCATCACTCTTTTTTCTCATTTGCCTCAATCTGTCTCTCCTCTGACCGTCTCATAGAGCCCGCTTCATCACATCCAATCCTGTGAGCTGTCAATCATTCCCACATAAAGAGAGTGAAGAAGAAGGAGTAACACCTTCTGTGTTAGTAAAATTGTTAGCACTGCTACAAATGTCAATGCTGTCACATCTATACTGATGTTACTTTCACTTAAGTGAATCTGAGTAACTCAGATGCACAACAGCAGAGGCAGATGTAGGTTAATGCAGGTAACTACTTTAAACAGACTTGTGGAAAACCTACGCACATCTAACATGCATAAATTATTTTTAAACAAAAAAAGAAAAAAGAAACCAAGAAACGAGAGAAAGAAAAAGAAAGCTGATCTGAGATGGACTGCAGGATAATTAGACCCCAGCAGACTGTGATACAGATAAACACTGGCAGCAGCATGTTGCTCCACCAATTAACAAGCAGCCACGGTCAGAAACAGCAGCAATACACACTTCACAGTTAATACACACTCGCCGTCTGCTTCAAACAAACCATTTTCTACTGCGATGATGCTACAGCACGTGATCCAGCCTTGTATCACAGGAGGTCATGAAATAGTCATGAAGTGCAATCTATAGATTCATGTACGAGTGCTATAAAGAGCAAAAATGTCAACACCGGAGAGAGGACAGGGTGGACTGGTGGGTCCAACACAAGACTTTGACACAAGAGACCAGGGTTTGGTTCCCATGTGAAGCCAGCAGGACTTATTTTAACCAAAACCATAATCTTTTTCTAAACCTAATCATTAAGTTTTGGTGCCTAAACCTACCAAAGACCTTTAATTTGAAAGTGTAACTGGACGTTACATATAAAAATCAACTTTTATGTCCACGTACATGAATGTAATTGATTAAATTTCATGACTACTTGACAAACTGCTGCAAGACTGTGTTGCATGATCAGAGCTGATATACTGAGTCCCCTCAGATCCACTCCCCCACTCAGATCCAGTATTACACAAAATGAGACAAAGACCTGAGACTCGTGGCAACACAAGAGGACCTTACCTAACCTTATTTAGATAAAATGTAATTTGGATCCAGCACAACTCTGGTTCAGCTTTGGGTCTTGGCTTTTACGATACACGTGGGCTTGAGAAGTCCTCTACAACTACTCAGAGATGTTACCTGCCATCATTCTGCAAGTTATAAGTCTTAAGTCTAAACATTCAAATTCCAAGTCCTGGCAAAAGCTGTGGTGATTAACACATGACTGCAATACTGAGGTCCTAGGATGCCCACTGCAGTTCGAGCAGATTTTTGTCAGGTCAATCTAATGTTATTCCATTGCACAATGTGTTTGAGGTCACAGTTCTCACACATGTCCAGTCAGGACGTTTTTTTTTTTTTTTTGTAACCAATATATTTATTGAATTTCAACTTTTACAAAAAGATAAAGTAAAACACAAACAAAGAAACATATTTTCACCATTTTACAGTGTACTGTTTAATAGGAATATGAGAAATATTGCAACCAGGCGGCAAACATTGTGTGCAGTGCTTTGGAAACAGCCCAAGAACTGCCACGTCACACAATTTCGTTGTTCTGATTGGTTGTAAGTCATGTTTTGTTCCAGTGGATAGTTCTAGGTCTAAACAACTGACCCTTTCCAAGTCCCACCCCTTTTGGAATATCTGTCAACTTTTTCATTTCCTGTTTCCTGTACTTAGATATGCTCTGTGTTAGGCATGATTGAAAATTGATTGATATGTTGAAAAGAAATCCAAATTTTGAAGATGATTAGAAGATGTTGTTGGGGGACCTTTAAAAGCTACATATAGTCACATCTTAAGTTAGCTAATGTTAGCAAAATGACAGCAAAAGGACAGCATGCAATGACATTGATCATTTATATGAAATGAAAACATGGTTGCACCAGATTTAGTGAGATGGTCATTTCCATCTGTAGTCCTTCACATAACGAGCAGACGCAATAAAATAAATTTAAAGTACATCAAACATTATCTAGCTAGTTAGTTAGCATTTTGCCAACATTAGCTAACTTAAGATGTGAATTGACCGAAGTTCCACCGGGCTTACTCAGTTGTTACTGGAGCATAGAGCAGAAAGGGGCGGGAATTAGGAAGAGTTAATTGCAGCCAGAGGCATTTTAGGCTGCACGTGTTGACAACACCTCTTGGAGGTCGAATCTGAACTGCAATACCGGGCTATAACATTGTCTCTAAATGTTAGGGAACAGGACAGACATCATGAGGTGTGGAATTGTCCAATAAACACATCATTCCTAAAGACACTGCAATGGTCACCAAATATTTAGGCCAGTCAAGTGAGCTTAAAATTATTTCTTAACAAAAAGCGTCAGCAAAATGATTTGCTGGAATATAGTTTGTGTTGGCAAATGACAGAGATACTGCATGATGATTTGAGAAAGGAGTGAAGAGAGAACGATAAGAAGTAGAGATGAAAAGAGCCTCGCAGCGCATTTTAATCTGTCCTCCACGCAGCCTGTGAGAAGTTAATATTGAAAGATGCACATGCAACATAAATATATCTATCTCTATAAAAATATGACACTTAACTGCAACTCCCAATCTGTGCACGTTCACATCTCGTAATGAGAGCCTGCAGTGCAAACACCACATCCATAAAAGCAGGATGTAAATGGGAAATGAGGTAAACAGGGGTGTGAAGTGACTGCGCACACGTCCTGACACACTCTGTCGAGCTGCAGTTAACATCTCGAGCCTTCAGCGCGCTTTTCCGTGAGGATAAGATGAAATGAAAGCCCACTTTACTGGCAGCCACTGAAGCTGTAAAAGTTATAAGAGGCAGTGGGGGAGTAAAACTGGCTGATTTGACTGAAGGCTCTCCATTTCTCAAGGCTATGCCTCCGGTTATCCTTCCTTCCCCCCACCTCCCATCCCACCCCCACCCCCCACCCCTCCGGCTCACAGCAGGGATATACTTTAAATCACTTTGTCCTCTACCTAGAAAAACTTTCTGACAGGTCGTTTTGTGGACTGCACAAATCTATTTCTTCCTGTTACAGAGCCAAAAATATTCTTTTCTGTCCTGCCGACTTTGTAAGTTTTGGACACCGATGGCTTTAGTAGAAAGACGCCAGCATAGAAACACACCAGGAGACAAATAGTGCTTTTGCTTTCAAGAGAAATGCCTGCACAGCCATGAAGGTTCCCTGCATTTTATCCCCGAAAAATATAGCATGGTCACTAGGATGATACCTTAGGCGAGCATGAGTGTATGTGTGTGTGTGTGTGTCTGCGTGTTTAGATAAATAGTTGGCACCTCTACATTCTGGACACTAGAGTCTGGCTTCGCCTGCAGCTGTTATCTTCAAAGTGACACAGTGATGCTCCAGGGCCAGAGTGTCCTGTCGCCGACCTGTGATGGCTGACTGCACAGACACACTGTAGAAAGGCTGCTGCTTTGTGTGAAGCCCGGCCATGAGACCGGCAGCAGCACAGGGAACAGCTCTCAACCACATGACATCAGCTGTCAGCGCTCGGTACCAAAAAAAACAACATTTCGATTTGATTTGGAAAAATAAAAGATGTTGATTGTTCGTGAGTAATGCCGGCTAATGAGGAACAAGATGCATCAACCGTCTGACACGAATTAAAAAGACCAAGCACTGCTTATCTCCTCATCCTTGTGATTTCTTGTGGCCCTGCACTTACAAAAAAAAAAAAGAAAGAAAGAAAGAAAATAGTAGCGTGTTTATGCCATAACTGCAAAATGTCTGACTCAAACACTGGGGACTGTTGTTTGCATCCCATGTCTTTGGTGCCAGTGGATGTCCCTCACTATTCTACTGCCTTCCACTCTACCATAGATCTATTTTAGCCTTTTTTAGGTGGGAAAAGGGGATATTTGGGGGCAGATAGCAGGACAACAGTATATGCCACATTGAAGTGGTACACATCACCTGAAAGCTGGGAACCTGAGGATTATTTTGAGATGCAGCTCAAGTTTTTTGTCTTAAATCTCTTAGGCACCTATTCAATTTTTTAAAGTTTGGTGCATATAAGGGTTTAGAACATAGTGGGCCTATCTAACACCCAGCGCAAAGTGGTGCACAGCTCTGCACAGTTTCCAACTGTCATAGTTTATACAATTTTAACGCCTACATTGTGTAAGCAAATATACTTGCAGCCATCTGTGCACCCATGAATGTGTTGGTCTTAAAATGAGGTGTGGTCTGGTGCATTGTTTGCATTGCTATCTTGAGGCAGCAGGAAGCGGTGCAAGTCAGTGGTGCAGTATTTTCCTGCTTCTTAAAGAAAGCATTATTCAGAGAGTAAGATGCGCCTGCATAGGGGGGTTCACAACATGCAATCACTCTGTTTCTATAGGCACTGCTGTTAATCTGCAGGTCATGAAAGCATTCTGATGGGTTATAGGTGGTGAGAAATAGGGTGAAATGTCTCACCATTAACAGAAACATGAGGCAATAAGTTATGCTGCTGTGCCTTGTGCATAAAGGCGCACAGCGTCTCTCTTAACAAAGAGATGCTTTACCTATTTTGCCTATTAAATATTAATCAAAATTAAAATTTTTATGACATGGCTTCTGGATCCGCAGATTAACCACAATGTTGTGGTTTTAACTGAGGTTCGCACATTGCTAGAAGCGGGTCAGTTCAGCATCCCAGTTGCAGGGGCACCCGGCATTTAAAGGGAATGGCAAATGACTGGTTTAATTACATGAATACCCAAAACACACCCAATGAATAATGAGTAATTAAGAGACTAAATACTACCCATTTGTGTCTTGTGCCTTACTTTGTGCTTATGTGCCATTTGATGAGCAAAAATGGAGCTGGACATGCCCTAAATGGCTTCGCTCCATGCACTTTAGACCATGTGCTATACAGTAGATCATCTACATAAGGCCCTATGAAGTATGTGATGGTCATTACCATGCTCTGCAATGTTTCATAAGTTGTTGCAGCAGTTTTTGGCTTGATACCATTTATTACACAGATTGGGTGCAAAATTTAACAATTTTTGACCACTGAAGAATTGATCAAAATTGTAAAAATATACCAAAATACCATATTAAGACACCAAGACCTTTGAGGGACAGCATAGAAAAATTCATGCTGTGATTTTGTATCAATAAGACATTGAGAGATTCCTGTAAGAACTGCATTTTTTTGGCATTTGGATGGCAAGCACTTCCGTTCCATGAACTGCTCAAAAGGCTCCTTCTAAACCATCCATCCTCTGAATGCTGCTAGTTTGTGGTTAAGTTTCATGAGGATGCAATTAAACTAGAGAAAAATATCTGAATTTTTAGGTCCACTATGTTCTCCATCCAGTCTCTGCCTGTCTCTGACTGCTGTTTAGTGCCAGGCAGGTTGTGTACAGCAGGTTTACTGGAGCTTTTTCCACTGAAAACAGGTTGATGAGAACGCTGAGAATTAGTCAAAAAAAGTACCGTTGCTGTAAAACCAAAACAATGAACAAAAATATGAAAAAATCTTCTGTAAAGCTGAAGGGAACTGAAGAAGTAATGCGTCATTAATTTCATTGTTCACATAAAAATATTGATTATTGCAGCTTTATGATCTCACAAATGAAAAATAGGGCGGACTGCATTAAATATACATCAGAATTTTATGTTTCTATATAGATCTATAACAATGCTTTAAGTCTCTAAAGATTTCCTTTCAAAATACAACTAAATTCTTGTTTGGATTGAGGCACTGAGCTGTTGATTTTACCTCTTTCATGTTGCTTTTTACTCCCTGATTGAATCAATGTTTTATGCTTTGTTATGTATTCTGACTGTGAGCACACTGCGTCCAATTCTTCATGCACTCCAGCCTGGAGTAGCAGTGAAGTGTGTTGAAGCTCAGAGACAGGGCAGCTGTCTCCCACTTGTTGTTGGGACTCGGGAGTTGAACTGTGTGGTCACTGAGTGGATTGACGGGGGGAGCCGTTGCCTACCCTCGGCACCAAGTTGCATCAGCTAATCTTGTGAATAATGCAGAATCATGAATAAACATAGATCAATGCAGTGCTGTACTGTAAAGGAGACCTGCCTTTTTTTTTTCTCCCCCCTCGTTCCCCCTTTCTTCTTCTTCTCCACCCCTGCCTCCATGTTTTCAATCCTCTCCTTCTATCTCTTTTCTGGCTTTTTCTCTTTTCTCACCACAAAAACACTCTTTTTTTTCTTCCCCTCCCTGCCAAAATCAAACACTCCCACTATTTCCCCCATCCTCTGTCACTCTCTCTCCGTCCTTTTCTTTTCCTCTCTGGCCGCGGCGGTGACAGACATTGTAGTGCTGTAGTGTTGCTGTGTCTCGGTGCGGGCGAGTCAGGCCCGGCCTTCACTCTCGACTCAATAGCTGCCCGGGTTTCCTCAAAGGCAGCCATCCAGCCAGCACAAAGCCTGCCCACTGGGAATAGACCCACAAAAGAGAAAGGGGCTGCTCGCCTTCTTTGCTCTGCTCCATCTGAAGCGGCCTGCCTCCACCACCTCCTATAAATAATACAGCGCTGCCTCGACAAAAAGAAACCGTGCCCTGCTCCTGCAAGCCTCTGCTTCCATCTCTCCTTTATTCCCTCCCTCCGCCCTTCCCGTTTCCCTTCTCCTCACCTCTTTTACCTCAGATTTTACTAAACCACAACACCAGAACAGGCTCATACACATTCAGTCAAATATCACATTAAATTGTGAGTCTTTTGTGCTTATCATACTTCCCCATCTCATCTTACCCATGCACTATTATATAAGTATTACATGAAAGCTGAAGAAAATACTTTTCGGATTGGCCGGGAGTTGTTTGTTTAAACATACTACAAGGAGTTTTTCACTCAATTTAATGCTGATGCCTCTATATGACCTACATAAGCAAACAAGACCATCAGTGAGAAGACTGGCCATTTCTTCATGCCTGACTCTCTTTGAAATCAGATGAAACGAGCCTCTGTTTACATTTTCTTGGACAAAGTAAGTAGTAGTAGTACGGTGAGTAGTATGTTAGCCAGCTAAAAAGAAGCCAAAGGCGATATTTCTTTAGATAATTCCAATTTTGATGTTATAGTTCATGGCTCTCGTGTTGCTCCAAAATCAACACAATAAGAAAGTTTCTTGCAGTAGCTCTAAAAAGGTGTATCTGAACATCTCAAACGAAGCTCCATTTATTGGTTTGACCAGTTTTCTAAAATGCTGCACAAAGTATATCAGGCTGCAAGTCACCATAGCAACAATATTTATGGTTTCCTTATTAGTAAAACTCTAACCACTGGCAGTACCAAGTACACAGAAACGTTTAAAAAATGATTTTCAGTAAAAAAACAGTTTGCATTTCAGTGGGTGTGATGGTATTCTGTATGATTAACAATGCACTCAGACATGTTGATACAGAATATGGATGAGAAACTATCTAAATGTATCGCAAACCAAATTTTGTTTAAATCAGTAAAAGAAAAGGCGAGTGAATGCTCGTTTCCATCCACCGTGCGATTGTTAGGAGCTGTTTATTGAGATAAGATGTAGGTGGCACAAATTGTCTTGTCACAAAACCATTATACCACTGCAGAAGAAGGTGACATCATTAAAGACTCAGTGTAGAAAACAGGATGGAAATATGTCATTTCTGTTCATGTATTAATGTGAGGAAGGTTCAGTCAGGTCTGTGTGTAGTGATCATAGATGCATTGTAGAGCCACAAGGAGGCTGTCGGAGCAGAAACAGACGATCAGTCATGTAAGCTGAGCGTTCGCTAACTTTTTTGAAAAAAGTGCATCCATCCCCCATCTCTTGCGAAATTGAGGACGTTTATTTATTTATTAATGCATTTATTTATTTTCAAAAATTTTTTAGGGCTGAAAAATATCTAAATAATTTTTTTTTTACTGATATTGCAATAATGATCATTTAAAGTCATTATTTTCATTTTCATTTACAAACAGTAAACACTGTTGTATTTTGTCTTTGTTGTTATTTTGATTGTCTTGTTGGCCTGTTTCAGTTTGTTTTGTTGTTGATTGCTAAATATGATGTGCTGTTAAAAGGGTAGGCATTATAAGCTATAGCTCATAAAGACTGCAGAAGTATCTAAGTTACGTTAAATTACTTTGTTGTAATGTTTTGCACTGCATTATTTAAGTATCTGCCATTTTCTGTAAGAGCCTTTGCATTTATTTTCATGAATTTGTAGATTAATACATAATGTTCTTATTTCTATTTGCAGACTGAAATAAATTCTAAAATTCTAAAATGATTATGGTGCATTACTGCAGGGACCTGTACTAAACAATGATGTTTAAAATGGTATTTTGACACACATTTAGCTTTTAACAGATATTGCACCTCCTGTGAATTGAAAATTGCAGTCGGCCATATTGCAATTTTGATAACATTTTGATTAACTGTTTCCCTAATTTTGCTTCCACCAATCTATGCTAATGCAATAATGTGATAAAAATAATGGGAACATGGCTACAGATGGATAAAAGCCTCAGCTGCTTTGACCTTTCTGTTGTGAGTCCCCCAAATTTATATTAGTGCAATGTGGTATCACTAAAGTGGTGTCCTGCACTTTGAAGGCTGTTTTACAAACAGCATGTCCGAAAGATAAAGGCAACTTTTCAACTGTTGCACAATAATATGATATCATACATCAGACTGCTATACTAATTTATTTGTTTCTATTGTTATTTATTTCACACTTTCCCTCATTTACTTACTCACATATTCACCATACTATACCTCTGACTTTAAGCAATTATAATAAATACAGCAAATAGTGCACATTCTGTACAGTTTTTTCTCCTTTTTGTCATTGCAACTATAAATACATGGTGGGAAAAACAGTTCAAACATGTGCATGAGTGATGTTTGTGGGAACGTGTGAATGGCTGTGTGCATGTGTTGGTGTAATTTGTCAGTGTATTAATGTGAATGTGTGCACAGGGATTAGGCTGCTATCAGCGCAGCTCTCCCAGCCTGTCAGGCTTTAGGACGGCCCGGACAAAGAGGCTGATTTCAATGTAAATGCAGCAGCTGAGAGGACACAGCTCTCTCAGTGGGGTGACTTCCACCCTCCACATGCACACACACATACACACACACACACACACACACACACACAGACAGAAACACCATGAGCCTTCAGATCAGGATACACACACTTCAGCATATTCACTGGAATAGTAAATACACAGCATTCGGCCTCCATCAACTCTCTGTTTGAGAAAAATGTAGATTTTGTGGAGAAAACTTGCAAAAAAATAACAAACAAAAAAAACATGCTGATGCTGACTCTCTCCTGGAACTTGGAGATTATTAGCTGATGTGTCCTCTGTGTCTCTGCACCTGTCAGTAATTATCGATATAATCTTGTCCACAGCTCTGCTCTGCGGCCCTGTGCTGGCCCTCACAATCCCGAGTCCATCATTAGGCCGACCATTATCCCCGCGCCTGGCCTCTGCACCTCTTATTACATGCAAATAGTGCAGCTTTATGTGGGGAGTGAATGAGACCCCCGTCTCTAAAGAATGGGACACCCTCCTCGGCCACTCAAAGCCATTCCTCCATCTATTACTGCATTCTCTGCTTCAATGCAGACGCCACGGATCTCATGGCGTCAGTGTGAAAAGAAAGACTGTGGTGGTTGGCGGGATGCAGATAAGTGTTAGCTGAGAGCTGTCAATGTGACTGCTTGATGAACTGAACTGCTAATGATCAAATATGCACAGTCTGAGCCTGTTGTACAAAATAAACCTGTTTGCAAAACACTTTTCATAGTTATGCTCTATTTTTGTGTGTTGTATCACTACTTCATACTTGACTTTTTATTGCTAATTTGAATTTTAAGATATTTTTAGTACCTTTAAAGGCTTAAAAGATAACATTTTAAGGTTTAAAATCCATATACTTGAAATGTTAAAAACAAAACAAAACATGTACATATAACGTGTTACAGCTAAAGAAAAGGCTGTAGAAAAAGATGGCAAACTAGCAACAGACAATGTACATATGACAGCCATTTTAACATGTAATTGAAGCACACTGTGATCTGTAAATATATTCTAGCAAACTATAGTAGCATCCTTGTCAAAATGCTATTCTTACTAGTCAGAATGGTAAATTCCAATATCCACAATAACATTCTTACTAGTAGAAATTGCATTTCTAGAGTCAAAACTACATGAAAGATATCTAAAAGTCCTTAAAAAGTATGTGGCCATTTTAACATTTAATATAGAAACTGTAGGGATGCTTATTTTGTGCATTTTCCCTCACCAAACAAAACAATATCAATTGGAGTCCAGTTACTGCCATTTCTAGACTATCAGCGCAGACCAAAAACACATTGCAACAAAACATGTGAGCTCCAGAGTAGTGGTACACACAACATACATTATCAGTTAATAAAATTCTTAATGGCAATTAATCGATTAAGGATTTGTCATTAACATCCCTAGTATCCCCTCGGTCAAATGATGTCACTTATACCCCTCATGTGTATTAGGCTTTTGATTTCAGATATTCACATGACATTTTTGATATCACGATATCTGCAATATAATTCTTGCTAGGAAAAACTCCCATTTCATATAACTACAATCCAGCTGCTATTAGTTCAGAATTTTAATTTCAGAAAACATTCCAAACACAATATTATTTTAAACATCCAAAAATACACTGTGACTGGTAAAAATGCAGTTTCAGATATCTACTATTAGAATTATGACTAGAAATTGCAGATATCCACAAAGGTATTATGTATATCTATTGGAATTGTTTTATATGTCTTAGTGGGGATGTTACTGTTTAAAGTACCAGCATAGTTCTTAATTAATAATCAATAACATCATCAAATTTGATCACATAAGACATGTAAGTATTCTAACTTTACTGGAGAAAATGTTAAGATATCAAGTCAAACTAATATTATAATTAGGGCTGGGCAAGTTAACGCGTTATTTTCACGTTAATTCATTAGACTATTAACGCCGATATTTACTTTATCGCGCATTAACGCATGTTGCTCACATGCTTTTATTTTGTGAAAGTCTGTTGCTGGCTGCTGCAGTGTAGGGGTTTGACTCACACTCCGGAACAGTAGGTGGCGATAATGCGCCAATGAGCTGGCTGCCAGCCCAGCTGCCGTTTCAAACAGAAGAAGAAGAAGGAGAATAGCGCTGGCTGTTGCGGAACCGGGAAAGGAAAAAGGAAAACGCGGAAAAAACCAAAGCTGACATGGAGAAGGGTAAAGTCACGGAGCTTTTAAATGGCCATAGACTGGTAATGCTGCTCCCTGTTAAAAGTTTCTGCTGTTACCTCAGAAATTGCCTGTTTGTCCTGATTGTGGCTCAGGATTTTGTTGGTAGATTTTTTTAAATTTTTCATAAAGAGAATGTCCTGTCAGTGGCAATAAGCTTTAATTTATTATTATTACTATTATTATTTATTTATTTATTATTATTATTATTATTTTTTTTTTTTTTTTCTTACATTTTTTAAGTTGAGATTTACACTAAATACGTGTTACTGATAAGTGCTGATGTTAAAAGTGTTTGCACAACAAATGTTATGGCACTTTCGTTCATATGGCAGCAGAACATTGAAATAGAAGTGCTCTTTACACTACTTTTGAATTCATTCTTGGAGTTTGCGTATACAATGCGATTAATCGTGATTAATCAGGCAAATTATGCAATTAATTGCGATTAAAGATTTTAATCGTTGCCCAGCCCTAATTATAATATAGTATTTAATGTTCTACTTATTGTCTCATAATTTGTCTTAGTAAATCTCAGCATTTCTGATTTGTGGTGGATTTTTCAGATTCATTTGATCACGTTTAATCTATTTTGTCTTTTTTCTGACAGGACTGGGCTTCCATATTTTTTCATCCATTGCCTGAAAATACTTTGCAACATGCACCATGTGCCTTTAACGGTGTTTATGAGTTGCCATGTGCCAAAATGTTTTGCAAAAATGGAGAACTCCTGGAAATGTATTTGTCATCTGCTCTAACCACATGAACGTCATCAGCACTCAATTCTCAGGTCAAAAACATTTCTCCTTTTTTCATTTTGCTCACACATTTTATAAGAATCTCTAAACTGCTACAGCAGCCAAATGTAGGCTAATCCACACAACCCACAATCTTGTTAGCATGTTAGCATGTCTTCAGCCCTCCAGCAGGAAACAGAAACACATTCTTCTTATTCTAAGATCAAATTTGAAACACTATGACACAAGGCACGCTGAGCATACGCTCTGCAGAGAGTAAGCCGTTAATGTGAAAATTTATATTAAATAAAACAGGACTAAATATTTACTAAAATGTAGACATAGAGCTACAACTGCCACACTTCAGACCGAACGCCACTCTTGCTAAAATTCCACACATCTTAAAAGAAAAAGAAAAAGTAATCATGTTCTACTGAACCAGTTAAGATGAGCAAGGTTTCACCTCATGTAGCCTCCTGTATGCTTTCATATTCTGCTTTTTGAGTGTGTGTGTGTGTGTGTGTGTGTGTGTGTGCTGCTCCTGCTGCACACTGTTTGTGTGTGCTGCCGTTTCCTCTTGCATGGTAATGAGCACGTACCTGTCAGGCAATCATGTGCAGGATGCTGCCTCAGGTCAGTGTTTGCTGCCAGAGGATGCCTTTCCATGACTGTTCCTTCGTGCACACACCTGTATGCTGTCCCCGCTCTCTGTCTGCAGCTTGACATTTGGTACAGTGAAGATAGAAGACACTGCAGGGGGAGAAGACGCAAGCGGATTAGAGCTATGTAGGCTGACAGGAAGGAGAACATTTCCAAGTGAGTTGTTAAAGATAGAGACGGTTATTAAAAAGTGAATATTTGAATATTTATTTGCAGTGAGGGTCTTTTGAGCAGAAATACCTTAAAAATGTATTTTAAATTGCTACATGTGACATTTTAACATGGCTCATTTTCTGTAATTCTGGAACATTCAGATAACTTATAGGGTTTGTTCACACATTTGATGACTTTAGACTCGAATTATCAAAATGAAAAAAAGGCTTGCAACTCAACTTGGACTTAAACCCCGATGACTTGACTAGGGACTTGTCTCAGGACTTTAGTGCAAAGACTTGAGACTTGAGTGTGAATTCCTGCAGTAGAAAAAGGCTATGTGACTCCTTTCTACTGTGGCTCTCAGCAGGAGTTCAGCTCTGCCCCAGTCTGCTGGGGAGGATATTAAAAGCTCCCCCCCAAATGGTTTCATGATGCATCTGATGAAAATTAGATTTTGTCAGCCAGAAAGGAAATATTCTGGAAAATCTATACTGCTACTGACTGATCCTATGACTCAGTATTACCTTATTACATTACATTAGAATGAGCTAATAATGGCCGCATTGATGAATCACTTGATATATTACATGACAGCAATTTTTGTGTAAACATTTGTGTGTACCAGCAACCAATTTATAGAGGGTTACAACATGGAAGGAGTTATTTCAAGTGCCCCTGGTTCTGGAAAAAATTATATACTGTAAGTCACGAAATCTAAAAATATGTGTATCATGTGGTCAGATTTGACAAAACTATGACTCAGAGAAGAAGTATAATTTTTGACTTAAATTGGGCAGTAAGGGTTAGGTAGGTAAACTTAATTGCCTTCTGCGTGCCATCTTTTCAACTTTCCCTGGTTTATAGTATTTAAAGCTATCCGGCATACCAGTGGGATGGAAAAACCATGGTGTCTTACAGACAAAGTTGGAATAACTTTTGACCATTACATAAACCTACACCACTGCTACATTATCCAAGAGAGGCTTAATGTTGATGGACATTGAGTATATCATTTGAATGGGGACTGTATTGAATTGAAAGGGGACTGTATTGTTCCCAGGGTCCTTTGTGCCCAGGGTCCTAGGTTCCCAAAGACGTATGTTCCCAGGGTCCTTCCCAGGATCCTAATTTCCCAAGGTCTGATGTTCTTAGGGTCCTAAGTTCCCAACCTCCTTTATTCTCAGGGCATTTACTTCCCAATGCCGTATGTTTCCAGGGTCCTAAGTTGTCTGTATCCTAATTCCTCCATAGGGTCCTTTAGAATCTCAGGGTCCTAAGTTTCCAAGGTCCTATGATCTCAGGGTCCTAAGTTTCCAAGGTCCTATGATCTCAGGGTCCTAAGTTGCCAAGTTCCTATGTTCCCAAGGTCTTAAGTTCCTAAAGTCATATGGTCTAGGGGTCTAGGGGTCATAATTTCCCAAGGTCCTATATTCTTAGGGTCCTAAGTTCCCAAGGTTCTGTGTTCCCAGGAGCCTAGGATCCCTTAATCCTATGTTCTCAGGGTCCTAAGCTCCCAAGTTCCTATATACCCAGGGCCCCAAGTTCCAAAGGTCTTATGTTCTCAGGATCCTAAGTTTCCAAGTTCCTTTATTGTCAGGGCCCTTGATTCCCAATGCGCTGTGTTTAAGTCCTAAGTTCCAAAGGTCCTATATTCTCAGGATCCTAGGTTCCCAAGGTCTGATATACCCAGGGTCCTGAGTTCCCAAGGTCCTATATTCTCAGGGCCCCAAGTTCCAAAGGCCCTGTGTTTCCAGGGTCCTGAGTTGTCAATGTCTTATGTTCCCAGGGGTCTATGTTCACAAGTTCCTATGTTCCCATGTTCTATCCTTGCCTCTACCCCTACCCATGGGGAGAGATGGGGAACACAGAACCCTTTGTCATGTACCCATTATGTACCACATACATCTAGGGAACATAAAACCTTGGGAACACAGGACCCCTTTATGTGTCATATAAATATGGGGAGGACAGAACCCTGGGAACATAGGAATGGCTACCATTAAATATATGAAGTAGTACTTCAGTGTGAAGAAAATAATTCCAGAACCACTGGCTCCTCCCACTTCACAACTCTACTGGCTCATTGTTGTTCTGCTTATATTTTAGGAAACAATAGGAATTAAAAGCTGTTTATTCAACAAATCACTAATTCCTACTGGGGCAAATGGATTCACATGCATGTTCCATTCTGAGAACATCATCTCTTTAACTTAGAAATAAAGTCAATGGGTTTTGCCAAGATAGCGCAGGGGAACTGGAGGACGACTGCTCTGTCTGAACTCTTTCCTTTTGTTTCACTTCCAGATCCATGTAAATCTACCAGAGTCCAGAGAGACAGGAGTTTTTTTTTTTTTCCAAAGGCCATTGCTCTCACTTCTTGCACTGCCAGACACCCACACACTCTCACTGAAATCAAATTAAAAATGTCACGATCCAATCCACACAGTACGAGCAACCTCAGGAGCTCCATTGTCTCAATAATTCTGCCATTGTTCCTGGTAATCTGTCTGAGTATTGTCTGGATAAATCCATAATACACATGACAATAGAGTGCACAGTTGGCCATAGAAAACACACTGTTCATCCCTGCCGGGAGAACACAGGACATTTACTTGAAAGGTTCATCAATTTCTCAGCCATCTATGACATTTTTTTCTTTTTCTTGGACAGTTCATCTTTATGAGAGCCGGTTGCACTGCTTGTTTTTACTGGGCTGTCCCCATTGGCTCTGGTCTTTCCTGGTGGAGTAACATGATTACCATGCGGCGGCTGTAGCCAAAAACTCACAACTGGAGTAATTAGCCAGTTCTTTATCTCACATTCAGCTCTCATTTGCATAATTTTGACACATCCTTCCCCCACAAAAGTGCAAGCGGCAAATCCACACTTCTTGTCTTCCACACACACACACACACACATACAGAATATACTTTGTGTTTATCCACTCCTGTCCTCATTTTATGAAACTGTTTTAATTCAGTCCCATTCTTCCCTCAGTGGCTCGGCTGCTCTGCCTGTGTGTCACATGTACGTGCCGAACAGAGAGAATCAGAGAGATAAAGGGGAGAATAGAAGGAAAGAGAGAGCGAGCAGGACAAAAATCAAAATGAGCCATCTCTCTCCTCTCCCTCTCTTAGTGACCGCCGCTTTCTGATTCTTTTCAGACACGACAACCTGCTGGGTGCTGATAACAGGATTAATAATGCTGAAAAATCCTAATCGGGGGGAATTAAAAATGGAATTCTCCCATTAATATTACCACCGTGTCAGTGGCGGCACACTCAGGTCTGCTGAGCAGGCTTTCCACGCCACTAATGAATAACAGCTTAAGGGATTGGTGATGTATGTATATGTAGCCTGTCCAATAATATGGATATGTAGTCATCTCTGACATACTTTTCATGCAATAACCCAATTCTGTAGGATTAATTGAAATATATTCTGACTGTGAAGCTCTGGCTAAAGCCTCTGACTCTTACACCCAAAATACACACAGGAAAATAAACAGTATTAGTAAAGATCTGCGTCTAAAGTACAGATGTGTTGAAAGCTAAGATGCTGTGTTAAGTTCCTCAGTGTGCTGTTGCTCTGGAAAACAAATCAGGAAGATTGAAAATTAAACTGAATATATTGGCGTGGCCGGCAGAGTTCCAGCTGGGCTTAGTGTCCCAACGGCAATGAAATCTTTGTTAATTTTGATTTCATTTTCTCTAAAACATTTCCTTGGTTATCATAATCTGTATGTTATATTGACCAGTTTAGATTATACTGACCAAGATGTTTTTGCTGACCAAAAGCCAAAATAAAGCCTTTGACTCTTACACCCGAAAATACACACAGGAATCAACAGTATTAATAAAGATCTCCTTTAAAGTGAAGATGTGTTGAAAGCAAAGATGCTATGTGTTTCTGAGGGCCCTTAGTGCGCTGTTGCTCTGGGCAAACAACAAGTCAGGAAGATACAAAAAAAAAATCAAACAGAATTTTGGCGTTGCCGGCAGAAGTCCAGTGAAGCTCACTGTCCCAGCGGCATCCACATAACAATGTAACACCATAGAGAAGCGAAGTCTTTTGAATTGTGCCACAAATTACCCATATGACATTTGTCAATTTCAAAGATAATTTTGCAAGTCAATAAGGTCTCCATTTGTTATATAATTGTTGAGGTATCTGATTATGATGATACATAATCAAAAAGTCTACACACCTAGAAGTCGCGCAAGTGATGTCATGACTTTCTCCCTCATAAAGCTAATGTTAGCCATTGAAGCTATGATGCCTGTGTGTTTCTGAAGATAAAAAAACAAACAAACTGAGCTTGTTGGCGTGTTTGGCAGAGTTCTGGCCGGGCTCACTGTCCAA